>CM070716.1:7463324-8063324 GCA_036346275.1 Otatea glauca | reverse complement strand
ACACAATAGGTACGATCAGTATGCTCGTATGCCATCGGCTCAACCTAATTGGCAACCCGAGTTTGCACTCGGGGGGCAGAATGCTAACTATGATCAACATTATCAAGTGCCTATTGTTCCAATGGCCGATAATGCGAACTGGGCTGATCAAATCTCTGCCGTCTTGAGGGATCAATTCGGCATACAGCCAAAAGGAAAGGTTATCGGCTACAGGAAGTCGTATCCTGATTACATTGATCGCATGCCTTACCCCCACAATTTCAAAGTCCCAGATTTTCCGAAATTCTATAGTGATGACTCAATTACTACCCTCGAGCATATCGGACGCTTTATCGCGCAATGCGGCGAAGCAGCTCAGTCCGATGGGCTGAAAATAAGACTGTTCCCGTTATCATTGTCCGGGGCAGCTTTTACTTGGTTCACTTGTCTGCCTCCAAATTCGGTTTATTTATGGAACGATTTGGAAAGTCGATTCCACGAATACTTTTTCTCAGGCAGTTTAGAGCTCAGGATCTCCGACCTAAGCTCTGTTCGCCAGAAATTTAGAGAATCGGTGACTAATTATACTAAAAGATTCAGAGAAATCAGAAACCGGTGTTTTAGTGTCACATTGCCCGATAACCAACTCGCTGATTTGGCTTTTCAAGGGTTAATTCCACCACTCAGAGAGAAGTTTGGAGGGCAAGAGTTCATCGACCTAAGTCATCTGCTTCATCGCATGTCGGCTCAAGAAAGCGGATTCTCAGATAATAAAGCATTTAAAGATAGATTTAAAAATAATAATAAAGAGAAGGATAAAGCCAAAGTCAATATGGTCGACTATTGTCCGAGCGATTCTTCAGAAGATGATGAAGCAGAAATAAATATAGCCGAATGGATAAAAGGGTCCAAGAAATCCTTAGTCTATTCTTGGCTCAAGCCGACTAGGAATAAGTCGGAAGTCAAATACGCCTTCGACGTCTCCAAGTGTGATCGTATTTTTGATTTATTATTGTAAGAGAAAATAATACGGTTGCCCGAAGGACACGTCATACTATCAGCTGATGTGATCAAGAAACACAGGTATTGCAAGTGGCACCATTCTTTTTCTCACAATGCTAATGACTGCAATATTTTTCGTCAACAGATCCAGTCGGCTATCGAGGATGGTCGGTTAAAATTCGCTGATGAGCCTGCTATGCAAGTTGACGTTGATCCATTCCCTAACAACATGGTTCAATGTTCGGCTAAAGGGAAAAGGCCGATGCATGATGAGCCAAAAAAGGATCGGCAAGTCGACATTCTGTCGAGTTCAAAGGGTGGTCAGACATTGAAGATTACAATCGGCTCATTACAAATAGAAGCTGATCATGAAGGAAAGAATTCAAGAATCATTAAACCCAAAGGCAATCCTCAGGTGGGTAAATGGTATAAAGCCGAAAAATCATCATCAAGGCAGCCAGCAAAAAGACCGGGACTGACATTTTCTCAGTTGATGGAGAAATATGAAAGAATGAATAATCGACCACGATATCCTACTCGTCAGTCGGATAATTTATATCACACCGAAAACGTGGAGAGAGCACATAGAAGGTGTCCTTTTTGGCAGTTTTGTTGGGAAAGGGGAGTAGCAGTGCCATCTCTGTATACATGCCCGATGGAGCATTATCCCCAAGACGATTGGCCTAGACGATCGGCTAAAGATAGGCTATCTGGGCCGATTCGAGATCATGGCAAAAGTTACAGAAAGCCTGTTCGCGAAAGAATATCCGAACCAAATCAAGCACTAGACCAGGTCGAAACACAAAGGCCTAGTTCAGATCGGGAAAATTTGGTTGGCCAGATACGAAAGCCAGTAGAGCCCAAACCTAGGTGGTGCCCATCTGGCCTTAGCCGATCGCAGCGCAGACGGCTTCAGAGACTAAGGACTCAAGAGATCCGAGAAACCGACGCAGAAAAACAGAGGGATGAGACTTTCAATGAGCTTCGTCCGATCAAGGTTATTAAGAATGAATGGAGGAAAAAGGAACAGGTCGAGGAAGATTTTGAGTCAGCGGATGATCTAGATTCTCCTATGATTAGGGACGATACACCCCCGATGGATATCAATATGGTGTTCACATTACCAGCCGAATTCAAAATCAAAACCGAGTCGGCTAAAGAGACTTTTGCTCAGTCATGTTCAGGCGTCCAAAATGCAATCTTCGAGAAACCAAGGGATGATCATCGGCATCTAAAACCATTGTATCTGAAAGGATACATAAATGGCAAGCCGATATCAAGAATGCTGGTAGACGGTGGAGCTACAGTAAACCTGATGCCCTATAAGACTTGCAAAAAATTGGGTAAGTCCGATGAAGACTTGATTAAAACTAATATGGTTTTAAACGACTTCACAGGCGATCCCACAGAGGCCAAAGGCTTCATGGTTACAGAGCTGACTGTCGGCAGTAAAACTTTGCCGACCGCATTCTTTGTCATTGACGCCAAAGGAAATTACATTGTTTTGCTTGGAAGAGATTGGATTCACGCAAATTGCTGCATCCCGTCAACTATGCATCAAGCGCTTGTCCAATGGAATGGAGGGGAAGTTGAAGTTGTCACGGCCGACACATCGGCTCATATCGCCATGGCTAGTTCTGATGCGAATTGGCAACACGAAGAAGCTAGGTGTATATCGGGAAAAACACTGGATGACTGCGACTTCATCTGCGTAAGTAAGTCAGGACTTATGTCGATCAGTGTCAAGCCGGGCACATTTGATCGGACAAATGAAGTATTGCGCCGATGGGGACAGGAAAAACAATGAAGGCATTACAAGATAAAATGCAAAGCTATCGGCAAATAACAGACAGCTATGAGGCTATAGAAGACTTTCAAGAGATTGAAAAGTTGGGTCAAGGCTTCACATCCACTGATATGCTTGAAGAAATCGATATAGGTAGCGGTGATAGGAAAGACCAACTTTTATTAGCGCAAAGTTAGATGTAAAATACAAAGAAAGACTGATCAAAATTCTTAGAGATTGTAAACATTGTTTTGCTTGGGAGTATCACGAGATGCCTGGTTTAAGCCGTCAATTGGTAGAACATCGGCTACCTATTAAACCAGGATATCGGCCGTTTAAACATTACACTAAGCGTTTTAATCTGGCCCTGTATAATATTATAAAAGAGGAAATAGAACAATTGTTGGAGGCAAAATTTATAAGGCCTTACCGATATGCGGAATGGGTTTCCAACATTGTTCCAGTCATGAAGAAAAACGGAAAACTTCGAGTATGTGTCGACTTTAGAGATTTGAATAAGGCGACCCCAAAAGATGAATACCCAATGCCAATAGCCGATATGCTTATCGATGCTGCATCAGGGAATAAAATCATAAGTTTTCTGGACGTGAATGCCGGATACAATCAGATATTCATGGCAGAAGCCGATATACAAAAAACAGCTTTTAGATGTCCTGATACCATAGGTTTATTCGAGTAGACGGTTATGACTTTCGGTTTAAAGAACACTGGGGCAACATACCAGCGAGCCATGAATCTGATTTTTCATGACTTAATCGGTCACATCGTCGAAATATATATCGATGATGTCGTAGTGAAGTCTGCAGATGACTCGCAACATTTGGCCGATTTAGAAAAAGTTTTCCAGAACATAAGATCGCATGGCTTGAAGATGAATCCTTTCAAATGTGCGTTTGGCGTGTCGGCTGGGCAATTTTTGAGCTTTATGATAAATGAAAGAGGTATTGAAGTTAATGAAGCAAGAGTTAAAGCCATAGTCACCAATGTGCAAAAATGAATTACAAAAGTTAATCGGCAAGATTAACTATCTCCGAAGGTTTATCTCAAATCTCTCCGGTTGGATCCGTGCTTTTACCCCACTGTTGAAATTAAAGGATAATCAAGAATTCGTGTGGGGAATTGATTAGCAGAAGGCTTTCGACGACGTCAAAGATTTTCTAGCTAATCCTCCGGTTTTGGCTGTGCCACGAAAAGGGATTCCTTTCAGATTATATATATTTGCTGAGGAGGAAACTATCGGATCTGTTTTAGCATAGGAAATCGATGGTAAGGAAAGAGTTATCTTTTATTTAAGCCGACGCCTTCTTGACGCTGAAGTCAGGTACCCTTTCATTGAGAAATTGTGCTTGTCTTTATATTTCTCATGTACAAAGCTAAGACATTATATTTTAGCATCGGCCTGTAGGTCTGTAAAACCGATGTTATTAAATATATGTTGTCAGCTCTGATTTTACGACGTCGACTTGGCAAATGGGCTTATGCCTTGGTAGAGTTCGACCTAATTTACAAATCGGCTAAAGCAGTTAAGGGACAAGTTCTGGTCGATTTTATAACAGGACATGATACTGCTGCCGATTTGGTATCCGTAGCCCCTTGGCAATTGTTTTTTGATGGGTCTGTGTGCAGAAAAGGTGACAGAATTGGTATTGTGCTCATATCACCCAAAGGGTATAATTTTGAATTTGCATTTCGATTAATCACCCAAAGGGTATAATTTTGAATTTGCATTTCGATTAAACAGTCGATGCTCAAACAACCAGGCAGAGTATGAAGCATTGCTCAAGGATTTGCAATTGTTGGAAAACATCGGAGTAAATGCTGCTGAGGCATACAGGGATTCAATGTTGATTGTACAGCAACTGAAAGGAGAATACCAATGCCGAGACGAAATACTGCTGAAATATTTGGAACAATGTTTCGAGATTATCGGCTCGTTTACATCATTTTCTATCGATCATGTCCCTCGAGAATTGAACGATAGAGCTAACGCCTTAGCTCAACAGGCATCAGGGTACAAAGACTTTGGCCGATATCAGGTAACTGAATTTGTAGATAAAGCCGTTATGTGCATGGATATTGTGGATTGGAGAACGCAAATAAAGAATTACCTGATCGACCCATCTAAGCCGGCAGAACGCAAGATTAGGCAACAAGCTTTGAAGTACATTGTTATGGACAACACATTGTATTATCGGACGATGGAAGGATTACTGTTGAGATGTCTTGGAACTGAAGAAGCACAGGTGGCAATAGGCGAAGTACATTAAGGTATTTGCGGGTCTCACCAATCGACTCATTAGATGAAATGGATGCTTAGACGAACCGGTTATTTTTTGCCAACAATGCTAGAGGATTGTTTCAAATATTATAAAGGATGTCAGACTTGTCAGAAATTTGGCAATATAGAACTAGCACCGGCATCGGCCTTGCACCCAATTATCAAGCCATGGCCGTTCAGAGGTTGGGGAATAGATGTAATCGGCCAAATATTTCCTGCTTCGAGTAAAGGCCACAAGTTTATTTTGGCCGTGACCGATTATTTCTCTAAATGGGTTGAAGCTATACCGCTTAAGAAAGTGACCAGTGTTGAAGCAATCGGTTTTGTTAATGAACATATTGTCCATCGGTTTGGAATACTACAAACAATCACGACCGATCAAGGTACGGTGTTCATGTCTAATGAATTTCAGAGTTACGCGACAAGTCTGGGAATTAAATTTTTGAACTCATCCCCATATTACGCTCAGGCTAACAGACAAGCCGAGTCATTCAACAAAACACTAATTAAGTTGATCAAAAGGAAAATCGAAGAAAGACCAAGGAATTGGCACTCAACCCTATCGGAGTCACTTTGGGCCTATCGGCTAGCTTATCACGGAGCAACGAAGCTTTCACCTTACCAGTTGGTATATGGTCAAGAAGCCGTTTTACCCGTGGAAATTAACATCGAGTCTATACGAGTGGCCAGGCAAAATGGTTTGTCGGTTCAGGAGTATAACGATTTGATGATCGATAACTTGGACGAATTAGCAGAGTTGCGTTTGTCTACGCTTGATCGGTTTAAGAAGAATAAAGTCAGAATTGCAAAAGCATATAATAAGAAAGTCGTGCCTAAATATTTTGATCAAGCCGATTTAGTGTGGAAAACGATATTGCCTGTTGGTTCGAAAGATAGCCGATTTGGAAAATGATCACCTACGTGGGAAGGGCCGTACAAGGTTAATCGGCTAGTTGGTGGAAATTCGTATGTACTGGAAACGTTGGAGGGGTATGTTTTGCCTAAAGCTATTAACGGTAAGTATTTTAAAAAATACTATCCTAGCGTTTGGATTGGAGCCTAGCCGACTGAGAATTGCGTTTAAAAGCCAAGTTAACACGATGCTGTTAATCGGCTAGAAAGATTACACTCAAGGAGATAAAATTACGGGAAAGTAAACTTAAATCGGTTAAACAGACGATTATAAAAAGTTACAAAGTATTCAGATAAGTGTTTCCAAAAGACAGCCGACAAAGTTTCATATCTTAAAACTAGTATTGAATGCCTGAGCCTAGGAGAGTTGCGCCCAAAGCCGAGAGAGCGCCAGCAGCCTTTGCAATCACACAGTGAACTTCTTTAATGATGCGATCATCTTCCTTTGCGTTCCCCGGCACTGGTACAACCTTGGCCGACTGCTTCTTTACACTCATCACAGCCATGGCGATACCAAGCTTCTGGTCTTTGATCTTCGACGCTGTTTTCTCCATGGTTTGCTGGCCTTCTTGGATTTGTTTTTTAGTATTGGCCAACTCTTCCAAAAGAAATTTCCTTGTATTCTCGAGCTTGGAGAGGGACTCTTTGGCCGACTTCAGCTGCTGCGTGTCGGCATCAAATTTACGTTTCTTCGCCTTTGCGTCAGCGACCAACTCATCGAGGAGCTTTTGATCGGCTTCCTGGGCTTCACAGCGATTGATTCTAGCCTGCGCTACCTCTACTTCAGACCTCCTCTCGTCCAAGTGGCAGACGTTCAGGAGGGCTTCCATGGCTTTAGGAGGCAGGTCGGCTTCAACCACCGCCATAGCATCACGGATCGGCTGGTTGTTCGCCAGGATCTCCGATTGCGGCCTCATAACCAGGTCAAAAAGCTTGTTGAGTTTTTCTTTCATGCCTAGAGCAGAGGTAACGGCAGCCGACGCTTCCTTTGATACTTCAAGGATCTTCCAGATCTCAGCATCGTAGTCGTCGGTGGCCATGATCTCAGGATCATCAAGATCAGCCAGGGAAAAGCCCAACAGGTTTGTGGGGTCTGAGAGCTCTGGCAGATTGGCAACCAGGGCCGTTGGCATCGTTCGTGGAGGAGAGAGTGGCGCAGACGAAATATTGGGAAGATTGGCCAAGATCTTCGCAACTTGAGCTGATTGCGTCGGCTAAAAGAAGCAAATAAAGGGTAAGCCGACGTACAGAGAGATAAGTCACTTAACAAAAGGTACGATTATTTACCTCTGCAGTAGCCGACGCATGTGGTGAACTTTCGCCGCTCTGCTCTTAGGGTTTGGATCCCTTTTTCGCAGGAGCCTTGGTGTACTTTGTTTTCTTCTTTTCTGAAAATATAATCGGCTAAAGGTCAGTTGGGCAAAAGAAAAAGTAAAAACAGTCGATTGTGTTTATACTTACTTAGTTGTTTCTTCTCGATGTCCAATAAGGACGGACTCTGAATTCCTAGGGTACCCGAAGTGTACCCTGTGAGGCCTGTCGACTGGAGTGGCCTTTTCACTTGACCACTACCCGATTGGCCGGAAGCGGGCTTCTTGCCGGCAGCCTTAGTCTGCAGTACGACAATAAAGGTGATTATATAGCATGGTAAAAATTTGAAGCAGCGGGAAACGAATCTCAAAAGACGCGAGCAGTTAAAGCGCACTACACGCATATTAGAAAATTACGGCAGAAATAAAGCAGCAGTTACTGGGTGAAGTTTAACAGTTAGCCGATGGGAAAGAAGCCAATAATTGTGATTTTTGATAAATGACAAGTCATCTCTAAAAAATAGGGGGCATATGTTTGCACCAGAATTTAGCAAGTCTAGTCAAAATCGGCAAGAAGGTCAAACATGCGGAAACTAACAGATGATTTGGAAAGATTTGAAGATATTTGGTAACAGCAAGATCTTTGAGAAAAAACTGTCCGAGATAAGGCCGATACGGATCAGGTCTTGAAATGTGTTGTAAAAGGATACGATCGACCGACGGGTATAAAAGAAGGGCTAAAGCAAGCTGCACAAAAAAAACACAACACAATCAAACACTAATCTACATAACTTTTTCCTGTCGACTAGGAGTAGTTCTTGTAATTTAGTCTTTGTAATTCGATTTCGATCAATAAAGTTGCGCATCGCCGATTGTTGATCTTCAAATTACGCCTCAGGTTCGATTTATTCTGATTTTGTTGCACATCGCCTTCTTCAGAATCGATCTACCTTTATCCTCTGATTAGCATTAATCGGCTAATTAGACTTACCCCGTTACTTGATCTTAATCGACTTCAAGCTGATTGAGTTTAAGCCGATTGATTGTCACGATCGGCTTTGAGTGAATTTTATATTTTTACCTTGTCGATTCCAGGTCAAATCGACTGGTACGCTTTGAACCAGGTGTTCGTCTGGTATACTGCTGTCAGAAACCCTACTTCAAGTTTTTGACATCAACACACCCCTATCACGAACAAGAGGCAGTGAGCTAGCTACTAGATATCAGAACTTGCATATCCTTGAAAAATTGAAGTAATCCCTGTGTCCCCAACAGCTAATAACTAAAAGTTCCCATAAACACAACAAATAACTAGCAAATACTCACATCAGTTCTCCCAACAAAAAGTGGACAAAGAAAGACCAAAATGAAGAGAAGTTTCCACTACATCAACACCACATCAGTCCCACAGATCGTGACCAGAAGAATACCAGATACACCATGCTTGCATTTGTTAGGGTTAGAGAGACGCAGAAACGGAACAAAGATTTTCAAGATGCACAACACGTCAAGTCGAAGAGGTACAACACTACGATTAATTAGAGACCGGTTACACCGGTACACATCAAATCCATAAACAACTAAACAAGGCGACTTACCTACAGATCAGTCTTATCCTGCTACTGCAGTAACACAACGGTCAGAACATAACCAAAGTTGCATATTAAGTCGAACAAATGCATAGCCAACACTAATTAATCAGCTAGGAGGAGACTTAATTAGCACACAATCAAAGGGCATTCTTGATGGCCCCATGGATGCATGCACCTAGAACTAGAAGCCCCAGGCAAAGGCGCCGTCGAGCTGGCCGGGGCCAACAGCCATCTGCGGCGGAGCGCGGCCTACGGCGCCCTCGACCTTCATCTCGATGCCGGACGGCCAGTGGAGGGCGCCGCCTCCGCTGCCCACGCCCCGTGGAGAAACGCCAGTCTGGAGGCCACCGGAGAGGAACAAAGGCAGCTGGAGGTTCTCCTGCAGCGAGCGGAGGCTCGGGAAGAATGTCGGCGCCGACTCGATGGTGAGCGGGGCTGGGGCGTACTGCCCGATGCCGAGGGTGGCATCCATGTGGGCGGTGGTGGAGAAGCAGGGCACGAGCTCACGGTCGGTGACCACGTTGGCGGCGGCGCCGCCGTAGAAGCTGCTGTCGCCGTCGGTGGCAGCGGCCGCGGCGAACAGCGAGGTGTCCGGGAGCGGCGGCGGGCGCGGCACAGACGAGGCGGAGGCGCCGCCTCCCCCGCCGCCGATGGAGACGGAGGTGGAGTCGGAGAAGCACGACGTGTCGCCGCCGCCGCCGCTGCTCAGTCCGAGGCGGGTCTTGCGTGGCGGCGGGACCACGCCGGGCTTCTGGAAGACCCTCGCGATCACCCACTCATCCTGAATAGCACACGAATACCAAGTTACCAGAGTGTACGCAAAAATGTGGGCAACAAGAAACTTTGCAGCACTGTTGATAATATTAATGCTACTACTATCAGGTGCCTTTTCTTGTTTTTCTCGTTTGGCCGTAAGTTTCTTTGAAATTAATTTTTTTTTCAAACGAAATCATTCATAGTAACTTTGTCCATTTTATTCTAGCTAATTTATAGTTCTCTAATGCAAATAAAGCTTTGATGTTAGTAGCTATGAAGCAAGTAGGCTTTCTCAAAGTGAAAAAGAGCACTTACGACGAGTGCAAAGAAAGATTTGATCCATGCAAAATATGAGATCAGCTTCAGATGGCACAGTAAAGAAAGAAAGCTAAACAGGGCACGAACTTATGCATCGGTGAGAGTATGAGACTACATTAACTTTGACGCATGCATGCATGCATGCATTCGTATCCTGGGCATTGGATTGCATCTGCAATGGCCAAGAAAAGATTCGTATCCTGTTGCAGCCTATCTTTCCCTGCACTTAAGACCTCGCTTACCATATCTACGCATGTTATGTGCATTGCAGCGGGCCCAAGTACAGAGCCTGCACTGTGCACTGCTGCGCTCCTACTCGTAGCTATTCATGGATGGACGAGTGACTTCACACGAGAAAAGCACGCTTAGAAGTAGCGATCGATCTGTCCATACTTTAACAGACACTAAGAAGAAACTTTCATAATCAAAGAAGAGTCCATAATCAAAATTAACTGAAATTCGAATAAAACAATTAAGAAAATTAATAATTTGACTTCCATACGATTTACAAAGGAAATATATAAATAACTAAAACTTACAATATTATTTAAATAAAATTAGCAAATTAAAAAAACCACGTAAAGTACAAAGCCAAATTAGCTAAAATTTGAAATATAAAATAAATTAAAATTTTCAATTTGATATCTATATGAATTTCAAAATAAAATTCAGAATAGTAATAAGCGATGATTAGATATTTGATTTGTACAATTTAAAAAATAGCATCTATAAATAACAAAATTTTGGAATAACGACTAATTGCTTATATGGTATATTTTCAATTGATACGAGATCAAGTTAATATTGAAAATAACTAAATTATCTCTAAATATTTATTTGTAAGCATTATATTTAATGTATATACATAAAGAATATAAACTAAAGTTGGATATTTATTAGAGGTGGAGGATTGAAAGTAAATCCTAAAAATAAAACTCGGAAAATAATATATAAACAATAGAAAATGATTTTTTGCACGGGCATCTGTGTTCCTTTGCTAGCATCTTGTAAGGCATATACTGTCTAAATGGCAGCTGACCGAATAGCAAGTTTCAAAATCCCAAATTTCACATATTGAGTGGGTTTCAAGCAAGCTCCACCCCTAAACCGAAAAAATAATCCACCTACAATAAGATCAAAAAATATGCAAATTAGGAATAAATTAATAGATGATTAGATAATTAATTTGTATGCTAATTAGTACACTAAATTCTAAATATTAAAATTGATAATAAGATATATTACCTACAATTAATTATAAAATTCAAGAAATTTTTATATTAATCAAGGAAAAATTTCGTCCAAATTAACCGAGTGCGAATATGCATGGCTTGCCGCCAAGTTACGCCCTAACCCCTCGTGACTTATCACCGTTGCATATCATTACTACATGCTAGGCCTAGGATCACCTTCCGAACGAAAGAGAGATAAAAAGAAAGAAAGCATTCGTACAGAAATGGCAAAAAGAACAACACAAGGAGGGGATGAAAATGCACAAGCTAATGATGATTCCTTGGCATGAGCACCTAAATGTACAGAAAATCAGCAACGGCACAGGGAAATAAAGAGCTTTAAGATCTGCGTACTGACTGAAAGAAAGTGATTGCAAGATTTGTGTGTAGCGTTTCAGTGTACCGACCCTCGTGGAGTTGGAGAGGAAGTGGTAGGCATAGGTGCCGTCGAGGCGGAATTCGTGCATGACCCAGTGGGTCTTCTGGCCCTTGGGGGCGCGGCCGCGGTAGAAGACGAGCGTCTTCTTCATGCCGACGAGCGCGCCGGTGCGGCCGCTCCGGATCTCGCGGTCCTTGCCCGTCGCCTTCCAGTAACCCGCCCCCGTCGCGCGGTTCGTGCGCAGCCCCGTCGGGTACTTGCGGTCGCGGAGGCTGTAGAAGTACCACTCCTTCTCGCCCATCTTCGCCTTGTCTGCGTGCGCGCGCACACAGGTTGCGCTGCATCAGTATAGTACGTACGTAGCATGTAGCAAGGTTGAAGATCGCGTACAGGACAAGGACTCACCCGGGAGCTCCCATGGCTCGCACTTGTTGAGGTCAATCTCGGCGATGGCGCGGCCGCAGAAGCTGCCGTCGACGACCTTGCGCAGGAGGTAGTAGGTGATGAGCTCCTCGTCCGTCGGGTGGAACCGGAACCCCGGCGGCAGCTCGCCCCCTCCGCCTCCGCCGTCCAGCCGCACGCCCAGCACGCCGTACCGCTCCATCCCTCCCTCTACCTAGCAAGCTCGCTCCAGCAACGCCACCACACTGCAAGTACGACAGCAGGCACGCAAGAGAGAAACAAACAACGGCCATTAATGCTAGGCACACGCTGCACAACAGGACGAACATGCAGAACGATCGAGCCGCACAAGAGCCAAAGGAATGGAATGGAAGGATCAGTACCACTCACTCCTATCAGCAAGCCGAGGTCGCTGCCTCGCTCTTCTTGGGTGGTGAGACCGTGAGAGGCGCGGTTCCTGGGCTTGTTTTTATAGCGCGGTCTCCGAGCGGCGCGGTTGGGGGTGGTGGCTGAGGAGTAAATTGGGGATTCGACGAATCGGGGAGGGTGTCAGCGGCAGAGGTTACGTGGGGCCCGGCACGGCGCGAGGGCGGTGGAGCTTAGTTCCGTGTGGGGGATTGGGAACACTGTTCGTATGTAGCCGCCGTTCAACTCTTTTTTCCAAAAAATTAGCTCTTCCGCACGTTCCCATAAAAATGGCTCCCACTATAATACAGAAGACGTGGTACGAGACATATGTCTTATGAAGTACGAAACATGTGTCATCAGCTATGTCCATAGAGCGTGGAATCAAGTTGGCTTCATGAGAACGCAACGTCAACAAGCGCGGCACGGGTGTGGAGCAGGGTTCGCAAAATCGGCGGTTTACCGCGGTAAACCGCGGTTTTCGCATGTGCCGAGCCGGCTCGAGAACGCAAACCGGTCGGTAAACCGTCCGATTTGAAATTCAAATTTAAATTTTTTGAAAAATTTAGAAAAATTTATCCTAAAAATTTCTAAAATTAGTATTAATTTGTTTAGGGCCTTCGGTGCTAAATTTCGTAGAAAAAACGAATTCTAGAGACCTTATTGAGACATTTGAAATCGTACAAAATAAGAAAAAAAAAAAGAAAAGCTCGGCCTATGGGCTTTCAGCCCACAGGCCGAGTCGTTCATGGGCCGGCCGGCCCGAGTGCAGCCCAGCTGCCCAACTTTGGCCCACCCGGAGTGTCATTTGTGGTGCACTACCTCACTCCCAAGCATCAGCTCAATAATTGGCACGCACTTTACTCTTTGGCAGAGGCTCCGGCCAGTATTGCGGCGCCGTCCGGCCATCGCGCGCAGGGAAACCGCCGGCGAAGGGAGGAAAACCGCGCGGTAACTGCGGTTTACCGAGGTTCAGTCGAAAAATTTATAGATCGACGAATTTCGCGATATTTGGTGAGTTTTCGCTCGATTTATTCGGTTTTTCGATCAGTTTTTCAAAAACCGTTCGGTCGCTTAGCTGTATGATGAAAAGTTGCAGACAAGATTGATAAATGCTTAGCCATATGATTGATTTATTGAATGCTTGGCCAAATGGTTGATTGACTAAATGCTTGCCCAAATGAATGTGTCATGCTGTATTTTGTTGAATTGAAGTAGTTCTGATGAAGAGTTGAAGACAAGATTGATTAAATGCTTAGCCGTATGATTGATTTATTGAATGTTTGACCAAATGGTTGATTGATTAAATGCTTGCCCAAATGAATGTGTCATGCTGAGAAGGTGCAGTACTTATGTTTTCTATGTGGATGAGGTGAACACAATACTGTGGGAATTTTCAACTGTGTAGAAAATAGAAATCACAGGTCGATAAAATTAGTTCATATTTGTTTTTTCATTTGACAGAGAGGTGTATATCTGTTTGTGTACTTGATAAGACCGGTCCCAACCGGTTTGGTCCGAACTGTTGAATGTCGATTAAAGGGCAATTTGGTGTATTATGTTGGATGAATGAGATTTGTCTTTCATTGAAAATTTCCAGTACCATTTATTTCACATTGTGATGAAATGCACTGTGTGTTCATGATGAAATGCTTATTGTGTTGTTTTATTAGATGGCAGATACCGACGTGGTGTGGGAGCATGGCGATAAGATGGGTGCTGGATTTCGATGCAAGTACTGTCTCAAAGAGAAGAGAGGAGGTGGTGCGACCCGATTCAAGCAGCACTTGGCAGGGCGTGGTACGGGTGTTGTCCATTGCACTAAAATTCCTGCGGACGTTCGTGAGTACTTTCAGCGTGAGCTAGACAGAACGAAGGAGAAGAGCAGGGGCAGGAGAGATGAGATGATGAGGAAAGAAGCAGCAACAGCTGGAGATTCTCCACCGAGGCGAAGTGTATACTCAGAGTACACGGGTGATGCTGATGAGGAGGCCCAACTCCAGTATGCCATGGCTGCCTCCAGGACGGAGGCAGAATTTAGAAGTCGGGCAGGTGAGAGGTATGAGCATGGTGGTGGCTCCGCCAAGAGAGCTGGAGGAGATCGTCCTGGTCTGTTGTCGAGGATGTTTTGGAGTTCGTCGCAGCGAGAAAGACCACCGACGATGGGGGATTACAATATTGGTGTGGCCCATGCCCCGGTACAACCAAGGATTGACACCCATCCGTGGACACAGAAGGGGAAGGCTGGGAAGCAGCATGTCCATTCTACGTGGGCCAAATGGTACCATGCTGCTGGTATCACAGGGCGGAAAGCAGATAGTCCATACTTCGTCAGCGCCATTCGGGAAACACAAAAATACGGTAAGTGAGATTTAAAATAGCCGCTCAGTTGTACTCCTATTCATAGCTAACATTTATGTTTCGTTTGTAGGCAAGGGTATCCCGTCCCCGACTGGCCGAGATATTGATGGGAAATATTTAGATGCTAATGAAGCAGAAATTAAGGAGAGCTATGCAAAGTTCATGCAGCACTGGTCTACGTACGGAGTAACAATCATGTGTGATTCTTGGATAGGGCCGACACGCATGAGTATAATAAACTTCATGATTTATTGTAATGGTACCATGTTCTTCCACAAATCCGTCAATGCCACGGCGCTCTCGAGATGCTTCAGACTTGACCAAGGTAATTGGTTTTGTTTTTACTCTTCTGAAGTTGAATTAACGTACACATAATGTAATTGTCGTACCTTGTTTTGTTTGGTCATGTAGGAAATATCTTCAGTAGTCAACGAGGTGTGTCTGTCAAATGTGGTGCAGATTGTCACAGATAATGGTGCGAATTATAAGAAAGCGTGCAAGCTCATCGCACGGCACCATCGCAACATAGTGTGGCAGCCTTGCGTGGCCCATACCATTAATTTGATGCTGAAGGAGATTGGAGAGTTCCCAGATCACACCTCGGTGATTCAGAGTGCAAGAAAAATCTCTCGATGGATATATAATCATTCGAAGATACATGCTATGATGAAGAAATACATTGGAGGCGAGTTGGTCAAGTGGAATGCAACTCGTTTCGGCACTAACTATATGTTCTTGGACAGTTTCCTTCGGCGCAAAGACAAGTTCATGCAATGGATGACTGCCGAAGAATTTGTAAACTCTCGCTTTGTTGATAACACCGAGGGGAGGTACGTGTATGGCTGCCTCTCAAGCTTGGACTGGTGGGAAAATCTTCGATCAGTTGTGAAGTCCGTGGAACCGTTGTACGCCTTCTTGCGATTCGCTGATCAGGACAGGGTGCCTACTTTGAGCGAGACAATTCTACGGTACACCATAGTACGATCGGAGTACGACAGTTTGTTCTATGAGTCTCCAGCCACGAAAGACATGTACATGGACGTGGTGGACAAACGAATGGATGACTTAACGCGCAACACTTATATGAATGCCGGTAATATATTCTTCCTTCTAACATAGTATATTGCAGTTGTACATATGTTGTATATTGTATTGACATGCTTTGTTTCCCATCGTACAACTGCCGCCTTAAACCCGCGGACTACCTATGCTTACGGTACGACCAACTCCTTCTTGCCAAATCTTCAGGATGTCTTTGAAGCGCTTGCTGAGGACACTGATAGCGCCGCGCAAGCTCTTCAAGACGCAGACATTTTCAGGAGGAAGCTTGGATCGTTCTCATCGACTCTAGCTGCGAGGATGGCACAAGATGGCAAAACATCCCCTGGTATTTTCCTTGCACCGTCTCGAATGTAACGGTACTCTCGTCAGTACTAACTATTTTATTCGTTAAATTGCAGCACATTGGTGGGATGTGTTCGGATCGGACACACCCACGCTACAGCGGTTTGCCGTACGTCTCGTGTCACAGTGTGCATCTTCTAGTGGTTGTGAGCGCAATTGGAGTACATTTGCATTCATCCACACAAAAATCCGCAACCGCCTGTCATACAAGAAGCTACATAAGCTGGTGTACGTCAACTACAACCTTCGGCTTCGAATTCAAGCTGCAGAAAATCAAAAGCGTTCAGATGAAGACGATCCATTCCAGCGGCTTATGGAGCTAACGCTATGTGATGATTCAAACCAGATCCGACTGTGGATGGATAAAGGAAGATCCAACGGTGAACCATTACTTGACGAGGAAGACACAGAGAGTGACACCCCTCTTCCATCTCAGCTTATCACAGATCCGGTTCACCCTACTGAGTTAAGAAAGGACACCGGGGCTAATACTATCTCCGAATGGGCAGAAAAGACAGTCGGGGACACCCATACAGGGAAAAGGAAGCACCAATCAGTTCCGAGAAAGGATGCAACAAAAAGAAGAGCGTCCTCCAAAGGAAAGGGTAAACACACAACAGATGTAGGGAGTGATGACTCCACTGAGAGTGCGGATCCTAAGAGCCCAACATATCAAGAGTCCAATGATAGCAGTTCGAAGACAGACACCGATGGCGATGGCGGCGACAATACCTCTAAACCTGCCACGCACCAATCAGAAGATCCTCAACCCATCGAATTTACAGGAGAGTCGCAGTACACTCATGCAACACAGGATAGAGATCACGGCGCTCCTCAATCACAGAGGACAACTATTAAGGGGAAGGGGAAGGTAAAGGGCGCACGCGCACCACAGGATAGCTGCGCACCACAGGACAGCTTCAGCTCTAGCTCCTATAGCGTCCCTGAGATGCCACGGAGGCATAGCTCATATGGCAGCTATGACTACGCCATCCCCGACGCTCATGCACAAACTCCCACGCAATGGGTCTACGAGTGGCAGGACCCTGAGTTTTATACCATGTTGTATCAACAATGGCAAACAACAAGCACATGGACGGGGCAAAGCTGGCACGATTATAAGGCGGAGTTGCTAGCTACACGAGGATTGGCCTTGATGTCTATCGAGGAATACAATATGGCCAACCAAGTGTACACGCAACAATACTACCCGTAGCCCCGAAGGTAATATTTCATTTGCATGATTCATTTCATTTGCATGTTTATTTCAGTGCAATTTGATATTATACCAAGTGTACATTGCAAGTCGAAATATTTACTGACATTCCGTTCATGTAGGTCGAACATGGTATGTATGCGATAATGGAAGAATGACAAAGCTATGGTAATGCCTACTCCACAGTTTCAATTGAAAGGTATTACAATTTACAATGTAAATGGTGGTGACAAATGAATGGTACTCAAATTGCGAATGGTTTTACTATGTGGTTATTTAAATGCCTATTTCTGCACTTGTGTGATTGTAGTACTGTAATGAAAGATTATTAATTGACATATTAGTGCTAAATGTCTAATTTACAACTTCCAATTGTCTAAAATATAGCAAAGGTCATGTCGAATTTTTCCCAAATTTAGAAGAGATCATTTTGTATTTTTTTTGATGTGTTCACTCAATTTTAGCCTTTCCTGTTTTTTTTACAATTTTTACAACACTTTTTTTCTATTTTCCCATTTTTTTCCTCATTTTCCACCGATTTTCCGGCCTAGCGCGGTAAACCGCCCTTACCGAGCGGTTTTCTTCAGACGTTTTGAGCAGCGTTCAAAATTTTCAAATTTGAATTTCGGTCGATTTTCATGGTTTTGCGCGGTTTATCATGAAACCGGTACCGCCGAGACCTCGAAAATCGCTGGCGAAACGAGAATGCGAACCCTGGTGTGGAGTGCTGGGCGGGGTGAGCGGCGCACAGGGAGAGCAGTATGTGAGGGTGAGCACGTGCACGAGTGCAGGAAGCCTACTGCCGCGCTTGAGTAGTGTGGAAGTCTGACTTACACTCGCTAGTAGCACGGGAAGCATCGGAAAGCGTGTGCTCTCGTGCTTGCTTGTGCTTTCGCGGAACTCTCTTGGTTCAACCCTCTCTAGGCGTATCAAGATATACGTGTCTCTTGTCGCGTCTTCTAGGGTAGAGGAGAGGGCTATTTTTGCAAAAACATATTTGGGAGATTATATTTGAAAAAAAACAATATACAAAGGGTTAGATATACACAGGCTTCATGTTCGAGGGCCGACCGAGGGGAAGTCATGCTTTTCAAGCCCATCATACCATTAAATTGCTCCCTCACTTATAGGTAGTGACATGTGTCTATCATTTATCGTGCTCATACTGTGGCAAGAGATGCCAAGCTAGGAAAGCGTGGCAGACGAGCGGAAGCAACCACTGCTGTTGTGTACGTGGTGCTCGACGTCCTTGTCATGATACACGGGTGTGACATGTGACATATATTCTTTTATCGAGGTATTATTATGGTTAAAAAGTGAGCTATTTTTTTAATGGTGTTCGTACTACGCTAGTTTTTTTCAAAAAAAATCGAGAAGGTCATAAAAAACAATTAATTTGGATGAGGCAGAGACGAAAAGAAGGGAGAGGTGGAGTCGGGGAACACGGATGAGATGAGATGATCAGGGAGGACAGCAAGATGCAGCAGCAGCGGCTCCATCAATTGCTTCCAGCAATACATCCATCATGCTCATGCGTCTCCCACTGAGAGGCATGCGCTCTCCTCGCCTTGGCTGGAGGTAGAGGTGGGCACTCGGGCAGGGCTCTTCTGGGCCGGCCCGAGGCACGACGTTATGGCCCGGCACGAAGCCCGACTCTTCGACGCGAAGTGGGCGTGTTGGCCGACACGACATCAGAGCACAGGCCGTCTTGGACTCGAGAATCAGGCACGATGGGCAGCCCGGCCCGGCACGACACTGTAGAATGGACCGTACTGGGCCCGCTGAACCAGGGTATGAGGAAGAAGTCTAGCATGAAGGGTCATTGACTCACAGAGCATGACCGTCATGAATGCACTCAGTAGCATTAACGCCACCCCTATCATCGACACCTGAGAGAGACGGACAAAACAGGAGAGAGAGCTGAGAGAGATTGAGCTCTCAATCTCTCTTAGCTCTCTCTCTCACCAGTCTATCTTAATCTCTCTCGTCTGTCTCGCTCACTCTCTTTCTCGCCCATTGCCCCCTCTCTTGCCCGTGTTGAGCACATCCCTATCGTTCTATGTAACTGTTCAGGAATAAATAAATTTTAGTTCTTTTCTCGTAATATTTGCATTCACCGTCTAAATTCTATGTGTCTCCGGCTCCTTTCCTCTCTTTGAAATAGTGCAAATGGGTCGGGCTGTGTCTTGCACACGCACGGCAGCGAACGGCGCAAATGGGCGTGCACAGGCTCATTGGCGAGCGGGCGGCTGCACGCAAGACGCGACGGGGCACGACGGGCCATCGTAGCCCAGCACGGTTCAGGCACGAAGCACGATGGGCCCGTGCCGGGCCTGCCCGGCCCGGCACGACGCCCACCTCTATCTGGAGGTGACTGACCGGTTGGGATCCTCTGCGCGCTCATCCATGGTATGCAGGGTATAATAGGTTTTAGTTACCGGTAGTAACACATGTATCGAAAGGTCATCGAGATTTTTAAACAAATTTTGAATTCTAATTTGGTAACCAGCAGAGATTACGTTAAAATCTTAAGAATCTTGGCCAAATATTTTAAATTCAAAATATCCAAAAATATTTTGTCTCCTTAAAAAAATCAATCTCCAACGAGAATTCGGTTAACGGTTAATGGCGGTTACTAGCCGGTAACAAACTATCAATAGTTGCTGGCTAAACTAGTCATGGTCGTGTGCCAGGCATGGTTCAAAATCTCATCGAGATTTCGGAAATCTTAGATGAAATCTCGGCTTTCGACTGAGGCCGAGATTTCAAATCTCGGCAAGATAAAAAAATCGAAAATTTCAAATTGGTACAATGATTTCAGAAAATTTTGGTGAGATTTCGGATTTTTTTGACCGAGATTATCACATATTCAACCGGTTTTCATGTTTGTAGGACCGGATTTAGCAAAAAATGTTTTGTGGAAAATTGTAATGCATTTTTTTGAGGAATACATGTGAAAAATTTGCAAAAAAAATACATATAGAAATTTTCAAAACCATGAGCAATAGTTGCAAGCAAGGTTTCAAATTTCGGTTTCGGAATAAATTTCGTCCCGGGCCGGATAACGAAATTTCGGTGAAATTTTGAAATTTCGGAATTATTTCAGACAAAATTTGAATTAAAAAATTCAAATCCGGTTCAATCCGGAAAAAAAAAACCGAAATTCGGCGAAAAAACCCGAAATTTCGGGCGAAATATCCGAAATTTCAGGTTTTTTTTGCACTGGCCGAAAAGTTGTCTAAACTTTATTGAAAAATTTTGAAATTTGTTTTGCAGGTTCCTGACACAATTCTAATGTTCTCACAAAAATTTCAGCTAATTATCGCACATGAGGAATTTTTAAAAATTCGGAGAGTGGTACTGTCCTGATAAAACACTGACCGACAAGTTTGATCGGAATGGAAAATGGTAACAATCAAGTTATAAACTGTTGAAATTTTTTGTGCATGGTTATGATCCATAACTAATGTTCTCATAAAAATTTCAGCTGATTATCGCATGTGAGGAATTTTTAAAAATTCGGAGAGTGGCGCTGTCCTGATAGAACACTGACCGACAAGTTTGATCCGAATGGAAAATGATACAAATTAAGTTAGAAACTGTTGAAAGTTTTTGTGCATGGTTATGATGTATCTATAATGTTCTCATAAAATTTTTATATGATTATCAAACTATATGAATTTTTAAAAATTCGAACAGTACTAGTGCCATGTTAAAAGGCTTACCGGCAAAATTGAACAAGATGAAAAATTATGTAAACCATAATTTTTTTTTGAAAATTTTAAAGAATGGTGATAAGGAAGTTCTTAATATCCCATAAAAATTGTGATTCACGATCACACTCCAGTGAATTTATAAAATTCTTACAAGGCACAGTACCATTTATGTTTTTTTCTTTTTGATTTTTGAATTATAATATAACAAACGAAGTTCAATGCTTACATAGATTTGATTGACCAAACAAACAAAGTTGAATTTTTTTTAAAAATTTATATAAAGTTACTGAGTCAATTATTAATCTCTAAAAAAAAATTTAGATCATAGTCACACTCAAGAAAATCTATAAAATTCTGACAATATAACTGTCCCAATTATGTTCATTCTGGTTTTGATTTTTTAAAGATAACAAATGAAGTTAAATTATTTTTAAATTTTCTGTGTATGATCATAATCTACTAATTATAGTACCATAAAATTTTCAGATTATTATCATGCATGTACAATTTTATAAATATCTGACAGTGTTTCTGCCAAAATTTCAAAATGTTTAAAAAATTAGGTTTTTCAACAAATTTTCATAGGAGATGACTTTCCTAAGGGTTATTGTACCAAATACGGTCAAATCCGGCCCTAAAACTTTCAAAACCGGCCAAAAAACATGAAATCTCGGTGAAATTTCGCCCAAAAAAACGAAATTTCGGATTTTACTGTAGCAATTTCTAATTTTTTTAAAAAAAATTTTCCGGCCGGTACTTGAGATCTCGGGGTGGTCCGAAATTTCGGCGAAATTTCGCCGAAATTTTGAACCTTGGTTGCAAGAGCTTATGCTAGCACCACTGTGGCTAGATTAGAAGCAATTCGTATTTTGCTTGCATTTGCATCTTGTTTCAATATTAAATTGTTTCAAATGGATATGAATAGTGCTTTTTCTAAATAGAAAATATCCGAGTTAGTATTTGTAGAAAAACCTCCCGATTTTGAAAATCCTAAAAATCTTAATCTTGTGTATAAGTTCTCAAAGGCGCTATATGGATTCAAACAAGCTCCTAGAGCATGGCATAATCGTCTTAGAGACTTTCTACTCTCAAAAGGATTTAAAATTAGAAATGTTGATACAACACTCTTCACTAAAATAATTGATGGAGAATTCTTTATATGTCAAATTTATGTTAATAACATTATATTTTGTTCTTGTCGACTTTTGTAGTTGACAATAAATTTATGGAGCAGGCGCTAGATCTCAAACTCGAAGGTCACACAAGACAAAGGTTTAGACAGGTTTAGGCCCTCGACGGAGGAGGTAATACTCTAGTCCTGTGTACTGGCATTATGTGGATCTCTTGGATCTAAGATTGCTCGTGTGCTCTCCCTCTGTTGTTGCCTGCCCTCTCTCTTATATAGTGGGGGTGGGGTGGTTTACAGAGTCCCGATCGGTTAAAGGGGATTCCGATCGGTTACATGATTCTAATTGGTTACATGATAGAGTTTACATCTTTATCTACCTTGTTAACAACTCGGATTACAATCGTATCTTTTATATCTAAATACATGTTCAACTGCCTCCAGGATGTATCCCCTTTCGCATGGCAACACAGCTTGGCGGGGAGCTTTCCCTCTGGGCCGGTTATGAAGACACATGGGTTCTTATATTCCATAGTAGCTCCCGAGTGATTCATGATCCAATTGCTATATCTTTATCTGGATCTCAACTCTGAATTAATGTCTTCAGCTTTCAGCATAAACCTCCGACTGGTTTCTTCTTCGATTTGAATGCTTTTCTTTGCAGCAAGGGATTATGAAGGACTCGAATATAACCTTTGATTTCTTGCTCCAACTGATCATAATCTTCAAGGGTCAACGCCGGACAGTCTTCGAGGTTGCTTTGACTTCCTGTGTCAATCCAATTTTCGAAAACCATTTTGGCTTCTGTAACTATATTAACTCCAAGCCTCCTCAGCTTTTGACGTTACTGCATCTTCGCATTTACTTCAACCTTGCCGTATCGGCTATAAAAAGCAAACCAACGCTTGTAGAATGCATTCCTTCTCGCTTAGTCCTCCTCTTCCTTACACCAAGCTCTAGCTTCTTCATGAGGAATTACATGGACGACCGGGACCCTGAGCTTGCCGAATAATGGGCGCTCTTTGACCTCGCCATGGCTGAGTTGGCTGAAGAAGAGGCTGTTGCCCGTGACCGTGTCGCCGTTGACACCTTCCTCGAGATCTTCCATGCCCTCTACAGGGCTAGGGAGGCTCTCGTGGAGGCGCTCGGCCGGGTGCGCCGCGGAGAAGTGTAGGGCCTCTGTAAATGTAATATTTTCCCAGGCATAATGCCTGGGGAATTTATATATAATAAAGAAGTACCTTTTCCAAGCGTTTTTCCATGATTGTCGTTTAGAAGTAGCTTAGACCTAGCTTGGGGTATTTATCGAAGCTTGCATGGCTCTTTAGTCGGGCGATATTCGCATCCAACCGTCGTAGGATATATTTTAGGTCCGACTTGGGACATATTAGGATTTGCGTGGCTCTTGGCCGAGCGATACTTATATCCGACTGCTGTAGGATATAGCTTAGGCTCAACTTGAGCGTACCATACATACGTGGCTCTTGGCCGAGTGATACCCACATCCGACTTCTGTAGGATATAGCTTAGGCTCGACTTGGAGCGTATCAGGATTTTCTCAGCTCATGGCCGAGTGATACCTATATCCGATTAGTGTAGGATACAGCTCTGGTCCGACTTGGGACATATCAAGGTTTATCCGAACGTTATCCGTACTCGTTTATTACGACACACAGCTTATCGACCCATCTTGGGGCATACCATTGGAACCGTGCCTTATCAAGCTCAACTCGTGATATATGATTCCGTTATGCGGTAACGACCTAGCGACCCAACGTGGGGCATATCACAAGAAGATATTTTTAGTCCAAACTGGAGGACACTCACGTCTCTCTTAGTTCGATAAGTGGTTAAGCATCCCATCGTGGGGAGCAACGTGTCCCAAATATGACATGGTCAAACCATGACTTCCTCTGTATGTCAGAACGCCGAGCTGGCAAATCATTATGAAGCATAGAGCAGGGTCAATCTCTTTCCCACCGATTCGGCGAAAACCTAATTTTTCCCTCTTTAAAGACTAAACCGATGGTTCATTTTTCCCATCGCGCACTACTGCCTCTTCTGCTTCCTTGTCTTTCCGACTTCTCTGCCGCTAGGGTTAATTGCTGTCGCGCTCGCATCCTTGCGCCGCCGTTGATCTTTTCCTCCGAAAATGTCTTCTCATTCTTCCAAAGACACCTCCTCGCAACCTTTGCCTCAAGATTGGACCACCTCGATCACGACGGAGGAGCGGTTGCAATCCATGGTGGATGACGGGGTTCTTCCAGCCCTGACCTTGATCTCTGCACGACCAGCCGCAGGTGAATCCATCCCTACCCCCCGTTCCGAAGAGATTGTGGTTTCTGAATCTTTCTTCCAACGCGGGCTGGGCCTTCCTGCCTGCGCCTTTCTTCGCGGTCTTCTCTTCTTTTACGGCTTTGAATTGGTGAATTTGAATCCCAATTCCATCCTGCAGATCTCTCTCTTTGTTCATCTCTGTGAGGCTTTCTTGGGCATCGGCCCCCATTTCGATCTCTTTCGCCATTTCTACCTTTTGAAACCTTATCCCTCAAAGAGCAACCCCAAGGTAATTGGGGGAGCCAGATTTCAGCTGCGGGAGGGGTTAAAGAAAAACTACTTTGCTATTCCCTTCAAAACTTCCAATAAGGGCTGGCACTGGGAGTGGTTCTACTGTGCCAATCCTGATCCTGCTCTCCCCTCATTTGTCGGGCGCCGGCCTAAGGTGTCCCTTTCTTGGGTATCTGCTCCCAATGCTACCGACATAGACCAGGTGCATGATCTTCTGGCGCTGATTGAGAAATTAAAAGAAGATGGTCTCACAGGAGTTGGCCTCGTCCTCCATTTTGCTGCTTGTCGGATACATTCTCTGAAGGAGCGAGTTCATCTGGGATACGCATTTGAAGGAAAGGACGATCCAACCCGGGAACTGCCCAAAGCAGTGTCGAAGGAGCAGGTATATGCTCGGGTAGGCGAATTTTTCATCCCGAGCGTTGAGATGTCCACCACCAGATGCCCAAAATCCTGCACTGCGTCAAACCCTCCTCCTGAGGTGAGAAAGTTTAGCTGATAGATTTCCGTATTGGTCTCTGAATGTCTTTTAACAGTTGTAATACTCCTTTTCAGGATCGGTTTGCTTTTTTTAGCGATGCGCCTCTCCCGGAGATGCCCGTTCATAACAACGCTCCCTTTAAGCGATTGCCAAGGACCCTGCAAAGCCCCGGCGCCCGACTGGTGGTCCCAAGATTCAGGAACCCCTAGCACGAGCCCCAGTGCCTTCGGCTCCCCTTCCCAACGAGCCCGTGGTACAGCCGAGTCCAAATCCGAGAGACTCGGGCAGTCGGGAGGAGTCCGGGGTTCCAGTTTTTAGCACCCCGAGTGGTCCCTCCGGGAGTGGCTCTGCCACCCGAAAGAAGCCTCCAATGAGAATAAAGAAGTCCGATGGGTTTGATGCCCCATCGACTATTATTCGACTCGTTTTGCCGGCTTATGTACTGAAGGACCATGTGGAGGTCCATCCATGTTTGTGATGAGTATTTGACTTTATTTGAGCAAGGTTGTGAGACCCCGTTCTAATGAACAGGAACATCCATGTGATTACTGTGCTATTCCCTGGATCAGTAGCTAGCACTCACATGTTTACAACATTTGTATCAAAATCATACACGCAAACAAACAGAAGAACTTACATAACTGAATAATTATACAGAGTTCATTACAAATTTAAACCATTTTAACAGCGGAAATTAAAAGCGGAAAACCAAAAAGAAACTGAAACTCCAAACAGCCTTGCGGTTGCCCACTAAACCCTCAGGCAACTGACTAGGCAACCTAGAAGAGACTATCGTCAAAACCCCCGAGACCTGCTTGAAAGAACGCGTCGTCGCCGCGGATCGCGATCTTCTTCCTCCGAGGCAAGATGCAAGATTGAGTACATTGGTACTCAAAAAGACTTATATTGGTTCACAGATGCAAATAAATAATTATGCGAGTTGAGCAAATGACAGGCTATGGTTATTTTGCAGTTGCATGAAAACATTAAAATGAATAAGCATAATAGATTGCAACATCGCATTTTAATAAAAGCAATTGAAAGACAGATTGATAAGCAATTATTCCAGATTTTCAACCCAATCTACCCGACTGCATATGACCCCGATGTCGATCCTTTGACACAAAAGATGGTTACAAAATGGTTTCCAAAAACCACCACCCATTTTTGAAAGCACCAAAGACTCTATCATGGAATAACGTCACCAAGTGCCCTTGACCGTGGCGCGCGCTAATCGATTAGATTTATACTCTGCGAGTTATGCGGCTTTACCCACAAGGAATGATCAACCTCTTTTGCGGGCCGGTTAACACACTTCCTTTGGTGTGTCGGCAAGGAGATCATCTGAGCCGTTACATTATCTAGGCGTGGCTTTACACCAGCCGGGGCGTTAACCTCGCCTTGAAGACAGAGACACTCACCCAAGCCGTGGATCCACATTTATCACACACACACCACGTCTGTCGAGGCAAGGCATACACCGTTGCATTGGTATGTAGAAACCCCTACGATGCACTGGCCGGATGTGTCAGGCAATCTCCGCCTTCCATAAATGCAAAGCCACATCTAAACAACTTAATAGGCTAAGACCCGCCATACAAGCCCTCGTGGTTGTACGAAAAACATGGATTCACCGTCCCATCGCTCGGTCCTTAATCCGACACGGGCGATACTACACCCTAGCTACGTGCATATCCTTTTGCACAACCGGCTAGTGCCAAATAATCACCCACGTCAAACCATAGTTTTGTTTGAGGGTTTTTATCAAAATATAACCAACCCTTTTCCAAAAGATCATATACTGAGTTGAAAGATGAAAAGAACCAACGCATGACTTTGAGCAAGAATATTAGGCTAGCGATTATACCCAAACACGACATTAAGTATGTCTAGTTCAACTAAGGTTTACAAGGTTCACATGTCCATACAAATTGAGGCAAACCATAATTTACAGGATTAACTACAGTTCTAACCCAAATTAGTTCTTTTATGGGGAATTATCCGGATGCACTGTACATAAGCAAAAACAACATAAAGTAGGTGAATTATCGGGCTCAACATGTTCAAGGGATTGCTTGCCTTGCAAATCACTGTCAGGAATAAAATCCGGATCTGCAGAACCGTCTTCTTCTTCTTCAAGAAGAATAAAAGAATATCAGCAAACTCCAAATGGCAAAAAGAAAACAGACAGATAAACAGATAAACACAATTCGAATTAAACAGAAGGTTGCTATTCATGAAATATTTGAATTCAAACATCGAATTATAGATGCTAAAATTATTTGAAATGAAAAGATTGTTCATTAGCTTCTTTGGAGGGAATACCATGCTTAATCAACAACAAAACCAGAGCTCTCTGCTTTCTCAGAAGTTCCAAGAAGATAGCACTTGAAAACTATATCGTTTAGGGTTATAAACCTGACAATATTTATGTGCATTAGCTAAATAAATTAGAGTTTAAGTCTTGAATTAGCTAGAGCATACTTTAATTGTCAATTCTAATAACTTCTTTTAACTTTTAGGGTTTGGATGAAGCTTGAAAACTATTGTTGAAAAGGCTTGGTTGAACTCTAGACTTAGCTACAAAACTGGCTAAGGAAAAAGGACTAAATCATATCACTTAAGGTTATTACACTCATGAAAACTAAGTGAACCAAAGCTCTAAAACAGAATATTTTTATGGAATCTGGTAATACAAACTTTGGTGATTAATTATACACTATTCTTCTTAATATTCTTACTTGAATGAGTTATTTTACACATAGTTGAAAAAGCTTAATTGCTTCAATCATTCAGCAAAACATAAAAAGTAGACTCATTCCCTTAACTTGTTTTGCATACAAACCTTAACAAAGTGTCATTATTTTTCCAGAATCTATTAGTATATACTTTTTTAAGTGCTTCTATACCATTTTTACATTCCTTCTCATTCATATAATCCATTTTATCATATGTTGAAAAGGGCTATATGAACACAAAAACTGACTTATAACATTTCAATCTTTCACTTTCATTTATTACTAAACCACTCATCATCTTTTATTCATTTTCTTCCTGACATCAGGACATGATCTTAGGAATGTTTCAAAATCGAATTTAAGTCATTTTAAAATTGTTCATAGCAATTTACATCTATTTTGGTTATTACAAGCATTGTTTTTCTTAATTGAACAACTATTACATACATGTTTCCCTAAGTATTTTCACATGAGCAACTCCCCATGATTTATACCCCAATAGGATGAACTTTTAAACATTCAAATTTTAATCCTTTCTTTCATTCACTTAATTTCACTTTTCGTGCTTAGTATTCATTTTTTTTAGCAAACATGATATATAATAAGGTATCATGGGAACATTTTGTTTATTTGGAATACTCATAACCCAGAGACTCTATAAAAATTTACCTTTCCTTGATTGGATCATCCCAAAAATATTTTATTCATACCCCCTTATTTACACTTAAGCACCTCTTTGATTTTTCCTAAAATCACGTTTTACTCATCTTCAGAAATTTTTGTATATTCTAAAACTACAGAATTTTATACGAATTTAGAAATTAGTTTCACTCAATTTGGCCAGATGATTCAAAAGTTACAAGCATTTGAATTTCAAAGGTTTAAAAATTCAACAAAAATCGAAATTACGCTTTCGCTCTTTGGGAAACGGCTTCCTTGTAGCATAAACAGGTTCAAACGCTCGACCACGGCGTGTAGGACCCGCCATCGGCGACTTCGAGCGAGCGCCATGGATTTCTTGCTCGCCGCCGTGGCAGCTCCATGCATGGCGGAATGGGCAGCGGCATGAGCACTAGCACGCCAAGGCGGATCTAGGAGGTGTTCACTCACCGGAAGAAAGCGAGTAAGGCTGCCACCGCGAGTGCGGCGGCGCCATGACCGCGACGGCAGCTTGGCTAGAAGCTACGATTCCGGCGGTCTAGGGCTAGGTGAGCTACAGTGGAGCAGGGGGAGTCGAGCTCACCTGACGCTTGGGTTGGAGATGGTCTGGAACGGCCTGCCACCGTGCATCGGCCGTGAGGAAGACGAACAATGGTGCGGCAGCGCTGTAGGCAAAATGAAGCCAAAATGGCGCTTGATCAGTGAACCTGAGGTACTAAAGATGCTCCGGATGCAATTGATTCGAAGGATTAGGGGCGGACTAACCCGAATCGACGATTTCCCCTCCTTTTCGGCTTTTGCGGACGAACGGAGAAGATGACTCCGTGCGGGTCTCTCCGCGCAGTGAAAACCGAATGGGAGGAGGGGGAATGAGCCTGCGAAGTGAAGGGAAGGCTCTAGGCTTATGGACTGCGACCAAATTTGCGTTGGAATCAGATTTTGCACGACGCTTCGGTCGGCATTTTCTGTACCGAGCGCGAGCTGCGACGCTGCCGCCTTTCCAACGCGGCTCGACCACGATTGACCGAGCACAGGCGTGGGGAAGAGACTCCTCGCGACTTGGAGGGCAGCGCTTGCGTCGGACGGGAGCAGGTGAAGCCGGTCGGTGAAGGACAACGGGGACGACGACTCGGTTCGGCCAGGGGAGAAGAAAGGGAAAGCAAAAACGCGAGCTGATACTGACGGGTGGGGTCGGGGCCCATTGGCGTGAGACAACCGCTTTAGCTTGCCGGTAGCGTCAAAGTTTCTACAGATCGGGGCCACATCGTGAGAAAAGAGTGTTTAATGTGATTTGACTGAACATGAAATTTCTAGATTTCGAATTTGTTTAAGCCCCAAACTAATTCCAGATTTTCCCAAAAATATTTTACCAAGTCTTACTGAGAGTCACACGTCTACTGGAAAATTTTGAGACAAAAAATCCTTTTAGACAATTTATTAAAATTCTGACACCGTACCCTGGTCCTAAACTTTGATTTTGGTTTTTGATTTAATTAAAGGTACATTTTCTAGGTTTTATTTTTGAAACTTTTTGGAGATGTTCAAATCCTTATCAATAGATCACCATAAAATTTTCAAGTCAAAACATGAGCAATTATTTTATAAAAATTCTGACAACTGTTTTCCTTACATTTTGGACCCACTGTTTCTGAATTTTTAAGAGGCTTATATCGGTTCATTAAATTATAAATTTTTTTTCCAGTGGTGTGTTACATATCCAGGGATTTATAAAAATTTTCTTATAATTACTTGACATTAGTATTTTTTTCTTCTCCTTTTTGATTCACTGTTTATAGTCAAAGCTGGACATATTTAATTATTTAACCTCCACTCTTGTGCATGAAAAATTTATTTGCTGGTCCTACTAAAATACCAATGCAGCTTGGGTTACTAGAAATTTTTATTACCTTAACCATCTTCCTTTTTATCTTTTACCACTTTCCTTTGTTTTACTTCTTTTATTTAATATTTTCATACAACACAAAAGTCCAAGGAAAATCCTTTTTGGAGCAAATAATACTAAAACTTCAGAATTACTTATTGTCAATTTTATACCGTACATCTTTTACTGTTCTAAACTTTCAGGATGTTACAAAGGTGTGCTCAAGTTTGAGTTTGATTTGGATTGATATTCAAAATGAAGCAATTTGAGCTGTCTCTGCCAGAGTGGCGATCTGCATTTATGGTGCAGTAGTGATGAGTTGGATGGTTTATTGCATATCATTGTGGGTATTGCTATGTGAAAGGTTTTCCTTGTTTTTGATGGTCGCGGGACAGCGGTGCTAGGTCATGGTGAGGCGGAGGATGGCCGGGACTAGGCGAGGCGTCGGAGGTCGAGACGGTTGGGAGATCGCGGAAGATGATCAGAGATGGAGTCCGGGCAAGTCAAGAAGACAAGGAAAGGAGATGATGCTTGCTAGATGCCGCGTGGATCAATGAGGGCCGTCGGATTGAGGTCTAGTTGATAGGTTAGCGGGTCTAGGTAGTATGCTTTGAAAACCATGCAAGAAAACCCGATATGTGTGTGGGTTTTGGGTTAGCCCTTGCATGGCTGTGAGTGTGGGTTAATCCTAGCCCTTAGATGAGTGCTCTAGGGTTGAGGGACTCATCCAAGGGTGGTAGGTGGCCCAAGAGTAGTATAAATAGGGGTGGAGGGGTAGCCTCCTCCCCTTGAAGGTTTTGAGGTTTTTGATGCTCCTTTGAGCTTTGCCCACATGAATGTGAGGCTTTGTAACCTCTCCTTCCAGAAATGAAATGTTTTCTCAAAACATTTCTTTTCTTTGTGCACTTACATTACGCATTTAAATTACGTAATTTACATTATGCACTTAAATTCCGCAATTAAATTCAGCACTTACATTCTTGCAATTTACATTTATGCAATTTGGATTTGCCTCCCCTCCTTCTAAATGCTGTTCTTCTAGGATGTATTAAGGGTGTTCATTTGGTTTTACATCTTTCTTACACCCTTGGATAGACTAGAGATCAAGTTTTTTATCAATTTGCAAATCTGTTCAGAACTTGTTCTTCAGGCAGCAGTCAGTATTTGATTTTTCTAAACATATATAAAAATCATTTTTAAGTGATTCTTTTTGGAGCAGGTGCAAGACTCATATATACATCTTTATAAAATTTATTGAGTCCACTGGTTGCACTGTTTGAGAGCTATGAAGTGAAAACCGAGCCTCAAACTTTCTGGTCTAAGTTCCTGACCTTCTGTATTGCTTGATTTTTCATTCTTATTATACAATGCTTTCTGAGGTGATTTTTGGTGGAGTGTTTCAAGACTCTACTGATCACAGGGACAAAAATTCCCAAAAATTTTAGAGCAACAGAAACTCACAAACCACCTGTTCCAACTGAGGACAATTTCTTAAAATCTGCTTTAACTTTTCTGAAAAGAGACTTTGGTATTTTAGCTTTATCTCTGTTAGAAAAGAAGTCTTTTGAATTGTTTCCTCTTTTGTTTGGACACTTGACAACCAGGATTATGATTAAAAAAATCCCTCATATGATTCATGGTTCTTATCCATGCAAGCTTAGGGTACACATAGTTGTCTAATTGTTCTGGGTTTTGGAGGGTGTGCGAATATGAGAAGTACCAGTTTGAACGAAAATATTTGGGTGCTTTAGATTTTTATTGCAAGAGTGTTTGGAGTACTTTGAGTGGGGGAAATTTTATTTGGGATCATTCACCCCCCCTCTGATCACCATTTCGATCTTTCATGTACTAATCGTTCTTCTTATAGGAATCCTTCGTACGATGTTCCTGTCGAGACGCCGTCCGGGGCCCCTGAAGAAACTGAGCCCCGGGACGTTCATGTCTTGGTTGAGGAGGCCTCGCCCGGGGGCACATGAGCACCCTCCGAGCCCCAGCCGCCTTCACCGACACCCCATTCTTCGGCATCGGGACCTGCTTCTCAAGAGCCCATCTCCCGACCATCCCCCGAGATTGAAGAGATCTCCCGAGGTCCGCCGACTCTTGCCTGCCCTCAACTCATAATGCAAACCGCGTGGGTTGATGAGGAAGACAGCTTGAAGTTCCTGGACGACTCGGAGGAGGAGAGAGAAAGGAATGACTTTTACAGTCATGCCACCGCTTGCGCTCGCCTAGCCCGGGTAACACTTTCTCTACTCTCGCCACCTTCTTGCTTATGCCAGTTAGCATGTAGTCACCTTTCACTGTGATGGTTACAGAAATTGGGGGAGCGCTCTGCGAAGAAGTCCGAGTACCTCTAGAAGATGCTCCCGGAGGTCAAGACGCGCTAGGAGTATCTGGCCAACTTGGAGCAGATCAAGGCTGGACATGCAGTCGAGCTGTGACTTCTTCGGTCGGAGGTCCAGGCGTTGCGGGAAGAGTAGAAAACCCTGCAGCAGGAGAAGCTAGATGTCGTTGGCTCCCTTCGAGGTAAATATTTCCTGGACCACTCCGTGCTCTTGTTCAATCGTCCGGTCTTTTGATTTCCTTATCTCTGTGTCAGCTCGGGATTCCACTGTTGCAAATCTTCAAGAACAACTCAAGGTCTCGGAGGCCTCCAAATTGAAGTCGGAGAAGGAGTTAGAAGGTACGCTCAGCAGCCTGGCCCTCCTTTGTCTTCGTTGCCTTCTTGGCATTTCTTGATAATCGGTGTTGCTTGCAGACTACAAGTTCAAGACGCGGGCGCAATACGCCGCTTATAACGAGAGGGTTGAGGCCCTTGAAACGTCTTGCTCCAAGCTTCGCGAGGCCTCTGAGCCGCTACTGAGGTTGCTTCATCCCGGAGGCGAGAGGCCGCTCAGCAGGGACAAGTCATCTCCCAACTGGAGGAAGCCCCCAAGGAGCTTAAGATACTCTTGAAGGAAACGGCGACCAATGGCGCTAGCTAGGCTCTAGCGATCACCAAGTCACTTTATCCCCGAGTGGATCTTAAGGCTATTAAAGATGGCTATGCTTGTAACGTGGATGAAGACCGGGCAGCTTCTTCGGCTGTCGCGGAAACCTTAGACCTATAAACAAATAATTGAAAGTTTTTCTTTGTTCTTGCATTTTGTCTTTAAATATGCTGCTTTGCCCGAGTGGTTTTGACATATCATGTCCGACTAGTCCAGCCCCCAGGCTCCGAGGCATGGTTCATGACACATGTCTCAGAGTATTAAAATTTATAGGAGCAAAGCACTCAGACGCATAATTTTTGAGAAGACTATACGAGAACAATCTTTAAGAGCAAACTTTTTTCATAAAGAAACAATTGAATTAAAAAGTTCATGTGAAAAAACGACGTAGCTATTCTATGTTCCAGGTGTTACTGATAATTGTGCCGTCTTCACGCTTGAGCTTATAAGCCCTAGGACGTATCACTTCATCGATGACGTAAGGGCCTTCCCAGCTTGGGGAGAGCTTATGCTCGCATTTCTGATTCTTTCTAAGGACCAGACCTCCTTTGGAGAATGCGCGGCTCCTTACATTGCGACTGTGATAGCGACATAAGCCCTGAAGGTATCTTGCTGACTGAATTGTCGCGACGTCCATGGTTTCTTCCAGTCTGTCGAGGTCTTCTAGCTGGCTTTCTTCCGAAGCGACTTCTTCATAGCTCCGAACCCGCGGGGATCCGAATTCTAACTCGGTGGGGAGGATCGCCTCTGAGTCATACACTAGGAAAAAAGGTGACTACCCGGTTGCTCTGTTGGGGGTGGTTCGCAGCCCCCAGAGTATCGAAGGCAATTCTTTGACCCACTGAGTGGCGTATGGTTTGAGACGATAAAAAATCCTTGCCTTTAGGCCTTGTAAAACCATGCCGTTGGCTCGTTCAACCTGACCATTACTTCGGGGTGTGCTACTGAAGCGAAGCAAATTTTTATGCCGATTTCACCGCACCAGTCTTTAAATATGCCACCTCTGAATTGGGTGCCGTTATTCGTGATGATTCGGTTTGGTACACCGAACCTAACCACGATTTCATTGAAGAACTCTTTGGCCTTTGCGGCTGTGATTGTGGCGACTGGCTTGGCTTCAATCCATTTGGTGAATTTATCGACGGCCACGAAGAGATGAGTATAACCGCCTTGAGCCTTCTTCAAAGGTCACACCATGTCAAGCCCCCAGACCGCAAACGGCCAGGTGATTGGGGTGGTCTGTAGTTCCTGTGCTGGTTTGTTCACCTGTCGCGCAAAGAACTGACATCCTTCGCATGTCCGGACATGTCCTCCGCATCAGTGACAGCAGTCGGCCAGAAAAATCTCTGTCGATAAGCCTTGCCAACTAGGGTTGATGACGCCGCGTGATTCCCACAAACTCCCGAGTGGATTTCCTTGAGAAGATCTCTTCTTGTTCTGAAATGCACCGTCGTAATACACCAGAGGAGCTCTTGCGATAGAGTTCTTCCCTGATCACCACATAGCTCTTGCTTCGGCGCATTATTCGCTCGGCCTACATGTGATCTTCAGGTAGCTCGTCCTTCATCAAATAGTCCAGATACGGGGCTGTCCAATCGGGGGTAATGACCAAGACTTCTGCCTCTTCGCTCTTCTGCACTGGGACGTCCGACTTCGGCCGAGTGCCTATTGTGGGCTTGCGAATTTCTTCGACGAATACTCCCACGGGCACTGTGGTCCGGTTGGATCCCATTTTTGCTAGCTCGTCGGCCGCCTCATTGTCCCGACGGAGCACATGAACAAGTTCCAAGCCATCGAAGTTGCCTTCTAGCTTGCGTACCTCTGGCGATGGCGCCATGTTGTTTTCGATGCAGGACCATTCTTTCTGCACCTGGTTGACCACGAGCATTGAATCTCCGCGAACCGTCAAACGTCGGATACAGAGCGATATGGCGATACAGAGCCCATGGATGAGTGCCTCGTACACAGAGACGTTGTTTGACGCGGGAAAAAGTATTTTGCAGAACGTACCTCAATCGCTCTACACTTGGCGATATGAGTACTCTACCAGCCCCCGCGCCGCTGAGCATGAGGGAACCATCGAAGTACATCGTCTAATACTTGAGTTCCTTGATGACCGTCGAGTTTTGAAGTTCTGTCCACTCGGTAGTAAAGTCGGCGAGCACTTGAGACTTGATGGCGGTGCTAGGCTTGAATAGGATATCAAAAGCTCCAAACTCGACTGCCCACTTTGAAATTCTCCCAGTGGCCTCCTAGTTGTGAAGTATATCCCCTATTGGGAAGGAGGTGACCACCGAAACAGTATGCTCTTGGAAGTAGTGCTTGAGTTTGCGAGATGTAAGAAGTACGGCGTATAATAATTTTTGCACTTGTGGATACCGCACATTAGATTCACTCAGGACCTCGCTGATGAAATAGACCAGGTGTTGAATATTCTGCACGTGGCCCGATTCCTCCCTTTCGACGATGATTGCAGCGCTGACTACGTGAGTCGTTGCCGCGATGTAAAGTAATAAAGGTTCTTCTGGCATCGGTGAAACCAAGACCGGGGGCGTCGTTAAGAAGGTCTTCAAATCTTCAAATGCTTGCTGTGCCTCAGGCGTTCATTGGAACTTGTCCTGCTTCTTGAGGAGTTTAAAGAATGGCATACCTCGCATACCCAGTCGGGAAATAAACCTGTTGAGTGCGGCCATGCATCCTGTAAGCTTCTGGACGTCCTTTTGGCAAGTTGGCGGTTCCATATTTAATATGGCCCTTATCTTTTCTGGGTTGGCCTCAATGCCTCATTGGGATACGATAAACCCGACTAGTTTTCCCCAAGATACTCCGAAAACACACTTCTCGGGATTCATCTTCGTGCTAAAAGTCCTTAGGCTTTCGAACGTCTCGGTTAGGTCAGCGATAAGGTCCTTCTTTTCCCGAGTCTTTACCACGACATCATCCACATATGCCTCCACATTGCATCCGAGTTGGGCGTGAAAACACCGCTGTATTACTCGCTGATACGTTGCACCAGCATTATTCAACCCGAATGCCATCGTGGTGTAGCAAAAGGCCCCAAAAGGCGTGATGAACGAAGTCTTGATATGATCTTCCGCCTTCAGGCGAATCTGGTGTTACCCTGAGTAGGCATCGAGGAAACTCAGGATCTCGCACCCAGCGGTTGAGTCAACCACCTGATCAATTCGAGGTAGCCCTAAGGGATCCTTCGGACATGCCTTATTGAGATCAGTATAATCAACGCACATGCGCCAAGTTTTATTCTTCTTTTGAACTAGTACAGGGTTTGCCATCCAATCGGGATGATACACTTCTTTGATAAAACCTGCGGCTAATAGCTTGGTGATCTCCTACTTGATGGCGTTCCGACAATCTGGAGCGAACCGCCGGAGTCTTTACTTGATTGGCTTTGCCTTTTCATCAATGTATAAGGAATGCTCGATCACCTCCCTAGGAACACCCGGCATGTCGGATGATTTCCAGGCAAAGATGTCTTTGTTAGCCTGGAGGAAGGTGACGAGCACGCCTTCCTATTTATCCTCGAGCCCTATCCAGATCAGAGTCGTTTTGGACTGGTCGGATGAGTCGAGAATAATTCTCTTGGTTCCTTCGTCGGACTTTATCCCTGACGTGGCCTGCTTCTTGGATGAGATGTCACCTTCTTCTTGAAATGTGGCAGCCTCTGCCTGGACATTCTTCCCTTCGGCGGTCGCCTCCTACAGCTCAGCAAGTTCATAGTTTTCTCGGTCGCATTCCAGAGATCGCTTGACGTCGCTGCGAACCGTGATGATGCTTTTGGGTCCCGGCATCTTCATCATCAAATAGGTGTAGTGCGGGACGGCCATGAACCGAGCCAGACCGGGTCTTTCCAAGATAGAGTGATACGATGTCTCAAAATCCGCTACCTCGAAATTTATATATTCGGTCCGATAGTTGTCTTTGGTACCGAAGGTGACGGGCAAAGCAATCTGCCCGAGTGGAAATGAAGATGCCCCGGGATCACTCCGTGGAACGACTGTGAGCTTGGCCTTAGCTCGGAGCGGGGGACATTCATGTCGTCGAAAGTTTTGGCGAACAAGACGTTGAGTCCACTCCCTCCATCAATCAAGACCTTCTTGAGCTTTACACTGCGAATAACAGGGTCGAGCGATGTAGAACTCGGTTGGGGTGATCCGAACGATCGAAGGTGATCGGGACTTCAGACCACTTTAGATATTGGGGGATTGCCAGTTCCACCGCATTGATCTCCCGAGCGGTAAGCTTTTGCTTCCGCTTGGACTCGTATCCAGTGGAGCCCCCGTATATGTAGTTCAGCTCGTGCTCGGGCTCTTGGTAATAGTCTTCGCCAGGAGGGTTTTTCTTCTTGGCGGCCTCATCCTTCACTGGAGCCGGTTGCCTGTTGCTTTCACGCGCAAAACGCTTCAAGGTGAAGCAGTCTTTGGTGGCGTGCTTTCCCTTAAGGTGGAAAGGACAGATCGCTTCCATGATGGCACTATAATTGGGCGCCTCTCTCCGCGCGGCTCGGGGCCGGTTGCGTTCTGCTACCATGACTAGCTCCTCGCCTTTCTGCTTTTTTCTTTGTACTTGGAGGACTCGGCCCTGTCCCCTTTGTTCTTCTGTTGCGGGCGATCTTCTTGGCACTAGGCCAGGGCGTCTGAGGCCGTGGCGTAGCGGTCGGCCAATGCAAACATCTCTTTTACGGAGGCCGGTGATTTCCTGGACATTTTCTTGATCAGATCAGGATCGCTGACCCCTTTCTGAAAAGCTGCTACCACCACTGCATCAGATACATCTCCGATGGTGTTTTTCTTCTACATGAAACGCCGGATGAAATCTCTCAATGTCTCGTCTTTCTTTTGGTGAAACTGGTATAGGTCCCACGGGGTGCCAGGCCTCTCGTAGGTTCCCTGGAAGTTCGCGATAAATTGATCGCAAAGATCGCTCCAGGAGTCCACCGAGTTCGTAGGAAGTCCTGTGAGCCATGCTTGAGTCGAAGGGGTGAGATTGACTAGCAGATAATTAGCCATCACGTTTTGATTGCCCCCAGCCACTTTAACCGCCAGGGCATAGACCTGCAGCCAAGCTTCTGGATCTCGCTCCCCGTCAAACTTAACGATGCCCTTGGGGTTAAAACCTTCGGGCCATACTACTCGGCGTAACCGAGAAGTGAACGCTTGGATTCCGTCAATGGATCTGTCGTCCTAATGAGGGGGAGTCCAGCGTGGCGAGCCTCTGGCTCAGCGATTGTCATCAACGCGTCGGGGTGGCGTTCAGCGTGGCGAGTCCATGACTAGACGATCGTCGTTGTCGTTTCGACCCCGACGATGATGGTCTCTATAGTCGTTGCAGTCGTCGTACCTTTGATCGCTTCATGGACTGTGGCCGGTACCAAAGCGTTCGTAGTCGTCGTGGCGCCAGCGTCGATCATCTTCGTCCCGCTATTGCCGTATGGCGGTGATGTCTTGGCGGAGATCGCGGTTGAGATTCCGGCGGACGTCTCTTACTGGTTGTATGGGGCACCGACTGCCGGTACTCCGACTGGTAGCAGTCCAACTGCTAGCGACGTGGGTAGCCGCGTGGGAGAGCGAGTGCGCTTCTCCTATCGGCTTCTCCTGATTCTGCTGAATGGCCGCCGCCGTCACCATGGCCTTGATCTGGGCCACGATCGGCGCCGCCGGGCTATCAGATGCAATTATCGGGTCCAGCGTGTCGAGGAGCGTCTTGGAGGCGACGATGTTCTGCTGTGGCGTATGGAAGACAGCTTGGTCTCCCAATCTGGATTGTAGGATGTCCTCGCGGACATTACGGCCGCGAGATCGAAGCGATCGCGCTTGTGCCTCCTTGCTCTTACGAAGAAGACGATCTTCCTCCGTAGGTTCTTGAATCTCTTGCTGGCGTTGGATGAAGCGGCGGCTGGTGTTGAACCTCGGGCGACAACCCATAGCTTAAATAACCTAGCCGTTCGTGCTCCACACGGCGAAGAAGTCCCACATCATGACAGCGGGGGAGACCGTCGGCGCATCGGAGATGACAACCCACACACTGCCACGTGTCCCCGACCAATGGCCAGATCCACTTCAAACTCCAGCTAATCCTATCCACCCATTGCGACTAGATCCAATGGCCCAAGACAATTATGGTTTCCCCGAGATCATCCAACTGTTGGTTACAAGATCAACGGCTACGGCGCTTGGACTTCAGATATTTGGGCTGACCGGGCCGAATCAGATCACACGAAGGTGAGCTAGGCCAAAACAGTACCAGGCAACCAGCCGAAACACTGTTTATTGATTTTTCCAACGTTTTCTTAATTAAAATAATTATAGAAAATACTTTAAGCCAAAATAAATAATAAAAATCTCAGAAAAATTCCAAAAATAATTAGAAAATATTTTAAGACTTTAGGAACTCAAATAAAATATTTTTGCAAAACTTTATTTAAACTTTCTTAATATTTAAATAGTTTTCATAATAGGCCATATTTCATAATATTAAATAAATTTAAATAAAATACAAAAAATTCACAAAATGCATATTAAATCCAAATTAGCAAAAAATAGGATGTTACAAACCTCCCCCTTAACATATTCTCGACCTTGAGATTTAGGCTTACTACAGAAACAGGTTATGAAACCGCGTGGGCGAGTTGACTTGTTTCTCGCCTTGCGCTCCATGACATCCAAAATCTTAATCGATTGCTCCTTGTAAGTCAAATCTTTCTGCAGCTCAATTGTTTCCAAGGATGTTTGCTCTGTTTGCACTTTGAGACACTTCTTAAGCTGTGAAACATTGAACACATCATGCACACCTACCAATGACCGAGGCAACTCCAACTGATATGCAACCTCTCCTCGATGGCTTAAGATTTTGAACGGACTAATATATCTTGGCGCAAGCTTTCCTTTAGCATGAAATCTTTTAACTCCTTTGAGAGGGGTAACTCTGAGATACACGAAATCATCTGGCTCAAAGCTCAACTCTCAATGACGGTTATAAGTATAACTCTTCTGTCTTGATTGAGCCACTTTCAACCTTTCTCTGATCATAGCTATGTGCTCTTCGGCTTCCTTAAGAATATCAGGCCCAAACACCCTCTTATCTCATTCCAATTCAATGGAGTACGGTAGCTAGGCTCAAATAGATGAATATCATAATCATACATAGCGGAAACATAATAAAAGACATAATTTATTAAATAATACCTATTGAATAACCTTATGGTGGAACTTACATGAACATGCCTTGTAAGGCTAAACTGTGAATAACAAATTAGGCTACAGTGGAATGAAAACGTAGATAAACCCTTTAGTATACCACAGGCAACTGACAAAGCTCGCATCCTAAACATTCGTCTCCTCCAAGTACTCCTCCTCAAGAGCTGATGTAGACTCATCAACTTGTGATGATGTTGTTGGCAAGGGTGAGCACTTAAAGCACTCAACAAATTATGCATAGAACGCAATTTTAACATAACTATATGCAGGGCTTATTCTAATGGAATGGCTGAGATGATTATTTTGCAGTAAAGCAACATTTATAAATGAATACAATAAGTTGATTGAAATGATAATCAAACAAATAACAATAAATAATGTCTTTCAGCATTTCTCAAGTAAACATGGCATCCAACCCTAATTCATGTTCCAACTTCCAATAGCATCCAGCCTTCCCATCCAAGTTTTTATTTTACAAAATCTAACCCTTGACTGTAATCCTCGAGTGTTGCTCAATACCGTGAGCACGGCTATCCGAATAGATTTTACACTCTGCAAAGGTTATGAGCTTTACCCACACGACATGATTATCTCCTTTTGCCTGGCCATTAGCACACTTCCTTTGGCGTGCCGGTAGAGAAATCATGACAAAGCTTTTACATTAATGCTCTATCTTAACCCAGTACTACCCGCTAAGGTTTTAACACTAATGGGATTGGTTACCACACTTAGGGCCCCCCTTTGCGCCATGTGAGTTCATCAAAAGGTCAAACCTCACACCACCACTGGTAGTACCAAAGCTAAGAGATTACAAATTAATCATCTAGGTCCGTCCCATTCCAGACATGTGGTTGCATGTTTGACTCAGGTCAAAGGCTTGCAATGTTAAGTCCTTAAGATGACTAGGGCAAGACTTCCACATACCCTCTGCCTTTCTAGCCCACCTCGGCACACTACCCCTTGCCACTTGTCCCAATCTAAATGATTACCACCCCAATTAATTACCAAGCACCACGTGCCATTAATAAGTCAACATCGTTGCGTGACATCCTCGTTACGATAACTCAACATCATTGTATGACAACACCTGACACACCAATTCATAAACATGTTCCATATTCCATTAGTCAAGATTAACTTCTGGTATTCCAAAAACATAAATTTCACGTGGCATGGCTAAGCATACTAACACGGTATAACCAATCCATGTTGATTACTAATATTAACCAACTAATTGTGTACCAATCTAGGGTGACAATTAATCATGGCATACAAATGACAAGGTAGAGTATATGTAACATCCCAATTTTTCAATTTTTGAAGTTAATATGCATTTTATGTTTTATTGAATTTTCTGGAATTTATTTGAATTAATTTGCATTATTTGATTTATGACCTATTTGCCAAGTCCTTTGAAAAATATAAAAAGTTTTAGTAAATGTTTGCTGAAAATATTTTATTTGAGTTCCACATGCCTTAAAATAATTTTCGGAATTTCTCTAGAATTTTACTGGTATTTTTGCCATTTTATTTGGTTTATTTGAATTTCTGGTATTTATTTTATTCAAAAATCTTTGGAAATGTTGCGAACAGTGTTTGGACCGAAACCCACCCGGTCTGGCCCAATTCCTCACGTAGCCAGCCCCCTGGCCCATTTTTCCCGCTTAACCCAAGACACGTCGCATCCCCGCTGTTGGATTTGAATCCAACGCGTGTGAGCTCATGGCATTGAGTTGCTTTGGAGTCGTCAGATGATGTCTGCAAGGATGGCCATGATTGCGACACGTCACCCTCACCGTATCATAGCCAGATTCGCTGCGCCGCCGTTTCCCCGAGGATCTCAGAATTCGAGTCCGGCCGATGCAGGCGTCCCTAGGGGCCTATTTAAGACATCATCAGGTTCATTGGAATCCTCATCTCGAGACGAACCTGAAGCCGTAGAAAACGTCGCTCGAGCCATCGTTTGCACCGCTTAGGAGCTCGTCGTAGTCCCAATGGTTGCCACCGTGCTTTCGCGCAAGGTTTCGCCGCCATTGTGCCATCTCCGCCATCGCCAAGACCCTTAATGTGTTGCCGTGGTGAGACGCTTCTTTGCCGGGTGTTAACGTGCGTTTAAGGAGGTGACAATAAAGAACAAGTATCTGTTGCCTAGAATCGATGATTTATTTGATCAGTTAAGAGGAGCTGGAATTTTCTCAAAAATAGATCCTTGATCAGGATATTATCAGCTGAAGATTCGCGTAGAGGATGTGCCCAATACTGCATTCTCAACGAGATATGGACATTATGAGTTCACAGTCATGTCATTTGGATTGACAAATGCCCCGCATATTTCATGAATATGATGAATAAGGTTTTTATGGAATATTTGGATAAGTTTGTTGTCATATTATTAGATGACATTCATGTCTACTCCAAGATGGAAGAGGATTATGCGGAACATCTGAGGCTCGTTCTTGAAATGTTTCGAGCATAGCAATTGTATGCTAAGTTCAGTGAGTGTGATTTCTGAAAAAAGAAAGTGGAATTCCTTGGTCATGTAATGACTTCTAAAGGAGTTGCCATTGATCCAAGTAAGGTCAAGGCAGTGTTGTATTTGGAGCAACCAAAGACAGTAACCCAGATTCGCAGTTTCTTTGGAATGGCGAGATATTACCATCGATTTGTTGAAGGATTCTCGACAATTGTTAGATCACTTATGCAATAGTTGAAAGAAGAAAAGAAATTTGCATGGAAGCCAGAGTGCAAAAAGAGTTTCCAAGAATTGAAAAAAGATTAACATCAACACCAGTGTTAGTATTGCCTGATATTCAAAATAGTTTTGATATTTATTGTGATGATTCACGTCAAGGACTTGGATGTGTGTTAATGCGCAAGGGCAAGGTTGTCACATATACTTCGAGGCAGTTGAGGCCACATGAAGAGAATTACCCGACACATGATGTGGAATTAGCTGTAGTAGTGCATGCCTTAAAGTTATGGCATCACTATCTTATTGGGAACCGCTGCGAGATATACACGACCACGAGAGTTTAAAATATATTTTCACTCAGTCAGACCTTAATATGAGACAAAGAAGATGGTTGGAATTAATGAAGGATTATATGTTGGGAGCTCATTATCACCCTGGAAAAGCTAACATAGTAGCCGATGCTCTAAGCCGAAAAAGTCACAGTGTTAATATGATGATTCAGGAGAGCCAGTCTGGTTTGTGCAAAAGAATTTCAGAAGCTTAAATTGGAAGTGGTACCTACATGATTTTTAGCTACCTTGGAGGTAAAGTCAATATCAGAAGATCAGATTATGGAAGGTCAGAAGGTTGATGGAAAGGTCAATAGAAACAGGTCCAAGATGGATGAAGGCAAAGCTAAAGATTTTGTGCTGGATGATCAAGGTACTTCATGGATGAAAAATCGAAATTGTGTACCAAATAAGAAGGATCTAGAACAGTTGATTCTTAATGAAGCTCATGATTCAAAGTACTCCATTCACCTAGGAAGTGCAAAGATGTATCAGGATTTGAAAGAAAGATTTTGGTGGCCTAATAGTAAGTGTGAAGTAGCTGAGCATGTTGCTTTGTGTGATATAGGTGCCCTAGAAAACATAGCTCGAGCCATCATCTGTGCTACACGGGAACTCGCCGTAGTCCCAATGGTCACCATCGTGCTTTCATGCAAGGTTTTGCCGCCATTGAGCCGTCTCCGCCATCGCCAAGACCCTTAACGTGTTCACCGTGGTGAGACGCTTCTGTGTCATGTGCTAACGTTGCCGGAGTCGCCCTCAATCGCCATCGACCAGGTCGTCATGTGGAGAAGTGTCTGACCGTCGGATCTCATATCGACGGGTTGCGTCGCGCCGCGTGTACGCTGCTCCGCCGCTGTGCGCGTAACCGTGAAGCCGTTCGATCGTGATTGCAAGGTTAGGAACCTGCCACGTGTTGCCTCCATGGTAAGCCTTGCACCATCACTTTCACTGCCCCATCGCCGTAGGATCGGAGATGGACGGCTATGCTTTCTCCACGCGTCGAGCCCGCGTTAGGTCTACACCCCGCCGGTTCATCGGCCTTGTGCCATCGTGACCGTCGATTTTGTAATGGGTGGTCAGATCGTAAACCACGTGTCACCTACCGGGCCTACCACGTCCTCTAACGTTTTGGCTTCACCGGTAGTCACCGTCATTTGATCAGATTTGAACGGCTGCAATGCCATTGCGTGTCGCCACCGCGGTAGTGCAACGTGGATAGTTCCGCGCTTCGCCACGTGTCCCTACTAGTCTCACGCTTACGTCAGCCCATGCACCGGCACAGTGCATCGAGTCCACCGTAGACCCGAGCTAGCCGTGAACCCAGTCCATGCGGTTGCACACGTGTCGTGTTCTGGTTGCGCCATGTGTCAATCCGAGGAAGTGCCACTTGTTCTGTGACGTCATCATGACGTCATAATTTGGTTTTCCTCAGAAAAATATTCAGCCAAAAATAATTTCTATGCTGATGTTAGCATGATGTCATAAATGCTATTTTCCAGTACAAAAATAATTATAGTAATTCGGTTTTTCTATTTTCCTGATTTTCATTTTATTTCAAAATTGAAAAAGTTCGTTTTCCCTCATACGAACTCCGATTGATGTGATTCCAGTTTTTAAAATTTTTTAAAATCGAGTTGTATTTAATTATAAATTTTATTTAATTTTTGGAGTTGAGTTTGCTCTCTATTTTTGGTATTTATTGCTTTATCGCTTGTTTCACGAAGACGTTGAAGTGTCCGAGGTATTTGTGAGCGAGGATCTAATCCAAGACCAAGGTCTAGAGTACGATTTCAAAGCTCTTTGAAGGCATGTTGTGCTTCGATCATGTTGAGCCCATGTTTTAAAAGTTATATTGTTTAAAACTATTGCATGCTAATTCAATTGATACTTGTTTCAATTAATTTAGGATTAGCTATTCGTTCAAATTCATTTATATCTATCTTGACATTTGTATGCTATGATTCATTTTTCACCCTAGTATGGTTCCTTATATGTTGGTTTCTATTATTTGCCAATGTGAGTTAGCTAGAATGTGAGTAGTTTGCCTAGCCGTGCAACGAGTTATTGATATCATTTTATGTGGGAAAATTTAATCTTACTTAATGGAATATGGAACATGTTTTCGTAAATGTGTGTCAGGTGTTGTCACACAATGTTATTGATGGCACGTGGTGCATGGTAATCAACTGGGGTGGTAAAATGATTTAGATTGAGGCATGTGGCAAGAATTTATGGTGGGCCATTGTGGCATTTGGGCGATCGCATGGTTTTGATAATGGTAACGCTAATGGTGAATTTTTGATTAGTCTTGCCTTGGTCAACCAAAGGACTTAACCTTGCAAACATTTGACCAAAGTCAGTCATACAACCACATGTCTATAATGGGATGGACCTAGTTGATTAATTTGCATTGTCATAGCTTGGTACTACTAATGGCGGTGTGAGCCCAAACTTTATGGGTAAACTCATTGGCACAGGATGGGGGCCCTGGATGTGGTACCAGTCCCACCAGTGTTGAAACCTTAGCGGGTAGTACTGGGTTAAGACAGAGCTTTGTAAAGACTTTGTCATGATCTCTCTATCGACACACCAAAGGAAGTGTGTTAATTGCATGGCAACAAGAGATGATCATATCATGTTGGTAAAGAGCATAACCTCTGCAGAGTGTAAAATCTATTTGAATAGATGTGCTTGCGGTATTGAGCAATGCTCAGGAATTATGGTCAAGGGTTAGAATTTATTAAAATGAATTGGGGATGGAGGCTGTATGCCTATGGAAAATTTGGAAATTGATTAAGGTTGTGAGTTGGTTTATTTGGGAAAAAATTGAGAAGTTTATTATTGTTATTATTTGTTTTACTGTCTTTACAATCTATTTATGTTGTTTAATCATAAATGCTGCCTTATTGCAAAATAACCATGTTATCCATTCCTTTGGAATAAGCCATGCATATAGTATGATAGACATGCATTCTGTGAACAACTTGTTGAGTGCTTTAAGTACTCACCCTTCGAAGGAGATGGAGTTCCACGAAGAGGCGAATATCTAGGACTTGAACCTTGTCAGATGCCTGTGGCATGTTGATGGGATTCACCGATGTTCTTCGTTCCGCTGCTGTTTATTTGCTTTGATTCAGAGCCATCAAGGCCTAATAAGTGTAAGGTTGACCCTAAGGTCGTTCAACTATATCTTATTTAATATATGAAGTCTTTTGTTATGTTTCTGTTTTGTATGATTACGATGTTCATCTATGTTGAGATTGTGTGCACTAGCGTGATCCTGGACTAGTGCAGAATACACAGAGGGTCCGGATTTGCATATTCGGTTCCCGACAGAGGTGATATCAGAGCCATACTGACTGTAGGTCATGGCCCTAGATAGTCTAGTCGTCTCTTAAGGACCTTCAAAATTATTTTCTAAATGAAAGATTTAACTTGAAAGAATAATATGTTCTTGACTTATCTTATTCTTCTTTTCTTTCCCCTTGCTAAAAATTCTTTCTCTTTCATTTGCTGGATCGAGTTGAAATCTTACCTAAGCAATTCTGAATAGAAAACGATTTACCAAACCTTAGGAGAAAGCACTGAGTGCCTGCTGCTACCCTGAAGATCATGAAGAAAGCAATCACCGAGTTCGACGAAGAATGAATCGATGAAGCGTTCCGGAAGCCATAAGACTTAATGCTTTGTATAGCCAGTTGAGACTTATGTTTGGGAGTCACGTCTGGTTAAGATAGGGGTGTCACCCATGTAGGCGGTAGTTTTGTGTGCTTAGGTTGAATTGGTTCTTTCTTGATTGCTGGGTGTGCAGTATGCATTGCATAGCTCTTAGGCTTTTGTAAGCAACCATACCAAGTTATTAATATTGATTGCTTAAGTTGTTGGGTTAAACCTATTCCCCCAGCATTAGGATTCTTGAACCGTACCTATGCCCTTTCCCTCTCATCTAACCCTGTGAAGCAATCAGCAGATGGTGCAGACCCATGGTAATAATGGAGGTAACAAAAGTGGTACCCGACCCAATGGCAGGCCCAATGAAGGAACATTCCCTCAACCATCGCTGTCAGTGGACACACAGAACATGGGAGCTTTTCTTGCTGCTCAGGCTCAGTTGATGCATTCAATGGTGCAGCAAATGCAGAATATGACTAATCAAGCCAATGCCAACAATGCGTCTCGAGCCGTTCCTTGTTCCTACTCAAGGTTATCAGATTTTATAAGGACTCGTCCGCCGACATTTTCTGGAAATATGTCACCTTTGGAAGCAGATGAATGACTTAAGGCCATCGAGAGGAAGTTACTCATTGCTCAGTGTAAAGGTGAAGAGAAGGTCCTATATGCTTCTTATCTGTTGGAGGGAATTGCTGCTGAATGGTGGAAGAAATTTTGTGTTGCCCATGAAGCCTCGTAGAATATCTCTTGGAATGAGTTTGTTATTGTTTTTCGTCATCTCTTTGCTTCACCAGAGGACAGTGTGGTCACAGTGAATTCAGAGAAGAATGCTACCCTGACACCATATGCGAGATCTAAATGTTGTGATGAGGACATCACTTCTTCGGGTACGCCCACAGCACCTGGTACCACAACTCCTCATCCTATACAAGGACCGATCACTCGAGCTCGTGCATGTAAACTGAATTATCAGGTACTGTCGTTTCTTGGTATATCTAATGACTTGAAGAACCATATGATGCTGCCTGAAACAGATTGTGTTATTCTTTTAAGGAATGAAGGTCCTAGCGCGATGATGGTGAATGGACACGAAGATGATTGCAGCAAGGGAAGGAGTTCTCCATTTGACCCAAGATCCTGAAGTCTCCATGATTTTGGCAGCAAGGAGAGTGGTGCTGCGCCACCATAAATTGGCCCTTACCATGTAATAGAGTCTTTATTTAGAGATAAGAATAATAGGAAGGAGGCCTAGCTAAAGATGGAATGGAATCAGAGGGAAGGTCTGATTTTCGGCCACAAATCAAGGCATGGCCGAACAACCCTCCGCCCTTCTTTTTATACCACGGCCGGCCTCCAAAGAACTGGGATTTCATTGAGTTTAGGTTTAGCCCTTGTGCAAACTTCTGTTCTTCAGTTGTATCGGTTGACCACCTGTAAAGACAGCTTAATCGGAATCCCACTATTTTTTTTCAGATTGCTTTTCATCTTATTCTTGCTAGTTCTTTGATTGCTCGCAGGAATTGAAATTCGTGCTCAGGTTGACCGCGCCTTCGACAAAGTCAATAACCTTTTGTAGTTGGTTCATCGATTGCTAAGGTGCAAACGTCGTCGTGCATTTGTAGTCGGATCGTGAGGGTCAATTCCACCGAATCGATATTTATCTACCTCATCGAAAGATCGGGCACCCTTCTCACATCACGTTGTTCTTTGAAGTGTTGTCAACCAAGCAAGTCAGGAGATCGTGCGTGCATTCACTGTGGAGAAATAGGACATACTGCTGATGAGCATGCAATCAATTGCTCTAGTTGTGAAAGAAGTCATTCTCTTGGAAAGTGTCTTATGAGCAACATCACATGTTATCTATGTGAAGGTAGAGATCATTGCCCAGCTTAATGTCCCTTGGATCCAATAGTTACTGCTGTAACCCAGCATCAACAAAAGAATCTTTGAGCCACCTTGATCAAGAATTAACAAAAGGAAGTGGAACATCAGTTGTTTATTCTAAGTCATTCGAGGAGCTAAAGATGCATCATTTTGATCGTGTCAGTCTTCATCAGGAAAGCAGTAAGTGGCAATCGCCAACAGCATGTTTCTTGTGTGATGAAGGAGGTCATTGGGCTAGGGAGTGCCCTAAGAAACATCAATTTGAGATTCACAAAGAGGACAATTCTGAGCATACAACTGCACCCAATAAGACAACGATGCAAACGCTTATGCCATTACTGTCAAGAGAGAGGCTATTTTGTTAAGAAATGCCCAAAAAGAAGACGAGTATTCCCTGCAGTTGTGGTCATTCCGGAAGTCACCCCAATCAAGTACATAATGCCAAAAGTGAGCGGTGAAGTTGCAAGAGTAGTTAGCCCGGAGAACCTGTTGAAGAAGAGACGTTTGAACAAAGACACTACCCTGTACAACAATGCTCAAGGAGGAAGTTTACCCCCTAAAATCTACTATACCTATCACAAGCCCGGGCATCATACCAACAACTGCCCTCAGAAGAAAAAGATCACACCGGTTCAAGTTAATCTCAACCCCATCCTAGTCAGAACCTCAATGTCAACACCAATCGAGGAAGTTTATAACAATAATTTTACCCTGTGCAATGTCATAACTCTATTTGTATAAGAAGGTGATTGGTTAGGAAATCCATGTAAAGATTTTCTCATTTAAAGAAATAAAGTAAAGATGCTTGACATGTTGGTATGAGAATTGTTTTTGGAATAAAGGCATTATGACAAATGAAGAGTCAGTTGTTTCTTGTGCATTCACCCTCTGTTGATGGTTCACCTAAAAATGATGTGTGTGCAAGGATGGTTAGTTCAATGGTATTCAGCATGAAGCTTGTCAGCCTAGAAGATTTGCTATTGTCAAGAAGTATTCAGTTAAGGCTCGATCTAACACAGGATGTTTGGAAGTTCAATTGCTTTTTGATGGAGTAGAGTTCCAAGTGAATCATATAGTGTTGGGTACTCATACATTAGATGTAATCCTTAGAATGGATTGGTTATCCAAAAACAAAGCCGTGTGGGATTGTGGTAGAAGAGTTGTGTTAATCAAAAGCCCGAGAGGCGAAAGAGTGGAATTTCAAGCAACCGCAGTTCACAATGGTCAAATGATGGTCAACAATGTTAAAGCTGTCAATTAAGAAGAGGTACCAGTTGTCAGTGAATATCCTAAAGTTTGTCCTAAAGATTTACCTGGAATGCCACCAGACCTAGATATTGAGTTGGTAAGTAAATTGGTAACGGTACAACTCCAATAGCCAAGAGACCGTATCGGATGCCCACATATGAGTTGGTGGGAATGAGGAATAGATTGAGGAGTTGTTAGAAACAGGTTTGAAAGGCCTAGTTCGTCGCCATAGAGAGTACTTGTTCTGTTTGTTCAAAAGAAGAACGACAGTTTAAAGATGTGTATTGATTATCGTGCGTTCAAGGAGGTGACAATAAAGAACAAGTATCTGTTACCTAGGATTGATGATTTATTTAATCAGTTAAGAACAACTGGAAATTCCTCAAAAATAGATCCTTGATCAAGATATCATCAGTTGAAGATTCGCGCAGAGGATGTGCCCAATACTACATTCTCAATGAGATATGGACATTATGAGTTCACAGTCATGTCATTTGGATTGACAAATGCCCCGTATATTTCATGAATAGCATGAATATGGTTTTTATAAAATATTTGGGTAAGTTCGTTGTCATATTATTAGATGACATTCATGTCTACTCCAAGACGGAAGAGGATTATGTAGAACATCTGAGGCTTGTTCTTGGAAAGCTTCGAGCAAATCAATTGTATGTTAAGTTCAGTAAGTGTGATTTTTGGAAAAAGAAAGTGGAATTCCTTGGTCATGTAATGAATGCTAAAGGAGTTACCGTTGATCCAAGTAAGGTCGAGGCAGTGTTGCATTGGGAGTAACCAAAGATAGTAACCCAGATTCGCAGTTTCCTTGAAATGGCAGGATATCACCATCGATTTATTGAAGGATTCTCGACAATTGCTAGATCACTTATGCAGTAGTTGAAAAAGGAAAAGAAATTTGCATCGAATCCAGAGTGCAAAAAGAGTTTCCAAGAATTGAAAAAAGATTAACATCAACACTAGTGTTAGTATTGCCAGATATTCAAAGCAGTTTTGATATTTATGGTGATGCTTCGCGTCAAGGACTTGGATGTGTGTTAATGCAGAAGGGCAAGGTTATCGCATGTACTTCAAGGCAATTGTGGCCACATGAATAGAATTACCCGACGCATGATGTGGAATTAGCTACAGTAGTTCATGACTTGAAGTTATGGCGTCACTATCTTATTGGGAACCGTTGTGAGATATACACATACCACTAGAGTTTAAAGTATATTTTCTCTCAGTCAGACCTTAATATGAGATAGAGAAGATGGTTGGAATTAATCAACGATTATAAGTTGGGAATTCATTATCACCCTAGAAAAGCTAATGTGGTAGCCGATGCTCTAAGCTGAAAAAGTCACAATGTTAATATGATGATTTAGGAGAGCTAGTCTGGTTTGTGCAAAAGAATTTCATAAGACTAAATTGGAAGTGGTACCTACAGGATTTTTAGCTACGTTGGAGGTAAAGTCAACATCGGAAGATCAGATCAGAGAAGGTCAGAAGGTCGATGGAAAGGTCAATAGAATCAGGTCCAAGATGGATGAAGGCAAAGCTAAAGATTTTGTGCTGGATGATCAAGGTACTTTATGGATGAAAAATCGAGATTGCGTACCAAATAAGAAGGATCTAGATCAGTTGATTCATGATGATGTTCATGATTCAAAGTACTCCATTCACCCAGGAAATGCGAAGATGTATCAGGATTTGAAAGAAAGATTTTGGTGACATAATAGTAAGCGTGAAGTAGCTGAGCATGTCGCTTTGTGTGATGTAGGCCAGAGAGTGAAGGTAATGCATCAGAAGGCAGCAGGATTGTTGCAACCACTGAAAGTACCTGAAAGGAAGTGGGAGGAGATCGGTATGGATATCATTACCGGTTTATTTAGAACTCAGAGTGGATATGATTCAATATGATTCATAGTTGATCGTTTCACCAAAGTCACTCATTTTATACCAGTGAAGACCACATATTCATGAAATCGTTTGACTGAGTTATATATGTCAAGAATTATGTGCTTGCATGGAGTACCAAAGAAGACAGTGTCAGACAGAGATACCCAATTCACCTCAAGATTTTGGAATAAATTGCATAAATCAATGGGCACTTGTCTGAATTTTAGTACAACTTATTATCCACAGACAGATGGTCAGACCGAGAGAGCTAATCAGATTTTGGAAGATATGTTAAGAGCTTGTACTCTAGCTTATGCCGCTTCATGGGATAAATTTTGTAGTATGCTGAATTTGGCTACAATAACAGTTATCAAGCATGTTTGCAGATGTAGCCGTTTGAAGCTTTGTATGGCCGATCTTGCCGTACCCTGCTGAATTGGAGAGAGATAGGAGAGCGCTTGGTATTTGGACCGGGTATTTTAAAAGAAGCCGAGGAAAAAATCGCTATGATTAGAGAGAGACTAAGGGTTGCTCAGTCAACGCAGAAAAGCTATGCCGATAATCGTCGTCGTGAGTTAAGCTTCGAGCCTAATGATTTTGTGTATCTCAGAGTAACCCCTCTAACAGGAGTAAAAAGATTTCGTACTAAAGGAAAGCTCGCCCCAAGATATGATGGTCTGTTTAAAATCTTGAGCCACACAGAAGAGGTTGCCTATTACTTAGAATTGCCATGGTCATTGGCAGGAGTGCATGAAATGTTCCATGTATCTCAGTTGAAGAAGCGTCTTCGAGTGCCAGCAGAGCAGACACCACTAGAGTCAATTGAACTGCAAGAAGACTTCACTTACAAGAAGCAGCCAATCAAGATTTTGGATGAAGCTGATCACAAGACCAAAAATAAATCAGTGCATTTCTGCAGAGTGCAGTGGAATACTCATTCAAAGAGCGAAGCTTCTTGGGAGGATGAAGAGGATCTGAAGTTAGAATTTCCTAACCAATTTCTTAGTCAGCCCTAAATCTCGAGGTTGAGATTTTGTTAGGGGGGGGGAGTTTTGTAACATCCCAATTTTTGTAATTTCTGAATTTAATATTCATTTTATATTTTATTGAATTTTGTGGAATTTATTTGAATTAATTTGCATTATTTGATTTATGACCTATTTGCAAAGTCCATTGAAAAATGTGAATCGTTTAAGTAAAAATTTTCTAAAAATATTTTATTTGAGTTCCAAATGCCTTAAAATAATTTCTAGAATTTTGTTTCGAATTTTACTGATATTTTTGCTATTTTATTTATTTTACTTGAATTTTTGGTATTTTTTTATTCAAAAATCTTTGGATATGCTGTGAATAGTGTTTGGGCTGAAACCCACCCGGTCTGACCTAATTCCTCACACAGCCAGCCCACTGGCCTATTTTTCCCGCTTAACCATTGACACATCCCTGCCGTTGGATTTGAATCCGACGCGACGTGTGTGAGCTCGCCTTGTTGAGTTGCTTCAAAGTCGTCGGATCGTGTCCGCATGGATGGCCATGATTGTGACACGTCACCCTCGCCGTATCGCAGTCGGATTCGCCCCATTGTCGTATCCCTGAGGATCTCGTAATTCAAGTCCGGCTGATGCACGCCTCCCTAGGGGCCTATTTAAGGTGTCGACGGGTTCGTTGGAATCCTCATCTCGAGACAAACCAAAAGCCCTAGAAAACACCGCTCGGGTCATCGTCTGCATTGCTTGAGAGCTCGTCGTAGTCCCAGTGGTCGCCGTTGTGCTTTCGCATAAGATTTCATCGCAATTGAGCCGTCTCCGCCATCGCCAAGACCTTAACTTGTTCGCTGTGGTGAGACGCTTCTGTGATGGGTGTTAACATTGCCGGAGTCGCCCTTAATCGTCGTCGACTAGGTTGTCGTCTTCTATTTCGGTAAGATCTCGCCGCCGTGCGCCATTGCCGTGTCGAGAAGTTTCTGACCATCAGATCTCGGATTGACGGGTAGCGTCGCGCCGCGTGTTCGCTGCTCCGCCACTGTGCGCATAACACTAAAATCGTTTGATCGTGATTGCAAGGTAAGGATCCTACCACGCGTTGCCTCTACGGAAAGCCTCGCACCGTCGTTTCGTCGCCCCACCATTGTAGGATCGTAGATGGATGGCTTTGCTTTCGCAACGCGTTGATCTCGTGTTAGGTCTACACCCCACTGGTTCATCTGCCTTGTGCCATTGTGACCGTCAATTTCGTAATGGGCGATCAGATCGTAAACCACGCGTCACCTATCGGGCCTACCTTGTCGCTCTGACGTTTTGGCTCCGTAGTAGTCGCCGCCGTATGATCGGATCTAAATGGTTACGATGCCGCCGCGTGTTGCCATCGCGGTAGCGCAATGTGGACTGTTCCGCTCTTCGCCATGTGTCCCTGCTAGTGTCACGCTTGCATCAGTCGGTGCACAGGCACAGTGCACCGAGTCCACCATAGACCCGAGCTAGCCGTGAACTCAATCCATGCGGTTGCACAAGTGTCGTGTTCTGGTTGCGCCACGTGTCAATTCAAGGAAGTGCCACGTGTTCTGTGACATCAGCATGATGTCATAATTCGGGTTTTTCTCAGAAAAATATTCGGCCGAAAATAATTTCTATGCTGATGTGAGCATGACGTCATAAATGCTATTTTCAAGTACAAAAATAATTATAGTAATTTGGTTTTTCTATTTTTCTGATTTTCATTTTAATAGATGCTCCCCATGGAGACGAACTAGGTCTCACAAATCCTTCCTCTAGCAACTCCTCGATCTGCTTCTTCATCCGGTGACACAAGCAGCACGTGTGACGCAATGTGATTTCGACATGCAGCGATGGAGCGTGCTTCCTCATGGTGTAATTTGGACGGTATATGCGGGATTTGGTAGTTTTGAATGGCGGCGATGGCTCACGGTGTCACAGACACGTGGTAGAATCGTGAGAGTTCACGTTGGATCTAATGGCTCGGGTACAATGGTGAGCTAGGACTATTGTCGGAACCCGAATATGCAAATCTGGACCCTTTGTGTATTCTGCACTATTCTAGGATCACGCTAGTGCACACAGGCTCAACATTGATGAACATCACAATCATGCCTAACAGTAACATAATAAAGACTTCATCAATATTAAATATAACTGTTCGACGACCTTATGGTCAACCTTACATGAGTACGCCTCGCAGGGCTAGACTGAAAGTAAATAAATAGCAGTGAAAATAAACATAAGTGTAGAAACCCTTCAACCTGCCACAGGCAACTGACAAGTTAGCACCCTAGTTATTTGTCTCCTCCTGAAACTCCTCTTCAAAAGCAGGCGTTGCTTCTTCTCCAACTGGTGATGTTTTGTTGCAAGGGGGTGAGTACATAAAGCACTCAACAAGTTGCGCACAGAATGCAAGTCTAATATACTATATGCATGGCTTATTACAAAGGATAGGCTGACATGGTTAATTTGCATAAACATCATTTATAAAAGAATAGCATAAATAGATTGAAAGACAGTAAAACAAATAATAACAATGATACATTTTCCATTTGTTTTTCAATAACCAACTCATAACCTTATTCCACATTTCATATCCATACCCACATTTGTTTTTAATGAAATCTAACCCTTGATTGTAATCACCGAGCAATGCTCAATACCGCGAGCACGGCTATTTAAATAGTTTTACACTCTGCAGAGGTTATACACTTTACCCACAAGATACAACCATACACCACAAAGGCGAGTGATTATAACAAAGCCTTTCTAATGCTTATCTAAACCTAGTACTATCCGCTAAGGTTTCAACACTTGTGGGACTGGTTACCACATCCAGAGCCCCCCTCTTGCGCCATGTGAGCATACCCGTGCGAGGACTAGTTACCACTACCCGGGCCTCACACCACCACAAAATAGTACAAAAGCTTAGACTCGACAGATTAATCAGCTAGGTCTGTACCATAATAGACATGTGGTTGTATGAATGACTCAATTCAAATTCTTACAAGGTTAAGTCCTTAATTGACTAAGGCAAGACTAACTAAAACTCATCATAACCATGAACCAACCATTATCATAAAAAAGCAATGCAACCGTCCAAGTGCCACATTGGCCCACCACAAATACATGCCACTTTCCTCAGTCTAAATCATTTTACCACCCCGGTTGATTACCATGCACCACGTGCCATCAACAACAACAACATTGTGAGACAACACCTGACACACAATTTGCTAAACATGTTCCATAATCATTAAGCAAGATTAACCACTTTTACATAAAATGATGACTCGTTGCACGGCTAAGCATTCTACTTGCGGTCTAACTAACCACATTGGCAATTATAGCTACCAATTAGTATACCATGCTAGGGTGACAAATGTGATACGACATAAGATATAACAAGGTGGATGTAACTCAAAGTGGATAATAACTAATCCCAATATATTTCAAACAATGATTCTCGAATTAATATGCAATACTTTGAAACAATATAATATTTAAAGCATAGGTTCAACATGATCAAAGCACAACTTGCCTTCAAATATCTTCAACTCCTGCTCTAGACCTTGCTCAAGTGCAGGATCCTCGATGACAAACTCACCGGGCAACTCGATGTCTACGCGAACGAACAAAAAAGCAATAAATACCAAAAATAAAGAGCAATATCAACTCTAAAAATTAAATAAAATTCACCATTAAATAGAGAATGATTTTACAAATTTTTAAAAAACTAGAATCACCTCAATCGGAGCTCGTATGCAAAAGATATAGCTATTCAAAGTTTGAAATAAAAGATAAATCAGAAAATTGGAAAAACCGAATTATTTTTATATGGAAAAATAGCATTTATGACGTCAAGCTGATGTCAGCACCGAACATGATTTTCAGCTTAATATTTTTCTAAAGAAAAACTATATATGACGTCACGCTGACGTCAGCAGACACGTGGCCCAATCGAGTGCTGACACGCGGCACAAACCACGACACGACACGTTTAACCGGCGTATGGACTCTGTCCACGACCGGCGCTGGTCCATGGTGGACCGGTGGCACTATGCCCGTGCACCGGCAGACGCAAGCACACACGTGGCACCCTTGGATGAATGACATGTGGCACAGATTTAACGAACGCGATTAAACACACTGCGGCAATTGTCAGGACCCGAATATGCAAATCCGGACCCTCTATGTATATCACACTAGTCCAGGAACACGCTAGTGCACACAGGCTCAACATAGATGCTATCACAGTCATACACAGCTGAATAAAGCATAACTTTAATAATTAATAATAACTGTTGTCTTACATGATTATTGCCTCACAGGGCTTAACTAAGAAATAGCAATTAAGCAGCAGCGAGAATGAAGTAAACGTAGTAGCTCCCTAGTTCACCACAGGCAACTGACGAGGCTCGGACCCTAAGCATCAGCGCCGTGGTACTACTCCTCCAAGAGTGTCGCGGATTCCTCCTCTTCTGAAGTTTGTTGTTGTTGGATGAGTACATAAAGCACTCAACAAGTCGTGCACAGTATTGCAAGTATAATATTCTACAAGCTTGGCTTATTCCAAGGAAGGCTAACATGCCTATTCTGCAGTAAAGTAGCATTTATAAAAGAATACAGTAAATAGATCGAAATTGCAGTAAAACAAATAATAATAATAGATAGATCCAACATTTGACATGTAAACCAAGTTTCCAATCATAAGTCAGTTTTCACTTACCATGGCATCCTGCCATCCCAATATGTTTTGTTTAACAAACGTTTAACCCTTGATTGTAATTCCTGAGCATTGCTCAATACCGCGAGCACGGCAATTCGAATAGATTCACACTCTGCAGAGGTTATGCACTTTACCCACACGATATAATCAAAAACCACATAGGTGAGTGACTATAACAAAGCCTTTACAATGCTCTGTTTAGACCTGGTACTACCCGCTAAGGTTTCTACACTGGTGGGACTGGTTACCGCACCCAGCGCCCCCCTCTTGTGCCATGTGAGCTACCCCATAACCCAGGACTCACTGAACACCACCGTAGTACCAAAAATCTAAACATCACAAATTAGTGAGCTAGGCTGTCCCATTCCGGACGTGTGGTTGCAAGTAAGACTCAGGTCAAAGGCTTGTAAGGTTAAGTCCTTAAAGTGATCGAGGCAAGACTTCCACATACCCCTGCCCAACAGGCCCACCTTGGCATACTGCCCCTTGCCACCTGCCCCGATCACTACTACAGAAAAGGTCTTCACAGACGGTTCGAAACCATCATCACAGACGGTTTTTTGAACCGTTTGTAACAATGGGTCAGTGATGTTACGGAACATCACAAACGGTTTATGAACCGTCTGTAATAGAACATATCACAGACAGTTTCAAACTAAAACCGTCTGTGGTATGCAAACATCACAGACTGTTTTTATTAAGAACCATCTGTGATAACAAACTATCACAAAAGGTTTTACTAAGAACCATCTGTGATAACAACTATCACAGACGGTTTTTACTATGAACCGCCTGTGATGTTACTTTTGGAAACAAAAAAAATATCATCATGTACAAATGATATTTCTGTGACCCAGCTGCTCTGTGCTAGTTCAGGCATAATATAAAAGCAACTGGATGTGAGATATCCCATGTCACTGCTCTGAAGAACTTGAAAATGCAAAATCGACGAAAAAGTTCGGAGGCCGTTTTGAGGTCCTAAACGACGTTTTTTCGAGATCGACGTTTTTTCGGAGCCTCGCGTTATGAACCGTCTGTAATAGAACATATCACAGACGGTTTCAAACTAAAACCGTCTGTGATATGCAAACATCACAGACGGTTTTTACTAAGAACCGTCTGTGATAACAAACTATCACAGAAGGTTTTACTAAGAACCGTCTGTGATAACTATCACAGACGGTTTTTACTATGAACCGCCTGTGATGTTACTTTTGGAAACAAAAAAAATATCATCATGTACAAATGATATTTCTGTGATCCAGCTGCTCTATGCTAGTTCAGGCATAATATAAAAGCTACTGGATGTGAGATATCCCATGTCACTGCTCTGAAGAACATGAAAATGCAAAATCGACGAAAAAAACTTCGGAGGCCGTTTTGAGGCCCTAAACGATGTTTTTTCGAGATCGATGTTTTTTTCGGAGCCTCGCGTGTACTTCTGATGTAGCCCACTCACTTGAAATTTACATATTTTCAAATCAAACTTTTCGTTAGCTTTAAAACAAGCACAAGAACGTCGCGATCGGAGCTCGTATGCAAAGTTAGGCCGTTTTACCGAAAGGTGCACGGATCGAAAACGAAAACGCCGCAACATCAAGATTCCAAAAGAGAAGAGAAGAGAGAAAAGAAGAGGAAGAGGAGAGGATGAGCTATAACATTTTAGTTGAACGATTCGAACACCATACTTGCCAAACATTTGAAGATGAGAGGAAAAATAAGTGAGAAGTGAGAAGAGAGAAGAGAGATGAGAGAAGAGAGAAGAGAAGAGGAGAGGAGAGGAGAGCAGGAGAAGTGAGAAGAAAGTAGCAGGAGAAGAGCCGCGGGCTAGTATTTTAAAGGAAGTCAAAAATGAGAGGAGCGAGAAGTTCAAATTTGGTGAGCGCGAAAGTTGAAATATTATCACAGACAGTTTTGTCTGGATAAACCGGCTGTGATGTGGTTTATCACAGACGGTTATTATAACGAACCATCTGTGATAAGTCACGGACGGTTTTATTATAAAATCGTCTGTGATATTAATGTATATCACTGGCGGTTTTTGAAGAGTACCGTCTGTGATAATGTCACTGACGGTTGCAATATAGAACCGTCAGTGATGTTCATCGTCACAGACGGTTTTGAGAAACCGTCTGTGATGAGGCGTTTAATATAAGCCTTTCTGTAGTAGTGGATCTAAAATGATTACCACCCCAGTTGATTACCAAGCACCACGTGCTGTCAGCAATTCAATCTAGTTGTGTGACCTCCTCGCCACGACAACTCAATATCACTGTGTAACAACACATGACACACCAATTTATAAACATTGTTCCATAATCCATTTATCAAGATTAAATATCAAAGTTCCATCTACATGTGATGATGTGGCTTGGCTAAGCAAACTAATACGGTCTATCTAGTTCCATGTTGATTATTAATACTAACCAACTATAGTTCCATATCCTAGAGTGACCAATAGATCGTGGCATACAATTGACAAGGTATGATTTAATTCAAATAGGCATATTATCTAGTTCCCAGATTAACTGAAATCATTTATACACATAATGTATCATGCATAAATTTTAAAGACAAAATAGCAATTTTGTGAAATTAGGTGCAATATGATCAAAGCACAACTTGCCTTGGAACAGGTGCTGGTCTTGCTCTGAACCTTGGTCTTGAAGCAACGAATCCTCCTTCGGAGCACCGAGCAATTCAACGTCTACACGAACCGAGATAAAATAGAAAGAATCACCCAAAACAGAGAGCAAATAAACTTCTAAAATTCAAATAAAAAGCACCATTAAATAGATCTTGATTTTATAAATTTTTAGAAATTTTAATCACTCAAATCCAAGTTCAAATGCAAATGCAAAAGTTATAGCTATTCAAAGTTTTAATTAATTCTGAAATTAGAAATTCTGATTTTCCCGAATTATTTTTATAAAGAAAACTCGAATTATTGTGCAAGCGACACGTGGACCAACCACGAAACTCCGCTGGTCCACCGTGGACTTGAGGTACTGTGCTGTGGACCGGCTGATGTCAGCACGACGTCATCGTGACACGTGGGCCAACCATATTGTGCCACGTCGCTCGGTCTACCGACCACGTACACGGCACGTGCCTATCCACCGTGCATCCGACGCACAACGCTTCGGCTTTCGAGCCGACACGCGTCGCACATCCGTGCACGGATCCAACGGTTCACGATCTACTCCTACGCGGCTCAATCCTGACCGCTCATCTTAAATCTAACAGCCAAAGCTTACCCGAGCAGAACACTATTGACGACGGAGACGTGGCATGATCTGGACGGTTCGGTGAAGATCCAACGGCTGATCGAAGCTCCAAGGCATGGTGATGTCGCGGCGGTGCTAAGTTCCTGGAGACGAAGACGACGATGGGTCCGACGGCGAACTAGGTCCTTCCGGCGATGAAGAAACGACAGCTTCGTTGCGGCTCGACACGACGAATCTAGAATCGGAACACACAAGGCGAACGACGGCTAAACGGCGGCGACCCTGAGGCTAAGACTTGAACGACTGGATGCGCAAGGGGATGGCGATCATCGGGGTGCGGGCTGCGGCTTCTATAGCCTCGGCGTGAGCGCAAACACGGCAACCCTAGCAATCCGCGGTGGAGACGGCGCGCGGCGGCGATTTTGGAAATTCTGTTGGAGACGACGACGGACAACCGTCCGATCGGCAACGAGCGGCCACGATTGCATCACAGCCGATTCAATCCGATTCGCACCTTCCAAAATCAACGGATACGATCCGCACCTTCCAAACTAACGCGAAGCGATCCCGGACACATGATCCCGATCCAACAGCTCGCAGGCGTTAGGGTTTCACGGAGATGAAGACCGTACGATCTTCATCCAACGGTTCACATGCGAGGCGGCGGCGAAGTGGGCCGAACGGGCCGCAACCGCTGGGCTCACGCGCGCACAGTGCTGGGCTTCGACCGAGTACTATTCATTTCGATTTTCTCGGGTTTTTGATTTAAAATAATTAGAAAAATTAGTTTAATTAGTTTTAAGCAATTAAAATATCAGGAAAAATCCAAGAAAATTCTCATAAATACTTTGAGTCATTTTGAACTCAAATAAAATATTTTTGGCAAAACTTTATATTAGTTTTTATCTATTTATAATTAGTTTTCACAAAAGGTTCAATATACTTAATTAAAATAAATTCTAGAAAATCCAATAAATTCTGAAAATCACCAACATGCACATGAATGAAATTATAGGTAATTTTTGGGATGTTAAAATCCTCCCCCTTAACAGAATCTTGACCCTGAGATTCAAGGCTAACTAGGGAATAGGTTTGGGAATTCTGATTTCAGATCCTCCTCTTGCTCCCAGGTTGCTTCATTCTCTGAATGATTACTCCACTGAACTCTGCAAAAGCGAATAGACTTGTTTCTGGTTTTGCAATCCATGGCATCCAAAATTTTTATCGGGTGCTCCTTGTAGGTTAGATCTTCCGGCAGTTCGATTGTTTCCAATGGCATCTGCTCCTCTAGCACTCGAAGACACTTCTTAAGCTGTGACATATGGAACACATCATGCACACCTGCCAAAGACGGTGGCAATTCCAACTGATATGCTACCTCTCCTCGACGACTCAAAATCTTGAATGGTCCAACATATCTTGGAGCAAGCTTTCCTTTGGTGTGAAATCTTTTAACACCCCTCAGAGGAGTAACCCTAAGATACACAAAATCCTTTGGCTCAAAATTGAACTCACGACGTCGATTGTCAGCATAGCTCTTTTGCCTAGACTGCGCAATTTTCAATCTCTCTCTCATCATAGCCACTTGTCCCTCAGCTTCCTTGAGTAAATCTGGTCCGAATACCAATCGCTCTCCTGTCTCGTTCCAATTTAACGGAGTACGACAAGCACGACCATACAGAGCCTCAAATGGTGACACCTACAAGCTAGCCTCATAGCTGTTATTATAACTGAACTCCGCATACGGCAGACATTTGTCCCACGAAGTAGTATAAGCTAATGCGCAAGCTCTTAACATGTCCTCAAGAATCTGATTCACCCTTTCTGTCTGACCATCTGTCTGCGGGTCATATTGTCGGGACCTGGATTTGCAAATCCAAAACCCTCTGTGTATACTGCACTAGTCCAGGATCACGCTAGTGCACACAGTGGAAACATAGATGAAATATCATTCCAGACAACGAATTAACTAAGAAGAAGCAAATTATTATTAAATAAAGCAAACGAAATTATGGTCAAAGTTTACACCATTATGCCTTAAGGGCTTAAGAAACAAATAACTATTGCAGCGGAAAAGATAACTTGAGCCATTCGACATGCCACAGTCAATCGTCTGGGGAACGCCTTCCTAATCCACGTAGTCTTCATAGAATTCCTCCTCACGATACTCATTATCTCCTTTAGCAACTGATCAACAAGGGCATAAAGCTGTGAGTACAAAATGTACTCAGCAAGCCGTAGGGAATTGATGCAATATATTCATGCACGGCTTGACAAGGATGGCTATATGTTTCATTTGCAGAAAGCAATAACTTGAATTGAAATACAATAAATAGATTGAAAGCGCATTTATGAAAAGATAAAAAAATAACTGATAGATCAATGGTAGACAACATGAACAAAATGACGAGGCATCACCCTACGCCATCTAAAACAAGTATCAACCAATAAATTCAATAGTATTACTTTAGACAACAAAACGACAGTGAACTCCCCGTTCACATCCCAACAATTCCACATTCCACATTTCATGAAACACTCTATACCCCGTGTGAAATTCCCGGGCTTATCCATGACCGCGGACACGGCTATTCGAATAGTTTTACACTCTGCAGAGGTTGTACAACTTTACCCACAAGACATGATCAACTCTTGTTGCCAAGCGCTAATAACACACTTCCTTTGGTGTGTCGGCAGAGAGATCATGACAAAGCCTTTACAATACATGTCTAAACTTGGTACTGCCTGCTAAGGTTTCGCCCCATAGGGCCCCCTCTTGCGCCTTGCGAATCTACCCGTCCATCCCGGAACCCACATCACCAATTGGCAGTACTCAAGGCTAGACATTTGCAAATTAATCAGCTAGGTCTGTCCCATACCAGACATGTGGTAGTACGGTTAGGCCCAGTTCAATGGCGCACAAGATTAAGTCCTTAAGTTGTCTCAGGCAAGACATCCACATCCCATTGTGCTAGAAAGCACCCCTTTTACTGCACGATCACTTGCTTGAGGGAAAATAATTTGTTCAACCAAGACCAATGGCAAACCCCGCCATGGTACAACAAAATTTTACAATAGCGGCTATCAGCCAAAATTCAATATCTCATTAAGTCAAGATTAACATTAATCACATGTGATATGGATCCCAACGTATATCTAAGCATGTCTAAGCATAGCTACGATAACCCAATGTTGGTATACTGATTATGTCCAACTAGTAATGACCCAACCTAGGTTTAGCAATGGATACATGGCATCCCAATAATCAAGGTGGCATATTGTCAACTAGGTAAATAACTACTTCCATAAAGTAAGCATTGATACACAAATAGCATGCAATTGTATAAAAGTAAAGTACTTTTGTAAACATAGGATCAATATGATCAAGGGCTACGACTTGCCTTGCTGATCTAGTGCTGAATCTTGGTCTTCAAAGTCTTCGTTCGCTCCCTTGGAATTAGCGTCTACCGAAAAATATAGCAACGAAACCAAATAAAAGCAAACAGAGACACATACAAGCTCCAAACTGAAAATAAATGGCTCTGGTAGCTACATCTTGATTTTAGAAAAATTTAGAAACTTGAATCGCCTCAATCGGAGTTCGTATGAGGGAGAACGAGCCTCCGAAAGATTAAATTCAGAGAAAATATTGAAAATCAGAAAATCGGAATTTCCCGATTTATTTTTCTATTGGAAAATCGATTTATTGCGCCACGCTGATGTCAGCAATCAATTTCCCTAATAAAGAAATAAATCAGAAAATCTTTATTAGGCTGACAGGTGGGACCCTCGGCCTATGGACCGAGTCCACAGGTTTGCGTCGGTCCACGGTAGACCGTGTCTGCAGAACGGGATTGGGAATGACGGCACCGCTGATATCATCGCTGACGGGAGCAGCTGACCGAGCGCACACGTGGACCACTAGGGCTGAGCTGGCGGCTACGTCGGCGCTGACACAGGCGACCACGCGGACAGCCACACGTCGCACATCCAATGGAGGCATCGGATCGGTCGGCGGGGATTTGCAGGGTAATCGGCCATGACTTGGCACGATCTGAGGGGTACGCGGGCGATCGGACGACTGGCGATCGCAGCGAGGAGCCACGACGAAGCGGCGGCGGCGCATCCTACCGGAACCGAGGAAGACAACACAGGCTTCAGCGGAATGGCCATGGATCGGGTGCTAGACCTTGGGGAACTGTTAGATGAGGACGTAGGCAACATGAAGAGCGGTTTGGCTGTGACGGAGAGGATCCAACGGAGGAGCTGGAGGCGGCGAAATGCTTCGGCATGGGCGGCAGACTCCGGCGAGCTCGCACGCGAAGACGACGAGGGAGAGGGCAAAAGAGGTGGCGCGGAGAGGGGAATCTCGAGCGGGGTGCAGTGCCTTAAATTGGGTCTTGGGATTCGTGTCCAACCCGGACTCCAAGGCGGCGGCGGACACGGCTCGAACGCAGAGGCGGCGGTTAGGGTTCACGGCGCAGCGCGCGCGAGTCGGGCCATGTGGGTGTCTGGCGCGGCAAGCGGTCGGGTCGGGTCGGGCGGAGCAGGCCGATGGGCCAAGCGACACGGAAGAGATGGGCCATGCGGGAGAAACGACCCGAAAGGCTTTTAGAAAAACAAAAATCTTTAGTTTAATGAATAGTTCAGTCAAATTAAATCCTTTCATTAATGGAAAATTCAAATTAAGCTAGAATTAATTCAAGGAAAATGCAAATGGTTTATTTTTTTTGAATTCACATTCCAAAACTCAATTTTTGGGATGTTACAAACCTCCCCGCCTTAAATGGAATCTCGACCCCGAGATTCTAGCTGACTAGAGAATAGGTGGGGAAACTCGAACTTTAGATCCTCTTCGCGCTCCCAAGTTGTTTCTTCTTCTGAATGATTGCTCCACTGGACCTTGCAAAAACGGATAATCTTGATACGCTCTGCTATATCCAAAATTTTCAATGGTTGCTCCTTATAGGTAAGATCCTCTTGCAAATCAATGGCTTCCAATGGCATCTGTTCCTCTAGCACACGCAGGCATTTCTTCAACTGCGATACATGAAACACATCATGGATTCTGGCAAAAGACTGAGGTAATTCTAACTTGTAGGCAACCTCTCCTCTTCGTTCCAAGATTTTGAATGGTCCCACATATCTAGGGCAAGCTTTCCTTTTACTTGAAATCTCTTTACTCCTTTGAGAGGGGTGACTCTGAGACAAACATAATCATTGGGTTCGAACCGTAAATCTCTGCGACGATTATCTACATAACTCTTCTGTCTGCTTTGAGCGATCTTAAACGGTCTAGAATTAATTGAACTTTCTCTTCGGCTTCTTGTAGTATGGCATGGCCAAACAATTGTCTTTCTCCCAACTCCTTCCAGTTGAGAGGGGTTCTGCACTTTCTTCCATATAAGGCTTCAAAAGGCGACATTTGCAGACTGGCTTGATAACTATTGTTGTACGAAAACTCGGTATAGGGCAAACACTTGTCCCACTTGGCCCCATAGATTAAGGCACAAGCTCTTAACATATCCTCTAGAATCTGATTCACACGCTCAGTCTGTCCATCGGTTTTGAGGGTGATAGACAGTATTGATTCTGAGATGAGTTCCCATGGCTTCATGCAAATTTTGCCAAAAACGAGAGGTAAACTAGGTTCCTCTATCAGATACTATCTTCTTAGGCACTCCGTGAAGACTGACGATCCTTGACATATATAATTCTACTAATTTATCTCTTACATAGGTAGTCTTAACTGGAATGAAGTGAGCTACCTTAGTCAATCGATCCACTATTACCAAGATCGAGTCATAACCTGCTTGGGTCTTAGGAAATCAGGTAATGAAATCCATACCGATTTCTTCCCACTTCCACTCTGGAATCTTCAATGGCTGCAACAATCCTGTTGGCCTCTGATGCTCGCCTTGACCTTCTGGCAGACATCACAAAGTGCAACATACTCTATAATCTCTCGCTTCATTCTAGGCCACCAATACCTTTCCTTGAGGTCTTGATACATCTTCGTACTTCCAGGATGAATGGAGTATAAAGTCTCATGCACCTCTTCGAGTATCAACTCCTTAAGCTCTTTCTGATCTGGTACGCAAATATGCTTCTCATACCAAATAATACCTTGTTCATCTTCAGTGAAACCTAGGGCTTTTCCTGTCTTCATATTGCTCTTAATCTCCTTGATATCAGCATCATCTACCTGTGCTTCTCGAATTTGATCTTCCAACTTAGGATGTACTTCTAAAGTGGCTAAATAACCTTCCTGAACCAATTCCAAACTAAGCCTTTGAAATTCCTTATAAGGGGCTGGCTAATTTTCCCTAATCATCAGAGTATTGCAGTAGCTCATTCTACTCAAAGCATCAGCTACCACATTAGCTTTGCTTGGATGATAATGAATCCCAATGTCATAGTCCTTAATCAATTCCAACCATCTTCTTTGTCTCATATTGAGGTCGGCTTGCGTAAAGATATACTTCAAACTCTTGTGATCAGTGTAAACCTCACAACGATTTCCAATGAGATAGTGACGCCAAATCTTTAAAGCATGCACTACGGCTGCCAATTCCAAATCATGGGTAGGATAGTTAACTTCATGAGGCCTTAGTTGTCGCGAAGCATACACTACAATCTTCTTATCTTGCATTAGCACAAAACCGAGTTCTTGTCGGGATGCATCACAGAATATCTCAAAATCCTTCCTTTTATCTGGCAGGATAAGCACTGGGGCAGTTGTTAAACACTTCTTTAGCTCTTGGAAACTCTGCTCACACTCTCGTGTCCAAACGAATTTCTTCTCCTTCTTTAAGAGTTGAGTGAGCGGTCTAGCTTTTCTAGAAAACCCTTCTATGAAACGGCAGTAATATCCCGCCATTCCAAGAAAACATCGGATTTGGGGTACCGTCTTGGGTGACTCCCAACTTAGCACATCTCGTACCTTTTCGGGTCAACAAATGACTCTTCACGATATGACATGTCCTAGGAAAGCAACTTCTTTCATCCAGAACTCACATTTACTGAACTTTGCATAAAGCTGATTCTCTCTTAGCTTCGTTAAAACTTGGCGCAAGTGATCCTCATGTTCTTCCTCACTTTTGGAGTAGATCAGAATGTCATCAATGAAAACACCAACAAACTTATCCAAATATTCCATGAACACCTTATTCATTAGGGTCATGAAGTAGGCAGGGGCATTGGTCAATCCAAAAGACATCACGGTAGACTCATATTGTCCAAACCGAGAAACAAAAGCTGTTTTGGGTATATCCTTTTGACGAATCTTCAACTGGTGATATCCTGATCTCAGGTCAATCTTCGAGAACACTCCGGCTCCTTGAAGTTGGTCAAACAAATCATCAATTCTCGGCAGAGGGTACTTATTCTTGATGGTGACCTCATTGAGTGAGCGATAATCTACACACATTCTCTGAGTTCCATCTTTCTTTTCAACTAGAAGAACTGGCGCTCCCCATGGTGAAGGACTTGGTCGAACAAAACCTTAATCTTGCAGCTCTTTAATTTGTCTCTTTACCTCAGCTAACTCATTAGCAGGCATCCTGTAAGGTCTCTTGGACATGGGTGGTGTTCCAGGAACTTGTTCTATCAAGAACTCTATATCCCTATCTGGTGGCATCCCAGGCAACTCATTTGGAAACACTTCAGGAAATTCGCTGGCGACTGGCACATCTTCCAAACTTATTCCTTTGGCACTACAATCTTTAATTCCTTTAGACTGATCTGTAGCAGCTTGAAACTTTAACGTAGCTCTAATTAGACTGGCATCAAAGCTTGCATCCTTAAGCAACTGTTGGCATAGTGCCCCAATTCATTGCAGCTGAAACATGTGACTCCTGCAGCTGGATTATGGGTCCTCTGAGGTAGATTGCTGTTGGTGCTGAGGTTGAGATTGCTCGAAGCAGCTAGGTGAGGTGCTGGTGCAGGGATCCTGAATGCATTTGGAGGAGTGAAACGAGCAGGCTGTTGAGCATTGGTTCTGCAGGTTCAACAGGTTTGCTAGGGCAACTGCAGTCTGGTTTTGCTGGTTCATCATGTTGTTCATATTCTGCATCATTGTGTTCATAAGCGAGTCTGAGCTGCCAGAAAATGTCCCATGTTCTGATCTGTCACTGCTGGTGGTGGCGGTGGAGCATTGGACTTGGGGTTGGCGCTAGCGCTAGCACTGGCACTGGCATCCACGGGCGAACTGCGACCGTCTCCAGAACAATGGCAAGATGGTTGATACTCACTCCGGAGTAGATCCAAGGGTTTGATAGGTAAAGAAATAGATAAGTGTTAAGGACATCTAGGGGAGAATGTAATACCTAGGGACAAAAGGACACAGCCGAAAAGGCTACAAATTAAAGAGGCAAATAAAGCTTTCAACTAAAGGCATGGTTGCAACACCGTGCTTGGGGCAAGTGTACAACATACCAGCACACAAGCAAAGAAAATCTTAGTATACGCAGACTAAACGTAACTAAACTGAAAGAGAAAACATGCTCAAACACAGCTGAGCACCAAAAACCTATCTTATATGGTAGTCTTCTCGGATATGTCTTTGATGGCTTGATCATCATCTTCCTTGATTGATCCCTTGTAGAAGACTCGAGGCTTTGAGAAGGTTCATGAGATAAGATCAATTAAAATTTGAAATCTATATTTCATCAAAGGAGAGGAATAAGAACCTAAGAATGAGACGAGAGGCGACGAAAACTATTAAGTACCAATTTGTTGGTTTGATTTACAAAATTTTTTTGAAGACCATGCTAACTAGGATAGCGACCTACAGTCGATATGGCTCTGATACCATCTCTGTCGGGACCCAGATTTGCAAATTCGAAACCATCTGTGTATAATGCACTAGTACAGGATCACGCTACTGCACACAGTGGAAACATAGATGAAATATCATTCCATACAACGAATTAACTAAGAGGAAGCAAATTATTATTAAATAAAGCAAACGACTTTATGGTCAAATTTTACACCATTATGCCTTAAGGGCTTAAGAAACAAATAACTATTGCAGCGGAAAAGATAACTTGAGCCATTCAACATGCCACAGGCAATCGTCTCGGGAACGCCTTCCTAATCCACGTAGTCTTCATAAAATTCCTCCTCATGATACTCATTATCTCCTTCAGCAACTGATCAACAAGGGCATAAAGCCGTGAGTACAAAAAGTACTCAGCAAGCCGTAGGGAATTGATGCAATATATTCATGCACGGCTTGACAAGGATGGCTATATGTTTCATTTGCAGAAAGCAATAACTTGAATTGAAATACAACAAATAGATTGAAAGCGCATTTATGAAAAGATAAATAAATAACTGATAGATCAATGGTAGACTAAACGAACAGAATGACGAGGCATCACCCTACGCCATCTAAAACAAGTATCAACCAATAAATTCAACAGTATTACTTTAGACAACAAAACGATAGTGAACTCCCCATTCACATCCCAACAATTCCACATTCCACATTTCATGAAACACTCTATACCCCGTGTGAAATTCCCGGGCTTGTCCATGACCGCGGACACGGCTATTCGAATAGTTTTACACTCTGCAGAGGTTGTATAACTTTACCCACAAGACATGATCAGCTCTTGTTGCCAAGCGCTAATAACACACTTCCTTTGGTGTGTCGGCAGAGAGATCATGACAAAGCCTTTACAATGCATGTCTAAACTTGGTACTGCCCGCTAAGGTTTCGCCCCATAGGGCCCCCTCTTGCGCCATGTGAATCTACCCGTCCATCCCAGAACCCACACCACCAATTGGCGGTACTCAAGGCTATACATTTGCAAATTAATCAGCTAGGTCTGTCCCATACCAGACATGTGGTAGTACAGTTAGGCCTAGTTCAATGGCGCACAAGATTAAGTCCTTAAGTTGTCTCAGCCAAGACATCCACATCCCATTGTGCTAGAAAGCACCCCCTTTACTGCACGATCACTTGCTTGAGGGAAAATAATTTGTTCAACCAAGACCAATGGCAAACCCCGCCATGGTACAACAAAATTTTACAACAGCGGCTATCAGCCACAATTCAATATCTCATTAAGTCAAGATTAACATTAATCACATGTGATATGGATCCCAACGTATATCTAAGCATGTCTAAGTATAGCTACGATAACCCAATGTTGGTATAATGACTATGTCCAACTAGTAATGACCCAACCTAGGTTTAGCAATGGATACATGGCATCCCAATAATCAAGGTGGCATATTGTCAACTAGGTAAATAACTACATCCATAAAGTAAGCATTGATACACAAATAGCATGCAATTTTATAAAAGTAAAGTACTTTTGTAAACATAGGATCAATATGATCAAGGGCTACGACTTGCCTTGCTGATCTAGTGCTGAATCTTGGTCTTTGAAGTCTTCGTTCGCTCCCTCGGAATTAGCGTCTACCGGAAAATAAAGCAACGAAACCAAATAAATACCAAACAGAGATACAAACAAGCTCCAAACTGAAAATAAATGGCTCTGGAAGATAGATCTTGATTTTAGAAAAATTTAGAAACTTGAATTGCCTCAATCGGAGTTCGTATGAGGGAGAACAATCCTCCGAAAGATTAAATTCAGAGGAAATACTGAAAATCAAAAAATCAGAATTTCCCGATTTATTTTTCTATTGGAAAATCGATTTATTGCGCCACGCTGACGTCAGCAATCAATTTCCCGAATAAAGAAATAAATAAGAACATCTTTATTAGGCTGACAGGTGGGACCCTCGGCCTATGGACCGAGTCCACAGGTTTGTGTCGGTCCACGGTAGATCGGGTCTGCAGAACGGGATTGGGAATGACGGCACCGCTGACGTCATCGCTGACGGGGCGGTTGATCGGGCAGAGCGGCTGACCGAGTGCACACGTGGACCGCTAGTGCTGAGCTGGCGGCTACGTCGGCGCTGACACAGGCGACCACGCAGATGGCCACACGTCGCACATCCAACGGAGGCATCGGATCGATCGGCGGGGATTTGCAGAGCAATCGGCCGCGACTTGGCACGATCTGAGGGGCACGAGGAAGACAACACGGGCTTCGGCGGAATGGCCACGGATCGGGTGCGAGACCTTGGGGAACTGGAAGAGGAAGACGCAGGCAACATGAAGAGCGGTTCGGATGTGATGGAGAGGATCCAACGGAGGAGCTGGTGGCAGCGAAAAGATTCGGCAAGGGCGGCAGACTCCGGCGAGCTCGCACGTGAAGAAGACAAGGTCTCGGGCGACGAGGGAGAGGGCAAAAGAGGCGACGCGGAGAGGGGAATCTAGGGCGGGGTGCAGCGCCTTAAATAGGGTCTTGGGATTCGTGTCCGACCCGGACTCCAAGGCGGCAGCGGACACGGCTCGAACGCAGAGGCGGTGGCTAGGGTTCATGGCGCGGCGCGCGAGTCAGCTAACTGGCCGTAGCGTCTTGTGGTGGGCCGAGCCGGGCAGAGCGGGTCGATGGGCCAAGCGGCGCGGAAGAGATGGGCCATGCGGGAGAAACGACCCGGAAGGCTTTTAGAAAAACAAAAATATTTTTGAATTAAGAAATTGCTCGAAATTCAAATAAAATCAAATAAATAGCAAATAAATTCAGAAAAATCCCCAAAAATACAGAAAAAATCCTTGAAGCACAATGAACCCATCTAAAGTTGAAAATATTTAGTTTGATGAATAGTTCAGTCAAGTTAAATCCTTTCATTAATGGAAAATTCAAATTAAGCTAGAATTAATTCAAGGAAAATGCAAATGGTTTATTTTTTTTGAATTCACATTCCAAAACTCAAATTTTGGGATGTTACAGATATGCTGTACTGAAATTTAATCGGGTCCCCATGGCTCCATGTAGCCTATCCCAGAACCTCGAGGTAAATTGGGTACCTCTATCGGACACTATCTTTTTAGGTACGCCATGCAAACACACAATTCTGGCTATGTACAACTCTGCTAATCGATCTCCTGAGTAACTCGTTTTAACCGATATGAAGTGAGCAACTTTGGTCAATTGGTCCATGATGACCCATATAGAATCATACCCACTTTGAGTTCTCGGCAAACTAGTGATAAATCCATACCAATTTCTTCCCATTTCCACTCTGGAATTTTTAATGGTTGCAGCAAACCTGCTGGCCTATGGTGTATAGCCTTAACTCTTTGGCACACATCACACAAGGCAACATACTCAGCAACTTCACGCTTCATCTTAGGCCACCAAAATCTCTCTTTTAGGTCTTGATACATCTTAGCGCTTCCTGGATGAATTGAATACTTAGAATCGTGCGCCTCTTCTAAGATCAACTGTTTAAGCTCTGGTTTGTTTGGCACACAAATTCGCCCCTTGAACCACATGGTACCTTGATCATCCACCGAAAAATCTGAGGCTAAACCTTCATCCTTTTTAGTTTTGATCCGATTGATTTTCTCATCATCCTTTTGCCCTTCCTAAATCTGATCCTCAAGCGTCGACTTCACTTCCAATGCAGCAACGAATCCTTATGGAACCATTTCTAGTTTTAACCTCTGAAACTCCTTACACAGTTCCGACAGATCTTCTTGTACCATCATATTTGCAACATGGATTTTACGACTCAAAGCATCAACCACTACATTAGCCTTTCCCGGATGGTAGTGAATTCCAACATTATAATCCTTTATCAGTTCCAACCACCTCCTTTGCCTCATGTTAAGATATGACTGGGTAAAAATATATTTTAAGCTCTTGTGGTCCGTATATACCTCGCATCTATTACCAATGAGATAGTGACGCCACAATTTCAAGGCATGCACTACGGCAGCCAACTCCAAATCATGAATAGGATAATTTCCTTCATGCGGCCTTAACTGCCTTGACGCATAAGCGACTACTTTACCATTCTGCATCAATACGCATCCAAGACCTTGTCTCGACTCATCACAGTATATATCGAAACCACTCTGGACATCAGGTAATACCAACACTGGGGCTGTTGTCAAACGCTTCTTTAATTCCTCAAAGCTCTTCTCACACTCTGGCGTCCATGCAAACTTCTTTTCCTTTTTCAGCAATTGCGTGATAGGTCTCGCAATTGTTGAGAATCCTTCTATAAACCGCCAGTAGTAACCTGCCATTCCTCAGAAACTACGCACTGGTAATGACTTCTACCTCCCAAAGTGCAAGACTGTCTCTACTTTGCTCAGGTCTACTGCCACTCCTTTCGCAGTCATCACATGACCCAGGAATTCAACTTTTTCTTTCCAAAAGTCACACTTGCTAAACTTGGCATACAGCTGTTCCTCTCATAGCTTCTGTAGAACTAGCCGCAAATGATTCGCATGCTCTTTTTCTGACTTGGAATAAACCAGAACAACATCTATAAATACCACCACAAACTATCCAGATATTCCATAAAAACCTTATTCATCATATTCATGAAATATGCTGGCGCATTGGTCAATCCAAACGACATGACTGTAAACTCATAATGTCCATATCTCGTCGAGAATGTGGTCTTCGGGACATCTTCTGCTCGAATCTTTAGTTGATGATATCCTGAATGAAGGTCTATCTTGGAGAAAACTCCTGCATCGTCTCAACAAATCAAATAAGTCGTCGATTCTTGGCAACGGGTACTTGTTCTTAAACGTTACTTCATTAAGTGCATGATAATCAATACACATCTTTAGACTTCCGTCCTTCTTCCGAACAAACAATAGTGGCACTCCCCATGGTGATGAGCTTGGTCTTATGAAGCCTTTCTCTAACAGCTCCTCAATCTGCTTCTTCATCTCCACCAATTCATCGGTAGGCATCCGATAGGGTCTCTTTGCTATTGGTGCTGTCCCCGGTGCTAACTCGATGATGAATTCGGTATTAAGGTCCGGTGGCATCCTCGGTAAATCTTCTAGAAATACATCTACATATTCTCTGACTATTAGTACATCCTATATGCTGGTGGCTTTCACGCTATTGAGCATTAACTTACCATCACGAACTGTTGTCGCTTGAAATTCCACCTTCTCTCCTTTAGGGCTCTCGATTGATACGACCCTTCGACCACAATCCAATACCGTCTTATGCTTGGACAACCAATCCATTCCTAGAATAACATCTAGGGTTTGGGTATCCAAAATGATTATGTTCGCTAGGAACTCTACCCCACTAATTAGCAGCTTAACTTCCAAACACCCAAGGCTAGATTTTAACTCAGATCCCGGGGCTTGGACTAGCATCACACATTTAAGATTTTTCACACTCATACCATTTTCAGTTGCAAAAGCTCAAGAAACAAATGAATGCAAAGCTCTAGAATCGAATAAAACTATTGCAGGTACTGAGTTTACCAAAAACTTACCCAATACGACGTCTGATACTTCTTGGGCTCCATCTGTGGTGATGTGGTTGACTCTGCCTCTTACCGTAGCTTGAGGTGTCGCTCCTGCCTGACCAGCTCCCCGGTTTGCTCCTGACATTAGCGCCTTAGCAGGTGTCATTCCAAGATTGAAACGCACTGGAGTGATGCCTCCCTTCTGCTGACACCTGTTAGCAAAGTGCCCCAACTCATTGCAACTGTAGCACCTCCTAGCGGCCAACTGTTGAATACCTCCTGGAGCATTATTTCCCTGGACCCGTGTCTGATAATTCTGCCCAGATGGTCACGGCGTAGGTGTCTCTATTTTGTTAGCAGCTGGTGGCTGGATTTGGAGAACTGTTGCGGTGTCATTCTCGTTCGCAGGTGGTTGGGACGCCCACCTTGGTTGGTCATTAGTCACTTGCGATTCTCCCCGAGCTCCTTGCGCTTATCCTCCAAGATCAAAGCTTTATTCACCAACTCTTGGAAGTCTGGGAAGTTGTGGGTGATCAGCCCAACCTGCAGTCCAGAATTCAGCCCCTTCATAAAGCGAGACTGCTTGGCCTTGTCTGTTGCTACATCCTCAAGAGCATAGCGAGCCAACTGCATAAATTTATTCAAGTATTCGGCCACGGATTGGCCTCCTTTCTTAAGAGCCCTGAACTCCTCCTTCTTTAAGTCCATCATCCCTTCTGGCACATGGTACTGACGGAAGGCTGTTGCAAACTCCTCCCAAGTGATCTCCATCGGTGCCTCATGAGCGGCGCAGTAGTTCTCCCACCACTCTGCAGCAGTTCCCTCTAGCTGATGGGATGCATAAAGGACCTTCTCATGTCCTTCGCATTGGTTGATGTACAGCTTCCTTTCGATGGTTCTTAGCCAATCATCGGCTTCCAAGGGGTTGACGTTGCCTGAAAATGTTGGCGGTTGGGTCCTCATAAAATCGGACAACCTGGAATAAGGACGAGGCCCACCATTGTTGTTCTGGGCAGTGGGGTTGTTGGCTGCAGCCATGTTAGACATCTGTTGCATCTGCTGCATCATAGTCTGCATTAACTGCGTCTGTGCAACAAGAAAGGCTTCCAAATTTTGCAGATCCACTGGCGGTGCTTGCTGCGGTGGTGCTCCTTCATTGGGATTGTTGCATGAGCGCATACCACTTCCTGAAGCTCCGTTGTTGCTACGGGTGTTCACCATCAGCTTGATTGCTTCTCGGGTTAGGAAAGATAGATGTAGCATAGATAAGATGCAAGAATTTATAAAACGGGGAAAACAGGTTAAACCCAACTTAAATAATTTTTATTAATACTCGGTATGGTTGCTTACAATGCCTAAGGGCTTTGCAACACATACTGCACACTCAGCAGACAATTAAGAACCAAACTAAACAAACAACTTTAACGTCTATGAAAGGGTAAAGACTAACTTAAAGATGTGACTCAACACTCGAGTCTCAACACAACTCTAAGACTGACTTCTCACTCATCTAGCCACCCTGGCTGAGACTGATCTGGCACATACACCGGTGGATGGGCTGGCATGGGTGCGAACGCATCTTGGTGACCCTCTGCTGGCTCCTCAGGCTCCCACTCATGCTCCTCTGGGTCTTCTTCCTCTCCTTCGGTGTTTTCATCTGGCTCCTGAAGGAACTGATCTACCACCTCCTCGGCTGCCTACAAGGCCTCCTCCAGCTCTCCGATGACTCTGGCGGCTGTGGCACGGGTCTTCTGAAGCTCCCGCTCTACCACTCTCAGTGCTTCGCTTGCTGTCTCCAGCTCCTGAGCGGTGTCCTTCATGTGCTCCTCCTGGGCGATGGCGTGATCAGCAAGGTGCACTGCGGTAGCACACTCCCCTTCCACGATCCGTTGACAGTGGCATGCTCGCACGGTCGGGTGAAGACAGAACACTGTGTCGCGGAGCTCGTCGGCGTAGTCGTGGCAGATCCGTCGAAAAGCAAGTCTGGCAGCCTCTTGAATTTCAGCCTCGTACGTTGTAACACCCTAATTTTTGCTCTAATTTGAATTTTGAAGTATTTTTGATTTTCTTGTGAATTTTTGGGAATTTATTTAAGTTAATTTGGATTTATTCAAATAGAACTTTTCTTGAAAACAATCAAATAATGGAAAAGTTTTTGCAAAGTTTTATTGCAAATATTTTAATGGAGTTCCAAACATCTCAAAGTAATTTCTGGAATTTTTCTGGAATTTTTCTGCTATTTTAAAAGCTCCAAATGATTTAATTGAATTTTTAGAATTATTTTAAATGTGAAATGTTTTAAAATCACATGAACAAGAATGGGCCGAGCCCATTATCGTGCGTGTCGTCGCCCAACCGCCCAAACCCTAGCGCCAAGATACCAAGCCGTCCGATCCGGATCGAACGCTGTGAGTGTGCCACGCCACCGCGACGCGCGAGCCTTCGGATCGTCGCCGACGGACGCTGCTGGATTGCGCCACGCCGGTCGTCTTCGCGAGATCACCGAGCTAATGCCGCCGACCGCTTCGCTGCTTTCGCCACCAGTAGCGCGCACGCCGAGGCCCCTTTGCGCACCGAGTAGCGCGTCCGGCAGAGCTCCTTCGCTGCGTCTTTGACTCTCGCACGCACGCCGAGACCCTCTCTAGCGCTGAGCGAAGCTCGCCGAAGTTGCGTCTTTGTGCCGCCGTTTTTTGCTTCCTCTCGCCGCCGTCCGCCGCTTCGCGCGTGTTCGACCCGCCCGAAGTTCACCGGCAACACGCATCGAGTGGACCACTTCTTCTCGCCGGAGAAGCCCGCAGCAGCCGCCGCCGAGGTCATCTTCCCAGCCCGCAACCTTCGCTTCTTCGCCACAACCTCGCCGAATCACACCGACCGTCCGATTTGCATCGCTCGGTTCGTGAGTCCGCGTAGCCTCCATCTCTCAGAGATGTTTAGATTGAATCGTGGCCGCTGGATCTTGATGTGTACGGCTTGGATTAGATCTAGTTTGTGCGATATGTTTTTGTCTTAGCCGTTGGATCGTTAGTGGATGCGAGGATTGAGCCACGCCGCGCCATGAGCAAGAAACCGCTCGGTACCGTGAGGCCGTTAGATTAGATCTAAACGGTAGAGATTGGATCTGGTTTTGCCCTAAGGATCCGCGCCGCTCAGATTTGAACGCGGCGGAGATGGCACCGCACCCTCGCCAAATCACGTGTTGACGCTGCGGGCATTTTGAATGGGCGGAGACCGATCCACCGCCGATTTCGGGCGCATCGTCGCGATTGCGCCGCGCGGTCGCCGCATGAACCGAGACGTCGCAGCTGGCGGCGCGGTGCTGGCCGTTGGATCCGAGCGCCGTTGGATGTGCGACGCGTGGGCGTGGAGGCGGCGCCGCCGAACCGCTGCGGGGTGAGATCCGACCGCTGGATGAGCGAAGCGGTGCGATCTTGCCGCGCGTCGCGTCGGGATTGGTCACAAGATCGTCGCCGACGCCACGGCTTGCGCCACCCGTGCATGAGCACAGTCTTGCCGATCCACGGTGGACCGTGAGCCGAACCGTGGACCCAAATTTCATGAATCAAGCAACGTGGCGGCACTAGAGGTCGCCACGTGTCGTCGGCCGACGCCAAGAATGACGTCATAAATATTTTTTATATATAAAAATATTTCGACCGAAATTCATTTCTGTGCTGACGTCATCATGACGCGATGCTGACGTCATAAATGCGAATTTTTCAGTATAAAAATAATTGGGAAAAATCGGATTTCTTAATTTCAGTATTTTCAGATTTTATTCAAATTTCAAATGACTATAACTTTTGCATTTTAACTCGGATTTGGGTGATTCAAATTTCTAAAAATTCATAAAATTATGATCTATTTAATGATGAATTTTGTTTGAATTTGTGAGGCAATTTAGTCCTCTGTATTAGATTTTTATTGTATATTTTGTTTGTTCGCGTAGACGCAAATTTGCCGGAAAGTTTCGAGGAAGAATTCGTCGCTCAAGACCAAGCTTCGGAACACGACCAGCAACTCTTGGAAGGCAAGTGATGCTTTGATCATTTTGATCCCAGGTTTTTAAAATGTAGTTTATGCTTTGAATCTATGCATGCTTATTTTTTTAAAATAAATTTAAATTGATTTGGGTTAATGTAGTTAATCAACCCATTTTGTTATGCCACCTTGAATTATTAATTTATGCCCTAAATCATTGTCACCCTAAGTTTGATTATATTAGTTGGATGCTAATATTGTGCCAACACGGGAGGCTAGACCGTGAGTAGATGCTTAGCCTTGCAGCGAGTCATGAATGATCTTTCAGAGAAATGCTACAAAATTGACTAATGGAATATTGAATGTATTTTGAAAGTGGTGTGATGATGCCACATGATGATATGGAAGTATGGTGACCTGTGTGGTTCCATATTGATGTTGAGTTATTGCCGCATGTGTTGCACAATAATCAATGGGGTGGGAAATGTTTTAGATGGGGCAAGTGGCAAGAGGTCAGGTACTCGTGGGCCTGTGTGGCAATGGGTTGATGAGTGATGTGAGTCTGTGCTACATTGGGTCAGGTGCCACTGTTGAGTGTTGGAAGCCTTGCCTTGGTCGATTAAGGACTTCACCTTGCAAGCCTTTGATCTGAGTCACCCGCATAACCACATGTCCGATATGGGATGACCTAGTTGACTAGGGTTCGATATCTTCCTCCGATACTCGGGGTGACAAGACACAGTGGGTGTATCTGTATGGGGAGCGACTGTGCTACGGCTTGGTGCCCATCCAACGGTGATTGGCCGGTCCTATACTTCGCCTGTGAGGGAAGTGATAGTGAAGGCAATACCGAGAGGTTCTTTGGTTAAGGTAGAGGTTCCCAAAAGCTTTGTTGCGACAATCACCGTGTGGTGAGCGGTCAGATCTTGTGGGTAAAGTGTACAACCTCTGCAGAGTGTCAAAACTATTCAATAGCCGTGCTCACGGAATTGAGCATTGCTCGGGATTACAAATAAGGGGTAGATTTTCATAAACAAAACATGGAAGGGGTGGTGTGTGCCAAGTGTTAAAATGAACTCATAAGGTCAGGTGTCGAAACCTCATGGAAAAACCATTTGAAATTATTATTACGTATAACTGTTTCTATCGCTTTAATCTAACTAAGATATTGGTTAAAAATGTCGCTTGATGCAAAAGAACCATTTAAGCCAATCCTTTGGAACAAGATCTCGCATATAGTAATAGTGCCGCATTCTGCATTACTTGTTGAGTGCCTTGTGTACTCACCCCACCTTGCTTTCAACCCCAACATCGGTGGAGGAGACTACACCGCTTGGGAGGAGGAGTACATCGAGGACACGATGAACTAGGGGGCAAGCCCAGTCGGTTGCCTGTGGCAAGATGAAGGCTTCCACGACCTTTTTTTTATGTTCCGCTGCTATTTCTTTACTTTGAATAATGTAAGCCCTGTGTGGTCGACCTATCTCGTAAGGAGACCATAAGGTCGCATAACCTCGGTTTATATACATGTTTGCACTATTTATTCTTATATCTTCGTGAATGTCTCGTGATGTGCAACCTCGTATGATCAGATGTGCTAGCGTGATCCTCGGATCGCACAGTAATACACAGAGGGTCCGAATTTGCGGGTTCGGGTCCCGACAGAGGTGGTATCAGAGCAGGCTGACTGTAGGCCTTGACCCTAGTTTGGTTGTGCCTAGGAGGGTGAAAACTATTTTCTAAAGACCTAATCAACTTGAGCAAGAATGTCAAAGAAATCTCGACTTATCTCTTCTCCCTTATTCATACCTATGCTGAATTTTTATTATTCTCTATTTAATTTAAACAAGGTTTGTTTTGGCAGATGAGGATGATCCATACCTATGGAGAGCGCACGGAGGATACGCCGCAGAGTTATGGCGTATGATGCAGGTTGCTCGGAGGTTTTGATGCACCAATCGACGAGGGACTTCGTGGTACGGCAGACTTGATGTCGCTCGGGATGTCAAGATCACAGCAGTATGCTCGGGAAAGGACGAGGGCGAGCCGTCCTATCTACATTACGGTCAGGAGGTCTTCTTTTGAGGCCGGAATCCAGGAGACGGCGCGACAGGCGATGCGGCAGATTGCCCGCACCTACTCCGCAGAGTTGGAGGGCACCGCCTTTCGCCACCATCCGCCGAGACAATCGCTTTGACAGATGGAGCTCGTGGAGGAGGACGCCACTATCACCCACCGGCGAGGTATGTTATCGCCAGAGGACGCCTTGGGCGAGACACCCGAGGGCGCAGAGGACCCGCGCCGAGGTCACAGAGGCGAGGATCCACCAAGGAGGGCTTAACCCACTCCATGCAGAAGATCCAGGAGTTGGAGATGGCTTTGTACGGACCCGAGCCTGAGCCAGTCCTGGAGTTACGCGATCCAGATCCGGAGGAGCCAGAGCAGGAGGCACCAGTGCAGGAGCAGGCAGCCCCGGGACCAGCAGAGTCGATGGGGTCTTTGCACCACCGCAGAGGTCTTCGTGATCGGTTGCCCGATGCCGAGCACCCACCTGTATGCTCGGGGAGCCGCAATGGGTTGGCTCGATGAGTGATCGAGTCTAGTCGAGGTAGTGTTGAGACTCGAATAATTGAGTCGCGTCTTTTTTTCGAGTCACCATTAGGTGTGAGTCGTCATAGAGTCCTATGTTTGCTTACTTGTTTTTCGTTGTGAGTGTCTCGTATGCGTTGCTTTGCCCTTAGGCACTTGTGAGCAACCATACCGCTTTATATTATATCAATAAAGTGGCTAAATAATTTAAGTTACACCTGTTTCCCCACATAAGTTCTTTTACTCGCCTATGCTTTCTTCTTTTCTTAACCTTGGAAGCTTGCAAATGATGGTGAGGACACGTGGAAATGTTGGAGCCAATGAAGTGGAGCTAACCAAAGCGACAACTGTAATGAAGAGCCGATTCTCAACCGCCACAGTCGATATGCGTAACCCGGGAGCCTTCTTGATCGCCAGACTCAACTTATGAACACGATGGTTCAAACCATGCGCAGATATCCAACCAAGCTGCCGCGAATGTTCAAGCCGGGGTAACCATGGACCACACCCTACTCAAGGTTGTCTGAGTTTATGAGAACCCGCCCACCTACCTTCTCAGTAACGCCAATCCACCGGAGGCGCGATTGGCTAAGGACAATTGAAAGGAAGTCGCACATTACCCAAAGTGTAGGACAAGAGAGGGTACTCTATGACTCTCATCAACTCGGGACCGCCGCAGAATGGTGGGAAAACTTCACAGCTCATGAGGACCCACAGAGTATCACGTGAGGAATTCACCTCAGCTTTCCGCCAGTACCATGTACCCGAGGGTATCATGGATCTCAAAAAGGAGGAATTCCGGAGCCTCAAGCAGGGGGGCCAGTCAGTGGCCGATTACCTGAACAAATTCACCCAACTGGCACGCTACGCACTAGAGGACGTGGCTACGGATAAGGCCAGATAATCCCGCTTCATGAAGGGATTGAATGCAGGGTTGCAGGTGGGACTGATCACCCACACATTCCCTGACTTCCAAGAGCTAGTTAACAAAGCTCTTATCTTAGAGGACAAGCGCCGAGAGTTGGATGACAACAGGAAGCGCAGAATGGCGCAACAAGGAGGTCGTCAGGGCCAGCAGAGGCAGAGGACGGCACCCCAACAGTTCATCCGGTACCACCAGAGGCAATGATAGGGCACCACCGCCGCAAATCGCCCGAAGGTCGAATGTTCGACTCAACCGTAATCGTGGTACGATCGAGGAACCTCTCGAGCAATGGGAAGACGCTTCTATCATTGCAATGAAATGGGGCATTTTGCCAACAATTGCCCTAAGAAGGAGGTGTCACCCGGTCCGCTTTAACTGGGAACACACCGGCAAGGACTCCGCGTCAATCGTGAACCGCGGGCATCAACAAAGAAGAACTCCATCCCAAGGAACTGCACGAGGACGAGTCAACCACATTACGACGGATGAAGTGCGTAACGCCACGATGTTGTATCGGTAAGTTCCTAGTAAACTCGCATCACCATCGCTTTATTTGATTCCGAGCTTCGCATTCTTTTATTTCCGAGATTTTGCTGTTCAAAATGATATGGAAATAGTGAATCTTAAATGTGTGCTCATAGTCCAATCCCCTGGATCAGAACTCCGATCTAAAGTAGGATGTTCTGGGGTAAGGCTAATAATTAATGGGGTTGAGTTCCTAGCGAACTTAATCCTCCTTAATACCCAAACCTTAGATGTTATCCAGGAATGGATTGGTTAACCAAACACAAGGCAAAGGCCTTTGGATCATGGAAAAGAGTCATATCTACGAGAGCCCTGATGGAAAGAAGATTGAGTTTGAAGCAAAATCAAAAGGGGATGGACAATTGATGGTCAACAAAGATGAAGACTGCCACTTAGAGGAAGTGCCCATAGTCAATGAATATCCGGACATTTTCCCTAAGATTTACCCGAATGCCGCCAGATAGAGATATCGAGTTCGTGATAGAGCGGTTCCCGTGGACAGCTCCTATAGCTAAGAGACCTTACAGATGTCCACAGAGGAATTGGTGGAAATGAAGAAACAAATTGAAGAGTCTGCTGAAAAGGGATTTATAAGACCTAGTTCATCGCCATGGGGAGCACTGCCTTATTCGTCAAGAAGAAGGACGGAGTTTTAGGATGTGTATAGACTATCGTGCACTCAATGATGTGATGATAAAGAATAAGTATCCTCTACCGGGATCGATGATTTGTTTGACCGCTTAAGAGGAGCAGAGTCTTCTCAAAATTGATCTCCGATCGTGATACCATCAATTGAAGATCCGATCGAGGATATTCAAGACGCATTTTCGTCAAGATATGGACACTACGAGTTTACAAAGTGATGTCCTTTGGTTTGACAAATGCACCAAAGATATTTTATGAACTTAATGAATAAGGTTTTATGGAATACTTGGACAAGTTCGTCGTCGTATTCATAGATGATATCCTTATCTATTCCAAGACGAGAGAAGAGCACGCCGAGCATTTGAGGCTAGTCCTTGAAAAGTTGAGAGAGCAACAGCTTGTTTGCAAAATTTAGCAAATGTGATTTACGGAAGAATAAGGTTGAATTTCTTGGTCACATAATGACTGCAGCAGAGTTGCGGTAGATCCAAAGAAAGTGGAGACGGTTACGCATTGGGAGCAACCCAAGTCGGTAACCCAAACCGTAGTTTCCTTGAATGGCGGGTATTACCGCCGATTCATCGAAGGATTCTCTACGATTGCGAGACCTCTTACGCAATTGTTGAAAAAGGAAAGGAAATTCCTATGGACACCTGAGTGTGGGAAGAGTTTTCAGGAGTTGAAGAAAAGATTAACATCGGCACCTGTACTAGTTTTACCTGACGTTCATCAAGACTTTGACATCTTTGTGATGCATCGCGCCGTGGATTGGGATGCGTGTTGATGCAAAATAGGAAGGTAATTGCCTATGCATCGAGGCAATTGAGACCACATGAGGAGAACTATCCGACTCATGATTTGGAATTAGCTGCCGTAGTGCATGCACTAAAGATATGGCGTCATCATCTCATCGGAAATAGATGTGAAGTGTATACAGATCATAAAAGTCTTAAGTATATCTTCACGCAAGCTAACCTAAATATGAGGCAAAGAAGATGGTTAGAGTTAATCAAGGATTATAATATAGGAATTCACTACCATCCTGGTAAAGCCAACGTAGTGGCAGATGCCTTGAGCAGAAAGAACCACAAGTTTAATATGTCGATGGAAACAAGTCAAAGCGGAATTGTGTAAGGATTTCCATAAATTAGAACTGAAATGGTACGGTATGATTCCTAGCAACTTTGGAAGTAAGGCCTACCTCGAAGATCGATCAAGGAAGGCGTAAAGATGATGATAAGATCAAAAGGATTAAGGGCAAAATGGATGAAGGCAAAGCAAAAGATTTCAAACCGATGAACAAGGTACTATGTGGTTTAAAGGGCGATTTGTGTACCGAACAAAAAGGAGTTGAAGCAGATTAATTCTAGAGGAGACTCATGACTCGGATACTCAATTCATCCAGAAGTGCGAAATGTATCAAGATTTAAAGGAAAGATTTTGGTGGCAAGCATGAAACGAGAAGTCGCGAATATGTTGCATTATGTGACATATGCCAAAGAGTCAAAGCTATGCACCAAAGACCAGCAGGCTATTACAACCCTTAAAGATACCGAATGGAAATGGGAAGAAATTGGTATGGATTTCATAACCGGATTACCTGTAACGCATAAAGTGGATATGATTCCCTATGGGTCATAGTGGATCGCCTAACCAAAGTGGCACATTTCATACCGTGAAGACCACTTATTCCGAGACCGCTAGCGTAACTTTATATGGCACGGATCGTCGCTTGCACGGAGTAATCAAGAAGATAGTATCTGACGAGGTACCCAATTTACCTCCGATTTTGGGGTAAGCTACATGAGGCAATGGGGACTCGCTTGAACTTCAAGATGACCTACCATCCGCATGGATGGTCAAACCGAGAGGGTTAACCAGATATTAGAGGATATGTTGAGGGCATGTGCCTTAGCATATTCCAACTCATGGGACAAGTGTTTGCCTTATGCCGAGTTTAGTTACAACAGCTTATCAAGCAAGTTTACGGATGTCTCCATTTGAAGCTTTGTATGGTCGGTCCCGTCGAACACCATTGAATTGGAATGAGACAAAGTGAACGACACGCCTTTGGACCGACATTCTTCGAAAGCGGAAGAACAGATCGCTCGATCGGGGAAAGATTGAAGATTGCACAATCAAGGCGTAAGAGTTATGCCGACAACCGTCGCAGGAACCGAGCTTTGAACTCAAGATTTTGTGTACCTTAGAGTCACACCTCTCAAAGGAGTCGAGGGTTCCATGCAAAGGGAAACTCGCACCTGAATACGCTTGACCATTCAAGATCTTGAGCCGCAGAGGTGAAGTTGCTTATCAGTTGGAGTTACCACGGTCTTTGGCAGGAGTGCATGATGTATTTCATGTATCACAACTGAAGAAGTGTCTTCGAGTACCGGAGGAGCAAACACCTTTGGAGGCAATTGATCTGCAGGAAGATTTGACTTACAAAGAACATCCGATGAAGATTCTGGACGTAATGGACAGAAAGACAAGGAACAAGTCAACACGTTTCTGCAGAATTCAATGGAGTAACCATTCGGAAAGTGAAGCCACGTGGGAACGCGAAGAAGACCTGAAGAAGGAGTTTCCTAACCTATTTCTGTAGACAGCCCTGAATCTCGGGGACGAGATTCTGTTGAGGGGGGAGGTTTGTAACACCCTAATTTTTGCTCTAATTTGAATTTTGAAGTATTTTTTATTTTCTTGTGAATTTTTGGGAATTTATTTAAGTTAATTTGGATTTATTCAAATAGAACTTTTCTTGAAAACAATTAAATAATGGAAATGTTTTTGCAAAGTTTTATTTTAAATATTTTAATGGAGTTCCAAACATCTCAAAGTAATTTTTGGAATTTTTCTGCTATTTTAAAAGCTCCAAATGATTTAATTGAATTTCTAGAATTATTTTAAATGTGAAATGTTTTAAAAATCACATGAACAGTAATGGGCCGAGCCCATTATCAGGCGTGTCGTTGGCCCAACCGCGAAACCCTAGCGCCGCTTACCAAGCCGTCCGATCCGGATCGAACGCTGTGAGTGTGCCACGCCGCCGCGCGCTGAGCCTTCGGATCGCCGCCGCGACGGACGCTGCGGGATTGCGCCACGCCGGTCGTCTTCGCGAGATCACCGGAGCTAATGCCGCCGACCGCTTCCGCTCGTTCGCCGCTTTGTAGCGCGCGCACGCCGAGGCCCCTTTAAGTGCCTTTCGCCGTCTTTCACGCGTCCGGCAGAGCTCCTTCGCCGCGTCTTTTGACTCTCGCATGCACGCCGAGACCCTCTCTAGCGCTGAGCGAAGCTCGCCAGAAGGCGCCTTTGTGCCGCCGTTGTTTTTTCTTCCTCTCGCCGCCGTCCGTCGCTTCCGCCGTGCTCGACCCGCCCGAAGTTCACCAAGCAAGACGACGAGTGGACCACTTCTTCTCGCCGAGAAGCCTCGCAGCCCGCCGCCGAGGTCATCTTCCCGCCTCGGCAACCTTCGCTTCTTCGCCCGTCAACCTCGCCGAATCACGCGCCGACCGTCCGATTTGCATCGCTCGGTTACGTGAGTCCGCGTAGCCTCCATCTCTGTAGATGTTTAGATTGAATCGTGGCCGTTGGATCTTGATGTACGGCTTGGATTAGATCTAGTTTCTACGATATGTTTTTGTCTTAGCCGTTGGATCGTTAGTGGATGCGTAGGATTGAGCCACGCCGCGCCATGAGCAAGAAACCGCCGGTACCGTAAGTCGTTAGATTAGATCTAAACGGTAGAGATTGGATCTGGTTTGCCCTAAGGATCCGCGCTGCTCGATTTGAACGCAGCGCGAAGATGGCACCGCACCGCCAAATCACGTGTTGACGCGTGGGCATTTTGATCGGGCGAGACCGATCCACCGCCGATTTCGGGCGCATCGTCGCGATTGCGCCGCGTGTCGCCGCATGAACCGAGACGCCGCAGCTGGCGCGCAGTCTTGGCCGTTGGATCTGAGCGCGCCGCTGGATGTGCAACGCGTGGAGGCGCGGCGTCCGCCGAATCAGCGGGGTGAGATCCGACCGCTGGATGAGCGAAGCGTTCGATCTTGCCGCGTGTCGCGTCGGGATTGGCTGCGATCGCCGCCGACGCCACGGCTTGCGCCACCCGTGCATGAGCACGCGATCGCCATCCACGGTGGACCGTGAGCGAACCGTGGACCCACCCATGAACCAAGCAATGTGGCGCACTAGAGGTCGCCACGTGTCATGCCGACGCCAAGAATGACGCCATAAATATTTTTATATATAAAAATATTTCGACCGAAATTCATTTCTGTGCTGACGTCATCATGACGCTGATGTCGACATCATAAATGCGAATTTTCAGTATAAAAATAATTGGGAAAATCGGATTTCTTAATTTCAGTATTTTCGATTTTATTCAAATTTCAAATGACTATAACTTTTGCATTTTAACTCGGATTTGGGTGATTCAAATTTCTAAAAATTCATAAAATTATGATCTATTTAATGATGAATTTTGTTTGAATTTTTGAGGCCATTTAGTCCTCTGTATTAGATTTTTATTGTATATTTTGTTTGTTCGTGAGACGCAAATTTGCCGGAAAGTTTCGAGGAAGAATTCGCTCAAGACCAAGCTTGAACACGACCAGCAACTCTTGGAAGGCAAGTGATGCTTTGATCATTTTGATCCCAGGTTTTAAAATGTAGTTTATGCTTTGAATCTATGCATGCTTATTTTTTAAAATAAATTTAAATTGATTTGGGTTAATGTAGTTAATCAACCCATTTTGTTATGCCACCTTGAATTATTAATTGTATGCCCTAAATCATTGTCACCCTAAGTTTGATTATATTAGTTGGATGCTAATATTGTGCCAACACGGAGGCTAGACCGTGAGTAGATGCTTAGCCTTGCAAATGAGTCATGAATGATCTTTCGAGAAATGCTACAAAATTGACTAATGGAATATTGAATGTATTTTGAAAGTGGTGTGATGATGCCACATGATGATATGGAAGTATGGTGACTGTGTGGTTCCATATTGATGTTGAGTTATTGCCGCATGTGTTGCACAATAATCAATGGGGTGGGAAATGTTTTAGACTGGGCAAGTGGCAAGAGGTCAGTGCTGGTGGGCCTGTGTGGCGATGGGTTGATGAGTGATGTGAGTCTGTGTGCCACATTGGGCTGTGTGCCATTGTTGAGTGTTGGAAGCCTTGCCTTGGTCGCTTAAGGACTTCACCTTGCAAGCCTTTGATCCGAGTCACCGCACAACCACATGTCCGATATGGGACAGACCTAGTTGACTAGGGTTCGATATCTTTCCTCCGATACTCGGGGTGACAAGACACGTGGGTGTATCTGTATGGGGAGCGCACTGTATACGGCTTGGTGCCCATCCAACGGTGATTGGCCGGTCCTATACTTCGCCTCTGTGTGAGGAAGTGATAGTGAAGGCACACCGAGAGGTTCTTTGGTTAAGGTAGAGGTTCCCAAAAGCTTTGTTGCGACAATCACCGTGTGGTGAGCGGTCAGATCTTGTGGGTAAAGTGTACAACCTCTGCAGAGTGTCAAAACTATTCAATAGCCGTGCTCACGGAATTGAGCATTGCTCGGGATTACAATCAAGGGGTAGATTTTCATAAACAAAACATGGAAGGGGTGGCTGTGTGCCAAGTGTTAAAATGAATTATATAGGTCAGGTGTCGAAAACCTCATGGAAAAACCATTTGAAATTATTATTACGTATAATCGTTTCATCGCTTTAATCTAACTAAGATATTGGTTAAAAATGCTGCTTGATGCAAAAGAACCATTTAAGCCAATCCTTTGGAACAAGATCTGCATATAGTAATAGTGCTGCATTCTGTGCATTACTTGTTGAGTGCCTTGTGTACTCACCCCATCTTGCTTTCAACCCCAACATCAGTGGAGGAGACTACACCAGTTTGGGAGGAGGAGTACATCGAGGACACGATGAACTAGGGGGCAAGCCCAGTCGGTTGCCTGTGGCAAGATGAAGGCTTCCACGACCTTTTTTTTTTATGTTCCGCTGTTATTTCTTTACTTTGAATAATGTAAGCCCTGTGTGGCTAACCTATCTGTAAGGAGACCATAAGGTCGTACAACTCGGTTTATATACATGTTTGCACTATTTATTCTTATATCTTCGTGAATGTCTGTGATGTGCAACCCTGTATGACTGTGTGTGCTAGCGTGATCCTGGACTGGCACAGAATACACAGAGGGTCCGGATTTGCGGGTTCGGGTCCCGACATACGTAAACCTCCTGGCAGTGATGTGGATTGGTCTGGTGGTCTCGTCGTGCTCTCGAGCGAAGATGGTCAGCTTGCAAAAGAACCCCCGATGCACACCGTTGACATTCCTGTTGCTTCCTCGGTAATGTGGACGGTCAAAACCTCCAATCACTTGATGAACTCTCCAAAGCTCCATGGTATAGCCATCCTGCCTCTCCTCGAAGGACTGAAAGATCGGCATCTGTCCGAAACAACTTTGCGTGAGCTTCCACTTGAATTGGCAGCGAGTAATCAGAAATTTCAGCAAATGATGAGAGTAGAAGAATAGGATGAGTCAAGAGTTTCTTATTAGCCAAATTTATATTTTTATTTTAGAAAATAGTTTTGGGCAAACCAAACTACCTAAGACCAAACCTATGGTCTGCATGGCTCTGATACCACCTCTGTCGGGACCCGAATATGCAAATCCGGACCTTCTGTGTATATCGTACTAGTCCAGGATCACGCTAGTGCACACAGGCTCAACATAGATGCTATCACAGTCATACACAACGGAATATAGCATAACTTCAATAATTAATAATAAATGTTGTCTTACATGATTATTGCCTCACAGAGCTTAACTAAGAAATAGCAATTAAGCAGCAGCGGAAATGAAGTAAACATAGCAGCTCCCCAGTTCAGCACAGGCAACTGACGAGGCTCGGACCCTAAGCTTCAGCGTCGTGGTACTCCCCCTCCAACAATGTCGCGGATTCCTCCTCTTCTGAAGTTTGTTTTAGCGGGATGAGTACATAAAGCACTCAACAAGTTGTGCACAGTATTGCAAGCCTAATATTCTACATGCTTGACTTATTCCAAGGAAGGCTAACATGGCAAATTTGCAGTAAAGCAGTATTTATAAAAGAATACAGTAATTAGATTGAAAGACAGTAAAACAAATAATAGTAAATAATAGATTCAACTTTTCAAGTAAACGGGGTTTTCCATCCTAAGTCAAATTCCAATTTTTTATGGCAATCCACCATCCCAACAAGTTTTTATTTAGAACTCTAACCCTTGACTGTAATTCCCGAGCATTGCTCAATTCTGTGAGCACGGTTATTCGAACAGTTTTACACTTTGCAGAGGTTATGCACTTTACCCACACGATATAATCAAACACCACATAGGTGAGTGACCATAACAAAGCCTTTACAATGCTCTGTTTAGACCTGGCACTACCCGCTAAGGTTTCAACACTGGTGGGACTAGTTACCACATCCAAGGCCCCCCTCTTGCGCCATCTGTGCTACCCCATAATCTGGGATTCACCGAACACCACCGTAGTACCAAAATCAAAACATCACAAATTAGTGAGCTAGACTGTCCCATTCCAGACGTGTGGTTGCAAGTAAGACTCAGGTCAAAGGCCTACAAGGTTAAGTCCTTAAAGTGACCGAGGCAAGACTTCCACATACCCTTGCCCAATAGGCCCACCTTGGCATACTGCCCCTTGCCACCTGCCCCGATCTAAAGTGATTACCATCCCAGTTGATTACCACGTGCCATCAGCAATTCAATCTAGTTGTGTGACCTCCTCACCACGACAACTCAATATCACTATGTGACAACACCTAACACACCAATTTATAAACATTGTTCCATAATCCATTAGTCAAGATTAAATATCAGTGTTCCAGATACATGTGATGACGTGGCATGACTAAGCAAACTAATACGGTCTAACTGGTCCCATGTTGATTATTAATATCAACCAACTATAGTTCCATATCCTAGGGTGACAATTAGATCATGGCATATAATTGGCAAGGTATGATTTAATTCAATTAGGCATATTATCTAGTTCCCAGATTAATTGAAATCATTTATACACATAAAGTATTATGCATAAATTTTAAAGACAAAATAGTAATTTGTGAAATTAGGTGCAATATGATCAAAGCACAACTTGCCTTGGAACAGGTGCTGGTCTTGCTCTGAACTTAGGTCTTGAAGCGACGAATCTTCCTCCGGAGCACCGAGCAATTCAACGTCTACGCAAATCGAGATAAAATAGCAATAAACACCCAAAAGAGAGAGAAAACAGGCTCCAAAAATTCCAACAAAAAGCACCATTAAATAGATCTTGATTTTAAATTTTTTTAGAAATTTGAATCACTCAAATCCGAGTTAAAATACAAAATTTATAGCCTTTTGAAGTTTGAATAAATACTGAAAATACAGAAATTAGAAAATACAATTTTTCAGAATTATTTTTCTACTAGAAATTACCGATTAATGCGCAAGCGACATGTGTGTTAGTGTTATGCCCTTGAGGAAATCATTTAGATGATTGTAACATGACTATGTTTATGAATAATAATATGATTATTGGTCCAATGAATGTATATCATTGTATTGATTAACAAGTATGTGACTTGCTTATGAAGCTCTTTACTTATTGATGTAATTCGATAAATATTTCTGATCGGATATCATCGTATAGGACAACGATGAATAGATCAGCACATGTAGTGATCGATGATCATGCTTCATAGATCATGGGATATGGAGATATCATCTATACACTGTGGACGCATGTTGAAGAACATGAGTTAGATAGACCCGCAATGGGACACTGCGAGAATGTTTCATTCTTATGTGTCATCAGTGTATCTAATACATAGTAGATGTACGATCCTTAGACCTGAGATTGTCATATTCCCTACATGTGTAATAGTTTTCCTTGGGGCTATCAAACACTACTTCCTAACCGGATAGTTATAAAGGTAGCTTTCATATTTACTATAAAACGTGTAGAGGGAAGTGAGCAGTCAAGATGGAATTTGCCACTCCAATGAAATGGAGATATATGATAAGGCCACTCGTGTGATACGATTAAGGAAGTGCATGGCCATGCCATGATTGAGGAGTCAATCACAACTTATTAATATATCACGGATATGAGAGATGGATTGAATCATCAAAGGATGACATGCTTCTCGCCTTGAGTTCAATCTTCATATGCTTGGCAAAGGGATCATTACATGAGTACTTTTGATTGGTTCTGTCCGATTTGTTTGGGAGTTGGCATACTTTGCAAGGAGCCGCTACCAACTATTGGATTGAAAAGGAGTTTTCCGAATCCATGTCCAAACGTACGTGAACCTGTAGGTCACACACTTAATGGGTTGGGACACATTAATTTGGATTGGATCCGTAATCAATGGACCTCGTGGGCTTAGCACGCTGATGGGCCCTGGTTTAGGGTTTCATCTCATGGCTATATAAGGAGGGGAGGAGGGGGGCGCAGGGTGTGCTTTTCCACGGTTTAGAAGTGATTCACCCGAAACCCTAGCCTCCTCCTCTCGCTGCCTCTGCCGAGCGACAAGGTGCTTGCACACTGACGCACGGCGTTCCATCCCTGGACGTGTGGACTGCTGCGGTGACGCTGCTACGACTGAGGCGTGGGAGGATGATCCACGGCGAGGTGAGGACGATCTACTCCATCGACGCAACGACTGCGGCGAGGGCGATCCACTACATCGACGCGCGATGGATTCCGCAACTGCGCGTCTAGTGGTAATCTAATATGTGATCCCCTTCTTGTGAGTAGCTTTCTGGTTATGCGGTAGATTTTTTTTGTGCTAGTGTAGCATACCGCGTTCCTCTTCAATGTGGACCAATCAGAGGCTGACACGTGCCTTTGGCGCATGGACTCAGTCCACAAAACTCCGCTGGTCCACCGTGGACTCGAGGTACTGTTTTGTGCACCGGCTGATGTCAGCACGACATCATCGCGACACGTGGGCCAACCATATTGTGCCACATTGCTCGATCCACGGACCACGTCCACTGTCGACTTTTTTTGTCGGCAATGAATTTATGGGGTAGGCGCTAGATCTCAAACTCGAAGGTCACACAAGACAAAGGTTTTGATAGGTTCAAGCCCTCGACGGAGGGGGTAATACCCTAGTCCTGTGTACTGGGATTATGTGGATCTCTTGGATCTAAGATTGCTCGTGTGCTCTATCTCTATTGTTGCCCGCCCTCTCCCTTATATAGTGGGGGTGGGGCGGTTTACAGAGTCCCGATCGGTTAAGGGATTCCGATCGGTTATATGATTCTAATCGGTTACAGGATAGAGTTTACATCTTTATCTACCCTGTTAACAACTCGGATTACAATCGTATCTTTTATATCTAAATACATGTTCAACTGTTTATAGGATGTATCCCCTTGCACACGGTAGCAAGGCTTGGTGCGGAGCTTATCCTCTGGGCCTTCCATTCAGCCCTGTCTTCCCCTCAGGCGATGCTGGGCCGGTTATGAATACACCTGGTTTCATATATTCCACAGTAGCCCCCGAGTGATTCATGATCCGGTTGCTATATCTTTATCCCGTACTCAACTTGGATCCGCGCTTTCAGCTTCTAGCATAAACCTCTGACAGGTTTCTTCTTTGATTTGAATGCTTTTCTTTGCAGCAAGGGGATTATGAAGGACTCGAATATAACCCTGGACAGTCTTCGAGGTTGTTTTGACTTCCTATGCCAATTCATTTTCCGAAAAACTCTTTGGCTTTTCAATCACTTTAACTCCAAGTCCCCTCAGCTTTTATGTCTTTACATCGTCGCATTTACTTCAACCTTATCGCATTGGCTATAAACACGCTTCCATTTCTTACGTCAAGCTTCACTTTCTTCTCGAGGAATCTCATGGACAACCAGGACCCATGGCTCGCCGAAGAGTGGGCGCTTTTTGACATCGCCATGGCTGAATAGGCAGAGGACACAGCCATCGCCCTCGACCGCACCGCCGTCAACGTCTTTCTCGAGATTTTCCCCGCCCTTCATGAGGTCAAGGAAGTTCTCGTGGAAGCGCTTGGCTGCGTGCGCCGCGGAGGGTGTAAGACCCCTGTAAATGTAAAAATATTTTCCCAGGCATAATGCTTGGGGAATTTATATATAATAAAGAAATACCATTTCTAGTGTTTTCCATGATTGTCGTTTGACATAGCTCAGACCCAGCTTGGGGTATATCGAACCTTGCATGGCTCTTAGGTCGGGTGATATTCGCATCCAACCGTCGTAGGATATATTTTAGGTCCGACTTGGGACATATTAGGATTTGCGCGGCCCTTGGCCGAGTGATACCTATATCCGACTGCTATAGGATATAGCTCTGGTACGACTTGGGACATATCATTTTCTCATGGCTCTAGGCCGAGTGATACCCATATCCGACTGCTGTAGGATTTAGCTTAGGCTCGGCTTGGAGTGTATCAGGACTTTCTTGGCTCATGGCCGAGTGATACCTATATCCGACTGGTGTAGGATATAGCTTAGGCTCGACTTGGAGCATATCATGTTTACATGGCTCTTGACCGAGTGATACCAATATCCGACTAATGTAGGATATAGCTTAGGCTCAACTTGGAGTGTATCATGTTTACGTGGCTCTTGGCCGAGTGATACCCATATCCGACTGGTGTAGGATATGGCTCTGGTCCGACTTGGGATATATCAAGGTTTATTCGAACGGTATCCATACTCGTTTATTACGACGCACAGCTTATCGACCCATCTTGAGGCATACCATTGGAACCGTGCCTTATCAGGCTCAACTCGTGATATATGATTCCGCAATGCGGTAACCAACTAGCGACCCAACATGGGGCATATCACAAGAAGATATTTTTAATCCAAACTAGAGGACACCCACGTCTCAATTAGTTCGATAAGTAGTTAAACATCCCATCGTGGGGAGCAACGTGTCCCAAACATGACTTGGTCAAACCGCGACTGCCTCTTGTATGTCAGGACGCGGGGCCAGCAAATCATTATGAAGCATAGAGCAGGGTGAGGTGTTTTGCAATCTTTTTCCTGCCGATTCAGCGAAAACCTGATTTTCCCCCCTTTAAAGACTAAGCCGTGCATTGTCCGATGGTTCATTTCTCCACCGTGCACCCCTGCCTCTTCTACTTCCTGTCTCTCCGACTTCTCCGCCACTAGGGTTAACTGTTGTTGCGCTTGCATCTTTGCACCATCGTTGATCTTTTCCTCCGAAAATGTCTTCTCATTCTTCCAAAGACACCTCCTCGCAGCCTTTGCCTCAAGATTGGACCACCTCGGTGATGACGGAAGAGCGGTTGCATCCATGGTGGATGACGGGGTTCTTCCAGCCCTGGCTTTAATCTCTGCACGACCGGCTGCAGGTGAATCCATCCCTACTCCTCGTTCCGAAGAAGTTGTGGTTTTTTAATCTTTCTTCCAACGCGGGCTGGGCCTTCCTGCCTGCACCTTTCTTCGCGGTCTTCTCTTCTTCTACGACATTGAGTTGGTGAACTTGAATCCCAATTCCATCCTGCAAATCTCCCTCTTCGTTCACCTCTCTGAGGCATTCTTGGGCATCCGTCCCCATTTCAATCTCTTTCGCCATTTTTACCTTTTGAAACCTTATCCCTCAAAGAGCGACCCCAAGGTAATTGGGAGAGCCAGATTTCAGCTGCGGGAGGGGTTAAAGAAAAACTACTTTGCTATTCCCTTCAAAACTTCCAATAAAGGCTGGCACCAGGAATGGTTCTACTGTGCCAATCCTGATCTTGCTCTCCCCTTTTTTGTCGGGCGCCGGCCTAAAGTATCCCTTTCTTGGATATCTGCTCCCAATGCTAGTGATATGGATCAGGTGCAAGACCTCTTGGTGCTGATCGACAAATTAAAGGAAGATAGTCTCACGGGAGTTGGTCTGGCCCTTCATTTTGTTGCTCGCCGGATACAACCTCTGAAGGAGTGAGTCCATCTGGGATACGCATTTGAAGGAAAGGACGATCCGACCAGGGAACTGCCCGTAGCAGTGTCGAAGGAGTAGGTATATGCTCGGGTAGGCGACTTTTTCATCCCGAGCGTTGAGATTCACCACCAGATGCCCAAAGTCCTTCACTGCATCAAACCCTCCTCCTGAGGTGAGAAAGTTTAGATGATAGATTTCCACATTCGCCTCTGAATGACTCTTAACTGTTTTAACACTACTTTCCAAGATTGATTGGGTTTTTTCAGTGACGCGCCTCTCCCGGAGATGCCCGTTCATAAGAGCGCCCCCTTTAAACGACCTACGAGCTCCCCGGCCGGAGACCCCGCCACCAAGAAGGGGAAGAAAGCGATTGCCAAGGACCCTGCGAAACCCTGGCGCCCGACTGGTGGTCCCAAAATTCAGGAACCGCTAGCACGAGCCCCAGTTCCTTCAACTCCCCTTCCCCACGAGCCCGTGGTACAGCCGAGTCCAATTCCGAGTGACTCGGGTAGTCGGGAGGAGCCCAGGGTTCCAGTTTGTAGCGCCCCGAGTGGACCCTCCGGGAGTGGCACTGCCACCCGAAAGAAGCCCCCAATGAGAATAAAAAAGTCTGACAGGTTTGATGTCCCATCGACTCTTATTCGACGCGTTTTGCTGGCTTATTTACTGATCGCTCTTCTTATAGGAATCCTTCTTATGACGTTCCTGTTGAGACACCATCCAGGGCCCCTGAGGGACTTGAGCCCCAGGACATACCTGACCCGATTACCGGGGCGACCTCCGAGCCACAACCGCCTTCGTCGACACCCCGTGCTTCGGCATCGGGTCCTGGTGCTCGAGAGCCCGTCTCCCGTCCATCCCCTGAGGTAGAAGATATTCCCTAGGTTCCGCCGACTCCTGCTCGCCCCCAACTCATAATGCAAACCGTGTGGGTTGATGAGGAGGGCGGCTTGGAGTCCCTTGACGATCTGGTGGAGGAGAAGGAAAGAAACAAATTTTATAGTCATGCCGCTGCTTGTGCTCGCCTGGCCCAAGTAATATTTTCTCTACTCTCGCCGCCTTCTTGCTTATGCCAGTTAGCATGTAGTCACCTTTCCCTGTGATGGTTACAGAAATTGGGGGAGCGCTCTGCGAAGAAGTCCGAGTACCTCCAAAACATGCTCCCGGAGGTCAGGACGCGCCAGGAATATCTGGCTGGCTTGGAGCAGATCAAGGCTGGACATGCAGCCGAGCTGCGAGTTCTTCGGCCGAGGTCCAGCGCTATGGAAGAGCGAAAACCTTGCGGCAGAGAAGCTAGACGTCGCGGCTCCTTCGAGGTAAATATTTCCTGGACCACCCTGTGCTCTTGTTCAATCGTCCGGTCTTTTGATTTCCTTATCTCCTTGTCAGCTCGGGATTCCACTGTTGCAAAGCTTCAAGAGCAACTCAAGGTCTCGGAGGCCTCCAAATTGAAGTCGGAGAAGGAGTTAGAAGGTACGCTCAGCAGCTTGGCCCTCCCTTGTCTTCGTTGCTTTCTTGGTATTCCTTGATAATCAGTTTTGCTTGCAGACTACAAGTTCAATACGCGGGTGCAATACGCTGCTTATAATGAGAGGGTTGAGGCCCATGAAACGTCTTGCTCCAAGCTTCGCGAGGCCTCTGAGCCGCTGCTAAGGTTGCTTCATCCCGGAGGCGAGAGGCCGCTCAGTAGGGACCAAGTCATCTCCCAACTGGAGGAAGCCCCCAAGGAGCTTAAGATACTCTTGAAGGAAACGGCGACCAATGGCGCTAGCCAGGCTCTGGCGATCGCCAAGTCGCTTTATCATCGAGTGGATCTTAAGGCTATTAAAGATGGCTATGCCTGTAACGTGGATGAAGACCGGGCAGCCGAACTCTGGGAGGAAGTTGAGGATGCTTCTTTGGCTGTAGCGGAAACCTTGGACCTGTAAACAAATAATTGAAAGTATTTCTTTGTTCTTGCATTTTGTCTTTAAATATGCTGCTTTGCCCGAGTGGTTTTGACATATCAAGTCCGACTAGTCCAGCCGCCAGGCTCTGAGGCATGGTTCATGACACATGTCTTAGAGTCTTAAAATTTGTAGGAGCAAAGCACTCAGACGCATAATTTTCGAGAAGATTATACGAGAACAACTTTAAGAGCAAACATTTATTCATAAAGAAACAATTGAATTACAAAGTTCAAGTGAAAAAACGACGTAGCTGTTCTATGTTCCAGTTGTTGCTGATAATTGTGCCATCTTCACACTTGAGCTTATAAGCCCCAGGACGTATCACCTCATCGATGACGTAATGGCCTTCCCAGCTTGGGAAGAGATTATGCTTGCATTTCTGATTCTTTCTAAGGACCAGATCTCCTTTGGAGAATGTGCGGCTCCTTACATTGCGACTGTGATAGCGACGTAAGCCCTGAAGGTATTTTGCCGACTGAATTGTTGCAATGTCCCTGGCTTCTTCCAGTCGGTCGAGGTCTTCTAGCCGACTTTTTTCTGAAGTGACTTCTTCATAGCTCCAAACCCACGGGGATCCGAATTCTAACTCGGTGGGGAGGACCGCCTCTGAACCATACACCAGGAAGAAAGGTGATTGCCCGGTTGCTCTGCTGGGGGTGGTTCGCAGCCCCCAGAGTATCGAAGGCAATTCTTTGACCCACCGAGTGGCGTATGGTTTGAGACGATAAAAAATCCTTGCCTTTAGGCCTTGTAAAACCATGACATTGGTTCGTTCGACCTGCCCATTACTTCGGGGGTGTGCTACTGATGCGAAGCAAATTTTTATGCCGATTTCACCGCACCAGTCTTGAAATATGCCACCTCTGCATTGGGTGCCGTTATCCATGATGATTCGGTTTGGTACACCGAACCTAACCACGGTTTCATTGAAGAACTCTTTGGCCTTTGCGGCTGTGATTGTGGCGACTGGCTTGGCCTCAATCCATTTGGTGAATTTATCGACGGCCATGAAGAGATGAGTATAACAGCCTTGAGCCTTCTTTAAAGGTCCCACCATATCAAGCCCCCAGACCGCAAACGGCCAGGTGATTGGGATGGTCTGCAGTTCCTGTGTTGGTTTGTTCACCCGTCGTGCAAAGAACTGACATCCTTTGCATGTCCGGATGATGTCCTCTATATCGGTGATAGCAGTCGGCCAGAAAAATCCCTGACGATAAGCCTTGCCAACTAGGGTTGATGACGCCGCGTAATTCCCACAAACTCCCGAGTGGATTTCCTTGAGAAGATCTCTTCCTTCTTGTTCTGATATTCACTGTCATAGTACACCAGAGGATCTCCTGCGGTAAAGTTCTTCCCTGATCACCACATAGCTCTTGCTTTGACGCATTATTCGCTCGGCCTGCATGCGGTCTTCAGGTAGCTCGTCCTTCGTCAAATAGTCCAGATATGGAGCTGTCCAAACGGGGGTAATGATCAGGATTTTTTCCTCTACGTTCTTCTCCACTGGGACGTCCGACTTTGGCCGAGTGCTTATTGTGGGCTTATGAATTTCTTCGACGAATACTCCCACGGGCACTGTGGTACGGCCAGATCCCATCTTTGCTAGCTCATCAGCCGTTTCATTGTCCTGATGGAGCACATGAACAAGTTCCAAACCATCAAAATTGCCTTCTAGCTTGCGTACCTCCTAGCAATAGGCAGCCATGTTGTCTTCGATGCAGGACCATTCTTTTTGCACTTGATTGACCACGAGCATTGAATCTCCACGAACCATCAAACGTCGAATACCGAGTGATATGGCGATACAGAGCCCATGGATGAGTGCCTCGTACTCGGCGGCGTTGTTCGATGCGGGAAAAAGTATTTGAAGAACGTACCACAACTGTTCTCCACTTGGTGATATGAGCACTATACCAGCCCCCGCGCCGCTGAGCATGAGGGAACCGTCGATGTTCATCGTCCAATACTCGAGTTCCTTGACGACCACCGGGCTTTGAAGTTCTGTCCATTCGGAGGTAAAGTCGGCGAGCGCTTGAGACTTGATGGCCGTGCGAGGCTTGAATAAGATATCAAAAGCTAAAAGCTTGACTGCCCACTTTGCAATTCTCCCAGTGGCCTCCTGGTTGTGAAGTATATCTCCTATTGGGAAGGAGGTGACCACCGAAACAGTATGCTCTTGGAAGCAGTGCTTGAGTTTGCGTGATGTAAGAAGTACGACATATAATAATTTTTGCACTTGTGGATACCGCACCTTAGATTCACTCAGGATCTCGCTGATGAAATAGACTGGGTGTTGGATTTTCTGCACGTGGCCCGGCTCCTCCCTTTCTACGATGATTGCAGCGCTGACTATGTGAGTCGTTGCTGTGACGTAAAGCAACAGAGGTTCTTCTGGCATCGGTGAAACCAAGACCGGGGGCGTCGTTAAGAAGGTCTTCAAATCTTCAAATGCTTGTTGTGCCTCAGGCGTCCATTGGAACTTGTCCTGCTTCTTGAGGAGTTTAAAGAATGGCATACCTCGCATACCCAGTCGGGAAATAAACCTGCTGAGTGCGTCCATGCATCCTGTAAGCTTCTGGACGTCCTTTTAGCAAGTCGGTGGTTCCATATTTGATATGGCCCTAATCTTTTCTGGGTTGGCCTCAATGCCTCATTTGGATACGATAAACCCGAGAAGTTTTCCCGAAGATACTCCGAAAATACACTTCTCGGGATTAAGCCTCATGCTCAAGGCCCTTAGACTTTTGAATGTCTCGGTTAGGTCGGCAATAAGGTCCTTCCTCTCCTGAGTATTTACCACAACATCATCAACATATGCCTCCACATTGCGTCCGAGTTGGGTGTGAAAACACCGTTGTATTACGCGCTGATAAGTTGCACCAACATTTTTCAATCCGAACGACATTGTCGTATAGCAAAAGGCCCCAAAGGGCGAAATGAATGAATTCTTGATGTGATCTTCCGCATTTAGGCGAATCTGGTAGTACCATGAGTAGGCATCGAGGAAACTCAGGATTTCGCACCCGGCGGTTGAATCAACCACCTGATCAATTCGAGGTAGCCCGAATGGATCCTTCGGACATGTCTTGTTGAGATCATTATAGTCAACGCACATGCGCCAAGTTTTATTTTTCTTTTGAACCAGTACAGGGTTTGCCAACCAGCCGGGATGATACACTTCCTTGATAAAACCTACAGCTCGATCACCTGCTTAGGAACACCCGGCATGTCGGATGGTTTCCAGGCAAAGATGTCCTTGTTAGCCCGGAGGAAGGTGACGAGCATGTCTTCCTATTTATCCCCGAGCCCTATCCCGATCAGAGTCGTTTTGGACGAGTCGGATGGGTCGACGAAATTCTCTTAGTTCCTTCGCCAGGCTTTATCCCTGACGTGGTCTGCTTCTTGGATGGGATGTCGCCTTCTTCTTGCAACGTGGCAGCCTATGCCTGGACATTCATCCCCTTGGCGGTTGCCTCCTGCAGCTCGGCAAGTTCACAGTTCTCTCAGTCGCATTCCAGAGATCGCTTGACATCGCTGCGAACCGTGATGACGCTTTTGGGTCCCATCATCTTCATCATCAAATAGGTGTAGTGCGGGACGGCCATGAACCAAGCCAGACCGGGTCTTCCCAAGTAGCGTGATACGCTGTCTCGAAATCCGCTACCTCAAAATTTATATACTCGGTCCGATAGTTGTCTTTGGTACCGAAGGTGACGGGCAAAGCAATCTGCCCGAGTGGAAACGAAGACGCCCCAGGGATCACTCCATGGAACGGCTATGAGCTCGGCCTTAGCTCGGAGCGGGGGACGTTCATGTCGTCGAAAGTTTTGGCGAATAAGACGTTGAGTCCACTCCCTCCATCGATCAAGACCTTCTTGAGCTTTACATTTCGAATAACGGGGTCGAGCACTAGAGGAAACTTATTCGGATGCAGAACTCGGTTGGGTGATCCGAGCGGTCGAAGGTGATCGGGACCTCAAACCAGTTTAGATACTGGGGGGTTGCCGGTTCCATCGCATTGATCTCCCGAGCGGTGAGCTTTTGCTTCTGCTTGGACTCGTATCCGGTGGACCCCCGTATATGTAGTTCAGCTCATGCTCGGGCTCTTGGTAATCGTCTTCACCGGGTGGGTCTTTCTTCTTGGCAGCCTCATCCTTCGCTGGAGCCGGTTGCTTGTGGTCGACTGCAATGTACAAAGTTTGATGTCTTACGATGGTGGAGATGAATTGCACGGTAGCGGGGTTTGGTACTACCAGCTGCCCATCCGTGATTTTCTTTGTCCTCGCTAATACCTAGTCACGTGCACGCTCCTCACATATGTGCGAGTAAGGCACCGCTGTCCTGGAGTTAGCGAACTCCTCGACTAGTCGTGCCCATTCCGCTTTCTTCCCTTCTTAGCCGCCTGAACCGAGGTGGTGCGCGTGCGTGTTTTGCCTCTGTGTAGCAATGTTCTTCTGTCTCAGCTCCTCCACCTCAGGCGTACTCTTGATCCTCGTGAACTCCTCCCAAACATAGGGAGTCACGAATGGATACCTCTCGAATGGTGTACGACCTTTCAGCACGTACTCACTGTGCATGTAGACCCTGTAGTGCCTCAGAGCCACACCCATCCTCTTCAAGGCGTACCGTTTGGCATTGATTTCGTCCTGCTCTTCTATAATCCATTTGCCCTTAACCTCGTCCCACAGTCGGTTCTTCTGCTCTACGCTGACCTCCTTTCTCCAATCCTTAACCGTTATGGGAACTCTCTCTCTCACTAATTGGTCGAGGAATGAGCGGTATCGCCCCTTGTAGTTGGGAGGATGAAAGACCGAGATGGCGATCAGAGGGGGGGTGAATGATCCCAAAATAAAATATGTTCTCTTAGGAGGATCACAAATGCAGATTTTCACCCAAAGAAACCAAGCCAAACCCCTAGATAATCAAATGGAAGCGAAAGAGTCAATTTCCAAGAAAATCAGCCTGGGGCCGGTGCTACCGGATTATTGTAGCTACAGTGAAATCATGCAAATGAACAGCAATTTCAGCACGGGATCGAATTGGAGAATTGATGTATCTTTTGATCCGTTGATCCAAAACCAACCAAACTTTGCAGATAAGGTCCTTGGAATGTCAGGAACTTATTCCAATCTTCAATCACAAGGATTGATGTCAAAGTTCCGACCTTTATGCCCTAGAACAAAGAACATACCAAGTTTCGACAAAAATCGAAAGAACTTCGATCAAGGCTTGCTCGTGGGGTTTTGATGATTAAAGTGATCTTGAATGACTTCCCACACGTCCCAGCAAGCAAGAGAACACAAAAAAACTAAAGGAACGCAATCTACAAGATCAAACATTCAAGAACGCAAAAGATCAACTTCTTGCAACAAGAACGCATGGATAGCCTAGATGATTGAAACAAAAATTCAGAAGTAGAATCATTCATCAAACATCAACCTCAACAAAGATTTGAAAGCATGTAGAAGGAGAGGAGGCAAATCCAAATTGCGTAAATGTAAATTGCAAGAGAGTAAATACAGAATTTAAATTGCGTAATTTAAATGCGTAAAGTAAATGAAACATGAACATAAATGAAGAACATTTCATTTCTGGAAGGAGAGGTTACAAAGCCTCACATTTATGTGGGCAAAGCTCAAAGGAGCATCAAAAACCTCAAAACCTTCACTTGGGAGAGGTTGCCCGTCCCTCCACCCCTATTTATACAACTCTTGGGCCACTTACCACCCTTGGATGAGCCTCTAAACCCTAGAGCATCCATCAAGGGCTAGGATTAACCCATTCAACCAGCCATGCAAGGGCTAACCCAAAACCCACCACACACATGGGTTTTCTTGCACGGTTTTCAAAGCAAGCTACACTTATCCACTACTCTATCTTCCAGAACTGCAACCCAACAGCTCTCCTTGATCCAAGTAGCGATAAGCTAGCTTCTCCATTGATCTCTTGTCTCTTGGGACTGCACCGACTTCATCTCCGGCCATCTTCCGGAGAATATCCGGCCAACTTGAACCTTCGGCAATCCCATGTCTAGTTCTAGCCTCCCTTCGCCTCACCATGACCACCAAATGAAGTCCTACAGCCACAAAGACAAAAAAACCCTTCTTGGTTCCACCATGTACCCAGCGCAACAATTCTATCAGGAATTGGGGCTAGAACAGACCAAAACACTTCAACCAAATGCAAACATCCTATTTTCAATACAGCAGTAATCTTCTCAATTTTTTTATGATTTTTTATGTTGCTCAGATGAAAACCTTGTCAACACGAAAACGTTGCATTTCGAAATTATCTACAACTTTCATGTAGAACACATAATTGTTTGAGCACGGGAAGACCTTCAAAACGGCATACTACTGCATGCTGTCAAAATCGGTCCGGCGTAAACGTGAGATTCTATGTTAACCTTCCCGATTTTCTATGATTTTTTATGTTGCTCAAATGAAACACTTGTCAACATGCAAAAGATGTATCTTGAAATTCTCTACATCTCTCATGTAGACCAAATAATTTTTTGAGCAAGGTAAGACCTACAAAAATGCTAATTACTGCCAGCTGTCAAAACCGGTCCGGCGTACACGTGAAACTCACTGTGACTTGTTCGGTGCGAACGTGAAATTCTTTGTTAACCTTCCCGATTTTCTATGATTTTTCTGTTCCTCAAATGAAAAACTTGTCAACATAAAAAAGATGCGTCTTAAAATTCTCTACAACTTTCTTGTAGACCAAATAATTTGTTGAGCAAGGGAAGACCGTCAAAGATGCAAATTACTGCTGGCTGTCAAAACCGGTCCAGCGTATACGTGAAACTCACTGAGACTCAGTCCGACGCGAAAAAATCAGTCCAGCGCAAATGGGAAACTCTTTGTTTCCCTCTTCTCTTTGTCCGGCGCAAATGGGAAACTCTCTGTTTCTCATTTCCCTTGGTCCGGCGCAAATGGGAAACTCTCTGTTTCTCATTTCCATTGGTCTGGCGCAAACGTGAAGTCTATTCTAACTCGGTCCGGCGCAAAAGAAAATCATTTCTACCCCAGTCCGGCGCAAATGCAACTCATGCAACATTTGGTTCGGCGCAAATGGGAAACTCTCTGTTTCCCTCTTCCAACTTGAAATCCATTTTAAATCCAAACTCGAATCTAAGCTATCCTAGATCACATAAAGTCAAATACTTATCATAAACATGGATGGACCTCCACATGGTCCTTCAGAGGACCAGTGCAAACCCCCGTGTCATTGAAGTGGAGAACCTGCAGGGTTCTCTCTGCAGCCCCTTTGTTTGGTCCTCTGGCCTTCCTCACTTTACTCGGCCCCTCGACATTTCGAACTTGGCTTGGCTCGACACTTGGAAGTTGCCTCGGCCCCTCAGGAGCACCTTCTGTTCTGTCTGGCGATGAGTCGATGCTCTCTAATTGCGACATTTTGAGTTTTCTTATCTAACATGAACATATATTTGACATGAGAGAAAACAATTCATAGCAACTTTGTGAACTTGGCAATAAATCATCTAAAGCAGCAGTACAATGGATAATTCATAGCATGTAATTGTTCTAGCATATTGCAGTAGAGTAACATGATCTTCAAGAAAAGTCTGTATGTTGGCCAACTACATACGTACCAACGATCACTCCTAACCTCTAAATAGGTTTGGTCCTAATCCCATTCGAGGATATGTGGTTCGGGCAAGTTCCTAAGCCATTGTACAACTCCAGAGAAAATTTCGGCAACATCTCCCCGCTGTTCTCCAAATACACGTCTGGACAACAAGTCAAGAGGGGTGTGTATCCGGAGAACAACCAGGAGACGCTACCGAAATCTACTCTGTGAGTTGTACAACAGCTCAGGAACTTACCCGAACCACATATCCTCGTACTGTCCAAAAATCGTGGACAATTCGAGATTGCTTGCTTATAAATCTGTCGGAATGACATATTTATAAATAAGCACTCTCGAATGGGAGACGTAGGTTACGCAACCTAAACTGTAACATATGTTGAGATACAAGACAAAAGTAATATGCAAAAAATGAACACAAGTAATATGCAGAAAATAAACTATAACATAGGATCAAGAGAAATTGCATTACCCAGAAGTGTGTACAAGCACCAAAAAAAGTATATGTCAGTACGTCGTACTCATATATGTCAATAGGAAATGATCCCATGGCTTTATATGAAAAGCTTTACATGAACAGAAAACCAAAAATAAGCTCTGTATTAATGGCTATAACCAACATTGATGCATTACTTGAAATTTACTCATAAACTTATAATTGGGACCGTCCTCACCATGTAATTAAAGGATTAATATATAACCATCCAACCATGACTTTCAAATCGATCAGACAACCGAGGAATTGGGATCAAAAGTAGGATTGGGTATATCAATAGTTAGCGAAGGATCCTAGTTAGTTTTTAGTGCATACTGGGGACTACGGATATTACCTCCCTTCCACAGGGCTTCCCACAATTGAGTCTTGTGATTATCGCTTTTCAGTATGCGTTGCATGTTACACACGTTGATACTTGATATTTTCGCGTTGTAGGCTCCACTAAGATGCCCAAGCGACAATAAGTAATCATAATCACCTACTTAACTCCCATAGCATCTACCAAGCATTTCAGACAACAAATGAGAATACCGCTTGCTTTTGAAACTTAAAACAAATGAACCTGTCTGTATCTTACTAATGGCTTGGCAAACTTTGTCTGGATCATTAAAGAGGTAAATCGTTGTAATAATTCCTTGAAACAAACTCCAATGTCCTTGGTATGTACATAGATTGTGCCTACAATTCTACTATGAATAAACTTATAATCGTAATCACCTACTTAATTCCTATAGCATCAAAAGAACATTAATTCTAGGCAACAGTTGAGAATACCCCTTGCTTTTGAAAATTAAAACAAATGGGAGTAGTGCTATTTGCTCCCAGTGAGGGACAGTTCATAGAATCTCACAAGAGAGAAACCACCCCCAAGAGCCTATAAAATGGACACCATCAATATATCACCCACTCCATCAAACCCAAGCAAGCTCAAGAACATATCTAGCCAACAAACAAATTAAAAGACGATGTTTCAATGTCCCAAGACCGCCAAGGCCCCTCCCTCCGACAGCGAGGTGAACATATCTAGCCAACAAACAATAAGCTTGGGATAGTGTAAACATCGACGGGAGTATACAAACATCATTATGCTTGAACATGCTTTTACTCGATTGCAGCTAGCTAGTAGTAGGATATATGCCCTAACTTCACATTGAGTTCCTGCACCAGTGGGACAGGATTAATCCTTCCATAATCAGCACTAATTGGAGTAAACAAGTACAAACAATTCCTCGTTAATTTCACTTAATTACCCCCCTTTCCGCAGATGTTGTGAATAATTAAAACACACAACCTATATATCAGTATACACTCACCATGTTCATGTACAACGAACAGTTCAAATTGGAGAACATTCAAATCAGAGAGCTCACCATGCCAAGTGCACGATGTCGGGCTGAAGCTGCTCTCGCGGGGAGGCGCCGGTGGGGGGTGCTCCGAGCGGGGGGCGCCGGTGGGGGAGCTCCGAGCGGGTCGACGCCGGTGGGGGAGCTCCGAGCGGGAGACGCGGCGGGGGGAGCCGTGGGCGGGGAGGCGCCATGGGGGAGCTCCTAGTAGGGAGGCGCGGCGGAGGTGGAGCCGTGGGCTTGGAGGCGCCGGTGCTCCGAGCGGGGAGGCGCCGGTGGGGGAGCTCCGAGCGGGGAGACGCGGCGGAGGGGGAGCCGTGGGCAGGGAGGCGCCGGTGAGGGAGCTCCGAGCAAGGAGACATGGCAGAGGGGGAGCCGTAGGGGAGAGGGAGAGCAGCGGAGGTGGGGAAATCACCACGCTCGTGGCCTCATGGGAGCTAGGGCAGAACAGAACACATGAGAGTTCACCAAAAAAATCTGCTCACTTTAACAAGAGAAGGTGTTAATTGTGTCAGTTCCTTAAACAAAACCGACACGAATAATGTAGGGAATTAATTGTGTCGGTTTGCAACAAAAATGCGACAGAATTAAAGAATGCCAACAAATATTCTCACTTCACTTCACTATCGGTTTAACAAAAAACCGACACAAATGCGCAGAGAACTTCACTATCGGTTTTAGAAAAAACCGATACAAAAGCATATGGCAGTACAAGAAAACCAATATAAGACATCACTATCGGTTTTCTAAACAAAACCGACACAGATATATGGCAGTGCACAAGTTCATTTCTAGGGCATGAGTATCGGTTTTTCTAAGAAACCGACATAGATGCAGTACATCACTATCGGTTTTACAACCGAACTGACACAGATATAACCGACACAGATAGAAGTGCGCAAGTCCATTTGTAGAGCATCACTATCGGTTTTTCAAATGAACTGACACAAATGTGGATATCACTATCGATTTTTTAGAGGAACCGACACAGATAGATGGCAGTGCCCATTTCTAGGACATCACTATCGGTTTTTTAGAGGAACCGACACAAATGAATAGGACATCACCATCGGTTTTTGAAATGAACCGACACAGATATATGGCAATGCCCAAGTCCATTTCTAGGGCATCACTATCGGTTTTTCTAAGGATCCGACACAGATGTTGGCAAAGCTGAACAAGAATTCTAAGTTGTCGATCAGTCCTGTTTGATCAAAGAGAAAAAGTGACATAACTTTTAGAAATATAGTTGGAATTATTTCAAATTCTGCAGAAATATACTTTGAGATACTACAAACATTTTCCAAATAGTATTTTTTGAAAAAAGAGTTAGGACTGAAAAAATGTGCCAACATTCACTTTGTAGGCATGATTTTTGCTAGTAAGAGTAGAAAAGTCAAAACTTCTAAAAATGAAATCCAACCTTTTTGCAAAATTTTTAGAAATGAACGTTGAACTATTTACAAGCTAGCTTTATCGGTTTTTACTGATAAACCGACACAAATAATGTAGATATCTCCTTTTTCCTGCGATAAGTAGCTACATATATACCAGCATGCAGAGACAAAAATTGTGAAAGTTTCTTACGGAGGCAACATAATGCTATTAGCTTAGCCTCATTTCTGTGTCTTGGAATTATATAGATAACATCATATGCAGGACAACAGCACATGAACACTGCAAACATTTCAAGCACATAGCAAGTGATACAACGACGCACTCCCTTTATTTACAATACAACCCTTCTTGATGATCTACACGCATGTAATTTCTTCCATGTGTGTCGTCGTTCCCGCTAAGACAGGCCCCATCTGCTAATGGAGGTATTTCATCGAATTGGTTGTATTCTTCTTCATCTACAACATTTTCAACACCAACAATTCGCCGCTTGCTGTAAAGGACGACATGCAACCTCGGATTGGCCGGATCACGCACGTAGAAGACTTGGTTTGCTTTCTTTGCAAGGATGAACTGGTCATCTTTGTAGGCAAGTCTATTGAGATCCACAAGAGTAAAACCTCTATTATCGACCTTAACTCCCTGTGGAAGTCCCACCCACTTACATCGAAACAATGGAACTTGGTATATTCCGTAATCGAGTTCCCAAATTTCTTCAATCATCCCATAATACGAGTTCATTGCCATTGAGGATCCTCCTTTCGAGTGACGTTCATCGGACAGAGCATCTATGCTTAAACCACTGTTTTGAATAGTACTCTTCACATCCTGACTTTTAGTGTAAAAGGTGTACCCATTAATATCGTACCCCTGCCATGTCTGTACATTAAATCTAGGTCCGTCAGCCAACCATTTGATGTTCTCACTAACAGAGGCCTCTGCCCTTTGTTTGAACCATGTAACAAATCTATCGTTGTGTTCTCGCATGATGGAAAGCTCATCCATATGTGGATTTTCTTCCCGTAATATCAACTTGTGCTGCTCCATGTACCCTGCAACTCTTGCGCTGTGCTGCAAGACTGTCAAATGTGCTTCGCAATACAGATCAAACCATGGCCTTGTTAGTTTTGACGCCACAGTTCCTTTGCTAGCAAGTCTGCCCTCATGGCGAGATACAGGAACACCGATTGCTTGTCTTTTTCCGAGATAGTCCACACAGAACTCAATAACCTCTTCAGTCCCATAACCTTCAACGATACTACCCTCAAGCTTCGACCGATTCCTCACATACGACTTTAATATACCCATGTACCTCTCAAACGGATACATGTATTGTAAGAAAGCGGGTCCACATATCTTAATCTCTCTAACAAGGTGAACAACAAGGTGGACCATGACGTCGAAGAACGACGGTGGGAAATGCATCTCAAGTTGACATAGAGTCTGCACCACCTCACTCTGTAAGTTGTCTAGCACATCAGGGTCAATGACTTTGCAGGAGATCGTATTGAAGAAGTAACATAGCTTCATGATTGCTAAGCTGACATCCCCAGGCAAAATATTTCGGATTGCAACTGGGAGCATTTGGGTCATCAAGACATGGCAATCGTGGGACTTCATGCCCACCAACTTCAAATCATCCATAGACACAAGCTTCTTAATGTTCGCGGAGTAGCCAGAAGGAACTTTAATACCTTGGAGACATTTGCAGAGGTCTTCTTTCTCCTTCTTGGACAGGGTGTAGCATGCAGCAGGGATGTACGGACCTTTTTCATCCTCCTCTATCACTGCAAGCCTGGGCCTGATTCCCATGTAGGCCATGTCGTGACGAGCATTCACACCATCCTTGGTCTTCCTAGGTATGTTCAGCAGGATACCAACCAAATTGTCGCAGACATTCTTCTCAACGTACATGACATCAATACAATGTCGGACATCTAACTCATTCCAGTACGGTAAGTCCCAAAATATGGACCTCTTCTTCCAAATGGTCCTAGGACGAACAGATTTACGGCTCTTTCCGTACTAAAGTTCGATATCCTGCACACGTGAATATACTTGCCTTCCACTCATAAGCTGTGGGGCCGAACGGACTTCCCTCTTCCCATCAAATTTGTCATCCATCTTACGGTATCGATGACTTCTAGGTAGAAACCTACGGTGACCCATAAACACAGCTTTCTTGGAATTCGGTTGCCATAGGCTCTCAGTCTCCTCTTCACAAATAGGACAAGCTTTGGCTCCTTTCGTACTGTAGCCCGCCAAATTACCAAGGGCCGGGAAATCATTTATGGTGCAAAATACCATAGCCCGTAGGGTGAAATGCTCTCTTTTGTACGCATCCCACACCACGACCCCGTCATTCCATAATTTTACCAAATCCTCGATCAGTGGTGCAAGGTACACATCAATATCATTTCCCGACTGTTTGGGTCCCGAGATTAGCAATGACATCATGATATACTTCCATTTCATGCACAACCAAGGAGGGAGGTTATAGATACACAACAGAACTGGCCACGTGCTGTGACGGCTGCTCATGTTACAAACGGATTCATTCCATCGGTACTCAACCCAAATCTTATGTTCCTCATTTCGGCACCAAACTCCTCATGTTTCCAATCGATGTTTCTCCACTGAGACGAATCAGCAGGGTGTCTCAGCTTGCCATCTTCCTTTCGAGACTCATAATGCCAACACAACAATTTTGCCTCTCTGGGATTTGCAAACAACCGCTCTAGACGGGGAATGATGGGCAAGTACCACAATACCTTGGACGGTGCACCTTTATTGACCTCTTCACTGTCGTTGCCCCGGCTCTTACGCTTCTTGTCGTTACGCTTCTCCTTTTGTTTGTACTGGGGGACACCGTAATCTGGACAAACGTGCAACTCCTTATGTGCGTTACGGTACAAGATGCAATCATTCGGACATGCATGTATCCTTTCTATTTCCATTCCCATGGGACATAGTAGCTTCTTCGCTTCATAAATGCTTGTTGGCAACTCGTTTCCCTCCGGAAGCAGATCCGATAGAAGAACTAGAAGTGCATTGAAACTTGTATTTGTCCAACGGTGTTTTGCCTTCAGTTCGAACAATGCAAGGATCGAACCCAACTTGGTGTATTCTGCTTTGCAACCTGTGAACAGCGGTTTGGCATCGTCTTCCATCAAGTTTTTAAACTTTTCAAACTCTCTTTCCGTGTAATTACCCTCCACATCCCGCAACATTTGCTCCAAATTCTCCTCCTCAAACATATAAAACTACAACTCGTTATCCGGTTCCACCGTGTCTTCGTTGCATACCGGCAGGGTACTACCTGTCTCCCCGTGATGGATCCAACATGTGTAATTCCTCACGAAGCCACGTCGAATCAGGTGGTCCTCGATTTGAGCTGAGTTGTTAAATCTTCTCAGATTGGTGCAATCAATGCAAGGACAATATATGAAGTTTACACCCCTCCTCACCATGTCATCTTTGGCAATTTTTTTGAACTCCTTAACACCCTCTCAAATTCAAAGACTCACACGACTTTTGTCATACATCCATTCCTTACGGTTCATACGCAATTAAATTTCACACAATAAATTAAGCAAAATCGGAGCGACAAAGAAGCTAGCTATTTGAAATATTGAGATATCATTTCAGTTAATATTACCTTTGCAAAATAGAGGACAATTTCCTGCAAGATATATGAAATATGTACTCCCGATCGATACCTAGATTCTTCTCTGGTTTAGAGCTTCCAATTTCCTAGATAGGAGATACATTTTTAACATAAACAATGATATCAAACAATCTAATTATATAGTGCAGTAGCTTACAAATCTTTTGACTACAACAAAACAAAACAAGGGTACCAACGATGACTCCTAATCTCTAAATATGTTTGGTCCTAATCCCATTTGAGGTTATGTGGTTCGGACAAGTTCCTAAGCCGTTGTACAACTCTAGAGAAAATTTTGGCAGCATCTCCCCGCTATTCTCCATATACACGTCTCGACAACAGGTCAAGAGGGGTGTGTATCTGGAGAATACCAGGGAGACACTACCGAAATCTACTCTGCAGTTGTACAACACAGCAAAGAAACTTGCCCGAAGCACATATCCTCGAACTGTCCAAAGAACGTGGACAATTCAAGACTGCTCGCTTATAAATATGCCATTTCGTTCGGTATATTTATAAACAAGCATCCTCGAAGGGAGACGTAGGTTCCGCAGCCTAAACTCTAACATTCATCAGGTGACAGCAATAATAATTCCTTATTAACATCAAAGCACTACAAATTAAGATAATTAAATACATGTGTGCTTGTCAAATAAAGGGTGTGAAATCTGATAGGACATACACAATACCAGTGCAATCTAAACTTTCTTCGCGACATATCAAAATTACATAGTGCAAAATTAAAGGGGTTTGAAGGAATGCTCACATTTTGAAGAAAACAACAAATTAAGCAAAATGAGGGGAAATCTCCCCAAGTTAGGGCTTCAAATTTACCCTCTTAACACCCACCCTTGAGGATTTCAAATTTTCTCACCCAAGTATTGCTTCCAACCACAGAATATGAGCTATTTTTTCGGGTGGTGGCGGAGAAATCTCCTTTGGAACAATAACAGAGAAGAGTTCAGCTCGAGTGGTATAAATAACCTAATGAGGCACATCACTATCAGTTCTCATATAAAAAGCGATAGTGATGTGATCATGCACATCACATTCGGTTCATATAAGAGAAGTGATAGTGATGATCATTGTCATCACAATCGGTTCCCACATAAGAAGCGATAGCGATGAACACGTTGACATCACTATCGGTTCTTATTTGAGAAGCGATTGTGATGTGCATTCTCATCACTATCGCTTCTTAAATAAGAACCGATAGTGATGTGTACGTGCTCATCACTATCGCTTTTTATGTGGAAACCGATAGTGATGATAATGCACATCACTATCACTTCTCGCATAAGAACCGATTGTGATGTTCCCAGTGCTACATCACAATCACTTCTAACCTGAGAACCGATAGTGATTATTATTAATGACTCTCCTAAGTCATCTATCACAATTGTTTTTTTCCTAAAAACATAAGAACCGATACAGATGAAGCGATAGTGACGTACCATTCTGTAGTAGTGTCACCTTGCACATGAGCCAAAGCTACATGGTTGCACTCTCTGCCTCCCCGTTCCCATGATGCCTAGGTTTTGGTACACGCGAAAGCTACTGTGATTTTGCACTGTTTATCTTTTTATTGTGTTCTATGCTGTGAAATTAAATGGTAAGAATACAGGTCTGTGTTGATCATTTGGCTAATGCGCAGGTTGGACGACACTGTGACGATACCCTTAGCCTACCGTGTGTTGGGGAGCATGTGTAGGTTTTGGGGATGCACGGCGCAACCCCCGCGTTTAGCTAACTGAGACCACTGTCATTTTCATTTTCCTACCTCAAAATCTGTACTGTCATGTCTACTATGCTCTACTAGGATAATGAGGAAATGGATGAATACCTGAGGTTGGGTAATAAAAATGCAGTGGAGATGAAAAGAGGTTGGTGTTGGTGATGGGGTTGCAGAGATGGCTGTGCTCCTCTTTTGCCTTCTAGCACCTCGGCTTCTGGCCTCCTGGATCCCTTGCTTGCTTGTGTGTTGGTGCTAGCCTGAGCTCTGGTTCTTGCTTGCCCTCTGTCGTGTGTTGGCTGATGGTGTTGGTGTGGTTTGGCTCTAAAGCTTGAGATCTTGTATGGGAGATGTTCCGGTGCTTGAGTCTTCCTGAAGGCTGGTTATGGCTGTGCCTTATATGACTGAGGCTTGGTTGCCTTACGGTGGAAGTCTCTGGGCCTTGGCTGGGGGGAATGAACCTAATGTGTTGTCCCAAAGCATAGAGCCTCATGTCCATCTCTTTTGATTGGGTTCATTGTACTATTTTACTAAGGGTACTATTCATTTTCTACCGTGCGATATTTTTAATATACGCGTGTCTATAGCTTAAAACAGATTTGTATAATTGCCAAATGATGTTAAATAATTCGCAAGAGGTGCCGATTTGGCCTCGAACGAATCTGGTACCTCAGTGAGCAATACTAAATTATACCGGACTGACAGCAATTCTAACTTTAATTATTTTATCCAATTCCTTTCTACTATAATAATTTGCTACATTAGCTAACGACAGACACTTTTATTAATGTGTAGACCTAGCAAATAATTCAAACACGAGAAGATTTTAGAATCTTGTAGGATTTTTTTATTTCTGCTCTGTAATTATTCATTTATGTAATTTGCGTTGTAATTTATAATTTAAATTTTTATGCAATGCAATCCATTCAATTGTACAGACTTGTAATAATTAATATAAGCATTTAATCACTATTGCTTGATTTATTTAATGACTATTGGTTTAATTTAATAACACTATTTGTGTTAAAACAATTAGGGTTGTTTCAAACCCATAGCTTAAATAGCCTAGCTGTTCGTGCTCCACATCGTGACGGTGGTGGAGACGGTGGTGGAGACCGTGGGTGCATCGGACATGACAACCCACACACTGCCACGTCTCCCCGACCAACGGCAGGATCTGCTTCAAACTCTAGCTAATCCTGTCCGCCCATTGCGGCTAGATCCAACGGCCCAAGACGATTAGGGTTTCCCCGAGATCATCAAACCGTTGGTTACGAGATCAACGGCTACGTCGCTTGGACTTCAGAGATTTGGGCTGATCGAGCTAGATCGGATGGCACGAAGGTGGGCTAGGCTGAAACAATACGAGGCTTCCAGCGCAAACACAGTTTATTGATTTTCAATCGTTTTCTTAATTAAAATAATTACAGAAAATACTTTAAGCCAAAATAAAAATCTCATGGATACAAATTTAACTCTTGGTCCAATAACACGAGCCCGAGCAAAACAACTCAATTACAAGGTGAGCTTGTTCTTATGTGATAATACTTGTTCTAATGAGAATGTGCTACTACATAATTTTCCTTGTGACGTGTTGTTACTTAGGAGCATGGGAGAGGAGATGCTAACTCAAGGAGACCTCATACACAACTTGAACACCTACAAGCCACGTTCAACTAAAGTACAAGCCCAATTGATGCCGTCTGTGCACTTCAATTCAGACTACAACTAGTCTCATAGTCAGCCTCACAAAGCCAGACTAAAAAGGCCATAACTTCCTCATATGAAGTCCGTTTGGGCTGAGCCACCACTTGTTGGAAAGCTTATTTCAAGACCTCTCTATTGGATACAAGCCCTCCTCCAGATTCATTCAGGAAGGCCTCCAAATCGACATGAAAAGTTACTGTTGCTGGAGACAACGAATCAGAACCGTTGATTGATCACTTTTTGTAACTCGTCCTTACATATACTTAGCCGCCGCTACTTTTAGGTTAGGTTATTTTGCTAAGTTTTTTCTCCATTGCGTGTGAAACACTTGTTCATCAGAGTAGTGTCGCAAGACCTGGTTTGCTGAAAGAGATAACCTCAACTTTGATCGTTTTGAATTATCAGATTGCTTTCTTTCTCGTTCTTGCTCGTTTCTTCTACTGCATGTAGGAATTAACCTTCATGGTTAGGTCATCTGGGCGTGAGGACAGTTGATAACGACAGGTGCGTGGGTGTAGCGATTGCAAGGATTCAATCTTCGCTGATTGGAAGCCTTTGGAACGCGAACTTCTCTGTTCTGCGAAAGTAGAACCTATCAGAAGATCGGGCCGTTGTCGCATCAAGTGGTATCAGAGTTGCGTTGCCTATTAGGTAATTCGTACTTTTCCATTCGCATCAAATTGGCCCCAAAAATATTTGCGTTCGTCGCTGTCCTTGTTTTTGCTGTCCAAACCCCTTTCATTCTTTGCACTTTCTTTTGGTTTTTGCTTTATTGAATTGTTGTCCCCCACTGTGTCGTTATGTTGCTGAGTCTAGATCGAGTCTTGTCCTGGTTGTAGTGGTCGAGTTTGTTTGCCGCGGAAATCCTAGGGCATCAGTTCAGAATTTGAGTCTGAGAAGAAGAAGGGTTCGTGCAGCGTTCAGTAAAACGGACATAACTTTTGCATACGAACTCCGATTTGGGTGTACTTTCTTTTGTTTCGAAGAGGAGGATGATGCGCATCTAAAAAATCCACAGGTTCAAAAGACCTGTGCAAGTTTTGACCCTCAAAATCGGCCTCTAAGACCTAGTTCTTGACCCAGAAGTTTTGGTGCCATCTTCTTGTCATCCTTCGGTCATCTGTTCAACGTTCGAAAACATGAGATTGTTGTTTTCCATTCTTTTTTGAGTTGATAGGGATAGTATACCTCTGAGATAAAAAGAAAAAAACAGAGAGCCGCACCAAAAGAAGAGAGAAGAGAAAAAGGTCAGTGCAAAAAGAATTAAAAGCCGCATTGAAAAAAAAGTTCAAAAGTGCTGGAATCCTCTGTGTCCTTTGTATATTTGTGTGCTTCACTTCGCATAACTAGGTCTGTCACGAGTTTAGGCCGGCAACATAGACTAGCTTGGGACTACTTTTCAGTTTTGCAATTTCTGATTTGAATTGTTGAATAGCCTTTGCTACTCATACATAGCCTTCCGAGCTCCACTCTCTTCCAATTCAGTTGCAGGTTTACTTTGCAATTGCACATCCCACCATTGTCACAGGTTGTCACGAACCAGCCTACCGGATTGCACCACCTATCACAGTTGGTAAGAAACTTGCAAGAGCTTGGTAAGAAGCTTGAGCGAGAGTGATCTTTACCCTTTGTCCACCACCTAGTAGTTGATAGGAAGAATATATACTCCTTTTTTTCCTTCTTGTCTTCTACTATCAATGACACGATCACATAATGAAATTCCGGATGGAGACGAATGTGTTGCAAAAATTGAGCTCATGAAGTACGTGGAGGATCATGAAAGCACGTTGAGAGGCATCGATGCAAACCTCACCAAGCTTGCTCAAGACAATGAACATAGGATGGAGCGAATTGAGAGGAGCATTGCCAACCTCGTCACCAGAATGGAGTACCTAGAGAGGCAGCTGCCTCCACATGCAGATCCTGCACCTCCCAATGGAGGACGAAGAAAGGGCAATCTTGCTGCCCCTAGAGATAAAAAGGCTTTCCCCGTCGACAACATAGAGGATGCTGAAGGAGAAGAAAGTGTCGGCAATATGGATCAAGATGTCGAATGAAATGCCCGTTTTCGCAATCGTCTTCACCACAATCATCATGGTATGGGACGTAACAATGGTAATGCTAATCGACATCATGGTAGTGTTAATGATGTATTTTCTAAAGTTAAATTTAACATGCCATCTTTTGCAGGTCGTTATAATCCGGATGAATATTTAGAATAGGAGCTATATGTGGATCAAAAATTTTCATGCTTTAAAGTTCCGGAAGAACATAGAATAAGATTTGCCACTAGTGAATTTACTAACTTTGCATTATATTGATGGCATGAAATTAAACAAACAGATAATATCCCTACCACTTGAAATGGTTTGAAAGAATGCACGCGAGTTAGATTTGTACCCTCATATTATGCTAGAGATTTATTGAATAAATTGCAGCGCTTGAACCAAGGTAATAAGTCCGTAGAAGAGTATTATCAGGAGTTACAAATTGGTATGTTGCGTTGTAAAGTGCAAGAAGATGAGGATGCAAAAATGTCTAGATTTTTTTGGAGTTTAAATCATGAAATTCGAGACATATTAGAGTATAAGGATTATCATAATATCACTCATTTCTTTCATCTTACTTGCAAATCTGAAAGGGAAGTACAGGGACGACAAGCTCGATCACGAGGAGTTACTTCTAGAGGATCTCCTCCAACTCGGGTCACACGTAGGTGCCACCTGCGGCACCTTATGCTAGTTGCTCTACATCATCTTCTTTCTTTGCACGTTCTGCTGATTCCACACCACAACCACGTGCTCCCGCAGCAAGCAAATCAGCGATTGTGCAAGCTCCGGCAAAGAGTGCGTCATCAGTTGCTTCCACGGGCAGGACACGTGACACGTAGTGCTACCGCTGTAAGGGATGGGGTCATGTGATGAAAAACTGTCCAAATCAGTGATCTCTCATTGCCAAAGATGATGGTGAGTATACTAGTGCTAGTGATATTGATAATGAAAATTTGGCTCTTGTTTCAGCTGAAAGACCGAGATGGCGATCAGAAGGGGGGTGAATGATCCCAAATTAAAATATATCCCCTAAGGAAGATCACAAATGCAGATTTTCACCCAAAAAAACCAAGCAAAAACCCTTAGTTATCAATGGAAGCGAAATGGTCAATTTTCACAAAAATCAACCTGAGGCCGGTGCTATCACGCTCTGGAGCTGGTACTACCGGGTACTGTAGCTACAGTAAAATCAGTCATATGAACAGCGTTTTCAACTCGGGTTCAAAAGGAAAATTGATGAATCCTTTGATCCATTGATCCAAACTCAATGAAACTTGGTAGATAAGGTCCTCGGGATATCAGGAACATATTCCAACCTTCAATCCAAGGGATTGACGTCAAAGTTCCGACCTTTTTGCCCGTGAAGGAAGAACGCACCAAGTTTTGACAAAAATCGAAAGAACTTCGATCAAGGCTTGCTCGTGGGGTTTTGATGATCAAGGTGATCTTGAATGACTTCCCACATGCCCCAGCAAGCAAGAGAACACAAAGAAACTCAAGAATACACAATCTACAAGATCAAGCATTCAAGAACGCAAAAGATCAACTTCTTGCAACAAGAACGCATGGATAGCCTAGATGATTGAAACATGATTTCAAGAAAGAATCAATCATAAACATCAGCAAAAGATTTGTAAGCAATTAGAAGGAGGGGATGCAAATCCAAATTGCGTAAATGTAAATTGCAAGAAAGTAAATGCGGAATTTAAATTGCGTAATTTAAATACGTAATGTAAATGAGTAAAGGAAATGGAACATGAACATAAATGAAGAACATTTCATTTCTATAAGGAGAGGTTACAAAGCCTCACATTCATATGGGCAAAGCTCAAAAAAGCATCAAAAACATCAAAACCTTCAAAAGGGGAAGGCTACCCCTACACCCCTATTTATACAACTCTTGGGCCACCTATCACCCTTGGATAAGCCTCTAAACCCTAGAGCATCCATTAAGGGATAGGATAAACCCACTCAACCAACCATGCAAGGGTTCACCCAAAATCCACAACACATAATGGGTTTTCTTCCATGGTTCTCAAAGAATACTAACTAGACCCGCTATCCTATCAACTAGACTGCAATCCGACGACCCTCATCGATCCGAGCAGCATCTAGCTAGCATCACATCCATTCCTTGTCTTCATGGCTTGTACGGACTCTGTCTCTGATCATCTTCCGGCGATCCCTGACCGTCTGGACCTCCGATGCTCCTCGCCTAGTCCTTGCCATCCTTCGTGCAACATCCCAAAATTTGCTTTATTAATATTTTATTGGTTATTTGAGCATTTTATGTTTTTTTGGAGTTTATTGGATTTTTCTGGATTTATTTGAATTTACTTTAACTTAAGTTTATTGATCTTTTGTTTAAAACTATTTAAATTTATGCAAAGTTAAAATAAAGTTTTGTCTAAAATATTTTACTTGAGTTCCAAATATCTCAAAGTATTTATAAGAAATTTCTGGGATTTTTCCTGATATTTTTATTGCCTAAAACAACTCAATCGAATTTCTGTAATAATTTTAAATGATATAATCGGGAAAATCAATTGAACGGTAACGGGCCGAGCCCATTACTGTGCGCGTGTGCGGCCTGTGTCTACGCGGCCCAATCGCTCTACGCCGTTGGCTGCCGTTGGATTTCAATCGAAGGGCCTTCATCAAGCCACGTTGCTATCTTTGGATCGGCCGTTGGATCGTGATTTAACGGTCACGACTTGAAGATGAAGTTTCGAAACCCTAGTACGTGAGAGCCGTCAGATCAAGATCGTGCGGTGCTAGTGGAATCGCGTTGGTTTGGAAAGGTTAGATCGTATCCGTTGATTTTGGAAAGAGTGAATCGGATCGTATCATCTCGGAAGTTATCTCAGCCGTTGATTCCAGATCGGACAGTCCTCTGTCGTCGTCTCCGATCGGGTGTACGGATCCGCCGCTGATTCACCGCAGCCGCCAGTAGGATTTAGGTTATCCTTTTGTGCGTGTTTGCCGAGGCTATAAAATGGGAGGCGGGTACTCCGAGGTTCGCCTTTGTGTGCCGCAGCTTTTGTTCGGAGCCGTTTTGCGAGAACCACCGTAGAACACGCCCGGGAGCTTGTCGTGGTTTGTCGCAAGCCCTGCTGCTCGTTTCTTGCCGTTGAGCCGCCGTCAAGCCGTCTTTCGCCGCTTGGGTTCCGGATCTAAGGCCATCGCGTCGCGCTTCATCTGAACTGGGAAGCAACGTCGTCGTTTCATCGCCAGAACACCGTCGGCAAGGTCGTCGTCTCCAAGTCCGGTGAAGCTGCCCCGCCGCACCGTCATCGCCGGTTTGAACCTTCGGGGACCATCGGATCTTCAGCGAACGGTCGAGATCGTGCCACATCGCCGCGTGAGCAGTAAACCCCTCGGGTAAGCTTTGGCCGTTAGATCTGAGATGAAGCGGTCAGGATAGTGCCGCGTAGGAGTAGATCGGTAGCCGTCGGATCGTTGCGCGGATGTTCGACGCGTGTCAGCACAGAAGCTGAGGCGTCGTACGCCGGGTGCACGGTGGATAGGAGCTGTGCCGTGGACACGGTCCGTAGACCGAGCAACGTGACGCAATCTGATTGGTCCACGTGTTGCAATGACGTCATGCTCACACCAGCGAAGTTTCTTGGACTGAGTCCATGCGTTGAAGCCACGTGTCAACCTCTGGTTGGTCCACGTGTCACTGGCGCAATAATGCGGTTTTTCTTTATAAAAATAATTCAGGAAATTCGGAATTTCTATTTTCTGTATTTCTAGAATTTATTCAAACTTTGAATAGCTATATCTTTTGCATTTGAACTCGGATTTGAGTGATTCAAATTTCTAAAAATTTGTAAAATTGAGATCTATTTAATGGTGAATTTTATTTGATTTTTGGAGTTCATTTCCTCTCTGTTCTGGTATTTATTTGCTTTTCTCCTTGGGTACTCGTAGACGTTGAATTGTGCGACGCTTCGGAGGATGATTCGTCAACTCAAGATCAAGTACCAGAGCAAGACCAGAACCTATTCCAAGGCAAGTTGTGCTTCGATCATGTTGTACCTTTGTGTATAAAATCGCTATATTGTTTTACTCTATTGCATATTATTTCAAGTACACAATTGTTTCAATTTAAATTGGAACTTAGTTAATACACCTTTTGATCTATACCCTACCTTGTCATTTGTATGCCATGATCTATTGTCACCCTAGTTTGGTTCATTATAGTTGGTTGGTACTGAAATCAACATGGGAAGGTTAGAACGTTATAGTCGCTTAGCTATGCCACGTCATCACATGTACTTGAATCATCGATAATTAATGTTGACTAATGGAATATGGAACAGTATTATGAACTTGTGTGTCATGTGTGGTCACACAATGAGATTGCGTTGTGGTGACGAGTGGATGTCACGCAACGAGGTTGACTTGTTGATAGAATGTGGTGCTTGGTAATCAACTCGGGTGGTAATGATTTAGATTGGGGCATGTAGCGAGGGGCAGTGTGCCAAGGTGGGCCAGATTTGGCAAAGGGTATGTGGAAGTCTTGCCCTAGTCACCCTAAGGACTTAACCTTGCAAGCCTTTGACCTGAGTTATACTTGCAACCACATGTTTGGAATGGGACAGCCTAGCTAATTAATTAGCAATGTTTTAGCTTTAGTACTACCATTGGTGGTGTGAGTCCCGGGTTCACAGATCAACTCACGTGGCGCAAGAGGGGGGCCCTGTTGTGGCGGTTTAACCCTTCAGTGTTGAAACCTCAGCGGGCAGGACTGGGTTAAGGCAGAGCTTTGTAAAGGCTTTGTCATGATCTCTCCGCCGACACACCAAAGGAAGTGTGTTAATTGCATGGCACCAAGAGACGATCATGTCATGTGGGTAAAGTGAATAACCTCTGCAGAGTGTATAATCTATTCGAATAGCCGTGTTCACGGTATTGAACAATGCTTGGGAATTACAGTTAAGGGTTATACTTTTGCAAAACAAAACTTGGGATGGATGGCAGGTTGGAAACTTGACTTAGGATTGGAAACTTGGTTTATTTGAGAAATGCTGAATCTATCTATTACTGTTATTTGTTTTATTGCCTTTACAATCTATTTATTGTACTTGTTCATAAATGCTGCTTTGTTGCAAAATAGCCATGATAGCCGTTCCTTTGGAATAAGCCTTGCATATAGCTATGTTAGAATTGCATTATGTGCACAACTTGTTGAGTGCTTTAAGTACTCACCCTTGCTAACAACAACATCACCAGTTGAGGAAGTCTGCATCAATTCTGGAGGAGAAGTACCAGGAAGAGACGAATGTTTCGGGCACAAGCCTTGTCAGTTGCCTGTGGTATGCTGAAGGGTTGTCTACGTTTTCATTCCGCTGCAGTTTAATGTGTTATTTAGCCTTGCGAGGCATAGTCATGTAAGTTGACCATAAGGTAATTCAACTAGTAATATTGAATATATGATGTGTTTCATAGTACTTCCGCTATGTATGATTGTGATATTTACTGATGTTGAGCCTGTGTGCACTAGCGTGATCCTGGACTAGTGCGGTATACACAGAGGGTCCGGATTTGCATATTCGAGTCCCGACAGAGGTGGTATCAGAGCCATACTGACTGTAGGTCTTGGCCCTAGATAGTCTGGTCGTCTCTATAGGATCTTCAAAATTATTTTCTAAAGGAAAGAATTAACTTGGAAGAATAATATGTTCTTGACTTATCTTATTCTTCTATTCCTTTCCTCGTCAAAATTTCTCTCTTTCCCCCTGCTGAATTTCTTTCTCTCTCCCTTGCTGGATCGAGTTGAAAACCTTATCTGAGTTGTCTTAGTAGTTGACGTGCCACATCATAGGAGAAAGCATCAAGTGCTTGATGTCAACCCTGAAGATCATGAAGGAATTGTTGAGCTCAAGGAAGGAGTGGGTTGAGGAAGTGTTCCAGGAGCTAGAAGACCTATGCTTCGAGTAGCCAGTTGAGACTCATGTGTGGGAGTCGCGTCTGCTTAAGATAGAAGTGTTACCCCTATAGGCGGTAGTTTTGTGTGTATAGGTGGAATTGGTTCTTCCTTGATTGCTGAGTGTGCAGTATGTGTTGCAGAGCTTTTAGGCTTATATAAGCAACCATACCAAGTTATTAATATTGTTTTCTTAAGTTATTGGGTTAAACCTATCTCCCCTGCTTTAGGATTCCTGCTTCTTACCTATGCTATTTCCCTCTTCCCTAACCCAGTGAAGCAATCAAGCAGATGGTTCAGATTCAGCGAAACAACAGAATCAGTGGAAGCGAAAATCAATCCAAGGAGAATCTCAATAATGGATTAGTTCTTCAACCGTCAGTACAAATGGATATGCAGAGTTCCAGAGAGTTCTTGACTGCTCAGACTCAGTTGATGTATGCAATGGTGAAGCAGATGTAGAATATGACTGACCTAGCCAATGTCAACAAAGTGTTCCAAGCCGCTACCAATGATTTTCGTCCCTACTCAAGGTTATCAGAATTCATAAGGACTCGTTCGCCGGTGTTTTCAGGAAATGTATTACCTTCGGAAGCGGATGATTGGCTCAAGACCATTTAGAGGAAGCTGCTCATTGCTCAGTTGAAGGCAATGAGAAAGTCCTGTATGCTTCTTATCAGTTACAAGGAATTGCTGCGAAATGGTGGAAGAAATATTGTGCTATTCATGAAGCCCCGCGGAATATCTGTTGGAATGAATTTGTTGTTGCTTTTCGTAATCTCTTTGCCCCACCTGGAGACAGTATGGTCACGATAAATACAGAGCATAATACTAGCCCTGCATCTTGTACAACATCTAAGCGTTGCTCTCTGAAGTGCTGTCAACCAAACAAGTCAAAAGATTGTGCATGCATTCTCTGTGGAGAAATAGGACATACCGCTGACGAGCATGCGATTAATTGCTCCAGCTATGAAGGAAGTCATTCTCTTGGAGAGTGTCCTATGAGTGAGATCACATGTTTACTATTTGAAGGTCGAGATCATGGTCTAGCTCAATGTCCCTTGGATCCAATAGTTACTGCTGTAACCCAGCATCAGCAAAAGAATCTTTGAGCCATAGTTGCTCAAGAGTTGTCAAGAAGAGGTGGAACGTCAGCTGCCAAAGTGGTGCCGCTCGAAGAGCTAAAGACACAATAATTTAATCCTGTTGGCCCTCATCAAGAAAGAAGTAATTGGCAATCACCAACAGCATGTTTCCTGTGTGATGAAGAAGGTCATTGGGCTAGGGAATGCCCTATGAAGCAGCCAGCTCTGATGCAACAAGAAGACAACAATGTGCATGTAGCTGCACAACAGCGAACACGTGTGTGTTACAACTGTCACAAGGAAGGCCATTATGCTAATCAATGCCCACAGAGAAGACAATCATTGTCTGCGGCCATGGATGTTCCATAAGTTACCTCCGTCAAGTTCATAACGCCAAATGAGAGCAATAAAATCACAAGAGAAGTCTGTGCGGAGAATCAGTTGAAAAAGAGGTGTTTGAATGAAGACACTGGCCCGTTCGACAAATGCTCAAGAAAGAGATCTTGCCTTAAGCTTTGTTATACCTGCAACAAGCCTGGGCATTTTGCTAACAATTGCCCTCATAAGAAAGTGATTGCACCAGTTCATGTCAATCTCAATTCTGTTCCAGTCAACACTTCAGCGCCAACATCAATCGAGGAAGTTTAGATCGATGATTTTATCCAATGCAAGTGTCATATTCTCGTTTGTAAAGGAAAAGTTTCTAGCGAACCATATTGGATACCAGAACCAAAATGCTACTCTTGAAACGGATTGGTCATCCGAACATAAGGCTGTCTTGGAGTTTGGTCAAAGAGTTTTGTCAGCTAAAAGCCCTTAAGGTGGAAAATGGAATTTCAAGTGACTGCAGGTCATAATGGTCAATTGATGCTAAGCGGTGTGGAAGTTGCAAAAGATGTGCTAGTTGTTGGGGAATATTCGAATACGTTTTCTAAGGAATTGTCTAGTGTGCCACCAGATCGAGAGATCAAGTTTGTTATGGAGTTAGTACCTGGTACAACGCCAAAAGCGAAGAGTCCTTATCGAATGCCTACAAATGAGCTAGTTGAGATGAAGAAGCAGATCGAAGAGTTGCTAGAAAAGTGTTTCGCCAGAACCAATTTGTCACCAAAGGGAGCGCCTGTTCTGTTTGAAAATAAGAGCTTAAGGATGTGTATCGACCATCGGGCATTTAATGAAGTGACGATTAAAGAATAAGTACCCGTCACCCAAGATCAATGATTGTTTGATCAGTTAAGAGGAGCTGGAGTTTTCTGAAAAATAGATCTCCGATCGAGATATCATCAGTTAAGAATTCGTGCAGAGAATGTTCTTAAGTCAGAGTTTTCTACGCGATATGGACAATATGAGTTTACAGTTGTGTCTGCTAGAATGATCAATGCCATGGTATAATTTATGAATCGGATGAATGAAGATTCATGGGATAATTGGACAAGCTGTTGTCGTGCACATAGATGACATTCTTGTTTACTCCAAGACAAGGGAAGAGCATGCCGAGTAATTGAGATGGGCTCTGGAAAAGCTGCAAGGGCGATAGTTGTGCGCTAAGGGTGACTATTGGAAGGAGAAAGTTGAGTTTCTTGGTCATGTAATGGCTTCGAAAAGGGGTTGTTGTTGATCTGAGCAAGTGAAAGTAATGTTGTATTGCAAGCAACCGAAGTCTGTTATCTGGATTCGTGATTTTCTGGAAATGATAGGGCGCTACCATTGATTTATTGAAGGATTCTTGACGATTGCGAGACCGTTTAAGCAATTGTTGAAAAATGAGAAGAAGTTTGCATGGACGCCGTAGTGCATGCTTTGAAGATATTGCGTCATTATATTGATGGAAATATGTACATACCATAGGAGTTCGAAGTGCAGACCTTAATATGGAACGAAGAGGATGGTTGGAGTTGATTAAGTATTATAATGCTGGGGTCCGTTATCATCCTGGTAAGGCTAATGTGGTATCCGATGTCTTAAGTCGTAAAGGCCATAGTGCCAATACACTGATATCAAGTGATCAATCGAAATTGTGCAAGGAGTTTCAAAAGTTGAAATTAGAAGTGGTTTCACAAGGATTTATAGCTACTTTGGAAGTTAAGCCAATGCTTGAAGATCAGATCAAAGTGGGTCAGAAGGATGAAGGCTTAGCTGAGGATTTTACCATGGATGACCAAGGAACCACACGGTTTAAAGGTCGAAGCTATGCATAGAATAAGAAAGAGCTTAAGCAGTTGATTTTGGAAGAAGCTCATGATTCTAAGTATTCAATTCATCCAGACAAGTGCTAAGATATATCAAGGTCTTAAGGAAAGGTTTTGGTAGCCTAAGATGAAGCGTAAAGTTACTGAAAATATCGCTTTGTGCGATGTGTGTTAGAGAATGAAAGCAATGCATCAGAGATCAGCAAGTTTGTTACAGCCGATGCAGACTTCTGAGTGGAAGTAAGAGGCAAATCAGTAATAAGATACCTAGCGTTGAGAATGGTCGAGAATCCAGAAGGGATATGGTTCCGTTTGGGCCATCGTTGACCGTTTGGCCGAAGTTGCTCATTTCACACCATTAAGACTACCTATTCAGGAGATCAGTTGGTAGGACTATTTATAATTGTGTGTTTTCACGGTATGTCTAAGAAGATTGTGTCACATATGGTACTCCGAGGTTCGCCTTTGTGCGCCGCAGCTTTTGGTCGGAGCCGTTTCGCGAGAGCCACCGTAGAACACGCCCGGGAGCTCGTCGTGGTTTGTCGCAAGCCCCGCCGCTCGTTTCTTGCCGTTGTGCCGCCGTCAAGCCGTCTTTCGCCGCTTGGGTTCTGGATCTGAGGCCGTCGCGTCGCGCTTCATCTGAGCTGGGAAGCAACGTCGCCGTTTCAACGCCAGAACACCGTCGGCAAGGTCCTCGTCTCCAAGTCCGGTGAAGCTGCGCCGCCGCACCGTCATCGCCGGTTTGAAGCTTCGCGGACCATTGGATCTTCAGCGAACGGTCGAGATCGTGCCACATCGCCGCGTGAGCAGTAAACCCCTCGGGTAAGCTTTTGCCGTTAGATCTTAGATGAAGCGGTCAGGATAGTGCCGCGTAGGAGTAGATCGGTAGCCGTCGGATCGTTGAGCGGATGTGCGATGCGTGTCAGCACAGAAGCTGAGGCGTCATGCGCCGGGGCATGGTAGGCAGGCGCTGTGCCGTGGACGTGGTCCGTAGACCGAGCAAAGTGGCGCAATCTGATTGGTCCACGTGTTGCAATGACGTCATGCTCACATCAGCCGGTCCACAGCACAGTACCTCGAGTCCACGGTGGACCAGCGAAGTTTCGTGGACTGAGTCCATGCGCCGAAGCCAGGTGTCAGCCTCTGGTTGGTCCACGTGTCGCTCGCACAATAATGTGGTTTTTCTTTATAAAAATAATTCGGTAAATTCGGAATTTCTATTTTCTGTATTTCCAAAATTTATTCAAACTTTGAATAGCTATATGTTTTGCATTTGAACTCGGGTTTGAGTGATTCAAATTTCTAAAAATTTGTAAAATTGAGATCTATTTAATTGTGAATTTTATTTGATTTTTGGAGTTCATTTGCTCTCTATTTGGGTATTTATTTGCTTTTCTCCTTCGGTACGCGTAGACGTTGAATTGTGCGACGCTTCGGAGGAAGATCCGTCAACTCAAGATCAAGTACCAGAGCAAGACCAGAACCTATTCCAAGGCAAGTTGTGCTTTGATCATGTTGTACCTTTGTGTATAAAATGCAGAGCGGACTCCGAAGATGGCTCCGTGGTGGCGGCGGACTCCGGCGGCGACACGGAGAGGTGACGCGGCCTCATCCTGCGCATCTACGCGGCGTCCATCCAATGGCTCCGGGCAATCGGTCGACGCGGCGAAGGCACAGCCGTTGGATCTCAATTCAACGGTTGGCCGAACTAGGTTTAGGGTTTCGGTTGGAAGCGGGCTGTGCGGGCTAACTTGGGCCGCACAGTGCATGTGCCGGCCCGTTACTGTTCATGCATTTTTTAAAATGGATTTTTCATTTAAAATAATTACAGAAAATCATTTAACTCGTTTCAAGCATTAAAATTGTCAGGAAAAATCCCAGAAAAATCTCAAAAATACTTTAAGGCATTTTGAACTCAAATAAAATATTTTTGGCAAAACTTTATTTTAACTCTTCATAAATTTAAATAGTTTTCGATAAAAGACCAATATACTTAATTTAAAGTTAATTCAAATAAATCCAGAAAAATCCAATAAATTCCAGAAAAACATAAAATGGACAAATAACCAATAAAATGATATTAAAGCGAATTTTGGGATGTTACATGGTACTAGCCGTTGCTACAGTATCTCGGTACTACCGCTCGAGCGGTAGTACCGGCCTCTACCTGTGGTACTACCGACCAGAGAAGAACACCTAGAAACACATGATCTCGAAAATAGCTACCAGCCTCAGGGGCAGTACTACCGGACCTGTGGTAGTACCATACCAAGGTAGCAGTAGTGCCGGTCTCAGAAAACTCCGAGAAAATTCACTTTTGGAAAATAACTACCATCCCTAAGGGGCAGTAGTACCGACCGAGCAGTACTATCGACCTCAGGGGGCGGTAGTACCGGTCACACTACGGTGGTAGTGCTGACTTTTCCAGACAAATCTAGATTTCACACAGAAATTTTTCTTTTCAAATCATGAACCACGTTTTGAGTCATGTGGTGATCAACACATGATCACCCCAATTTGCAAAACACATTTGCAAAGTTTCATCACATGCTCCAAGATCAAATGCATGAACACTAATATTTTGCAAAACACATTTGTAAATATAAATCATGCAAACAAGAGCACTTATTAATTAAAAAGATCATTTTTTGTGCCAAGTGATGATGAACACATGATCACAACAGTTTGCAAGACACATTTGCAAACCCTAGTCACTTGCAACGTGAGAATTGCATAATTATCAACTTGTTTGTATAACACATTTGCAAATAACAAATCCATGTAAATCAAAGCACAAAGAACATGCATAAACTCAAGCATAGCCATGTGATGATCAACATATGATCTCTAACAATTTGCAAATTCTAGTCACATGCTAAGAAGAGTTCTCGCATAAACTCAACATTTTTGCAAAACACATTTGCAAATATTATTATGCAATAAAGAACAATCAAGATCACATCTTTGAGCCAGATGATGATCAACACATGATCTTTATCCATTTGCAAACTCTATTCATATGCTCCAAAGATACATGATGTTGAGCTCAAATTGCAAAATACATTTGCAAATCAATATCAAGCATGAGCTGCAACTATTTACAAAATACATTCGCAAATACTTAGCTCTAGGCAAAGAATCAAGTCAATAAGATAGCAAGCATGAGCTACGATTATTTGCAAAACACATTCACAAATAATTGCTCCATGCAAAAACCAAATCAAGCGGGTGTGAGCTAGAGCAAACGGGATTGAGCCATCAACACATGATGAGACTCAAGCTATAAGACTCAACCCCTCTTAATAGTACGGAAACCTATACGAGCAACCCAGTCTCCCAACCAAACACCGAGATCAGTAAAAGACTAGGAACACATCCTTAGCCCTAAGGTAGTTATACTTTTGCCTCGCGCAACCACTTGGAGCTTTCAATGAAGACAATCATCCTATCTCCAAGTGTGGGTCGTTGTCTCTGTTCATCAACACATGATGAACTCCCCTCTTTGTTTCTGGATCCTTCCTTGATACTCAGCAACCCATAATGACATCCTTTATCCCGAGTCTTGACTTGATGACCATCAACACATGATGTCATCCAAAGTCTTCATCAAAGTTAAACTTAACATATTTCACAACTCATTGAAAATATTAGTCCAACATACAGGTTGTCCCAATCATCAACACACACCATTAACACATAATGGTTGCTCTGGATCCCTTGATCTACTCCTTCGATGATTGACGACAACCCAAATCAAGATTGATCTAAATTAAATTAATCTTGAGTATACTAGTTCTACTAAAGTTTTATATACTCAATCATAATCGGTTGTCCTTAATCAACAAAGCATACCATCTCCAAAATACTGGATTTAAAATTTGATTTTTGAATTTTGGCCAGATTTCAGCTAAAATTCCAAAATCTCACCGAAATTTTGGATTTCGGTGGCCCGCAAGACGTGGTCCAAAAACAAATGAGAATACCTCTGATTTCATCCACAATTCGTCCTAAAAATTGTTATGATATGATTTATCTTCCACTTCATCCTCATCTCCGAATGAGAATACCACAGGTAGTCTATTTTCACTCATATCATTTTGATGGTTTTCTATTTCATCAAATATGGAGTTGGTTAAGTCATCGTATATGCATTGGTCTGCATGTATATGAGTTGATTAAGTCAGTGACAATGAAAGCGGTGGTGATCGACTTTCAGAAGTTGAGGAGATCAGCATAGCCATGAAGCCTTAAGGCATTGGTATGGTGGTAAGCCATGGTGACATGGTATCCTTAATTGTGAGTGTAACATGCAAGAGTGTACACGTGCACGGGAAAATAGTTTCCTCCTATACGATGTTTGTCCAAGGGAGATGTATTTAGGGGGTGCTACCTACATTAATTATTGCTATTTGAAGGACCATGTGGAGGTCTATCCATGTTTGTGATGAGTATTTGACTTTATTTGAGCAAGGTGTGCTCAGGATTGAGTTTGATTTGAATTGAAATTCAAAAGGAAGCAATTTGAGTTGTGTTATCTTCTTCTGGTACTACCGGCCTGTGGCTAGCGGTAGAACCGACTGATGATTGAGACATAATTAATTGTGAGCATTTGTGATGATTGAACATTGCTATGTGAGGTATTTCCTTGTTTTTGATGGTTGCAGGACGACGATGTTAGATCATGGTAAGGCAAAAAATGACCGGGACTAGGCAAGGAGTGTCAGAGGTCCAGACGGTCGAGGATCACCAGAAATGATCGGGGACAGAGTCGTGGCAAGCCGTGAAGACAAGGAACGGATGAGATGCTAGCTAGACGCTGCGTGGATCAATGAGGACCATCGGATCTTGGTCAAGTTAGTGTGCTTTGAGAACCGAGCAAGAAAACCCATGTGTGTGGTGGGTTTTGGGTTAGCCCTTGCATGGCTAGTTGAGTGGGTTAATCCTAGTCCTTGATGGATGCTCTAGGGTTTAGAGGCTCATCCAAGGGTGGTAGGTGGACCAAGAGTTGTATAAATAGGGGTGGAGGGGTAGCCTTCCCCCTTGAAGATTTTGAGGTTTTTGATGCTCCTTTGAGCTTTGCCCACTTGAATGTGAGGCTTTGTAACCTCTCCTTCCAGAAAATAAAAAAAATTCTTTACCTTATTGTGAATTTAAATTTCACATTTACATTATGTCTTTACTTTACGCAATTTAAATTCAGCATTTACTTTCCCACATTTACATTCTCAATTTACTTTCTCGCAATTTGGATTTGCCTCCCCTCCTTCTAAATGCTATTCTTCTAGGATGTCTTGAGGGTGTTCATATAGTTTTACATCTTTCTTGCACCCTAGGATAGACTAGAGATCATGTTTTTTATCGAATTGCAAATCTGTCCAGAACTTGTTCTTCACGCAGCAGTCAGTCTTTAATTTTTATAAAACTGTAGAAACATCCTTTTTATGTTATTCTTATTGTAGAAGGTACGCGACTCATATATCCATCTATGGAAAAATTTATGTGTCCACTGGTTGCACCGTTTGAGCGCTATGAAGTGAAAACCGAGGCTCAAACATTCTGATCGAAGTTCCTGAATGTCTATAATGATTGATTTTTAATGTTTATTCTACAAAGATTTTTATTGTGATTTGTCATGGACTATTTCAACACTCAAATTATCACAGGGAGAAAATTTCCCAAAAATTTTAGAGCAACATAAACTCACCAATCACCTGCTCCAAGTGAGGACAATTCCTATAAAATCTGCTTTTACATTTCTAGAAAGAGACTTTGGTGTTTTAGCTTTATCTCTTTTAGAAAAGTAGTCTTTGAATTGATTCCTCATTGTTTGGACACTTGACAACCAGGATTGTGATTAAAAAATCCCTCACATGATTCATGGTTCTCATCCATGCAAGCTAGGGGTACACATAGTTGTCTAATTGTTCGTGTTCTGGAGGGTGTGCGAATCTGAGATCACTAGTTTGAATGAAAATCTTTGGGTGTTTCAGATTTTTATTGCAATATTGTTTGGAGTACTTTGAGTGGGGGAAAATTTTATTTGGGATCATTCACCCCCCCCCTTCTAATCGCCATTTCGATCCTTCAATTGGTATCAGAGTCGGTTTTGCTCTTTCATAGATCTTGACCGGTCTCAAGAGCCATGACGATGGACAAGTATTCCACCAAGCCTCCTATTTTTGCTGGAGTTGATTTTCCATTTTGGAAATCGCGAATGGAGTCATACATCACTGCCCAGGGCTTCCTGATATGGCAGAAGGTGAAACTCCCGTATGGGATTCCTGCTGATGAAAACGTCACGGTCGGAAATATAACTAACGTTGAGGCGAACACTAAGGCAGGGAACATTCTCATACAGGGTCTTACCCACAGTGAGTATGATAGGATTTCACACCTCTATTCCGCTCACGAGATTTGGGTGACCCTCGATGCTTATCATGAGGGCACTACTCAAATCAAGACCGTGAGGCAGAACTAGTTCAAGCGTGAGTTCAACAAGTTTGAACAACACACTGGTGAGAGTCTTGTCGAGTGCTTTGGTCGATTTACGAAGATTTTGAGCGACCTCCGAGCAGTCGGTTGCATACCCTGACTCAAATAATGCTCGACATTTCTTGACCGCACTCGATCTTCGAGTTTGGGAAATGAAAGTGACCACCATCAAGAACACTACTTACTTGTCGACCTTGACTCTTGATGGGCTTTACTCCCGTCTCAAGACTCATGAGATCAACATCATCTCTCGCAAGACGGAATCACAGTCGATGGCCTTGGTCTCTGATCCCACTTGATCTTCCCTTGATCTTTCTGCTGGTTTCTCTCTTTCTGCCCTTTGCGAGCTAAGCGATGACCAACTAGAAAAATTTCTAGAAAATGAGCTTGCTCTTCTTGCTCGCAAATTTTCACATGCATACAAGAGGGTGAGAGAGAGAGGTGGCATGATCACATGCTTCGAGTGCGGTGGCCCCAACCACATTCGGGCTAATTGCCCCAAACTGGAGAAGGCAAAGAACGACACCGGCGGTTCGGCAAAGAACGACTACATCGACAAGAACCGCAACAAGAAGCCTCCAGTTCATGAGCCAGCACGTGAGAAGAAGTACTGCAACTTCTTGAAGAATAAGAAGCTCTTCCACTGCGTCCTCGCCGCCCTCGACGACATCAACCTCTCCGTCACGGAGACATGGAGCGATGAGAGCGAGGATGAACCGCAAGAGAAGAAGAGCGGAGACGACTTCTCCGGCATGTTATTCATGGCCGACGCCAACGGCATCAGCGACTCCGAGCTCTATAGCGACTCGGAAGAGGTACCCTCCTAGGACCAGCTCAATGAAACTTTCTGCAAACTAGGAAAATTTCATGCTAGAGCTAGAGCTAGGTGTATGGAGCTAGAGAAGGAAGTAGGTACCTTAACTTGGGAGTTAGCTTCTCTTAGATCTTCTCCCTCCCGAGTCACTGAGGACTGTTCCTTATGTGATGCTCTTCTTGTGGAGTTGGAGAACCTAAGGACTATGCATGATAGTGTGATGTCTGAACTTGATGATCTTAGGTTAAAGAATGCTAGCACTAGTTATGGTGATGCTATTCCTGTTGAGGCTAGTTTTCTTCATGCTCACTCTACTCCATCATGCTCTAATTGCTCTAAATTGCTTGCTGAAATTGATGTCATGAGCACTCACCTTAGGAAGCTTTCTTCTAGGAATGATGAACTTGAAATGCATGCTTCTAAGGACCCAGTCAACTCATGTGAGGGTTGCAAGCAACTAAAACTTGACAATGAATCACTAAATGTCAAGTGTGCTAAACTTGTTAAGCACATACTAGATAAGTCACAAAAAAGTTGCTTGCGATGTTCTGTGATTGAGGGGGAATTGGATAAAATCCATGTCGAGCTTAGGAAGAAGTTAGAAAACCAATCCCTTGGGATTATAAATGCTCCTTGCGTTTCTTGTGAGGCCCTCAAGATTAAGGCAGCCGTGCTGAGGGAGAAAAATACACGTGCTGAGAGATCTTCTCTTTCCGGTTCTTCTTCTTCCTCTCTTCCCTGTTCTTCTTGTGCTTCTTTCTTCCGGGAGTGTGAATATCTCATGAGCACTCTCAAGAAGTTTGTAAGAGGCAAGAAGAAACTCAATCTCATTCTTGACCAATCCAAGATTAGTCGATTTAATCAGGGTCTAGGATTTGATCCCTTTGAGCACGCTCGGGCGCATCCTCCCACCATTGTGCGCGTCTCCAAGAGTGGTGAGATTGTGGTAGCTCGCAGTATAAGTACCACTGTGTTTAGTTCTGCTGGGGTTTTCCATAGGACTTCTGACCAGAAGGGTGTTACTCCTGTAGCTTCTAGCTCTAGTAAGGCGAAGTACACATGCACCTTCTGTAAGAAGGATGGTCACCTAGTAGATTTCTGTTTCAGGCATGCCAAGAACACTCACCGTGACCGTGTTGCTGCTCTTAGGGGTATTCAGGGTCATCCCCAGACTCTGAGTGCTCCTAAGACACACACTGCTTCTAGACAGGTTAGAGAGTCGTCTGCTTTTGAGCAGCGTTCAGGACTTGGTTTTTATGCTGTTTCTTCGAGTTTTAGTTCTGGAGCTGCTCGTGGTGAGTCTTTCTGCTGTCCTCTTGATATTCCTCATTTTTCTCATCGAGGTATATATCAGCGGCGTGAGGTGTTTTCTAGTAGGAGTTTTATGCAGCCTCACTAGGGTGGTCTAGCCTTTGCAGCACGGTGGGCCAACCCAGTTTCAGCTCCTAGATCATCTACTAGAGTTGATACTGATCTTGTTAGGGTAAACATCAGAGAGACACTCGAGTCCAGTCTTCTTCTGTGGCTGGTACTCTGAGGCGTCGTGTGGTTCAGTATTGGGTTCCCAAGTCTTCACTCTCTATCGATCTTGAGTCATCTTTCTCTCTTGTGTCTTGATCAGGTTCGTCGGACGGGGAAGGGAGATGTTTGGATTATCGACTCCGGTTGTTCTTGTCATATGACCGGAGATTCTCGATGGTTCTCTTCCCTAGTCCAAGACCCTGATGATGAGTTGATCACTTTCGGGGATGCTTGTTCAGGTAGAGTCATTGCTAAAGGTATCATCTGCATTAATGACAATTTCATTCTTAAAGATGTTGCCTTAGTGAGTAAGATGCAATAAAATTTACTTTCTGTTTCTCAGCTTATTGATGACTCTTTCGAGTTGAGTTTCAAGATTATCGCCTGTAGAATCCTCGATTCTTCAGAAAGGTTAGTTTGTGAGATTTCTAGATATGGGAGAGTCTTTCGTGCTGATTTTTCTGCTTCTTCTGAAGACTCTCTTCGTTGTTTGATTGCTTCAGAATCGTGTGATCTCTCCTTCTGGCATAGGAGACTTGGTCACTTTGGTTTTGATCATTTGACCCGAGTCAGCAGCCATGATCTCATTCGTGGTTTGCCCAAACTCAAATTGGTTAAAGATATAGTTTGCTCTGCTTGCCGACATGGCAAGATGGTTGCTACTTCTCATCTCCTAGTCACTGTTGTGATGACTGATACACCAGGACAGCTTTTACATATGGACACTGTTGGTTCAGCTAGAGTGCAGTCAGTGGGTGGGAAGTGGTATGTTCTTGTCATTGTTGATGATTTTTCGAGGTACTCTTGGGTGTTTTTCATGTCCTCGAAGGATGAGACTTTTACCCATTTTAGGGGTTTGGTTCATAGGTTTTCTTTTGATCTCCCTGGTGCCTTACGAGTTATACGCAGTGACAATGGTACGGAGTTCAAGAACTCCTATTTTGAGAGTTTCTGTGTAGAGTCTAGTTTAGAGCATCAGTTCTCCTCTCCCTATGTCCCTCAGCAAAATGGCGTAGTGGAAAGGAAGAATATGACCTTGGTAGAGATGGCCAGGACAATGCTAGACGAGTACAGTACTCTTAGGAAGTTATAGGCTGAGGCTATAGCTACTGCTTGTGATGTTTCTAATCTTGTATTCTTGAGAGCACATTTGCACCGCACTTCTTGTGAGTTGAGGTATGGGCGAAAGCCTAGTGTTTCTTATTTTTGTGTGTTTGGTTGTAAGTATTTTATTTTGAAGTCTGGTAACCTAGATAAGTTTTAGTCTCATTCTTCTGATAGTATCTTTCTGGGTTATTCGACTTCTTCTCGTAGCTATAGGGTTTGGAGTTGCGATGCGCATAGGATCATAGAGACCCATGAAGTGACCTTTGATGAGGCTAGCCCAGGAGCTAGACCTGACATTTCAGGCTCTTCTTTTTCCTCCGAGACCATCTTTGTAGAGGATGAGGATGATGGAGATGATGGTGTTCCACCTGATCCAGTCCCCTCTACACCTGAGGTGCCTCCTGTTTCTATTTCTGCACCTCAGGAAGGCCAGCCCTTACCTTCTGACTCTCATGCAGCTAGTGGTTCTGCTCCTATCTCTTCTGTGCACGAAGTAGAGGCCACTTTTGCTTCTGGACCTCCTTGTCATATTCAGCATTCTCATCCACCTGATTAGATCATCGGCGATCTGTTTGAGTGAGTCACTCGCTCAAAATCAGGTTTGTCCAGTTTCTGCCTTTTGTGTGGTTTGTCAATATAGTCATCAAGGGGGAGATTGAAGGACCATGCGGAGGTTCATCCATGTTTGTGATGAGTATTTAACTTTATTTGAGTAAGGTGGGCTCAGGTTTGAGTTTGATTTGAATTGGAATTCAAAAGGAAGCAATTTGAGTTGTGTTAGCTTCTTGCGGTACTACAGGCCTGTGGCTGGCGGTAGAACCGACTGATGATTGAGACATAATTAATTGTGAGCATTTGTGATGATTGAACATTACTATGTGAGGTATTTCCTTGTTTTTGATGGTTGCAGGACAACAATGTTGGGACTAGGCGAGGAGCGTCAGAGGTCCAAACGGTCGGGGATCGCCGAAAGATGATCGGAGACGGAGCCGTGGCAAGCCGTGAAGACAAGGAACGGATGAGATGCTAGCTAGACGCTGCGTGGATTAATGAGAACTATTAGATCTTGGTCTAGTTGATAGGTTAGCGGGTCTAGTTAGTGTGCTATGAGAACCATGCAAAAAAAACCCATGTGTGTGGTTGGTTTTGATTTAGCCCTTGCATGGCTGGTTGAGTGGGTTAATCCTAGCCCTTGATGGATGCTCTAGGGTTTAGAGGCTCATCCAAGGGTGGTAGGTGGCCCAAGAGTTGTATAAATAGAGGTGGAGGGGTAGCCTTCCCCCTTGAAGGTTTTTGATGCTCTTTTGAGCTTTGTCCACATGAATGTGAGGCTTTGTAACCTCTCCTTCCAGAAAATACAAAAATTTTCTTTACCTTATTGTGAATTTAAATTGCGCATTTACATTATGTCTTTACTTTACAAAATTTAAATCCAACATTTACTTTCCCGCAATTACATTCTCGCAATTTAGATTTGCCTGCCCTCCTTCTAAATGCTGTTCTTCTACGATATCTTGAGGGTGTTCATATAGTTTTACATCTTTCTTGCAACCTAGGATAGACTAGAGATCATTTTTTTATCGAATTGCAAATCTGTCCAGAACTTGTTCTTCGCGCAGTAGTCAGTCTTTGATTTTTACAAAAATGTAGAAAAATCCTTTTTAAGTGATTCTTGTTGGAGAAGGTGCGCGACTCATATATCCATCTTTGGAAAAACATTTGCATGCACTGGTTGCACCGTATGAGCTCTATGAAGTGAAAACCGAGGCTGAAACATTCCGATCGAAGTTTCTGACTGTCTGTATTGATTGATTTTTCATGTTTATTGTACAAAGTTTTTCGAGGTGATTATTGGTGAATTATTTCACAACTCAACTTCTCACGGGGAGAAAAATTCTCAAAAATTTTAGAGCAACAGAAACTCACCAACCACCTGCTCCAATTGAGGATAATTTCTGAAAAATCTGCTTTTACTTTTCTCGAAAGAGACTTTGGTGTTTTAGCTTTATCCCTTTTAGAAAAGTAATCTTTGAGTTGATTCCTCTTTGTTTGGACACTTGAAAACCAGGATTGTGATTAAAAAATCCCTCACATGGTTTATGGTTCTCATCCATGCAAGCTAGGGGTACACATAGTTGTCTAATTGTTCGGGTTTTGGAGGTGTGCGAATCTGAAAAACACTAATTTGAAGGAAAATATTTGGGTGTTTCTGATTTTTATTACGAGATTGTTTGGAGTACTTTGAGTGGGGGGAAATTTTATTTGAGATCATTCACCCCCTGATCGCCATTTCGATCCTTCACTTTTATACAATTGCTCAAATTATTTAGATCATATCATTATACTGGTTATTATCTAATGTTGCAAGTGAACATAACACGTAAGAACAACCTTCTCATAGTCCATTAGTTCTAGCTTTTGCTATTAATTCCCATTCTTACTCTCCAACATAATTGTCACCTCTCGTTGTTATTTAAGTGTGCCCCCTAAACGAGTTAACTTTTATGTGGTTTTATGTACCACATATAACTAGCAAAAGCTAAAAGTCAGGTAAAATGTGTTTTTACAGCTTATTATAGAGAGAAATTAGCTGTTTGATAAATAATCTTTTATAAAAAGCTATCGCTATTGAATTTAGTCCGATAAACTAAAAAATATCATTTTAGGAATGCCACCCAAATGTACCCTAAAAATGCTAAGGCTCCCAAACATACCCTTAGAATATCCTGATGGTAGAAACGGGAGGACTTTATTAATGATGGCGGTGTGCTGTGGGCCTTGTAAGCTTGTGTGACATGGGAGAGCAGAGCAGGCCAGAGCGAGCCGGCCAGCAGCCGCTCAGAACGCGAGGGCGTGCGTGACAAGCTGTGCAGGTTACTCTCCTGTCTCTCTCAGCCTTCTCTCTCTCCATCCTAGAGAGAGATAGAGAGAGAGAGGAGGAGGCAGGCAGAGACAGGGAACAGATAGTAGTTTGCAAGGAAGGAGAAACAAGAGGGAGACGGAGCGAGAAGGGCTCATCAGTATCGGAGGTGATCTGCCACTCAGGGTGAAAAAGCCTGTCTCATATCTCGACTCCTCAGACATCCCAAAATTAATTTAATCATGCGCCAGATTGCATCACATCACGCACACAGACGTGCCCCTCTCGCTCTCTCTTAACTCTTTCCTGCAACATCTCCCTTTCTTTACGTCTCTTTCTCTCTGCTCCTCTCTTTTTCTTTAGCTGGAGTAGTACGTAGCAAAGCAGCAAGAGAGAGATGCTGGAGCAGCATGCAGCTGCAGAAGCAGGCGCATGGGGACGGATCACTGTGGCAACTCTTCTGGCCAGTAGGCTCAGAAAAGTACCACTCGTTCTCATCAGATGCAATGCATGGCTTCTTGATTTGTTTTAGCTTCCTGGCACACGTCGCACGATCAGAGAAGCTTGTACCCATGCATGCAAGTATGCAATGATGCAAAGAAACGCAAATATATTTCGCCTCGTTTCATCGCGTCGGTAAGGTGGCCTTTTCACTGCACTGATTGGCATTGCACCATTGAATGAAGATATGGGATAATGGGATGGCAGGCTGGCTCCACGCAAGGCGCTTCCAAGAGGCAGAGACGCATTTTTCAAGGGCTTCTCGAAGTGTGGGGGTGAGTTTTTCTTTTCTTTTGTTCATCCTAAATGCATGACAACAGTCGTCGTAGGCTCGTAGCAGCAGCAGCACATTATTTGATCCCTGGGATATCTGGGCGGACGGAGCGAATCTAGTGCTACAGTGATGAGATCGTGTGGTGCATTTATTGCCAACCTGAAGTTGGCAAACTGACTGGTCAGTGTGCACCTGCATGCATATGATAAACTCAAAAGCGACGTTTTTGACGCATGATGTAATATTGGAGACACCAAAGAGCTCGACATCAGCTTTGGCTCCCGGATACAGTAGTTAACTACTGACAGGGACGCTTCTGTATGTTAAAACTACTGCTCGTGGCTATCAGAGAAACGGAGATATCAGATATGTCCTCCAGACTCCAGAGCTCCCACTGCCATTTCCAGGATTTCCATCGCCAATCACACCCATGGGATCAATCTGCCTTCTCGATTCGATCGATTTAGTTAATCACCTCATAGGGTGTGGATCTGTGCGAGAGAGAATTAAAAAGAGAGTTTCGTAACATGGCGCTGCTATGCGTACTATAAACTTATGTACGCGACTCTTACGACGACTCTACCTCATGCGCACGGACCCATCATCCTCTACGCGTTCGGTTTCTTCAGAGTTCAGACCCATCGTTCTCCAACGCCAATTTCTGAACCCAAATATATAGCTTCACCTCGCTCGAATCCAAACCCAAACACTGAAAAAACGCCCATGTAGAGGTGCCGGAGCAGGCGTGACCGGATATCAACAAGTGCACTGACGAGGTCCTCAGGCCGATCGAGCTGTCCCTCCATGGCAACACGCGGTGCTCACCGTCGCGATGTCCGTACTAGCCTAGCTGGCCACCGTTGGCACTGCCCGTGGCAGCTCGGCTTCGAAAGTTTTGCTGTATTGGCTCCATGTTCATTCGTATTTTCGAAAATAGCCACTGCAGTGACGAAATTTCAGAAATAGCCCCCTGATCCACGCCTGCAGCGACCTGGAGCAGCGGCAAAATTTCGGAATTTTTTTTCCCCGCCGGGCCCACCTTGCCGCTGCCTGGAGCAGCTGCTCCCGGCCAGAACCCGCCCGCGCCATGGGGCCCGCCGAGCCGCGACCTGGAGGTGCGGCTCCCCCTGCGCTTGCCATGCTAACTGATTTTTTTATCCGTTTTGCTAACTGATTTTTTTCGAGTTTTTAGCCATTTTAAATGTCGATTTAACAGATTTGGCTACTACGGCAACCGTATTCTATTTGTAGCCCCTAGGACGGCGATTCCGCAGACGGCAAGCGCTGCAAAGGATTGTCGCGATCACCAGGTGCTCGCTATTCTGCATTGACTTTATCCGAAAATTCATTGTTAAAAGTCAGTGTTAAATTTTTGTAAAGTATGAATTATTACAGCTCAGAGTTTCTTTGTCGGTTGCTAGAATTTTAGAGTTAAGTAAATTCAAAAATTCATATTTATTTGTGATAATCGTAATTCTTATAGTGTTGTACAAATTTATTTGTTAGTTAATAGATTTGATTAAAAAATCAAATTTTGTTGTTTGTCATTCTCTTTTGGGTGTGCGACAAGTTAGACGAAAAATTATAGTTAATTATTGAATATAACCCGACATTGATATTACGAAGTGCAGGGTTACAATATAGGTACGTGGCCCATAAAACTAGGATACAACGCAGGTATACATGCCTTAGAAAATTCATAAAACTAGGATACAACGTATTCCATAGTTATATGCCTCTGGTGAAGGACTAAGTAACAAATCCATTCATTTTATGGCCATGGTTGTAGAAATAGACGGTCAAAACAAGGATAATCGTATATTGGTGGCGGACGAGGTCTTACGTATGGATACCCGAGAGGGCTTGATGGAATATCGTCGTCAGGATTTGGAGGACTCCGAGGACGTAAGGTTCGTGGGCTAGGTGGCATGAAATCGTCATCATCATCGTCATTTATATGGTTTTGAGCTAGACCTCTTGCGGTGGTGGTTGAACGTCCTCTTGCATTGTTTCTTGAACAGCCTGTTGTAGTAGCATTTGAACGGCCTGTTGTGGTAGTTCTTGAACGTCGAGGTCTAGGTGATACGAAATCGTCTTCATCATCGTCATCATCATTTGCATAGTTAGGAGCAAGCCCCCCTGTGGTGGTGGTTGAACGTCCTCTTGCATTGTTTCTTGAACAGCCTGTTGTAGTAGCACTTGAACGTCGAGGCCTAGGCGATACGAAATCGTCGTCATCATCATTTGCATAGTCAGGAGCAAGCCCCCCTGCGGTGGTGGTTGAACGTCCTCTTGACCTCAAGTAAGATCCTCTTCTGCGTCTTCTGCGCGAACCGGGCATCACACCCCCGCCGAAGAGCATGTACAAGAATTCTGGGATATCTTTGTTCAGCAAATCTTTATCCTCCGGGAATGACTAACACACAAGACGAGCATGCAAATTAGTTAACTTAGAGATAATGGTAAAAAGACTTGTTGGGTGAACAAATCTAAAATATCTAACCTTAATATGCTCTGCATACTGATCGGGGAGCATCATTACCCTGTAAAGTCTCGTAGAGAAACCAAGAGCAGAAGGGTGGTCGGCTAGTTCGCACATCCTGAAATATGTTTGATGCCACTCTTGCAAGTGCGCCTTCAGGTCGTCGGCGTTCACAAGGTTAAGGACGGAGGTTGTCACGTTATTCCTCGATAATGTCGGATGGCACTCTTGCAATTTGGACAGCACATTACTTAGGTTCTCCTCCTTGAATGGATCATCCTTCCCATTATGCGTAACCTTCAATGTGTAATGTAGGGCTACGCTGCTCATTTGAGGTGTCCACGGGAAAGCTCTGCTAGAGGATCCAGCCATGGAGGATTCTGAGTGGGAGCTGTGTGTGTGTGTGCCTAGGGTTTGGCCTTTTGTAGACTCGACGAGGTGGTGTATGGACTTATTGTTGGAAGTGTGTAGTCAAGTCGGGCTGAAAAAACAGTCATGCATGCAAGGTGTCAGTACTAACAAATATGTTGTGCACTGAAGGGTCACTTCAGAGTTAAAAGTAGGTAGTGAGTGGTCATTTCGGACTGTGCGGTGTGTGGTGAGTGCGTACTAAGTGTACCGATGGGACATAGACCCTTAGAAATATGTATCTATGTACTTCTATCTATAAAAAAATGTACACTCATAAAAATGCGTATATATCTATTTAACATATTTTTCAAGTGTTCGATGGTTTGATGTTGAATGATGGATTCCTGTATAAACAGGTTGCGCTTAGTTCTTTGATTTACTACACAGTTATGTGATGATTTAGGGTGTTCGTGCTAATGGATATTATCCTCATCAAGCACTTCAAAAATATGACCAGTTTGACGATCACTATGTTATTAATGGATATTATCCTCATCAAATTGCTAGGAGTTAATATTTTATCCACACCGAACACTCAGTGAAATAACATTTTTAGATGACAAATTATAAAGTAATAGCCCTTGGGTGATGAGGTAATTCGTACACTCATGTGTTTGCCGACTTTGTACAACAGACTTTAATGCTATATAAGCCTTCTCAGCAATGAATACAATACCTCAGATAAGCACTAAAATCCATCAGCATTACAATATCTTAACAAGTCTTAGCAACATCCATCAGCATTACAATAACTTAACAAGTCTTAGAAACATTACAATAACATAGCAACTCTTAGGAACATGCATAAGCATTACAATAACTTAACAAGGCTTAACATTATAACAGGACTAATTTTTTCCCGAACCATCACTTTCAATGTCGATACCTTCATCTTCACAATACTGTCAATCATCACGCTTACCCTCGTCATCGCTTTCGTAGTCGTAAGGAAGACACAGATTAGGGTCTACATCCCCTTCAGGCTCTGCATCCTCTTTCGGCTCTACTTCATTTCTTTGCATCGATTCACGTGACTGTATGGCAACTTGCTCAAGGCTGTGAGCTATAGCTTCGATATCAATCACAAACCATTGTGTGCATTGCCACATGGACATGTGTCAGGACTAAAATTGTCTTGGGCAATTTTGTTTAGGTCAGATGCGATGCACTCTATTTGTTCCACTGTCCATGCCAATCCTTTGCTGAGCTTCTCCGAATTCTTATCCATCTACAAGTATTACAAGTGTGTAATTAACAAACCTAAGTGCTGCTTGTTCGAGCGTGCAAGCCCTATTCTGTTGCAATTCCGAGTTTAAACCTCACATGCAAATCATGTTAGGGCTCATACCTTGCGGATCCGGTCGATCCCGCGGCACCAGAGGTCGAAGAGGTCGATGACGAGGCGGATCTGGTCGACGACGAAGCCGACGACGCCTCCACACCGGATTTGCGATGGAGCGCCGGAGCGATTGCCTATTTGCAGGTTCGTCGCGGGTGCGGGAGGCAACGATCCTTGTATGCAATGAGCAGGGAGAAGCGATGGGGAATCTCTCTCCGTCCCTGCAAAGATGGGGAGGTGTTTGGGGAGTCTGATGGAGACGCACCGGATAAGTAAGCTATTTAAAGTGATTCATCACAGCTGCATGATCTGTCACCCACCATTAAAGCTGCACGACCTGTCACTACACATCATCAAAGCTGCATGACCTGTCACCCATCATTAAAGCTACTTTCTCTACGCGTCGTGCAGTCGACCAATTTTCAAACCGGCCCAACGTGCCCAAGCTCCTGAGGGCCGCCACGTGTCTGGACCTGCGCCCCCACCCCTCCACCGGCCCCCTTGCCCGCTGCGCCCTGGCTCCCGCTTCCCGCCACGTACTACGCAATACTCTACTTCTCTCATGTCATGTCTTATTATTTATGCAATTTTGTCGTTACGGACGCTAGTGTTCAAAATATGAATGCGGGAAAAATCGTCACGAACAAGTTAAAAGCATTGGGCAGAGTGTTGCAACTTGTCACTGCAAAAGGTGACATAATAAGAAGGATTATCATTCTTAAAGCAGTACGAATTGGCCGACATCAATTACATATACGCACTTTAGTACAGCAATAGAACCGGTCGCTGACTCGTAGCTCAACTCGGATCTGTTCCCCGCTTTCGCGGACGACGGAGTTGGTCTTCTGGGAACGTGAACCGGTCAGGCGCGTGTGTCGTGCTCCGTAAGTCGTACTGTGTTTCTTGCGACGGTGGCATGTGTGGCGTGGCCAACATGTCTTCGACCCACCCAGGAGGCTGTATTGCAAAGTTATGTTAGTGCCGTGCTCAACAGTGAATGAGTACGATAGGTACCTCAGAGTACACGTAAGACTTACCGATTCTGGTCGCTCGGTCGTGGAGTGTTGTGCCCACTGAGAGAATTCGTCCCTGGAAACCTGCACCCACGTATTGTTAGCACGGCTCCGCGTTGGAGTTCTATACAACTGGAGAAACATACCCCTCATGTCGGCCGCACAGATGATGAACCTGCACCATATTCGTCGGTGTAGTGCGGGCGTGGTTACGCCCAACCAAGTTTCTTGAGGAGGTCTTTGTGGTAGCGTGGCGCGAAGCCACCCCAAGCCGAGCTTCTGGAGGCGGGTTTTGGTGGCGTGTCCACCTCGGCCTGCAAAATAGCATGATATGAATGGAAATGTTAGGTAACTCAGAAAAATATAGGTTCAATACGAAGTGATGACTTCAACGAAATATAATGTACCTCACGTGCCGACTGTGTAGACCAACTGTGCCTGCCTTGGGGGGTGTAGGTCTGCCCGAATGCAACATCATGAGGTAGACGGAACGACGCGGATGCACCCCTCTGTGAACTTGCCGGAGGCAAGTCCCGATCGAGAGTCCGGGTTCGAGTATGTGCTTACCTCGACAAGTGGAGCAGGCAATTCATGTTGCCGTCGAGATGACGATGGCAGAAGAGAGTCTTCCCCCGCTGGGCGCTGCGAAAAATACATGCCGCATCGAGTAAAAATACATTGCGTAAGTATTACGTAGTTTTTGAACGAAAGTTAGATGTTATACCTGCGTGTCCTGACGGCGATCCGAAATTTGAAGACGGCGAGCGCACTCGATCGTCTTCCGCAACGCTTCGATCGCGACGATCTAGGAGAAGGAGGTTGCGCTCTGCGAGCACCCGGATGGCGGCGTCGCTATGATGGCCGCGCGTAAAGTCTTCACGATTCCCGCGCATCATCCAACACGAGCGGAGTACCCTAGCGGCGGGAACTGTATTTGCGTTTCCCTTCTCGTAGTGCACTAGAAGCCTCGTCAACTATACGGCTGGCACGCTCGAACTGCACGAGCAAGGAAAATATTGGTTAGGCATGAATACAAATATTACTATCACGTACCTTCCGCTCGTACCGTGTCGTCCTGCTGTGATGCGTGGTGCAGAGGGTGGCCGAGGCCCAACTGGTCCTCGTGCGTGACCTCCTCGGGCCTCGGTGGAGCGGGTCTAGTAAGTCTACCACGCGTCGTGCGCGTACCACTCGGATCGCTACGTGCGACTACGGGTCGTAGGGTCGATTCTCGACCACTACTGCTATTGGCGGACTCCTCCCACGCGCGGGTCCACGATAATCGTGTCGGCGCCATCCATCGCTCTGTTAGCCCTTAGAGATTGCACGAAACAACAAAATTTGTAAGTTATGAACTCGGATTGCATCAAGCGAGCAAGTGAACTATTGTACAAATTGAATAGTACGAATTTCACTAACCTGTGCACTTTTTGTGGTAGAGGTAGGCCAACTAGAGGGGGGATTTCCTGATGAAGGCCGAACTGCCGCATCACTCGGGCAGGGCAATGCGGTTCGACCATGTGACAAAACACCATGTGGCATGTTGTCAACCAGTAGTAAATATCCTGGCCACACTGCTGTGACAATCCGTGCGGCGCCGTAGTGAACAAGAAATGCGAAGTACATGGTTTCCATATGATGTCGTCCTCGTGTAGGGTCTCGAAGTAATTATGATACTCAGGATAGACTCGACGAGGCCTCTCCCTAGCCCATCCCAACCGGCTGGCCGTCCACCGCGTACCCATGGTTGGCCGGTCGACCGGGTCCCCACCCTCACCGTAGAATGGAGCCTCCGATGGATACGGGTGCACGGGCTCCTTAAAGTACGGCCGCCCCACAGGGAAGTGCTCCCAGGACCATATCTGAAGCAGATAGTAACAAACTTCAAGCACGGGCACATCTCCTGTAGTCTTCAGGCATGCTTCGCACAAACCCCTGTATGTCGCGCAAAGCACCACTGATCCGAAGCTAAACTGTGGCACGTCGTCCAGCTGGGCGTCAGCCAATGCCTCAGTGATGTGGATCAAGCTGGGGTACATGGAGTCTCCCTGCGTGGAAGGAAACAACATCCAACCGAACAAAAACAACAGGTACGCCACAAGGTGACTCCGTACTACATACACCGGCGCATCAGCGGGACATTCCATGTACCGCCGAAGCCAGGACTGTGAAACCCCCCGAATATTCTCTGGGACCGCGTGACCGAATCGGTGCTGCAACCTAACCCTCCAATCAGGCCACTTCGGTGGCGGGACTATTGGCCTGCCCCTGATAGGCAAACCGGTAATAATGGCAACATCCTGCAGGGTCACCGTCATCTCGCCCCAGCGGAAGTGGAACGTGTGGGTCTCCGGCCTCCAACGATCGACGAGGGCAGACAGTAGAGCCCCATCCAAAGAGAAGCAGCGACCAATGTCCATCATCCGTGCAAACGGCAACAGACCCGCCTGCCGTAGAAGAGGGACGTAGCGCGGATCCAAGGGCAAGTGGATGCTCGGACCCCTGAGAACGAACGGCGGTGGACCGTCCCCCGTGAGCTAGGCACTGCTACGATGTTTCCCATCGTACGATGGGTCAAGGAGAGTCTGTGCGTGTCCAGCCATAACCTGTAGTGAGACAATAAATGACATGAGTTAGATGTACGAGTAGTGACATAGAGTAGTAAATGTTATAACATGAAAATCAACAAACCACATAACATCACAGTACATAACCTTAAGGTACATGGCATTAGCTTGCACGTCGTATTACATAACGTGCATTTACATTGGTGAACCAAGAATAAAATGACATGCTAGTACTGCAATCACAAGTCGTAATACATTGTCACATGTTACTACGGACAACTCGACGAACCCGCCTTATTAGGGCAGTTCCGCACTGTATGACCTACTACCTGCTGGCAACCGCACCTCCGTGCGGCGGTGCATCTCGCACGACTAGCGTCCATGTCGTTACGGATTAAATGCGTGGCGCCACGGTCACGACCACTCCTCTTCAAACTATCATTCTGGCACCAAGTCACTTGGCCAGGCCACAGCTCCCTCTAATGCATGTCCAGTCTGTAGGAGTTAAACTCCGAACTCCATGTCCCGAACAGATGGTCGGTGCTAAAGTATTCCGATATGTAGGGCGCGGATGACTGACAGAGAACCGCGCACGCTGCATATACATGGGAGCACGGTTTGTGCAGCAGTTTTGGCTTGTTGCACGTGCAAGTCGCTACATCGCGTATTGTGCACACTTGTTTACGATAGCCCCTGCAGTGGCCATCCACGAACTTCTCCCACAGACGAACTTCAAATTTTCGCCTAACTCCATCCATGGTGTGCGCAATGTGCGACCGGCCCTTCTCAATCTTCTTCTCCATGTAGGCGTGCATACGTTCCGAGAACTGCTTCCCCTCATCTAGGTGCCTCTTAGCATTGATTCCTCTATTCACGAAGTATCCAACAGTTCTGTTCCAGGTCTCCTCCACGATGGCACTGATTGGGAGGGACCGGACACCCTTCAGAACACTGTTGTAAACCTCTAACATGTTTGTTGTCATTATTCTGTACCTTGCGCCGTCGGTGCCGTGGAGCAGGGACCACTTCTCCAGCTCTGGAGCATGGAATTGCACCCACTGGGAGAAGTTGTTGATCTGAGCCTCTGCTTGCTCCGTCGTGTGCTTCAAGGTCTCCTTGTCCAAAACTCTCCAAATTGCCTCGAACCTCCACCTTTGGTTTTGCATGCATAGCCTCTTGAATGTCTTCATGACTTCCTTGCTGCGGAATGACCTGTGCATGTTCGCCGCGAGATGCCTCATGCACCATCGATTGATGACATCATTCCATTGGTACGGTGGCTGTGTACCTCCTTGCATGGTGCTGATGGCCGACAAAAGCCCAGCATGCCTATCTGTGATGAGGCACACGTTCGGGCGGTCCTGGACAACCGACTGCTTGACATTGGCAAGAAACCACAACCAGCTAGTCGTGTTCTCGCTTTCCACAATCGCATAGGCCACCAGGAGTAGCTGGTCGTTGGCGTCGACGGCGACCGCCATCAGTATGGTGCCCTTGTACTTGCCAGATAGGAAAGTACCGTCCATGGTAAGAACAGGTCGGCCGTACTTAAACCCCCGAATGGCTAGTCCGAATGCCCAGAACACACGGTCCAGGATGAAACAGTTCGGACCCTTTGTGGGGTGTGGTCTCTCCATCTTGTTGATGTAGGTCCCCTAATTCGCTTCGTCAATCTGGTGAAGCATCCGTGGGACTAGGTTGTACGCCTCTTCGTACGTGCCGTACATCATCTCTATTACTTTCTTCTTCGCTCGCCACACCTTGCCGTAGCTAACAGGATATCCCACCATGTTAACCACGTCAGCCATCAGTAGCTTCGGGGAAACGATGACGTCCGCTGTGACCAAGTGAGAAGTCAAGCTGGCCACATACGAGGATGTCACATTTCTATGCTTGTGTAATGGCTCAACAAGCACACAACTGTGATCCGTCAGGACGGTTATTCTGAAGCCCGAACTTACGGCCTTCAGTCTCTGCGCACGGATCTTGCCAGGACACTCAGGATCCAGGCACTTCACAATGTACATATCCGGGTTTGACCTATACACCTGGCACGTGCGGCTGATGTTAACCGCATATCTTGCAATTGCCTGCTGGGCGGCACTCTTCGTAGGGAACCTTTGCCCTACGAGTAGAGTATGCTGCTCGAAGGCCCAACCATGGCTGCCTTCGTCCGGCAACACGAGGGAAGACATCGCCGAATCATCAAGCCGTGAAGACAGATAATCCACATCAGTGGACACAATGCAACCGATGGGAGCTGCATCGTCATCTTCACTGCTATCTGTGTGGACGTCATCATCATCGTCGGATGTTGCTACGTCCTCCAAGTCTTCTAGGTGCTCGTGGCAGTCAATGCGGGCGGACCACCACTGCCCGATGTCTTCGTTTGGGTGAAATTCATCGGGAGTAATGCCCTCTCGGACGCTACCACGAGGACTAGAGGTTTCTCCTCTATCCACAAAGCGCACATACACCATCAGGCGACGGTGTATCTGCGCCTGAGGATTCATCACAATTTGCATATATTGCCCCCACTATGAGCTGCTCGCGATCTTGCAGAGCGCCCACAAATAGTCCGTCGAACCAGCCACAGCTCTGGCATGTAGGGCTTCGATTACAAGCTTCTTTCGGCAGATCTCCTCGTCAAATGCGCTCCGCACGCACCTACGGAGCTCGCCCAGGTCCATCTCCATCAGACCCGGAGCCTGGACCACCTTCCGTTCGCAGTTCGAAAGGTCCACCCCACATGGACCATCTCGAACAACGCCGTCGCCATAAAACACAAACAAATCATGCATATCTGCCATTTAGTACCTATCATAACAAATGGCTCACGCCCATTATATCCTATCCAAACGTATAGTTAGTCAACTCTGTAAAAACAAGTACGATGGAAAATGTGGCCATCATTGATTTTCACGTCAAACGGTTAGCGTAATTCTTACAGTTATGCATACATTGTGCACTATTACTACTATTGTACGTGGTACTAAAAATTTCATATCCTGCTGGTACTACACTAATATTATCATATTCGTAATACTAGTTTTTTCGCTAAATTACGTTATTATTTACGTCATGTATAATTGTTTTACGGGCTCCTAAATATAATATTATTGACCTCACATGTACAAATGCCGGTATGCCATGTATTATTAATTCCAATAAAATCAAAATAAATCCCCGTCCCCTGGATTCCACTGTACAACGGTCGTTTTTTTATGTTTGTCGGTTCTGAGGCTAATCGCGCAAAATAATTATCTTGCCAGGCTAGAACAGTAACAAAATCGTCTAATCTACAATAACTACTCATTACATTACATCAACATAGTCATTTCACACACTGCTACTTGCAGTAACATCACACCAACTTGTCCCATTTCACGTACTACAAATTAATCTACTACTATCATGACATGTCATATTATTTACGCTATTTTTGTCAACACAGACGATATTTCAACTATCTAAAAACAGGATTGCGCAGGGACCTAATACAGTACAAAAATTCTCATTTCATCTACTGCTTATTGTAGTGATACTGAGGTCTCAAGTACTATTACTTACACTAATTTCGTACTAACTATGCTAATATTCCAATATTATTATAATACTAAAATTTCGAAGAATTCATACTAACCTTCCTGAAGGTGTCCTCAAGATCACTAAAGCCCAAACAGCGTACAAGATAATCTTCGTACACAATACCTGCAAAGTAAAATACGAGAATCAAATACTACGTAACAATATTACTCTAAACATAAATGCCAGTAAATTATAGAGAACGACTAAATGCTAGTAAAATTCATATTCTCGTTTCTGCCTGTTTTTTTTCCTAACCCTTCTTTCCCCGGCCTCTCCTCCTAGCGCTCGTGGTTGGAGGAACTCCCTCGCTCGAGAATCCGAACCCTCTGTGTATTCTGTGCTAGTCCAGGATCACGCTAGCACACACATCCTTTACAGGGTTGAACATCACAGACATTCACAACGATACCATAATAAATATTGCAAACATTTATATAAACTGAATTGTATGACCTTATGGTCTCCTTACATAAATCAGCCATGCAGGGCTTACATTATCAGAGTGAATAGGAAACAGCAGAAAACATATGAACTTCATGGAAGCCCTCATCTTGCCACAGGCAACCGACTGGGCTTGCCCCCTAATTGTCCGGATCTTCAATATACTCCTCCTCCTAGGCCGGCGTAGACTCTTCCACTAATGTTGGGATTGATAGGCAAGGAGGGGTGAGTACTCAAGGCACTCAACAAGTAATGCACAGAATGCGGTGCTATTACTACATGCAAGGGTTTTTCCAAAGAATTGGCTTTCTTGGTTCTTTTGCATTAAACAACATTTTTAAAACGAGCATCTTATTTAGATTAAAAGCAATGAAAACAGTTATATATAATGCTAAGTTCTTCAAACAGTTTTTGTTCAAAGATTCTCGGCGCACAGCCTTAAATAGTTCATTTTTAGCACTGGCGAATAGCCACCCATTCCACATTTTTGTGTTTGAAGATCTAACCCTTGACTGTAATCCCCGAGCAATGCTCAGTACCACGAGCACGGCTATTCGAATAGATTTGACACTTTGCAGAGGTTGTACACTTTACCCACAAGATACAGCCGCTCACCACACAGATGATTGCCCGTAACAAAGCCTTTCAGGAACCTCTACCTTAACCAATGAACCTCTCCGGTATTACCTTCACTATCACTTCCCTCACACAGAGCCGAAGTATAGGGCAGGACAACACCGTTGGATGGGCACCAAGCCGCAGCACAGGTACGCTCCCCCACACAGATACACCCCCATGTACTGTCACCCCGAGGTATCAGAGGAAAGATATCAGAACCCTAATCAACTAGGTCTATCCCATATCAGACATGTGGTTGTACGGGTGACTCATATCAAAGGCTTGCAAGGTGAAGTCCTTAACTGACCAAGGCAAGACTTCCAACACTCAACAGTGGCACACAGACTCACATCACTCATCAACCCATTGCCACACAGGCCCACTTGGCACAAAGCCTCTTGCCACTTGCCCCAGTCTAAATCATTTCCCACCCCGTTGATTATTGTGCAACACATGCCCGCAATAACTCAACATTGGTACAGAACCACATAGGTCTCTGTACCTTAGTCTCATCATGTGGCATCATCACACCACTTTCAAAATAAATTCAATATTTCATTAGTCAACATTGATACATTTCCCGAAAAATCATTCATGACTCGTTGCAAAGCTAAGCAGCTAACCACGGTCTAGCCTCCCGTGTTGGCATCATATTAATATCAAACAAATATGAATAACCTTAGGGTGGATAATGATTTAAAGGCATACACTACAAGAATCAGGGAAAAATTCGTGGGCCAAAAACCCACAAATTTAAGCTAAAACCCACGAATTTAATTTAAATTCGTGAGCAAACCGTCGAATTTATTTCACGAATTTAACTCGACGAAATTAATTAATTAAATTCGTGGGTACCCACGAATTTAAGTTAAATTCGTGGGTTTCTTCCAAGCCCACGAATTTAATTGGGTTTCTGAGTTAAATTCGTGGGTTTAATAAACCCACGAATTTAACAGCTTAAATTCGTGGGTTTATTAAACCCACGAATTTAACAGATTAAATTTGTGGGCTAAATAACCCACGAATTTATCAGATTAAATTCGTGGGTTTATTCGTGGGTTATTTTGCCTACGAATTTAATCTGTTAAATTCGTGGGTTTATTAAACCCACGAATTTAATCTGTTTAAATTCGTGGGTTTAATAAACCCACGAATTTAATCTGTTTAAATTCGTGGGTTTAATAAACCCACGAATTTAACTGTCATTTTTACAAAAAAAAAGTATATATATCCATATATATATCCAAATGTATGTATTTTTATATATATATGTATCGCACTCAATACATATAACAACTAAAGAAGAAAAGAAAAGGCAAAAAGAAAATTGAAACTAAAAATTGCCAAGCGAAGAATAAATAACAAGGATCATCTATTTTGTTCAAATCGATCGAAACACTAACACAAAAGACAAACTCCACAATGAAGTTCAAGCGAGCGAAGAATTAACAAGCGAGACACCAAACCTATTACCATTACTAAAATATCAAACCAACCTTTTAACTCTTCAAAACCGGCTTAAAACTAAGTCTCCGAATGTACAAAATTTCGCATGACCTCTCTTGTAAATAGGACATCCACTCAGAAAAAAACATTTGCAGTTATAATATATATATCAATCTCTCAAACCGAAGGAGACATTCTAGCGCATCCTTAGATAATCCAATCACACATCCAACGGCAATTTGTAAACTACGCAATGACGTACAACACATTACAACCGCAATAGATACAATCCACATTCCATTAAAATAAGTCCATCACAATAAGTCGATCACAACGTATCCATCACAACAAGTTATAAAGTACAACAGTTATACACCAATCGAGCTCACAATGGAATTCATGCCTCGGGGTTGTTGGAGTTGTGGGCGCTACCACCACCGTCGGCGCTGTTGAAGATGTCTTCTATGTGTCGTCGTTAGTACGTGCTAGAGGGCGTGACCTAGAAACCTGCAAGTTCAAGATTAACTTAGGTTGTGCTACAAGTAACATTATGCTGATTCACATGATTGTCAATATGAGAATATCAATAGTACTATTCAACCAAGACACAATATGAGAATATCAATATGACAGTTCAAGCTAAACAAGAATAGATACTATATATAAGAACTACACGTACGAGCTAGTCAAGATATGCTGCAATAATCATATGAACATCAATCTCATATTCAATGAAGTATCAAAGTAATACTCTCTAGTATTAACATAAGGCCAAGATTACAACTAAAATTATTTAATTCAACTTCCAAAGGCCCCAATTGCTTCACTGAGTATTCAAAAGATAACAAACAGTGAAAATAGTTCAAAGAAGCAATTAAGAGTTTTGGTAGTCATTTTAAGAGTTCAATATACAAAGTACAAATATAAAGCATTCTACAAGGATAAACAATCAGATTGTACATATGGGCAAACAACACATTCTACAAGGATGCCATATAAAGCATTTAAAACATAAGTTCGCAATTGAACAAGTTGTCTTAAGATAACTTTTCAATTCCAAGAAGTCAGCACAATATAAGGTTCGAAATCAAAAAGTTATTGACAGAAAGAAAAAATCAAATAGCACGTAATGGGTTAATAATTTGGTAAACCATCACTTATCTACAGGAGTACAACAATGAACTTTCATAAGCACACATGTTAACCTTTTCAAGTATGAACATTGAGATGATTTGTGCAAGGTTTAAGAAAGAGTTGCCTAAATGTCCTAAAATCGACTAAGTTGTGCATTTCAACAAAAATTATCACTTTTGCAATAGATTACTCAGATTGATATATACTAAAAGAATGAACTAGATTTTCTACGGAAGTATATGTCCATCCGCTGCACATGTAATCTCATATTCAATGAAGCATATGTAATCTCATATTCAAAGAATGAACTAAAGTTCCTACGAAAGCATATGTTCCTAAATTTGAGCAAGAGAAAGGAAGGGATGGGGCAGGTAGCTCACCAAGTCATCAAACTCCATAACAAAGTTCAAGCTAACGAAAAATTAACAAACGAGACACCAAACCTACTACCTCTACTAAAAGACCGAAACCAACCCTTTAACTCTATAAAACCGGCTTAAAACTAAGTCATTGAAATGTACAAAATTTCGGCATGACCTCTCTAGTAAATAGGACATCCACTCAAAGAAACAAAAAACATTTGCGCTTATAATATATACCAATCTCTCAAACCGTAGGAGACATTCTAGCAGATCCTTAGATAATCAATCACACATCCAAAGCGGCAATTTGTACACTACGTGCGCAATGACCACCACCACCACGCTACCGTTGAAGATGTCTTCTATGATGTCGCTCGTTAGTAGGTGCCGGAGGGCGTGACCGAAACCCGTAAGTTCAAGAATTGACAAACTTAGCTCATGTCGCAAACTTAGAATGTTTTCGACATCCATACATGTGGTGTCGCCCGAGGTGGCTGCAGGCCCACGGGTTGAAGTACATAGGCATTCCTTGGCTTGGCATAGGTGGTGGGTACATGTAGAACGGGTTTGGAGGTCGGGAGCCTGTAAGGCATAGACAGTACATCATGCCACATATAAATCATTCATTCAAATTTTAAATAACGAATTGAACCGATCCGTCTTTACCGTGGTGCCTCTCCGTAGAAGGTGGTGCATCGTGGAGTGAACATGTAGAAAGGAGGAGGAGGCTGGGAGCTCTGTGGATCATAGTTTGTGATATGAAGTACACATAATAGAGTTTTTTGAAAATAAAGAATGCATGAGAATATCATATAACCTGAGGTGCATCTCCTAGGGGTGGTGCCTGCATCCCAGTAGGGTTTATGAAGGACACCGGGGGAGGCTGAGCACCCTGTGATGCTTCTCCTTGTGGTGGTGGCTGCATGTGCGGAGAAAACATGTAGAAGGGAGGTGGCTGGGAGCCCTATGACATAATAGTCCAGTTTGTGAATCCGTGATTTGACGAGCTAAGTGAATTAAAGAGTAATGAACTCAAGTATCTTTACCTGTGGAACAGGAGGGCGAAACACTGGCACGTTAGGTCCAAGAGATTGTGACAGTTGCTGCATATAGATTGTTTGTTAGATTTTAATCACAAATGTAAACTTGAGCGTTTTGTTCAAAGTTGAGATTGTACCTGCAGATACATTTTCATGTATTCTGAGTCTTCTCGGCTTCTGCAAGCTTCCTCTCATGCTTGACGAGACTCTTCTCGCGCTTGACGAGCCTCCTCTCGCTCTTCACGATCCTCCTCGTGCGCTTGTGCTTCCCGTGCGGACCTCGACGAGCGAGCACTCCCCTGTGAGGAAACCGAGCCTCGTGGACGACGATCGCAGTCCACAACTCCATCCCCCATGGCCCACCTACAAACGATATATACTGAAATGTGACAATGCAATATTTTTTTTCCTTACTAGAGCGAAAACAAATAAAATCAGTTTTATTAACGAACCTCCCATGCTTTAGGCCCTCCAACATGGTACAACGCTCCACATCGACCGGTGCGGCCTCCAATCAACCTCCGCCCATGACGTTGTGTCATTTGTTCTCGCATATGACGCTCGCAAAACAACATTTTGGTGCTCTGGATGTAAATTTGCACAAAACATATTGTGTCATTCTTACTTACCATCCTCTCACTAGCCCCGCTGCCGCACAACACATCCGGTTCTGTGAATCCTCGCCTTGGTGCCCCGGATGTAAACTTCCACAAAAGTGGAGTACTCCCACTTTCAACCTCCTACGATGCAAAGTTATAAACAATTATAATACCGATACATAGTGACAAATTCACTAACAATTATAATACCGATATTTACCATGCGTTGCTCTAGGCCAATGTGTCCGTCTCGCGCCGTACTTGTGCTTCCCCAATCTACTTCTTCTGCTCTCGATTTCTATTTGATTTTTCTTGAAAATCCTCCACCCCAATACCGCACATCCACCTCCAATCCTCCATGTCCTTCATTATCCAATCGACCGAGCTCGAGATACTCTTGTTCCACAGTGTATCCTCCTCGCCTCGGTCCTCTTCTCATGTTCACCTTCTTCACCCTCTTGTAAAATTGATGACAGCTTGAATGTGCATTCTTGAACGAATCTCCGACAACCTTTGTGCCACTCGTTGAAGACGCTTTTGGCCTTCTTCAAAGCGCTGTAATCGTCTTCGTTCTCAAGGCGAACCTCTCCCGCATATAATCACACACCACAAATTGTACTTACATTTAAAGCAATACTCAAATAGAGTAAATACATAACGCAAACTCACCCGAAGCCAGCCCACATCGCACTCGACATGTTTGGTTGTCTTCGCCTCCTTCACGCTCTCCTTCAACGCCCGGTGCTTCCAGCCAGGGCGCGAATCTATCCTCACCGACTCAACCATGCCAGGTAGTAGTACCGCCAAGGGCTCCCAACACGGCGTTAAACTTTGTAATGTGGCCCGTCCCACCCCAACCCGGCTCTTTCCAAAGGCCTACAACAAAATACAAGACAAAGATGCATCAAAACAATAAGTTGTCACCTAGCTAATGCTAAAAGAGAAGATATAATCATATTACCGCTCCCGTGTACTCTATCAACCTCCTATCGGCCGGGTTGCATCTCGACGAACCGAGACGGTTTTACTGAAACCTGAAATGCAAATAATTAGTTCAAAGACATTACAGTGTAAATATGGAGATTAAATGATAATCCAATACTACATATATACCGATGGTACCCAAGAAGACCCGCCCTCTTCATTGGCTCTAAGGTCGCCTCCAACTCTGCATCTGCCACGCTGCCTCGGCCTCGGATCTCAGACCGCTGCCCCACCGCCACCACCCCAACGACCTCCTCGTCGTCCGCCTCGCCATGTCGCCATGCTCACATCCCAACCGCCTCCTCTCGCAACCCCTACCGCCTCGCCCTCCCGTGGTCGCTCCGCGCCGCTTCTCATGCTCGCCATCGGCACCTCTGGAGCTGCTCTGCGCCGCTGCCTAATCTGCGCCCTAAGCAAATATGGCGCTGCCGCCGCCGAGTCCTCGACCATCGTAACCCTTGCTCCTCGACCTTCCGGAGGACGACCACGAACTTGCCTTTAAGCTTGTCAACTTTGATGCCCGAACATACTCATCTGCTCAAATTTGACAAGAGTTAGTATACTGTGTTTACAAATAATTTTCAATAAGTTGCAAAAAGAATGAGACAACTATAACATGTAAAAATGAAGGAGACAACAATGACTTGTAGAAATGAACGAGGCAACAATAATCTTACAAAATATACATATCAAAAGTCGCCGGTGTCGGAATCGCTCGCGACTCAGATTTCATTGAGACGTGCTTGAAGACGCAATCCTTACCGACTTTTGAGGGCGCTTCGTGACGGGCGGGTTCATCTGTTATTACGCCCGTGGCATCGGTAGGTAATTGATCGAGTCCCGCCTGTCGGAGACAAGGAAAGAATCCCTATAGCTTCTTCTTGATATACATCACCCACATCATCCTCTACGTTACTTGCCACATACTAAACATCCCGTGAGGATATACTTCGAGGTTAACTTTAAATACAACCCACCAAGCCTTCAAGCTACGGTGAGGATAGCTCGTAGTACACTGCTCAACCCGATGTGCAAGCACAATGTTATTGATATGGCCTGAAGCGTGAATCGTGCTTCACCTCCACCATCCCAAAGTCATCGACACGTGTGCCGCTGTGTGGATCGAACCAATGGCAATCAAAAACACAACCTTCAGCTTCTTTGCCACCCCAAAGGTATACTCAATTATGTTTTGTACAACACCGTAGTAGTCTAATATATCGCCACTGAATCGGATGACGCTGTGACTACTCCATTGCTTGAAGTGGCCGCAAGTGGACGGCTAGCTTCTAATTTCACTGCTCAAAACGGAACCCGCTCACATCACAAATGACTATAGCTCCTTGCCATCACATCACCATGTGAGAGCCGCCGAGATCCTCGTGACGGAGGCATCACGCATACACTATATAGCAACATTCATCACTGTTAGTCTAATATTAAGTTACTACAACAATTCATTTTAGAAAAATGAATAAATTGTCAAATTACATGCTGACGGAACCATTGCATGAAGCTTGGGCCGCCTTTCAACCCATCAGGACGTAGGTTATCCAATTGCTTAGTTGTGGGTTGTCGAGTTGACTTCCAATTTTCTTTGTCAAATACTCTACGTCATTTATTCTCGGGTTAAAAAGGACACTACACTGAAATGTTGAAAACATAATTCAGAAAGTCACTTACTCAAAATATTTTTCAACTTCTACCATGTTAGTGAACATGTAAAGCATGGCCATGTTCCACTCCTCATACTCAACATGGTGTGCGAAGTATACGACCCAACAGTTGACCCTTGCATTGAAAAAGCTTAAGTTCACGAACGGTTCTTCTTCCGTGGCACGGCATCGATTCTTACGGACATTCACGTTGTGCTTGAGTGCGAAATACTTTGTTGAGAAGTTTGTGATCTCTTTACTTGCATAAGCCTCTCGCGATACACCCTCTACCCTTGCCTTGTTGCGCATCAGTAGCTCTAAGCTTTTTCAACTCCCTTTCGACTATACATCCATCCGAATCAGCGCAGACCTCCAACCTTCGCTTCCCAAGGTAGATGCACCAGATGTTGCATCACATTCATAAAACCAGTGGGAAAGTTTTTTCCAACTTGCATACAAGCAATGGAATTCCTTTCTAACTTCGCATCAACGCCTTAGAGATTTCCTTACCGCATATCTGCCTATAGAAGTAACTGAGCTCGGCCAACATCCTCCACAACTCATTATCAAAATAGCCACGAAACATTACCGAAACAAGTCTTTCCATGATAATATGGTAATCATGACTCTTTAGCCCGTTTAGCTTACGGTCTTGACATTCACAAACCCGCTTTATGTTAGATGCATAGCGATCAGAAACTTTAGAGTTTTCAACCACCTCAAAATCTGTTTACGGTCTTACGGCTTCACACAAGATGGAGCTCGTGGCGGCTCTCATTCCCATTTAAACCAACTTTAACCTCGAGCCACGGCCTAGCACAATGATCACCCATGTCTTTCCTAGCACTCACGTTATCCTTTGTTTTGTCGGTTACATCAAACACCATGCTTATGATGCTTTCTGCCACATTGCGCTCTTGGTGCATCAAATCTATGTTATGCGGCAGAATCAAAGCTTTCGCATGGCAGCTCCCAAAGAAAAAAATATGAGTCCAGCTTGTGCTCCTTTCCATAGCCGATGAAACCCACTTTTGTAGATCGCATGCCGACTATGCCATTCAGCTATCTCCTCTCCTGTGAGTCGCTTCGGTGGCCCTTTTTTAACTTTCTGTCCTTTTAGAAATGCTTTGGCGTCGTTCCTAAAAGGGTGCCTCGTCGAAGCCATCGCCGATGGCAATCGAAGAATGTGATCTTTTACCGTCGTGAGCTGAATGCATCGTGAGTCGACCATACAAATTGGACAACACAGCGACCATGAACACACCACCGCCCAAATGCCATATGCCAACAAATCATGGACCGACCACGTATGCGGCTCGTAAGGTAAATTCTCTCGCCACCAACGCTGTCGATGCCTTTTCCTCGCCACAACTTCTTCACTCATCAATTAAGGGCCGCATGAACACATTGAGATCCTTCCTGGATGCTTAGGACTTGGAATGACAAGAGCAAGGAATATGAACCCTCTTTCAAGCAAATCTCGTGTGGAAGATTGTATGGCATGATGAAGACCGACCAACAAGAGTAGGGCTAGCGCCAGTCCGAAGGTGTGAAACCGTCCGTGGATAAACCAAGACGGACACTTAGGTCGCTTGCAAATGCAGGATCAAATCGGTCCAATGCCCGCCATGCCTCGCCATCGACGGATGCACCATCATATCCGGTCTTGGTCCTCACGCTTACCTTCTTTGTGCCACCGCATATGTTTCATTGCTTCTTTTGACATGTACACCGCTTAAGCCTATCCGTGATCGGTATGTACCGGTTGTTTAGTCGCGACCTTTGTAGTCACCGATACCCCTTCCTCATCTACCACCTCAACGAATCTGCACTTACCGCAATGCATACAATGGGTATCCTTGTCATGATCCTTCCGAACAAAGATGCAATTATTCTCGCACATCAATCTTCCGTAATTCATCCCGAGGCCGCCATCAACTTTTTCGATTGGTACAAATCCTTTGGCATCTTGTGGTTAGGCGGAAGGACATCATTCATTAGTTCAAGCAAAGCGTTGAAGCATTTGTTCAAAAGTTGAACTTCGACTTCATCGACATAAGCCGTAACCGCCGCAGGACGGTCACATTGGTCAAGTCATGCACTTCGTCCGAGGCATCAAGTAGCCTATAGAATTCCTTAACCTCCTCCTACCGTGACCCTCCCCGAGTTAAATTCACCCCCGCCAAGATCATCCAAAGATCTCTTCCATCGGTCGTGATCCTCCACATGGTCCAAAGATCTCTTCTCTCAATGGCACGCCTGCGGCCTCTCCATGACGGTGCCACACCAAATAGTTAGGCATGAACCCGCTTTTGCAAATGTGATATCGCACTATATCCTTGCTTTGAGTAGCTGTTATTCTCGCAGAGGGTACACGGCAATATACATATTCAGCTCCTCCAAATAATGCTTGCTTCAAGAAAGCATCCGTGATCCGCCCCATTCCCTTGAGTGCCCCCATCACTCCTCCATCCGTCATACATCGCCTTCGATCGTCACCCATTATCAAAGCTAAACAAATGAAACAATGTCAACGCACGACCGTGGCTTAGGTGACAAAGACAACCCTATTAGGAAAGATGTGTTCTAAACCCACCCAAGAATGGAGGCTATTGATGCGACTGTGACGCGCGCGCTATGAACCGAACGAATTTCAGAGCATAACCCGCCGTTCTCCAAACGCACGCTGATCTCAAAAGCGTCGGAGAACAACAGGTTATGTGGCCAAATCACGCTCGATCGCTCGCACGCCACAGCCCTATGCAACAACCAACATTCTCGGGCTGTCCAAAATACGAAGGATAATTCCGGAACCGCGCACCTCACAAGCAAATGTGAGATGCACCGTTCCCGAACGGGTGACGCCTATGCTCTCTACTGTTCGACACAAACCCTAAACTCTAACGTTATATACAACAAAGAATGAGAAAATAAAAATATATATATCATATGCAATAATATAAAATGAGATGAAATAACTTTAAACGAATGTAAAGAGATGAAATATACCTTCTCCAACGCACGTGGGGCGCGCGAAGGGTCCGGGAGGCGGGTGGCGCCAGATGAAGGCGAGGCGGCACCGTGGGCGGCGCCGGCGATGGCGCGCGGTGGCGCGGGCGCGGACAAAGGGGGTGGGGACGCCGCCGCCGTGGGCGGGCGGCGTCTCGGGCAACCAAGAGGGGTGGCACAGCGGGAGGGCGGCCGGGAGGCGGCGGAGCGGCGGCGCGCGCAGCGGCAGCGGCGACGGCGGCGGTGGTCGGCCGGGCGGGCGGCGGCGGCGAGGCGCAACATGGGCGGCGCAGCAAGCGGGCGCGCGGCCGGCGCCGGCGCGGCGGGGCGCGGCGGCGGCGCGGGAAGCGTGGCCGAGCAGCCGCCGGCGCTGCTGCGCGGGGCAACATGAGAGCGGTCGGCCGGTCGGCGCCACGGCCGGGGCAGCGGCAGGCGGCCGGCCGTGGCGGCGCGGCGCGGCGGGGGCAGCCGGCCCGGCGGCGGCCAGCGGCGGCGCGCGGCCGAGGGCGGCGCGCGGCGCAGTGGCCGACCGGGCGGGTGCGGCGTGGCGCTGTCGGCCGGGGCGGCGGCGGCGGCGGGCGGCCCGGCAGGATCTCGCGCCGAAGCGGCAGCGCACCGCGGGAGGGCGGCCGGGCGTGGCTCGGGCGGCCGAGTGGGCGGTGCGCAAGCGGGCGGCGACCGGGCAGCCGACGGCGGGGGACGGCGGGGCCGCAGTGGTCGCCAGTATGGGCGGGTGGGCGGGGTGGGGCGGCGCGCGCGTCGTCGCGCAAGCGCGGCGGCGCGCGTGGCGTGGGAGGCACATTAGGTCGGGCGTGCGGGCGTAGGGTTTTTTTTGCCGCGGTTAAATTCGTGGGTATGCCCGGGCCCACGAATTTAAAAGTTTAAATTTGTGGGTGATTTGTGGCCCACGAATTTAAAAGTTTAAATTCGTGGGTAATGTTTGGCCCACGAATTTAAATGTTTAAATTCGTGGGTAATTTCTGGCCCACGAATTTAAACGATTAAATTCGTGGGTTTTATTTTAGCTCACGAATTTAAATAAATAAATTCGTGGGTTTAATTTTGGCCACGAATTTAATTAAAAACGTGGGTTTTATACAAACCGACGAATTTAAATAAATAAATTCGTGAGTTTTTTTGGGCCCACGAATTAAAAAAACCCACGAATTTTTCCCTGATTCTTGTAGTGATACAAATAGTAATTTCAAGGTGGTGATAACAATATGGGCTGATTAGCTACATACGCCAAATCAATTTAAATACATTTAAATAAATTAGCATGCATAATTTCAAAGCATAAAGTACATTTTAAAATCTCGGAACAAAATAATCAAAGCATCACTTTCCTTCAAAGATTTGCTGGTCTTGATCCGAAGCTTGATCTTGAGCGACGAACTCTTCTTCGAAATTTTCCGGCAAATTTGCGTCTATGCGTAAAAAAATAACATATGCAATAAATAACCAAAACAGTAGACTATAATACCTCAAAAATTCAACTAAAATTCATAAATAAAAAGATCTCAATTTTACAAATTTTTAGAGACTGGAATCATCTCAATCGGAGTTAAAATGCAAAAGTTATAGCCTTTCAAAGTTTTAAAAAAATATAAATCAGAAAATCAGATTTGTTATAATTATTTTTATACTGAAAAATTGGGATTTATGATGTCAGCATTTCCTAATGATGACGTCAGCACAGAAATGAAATTCAGGTGAATTATTTTTATATACAAAAATATTTATGACGTCAGCGATGACGTTAGCATGACACGTGGCAGCCTCTGGTGCTGCCACGTCGCCTCGGTCTATGAACCCGGTCCACGGTTCGGCTCTGGTCCACCGTGGACCCGGTCCACAGAACAATGCACCTAGGCCCACCTGATGATGTCAGCATTGACGTAACTGCTGACGTCAGACGACTGCTACGTGTCACCATCTCAGCCATTCTTTATCTAACGGTCAGATCTCTACTACGTGGCTAAATCGTGGCCATCCAAAGATCAATGGTTAGATCTTCTGACGCACGCCACAGTGCACCGAGATGCGTGCAACACGCGTCGCGCATCCAGCGGGGCTCTCAGATCCAACGGCGCAATCACGCGCGGACTCGGCGACTCTTCGATTTCCGCGCTGCCACGCGGCACTCATCTGACGGTCCGTCTGAAACCAACGGCCAGATCTCACGCACACCTGGCGACGCCTCGGCTACGCAGCGACATGCGGCGCAATCGCAACGGCTCGTTTGAAAACAACGGACGAGATTGGTCACGCTTCGGTCAAAGGGGACACGCGGCTGCACGCGATTCGGCAAGGGCGCGGCGCAATCACCGCCGCTCGTTCAAAATTGAACGGTGCCGATTTAATCGGCGAAGTGGCCAACGGTCGACGCGTGTACGCATCTCAGCCACACAACTGTGATCGAACGGCTACGGTAAAAACCACACGACAACGCTAGATCTCTACCGCTTAGATCCGATCCAATGGTGCACGTTACCCGAGCGGTTTACTGTGCAACTGAGCGACGCGGCGTTATCTCATGCGTCCAAAAACGATCCAACAGTTACGATCTAAACTAGGTTTAGAACAGAGAAGAACGACGTGGACGTACCGCAACAGTTGGATGGTGATCGAATGGTTGACGGAGCTCGGAGAAGATGACGGCGACGTTGGTGAAGCAGGCTGCCGGAGCTGGGGAAGACGGCGTAGGCGACGGCGCTACGGTGATCTTCCGGCGTGAAGAAGTGATCCAATCGACGCGGCTTCCTTCAGCGAACTCGGGATGGGGTCAGAGCACGGCGGAGCGGCTCGTACGACGACGAGAGGAAGCAAAAACAACGGCGGCGAGAGAAAGCAACTACGGCGAGCAACGACGGGCCCTAGAGGGGGTCCCGGCGTGCGTGCAAAGAGTCAAAAGAAGCGTCTTGAAGTTCTCTTGAAGGACCGAGATGGCGAACAGAGGGGGGGGTGAATGGTCGCAAATAAAAATTCCCCCAAAATACTCCAACAAGAACCTCGACAAGATCGCTCAAAGGAAATTGTGAAAAACCCGAAAAACTAACAACTATGTGTACCCCAAGCTTGCATGGATAAGTACCATAAAATATGTGGGGATTTTTGAGTCACAATCCAGGTTGTCTAGTGTCCAAGATAAAGAGGAATCAATTCAAACTCTTGCTTTTAGAAAGGACATCAATTCAAATCACAAAAGTCACTTTTAGAAAAGCAAAAGCAGAATTTCCAGAACTTGTCCTCAATTTGCACAGGAGGCTGGTGGGTTTATACAGCTCAAAAAATTCTAAGAATTTTTCTCCCTATGAGCATCATAGTTGTAAAGAACTACACCAAATTTCTCCTCAAAAAGCTTTACAGAAAAAACAGGAAAAATCTAAGAACACAGTATGTTCAAGAACTTCGAGCAGAAAGTTTGGGGCTCGGTTTTCACCTCATGGCGCCCAAACGGTGCAACAAGTGAACTCCAAAATTTTTCTCTAGGTGTATATCACAGTCCGCCACCTCCTCCAATAAAACTCACTCAAAAATGATTTTTCTATATTTTTACAAAAATCAAACACTGACTGCTGCGCGAAGAACAAGTTCTGAACAAAGTTTGAACTTGAAAGAAAAGATGTTCTCTACTCATTCCAAGAGTGCAAAAGAGATGTAAAACCATATGAACACACTCAAAACATCCAAGATCAGCAGCATTTAGAAGGAGGGGAGGCAAATCCAAATTATTTGAAAGTAAATTGCGGGAAAGTAAATGCTGAATTTAAATTGCGTAAAGTAAAGACATAATGTAAATGCGCAAAATAAATTCAGAGGTGGATGGATAAAACTTTCATTTCTGGAAGGGGAGGTTACAAAGCCTCACATTCATCTGGGCAAAGCTCAAATGAGCATAAAAAACCTCAACACCTTCAAGGGAAGGAGGCCACCCCTCCACCCCTATTTATACTACTCTTGGACCACCTACCACCCTTTGATGAATCCCTCAACCCTAGAGCACTCATCTAAGGGCTAGGATTAACCCACACACACACAGCCATGCAAGGGCTAACCCAAAACCCACACACATACCGGGTTTTCTTGCACGGTTTTCAAAGCATACTACCTAGACCCGCTAACCTATCAACTAAACCTCAATCCGACGGCCCTCATTGATCCACGCGGCATCTAGCTAGCATCAACTCCTTTCCTTGTCTTCTTGACTTGTCCGGACTCCGTCTCCGATCATCTTCCGGCGATCTCCCAACCGTCTGGACCTCCGACGCTCCTCGCCTAGTCCCGGTCATCCTTCGCCTCACCATGACCTAGCACCGTCGCCCTGCAACCATCAAATACAAGGAAACTCCTCACATAGCAATGCCCACAAAGATGTGCAATAAACCATCCAACTCATCACTACCGTGTCCATACGACCGGTCCTGCCACTCTGGCAGAGACAACTCAAATTGCTTCATTTTGAAAATCAATCCAAATCAAACTCAAACTTGAGCACACCTTGCTCAAATAAAGTCAAATACTCATCACAAACATGGATGGACCTCCACATGGTCCTTCAATCTCCCCCTTGATGAGTATATTGACAAACCACACAAAAGACATAAATTTGAGTTTGAAGAAAATGAAGAAGAAAGCAATTTTTAGTTGCAAAGTCAAACTTGGTCCAAAGATAGAAATTAGAACCATGACCAAGTTGACGAAGAGGAATTCAGATTTTAGAAGTTTTCAACAAAAACTCTAAAATCCAACTAAACATGTCAAATGTGATTATGAGATTATGATCCAAATGTAAGTAGTAGCATAGTTTTACAAAGATCATAATAACCAAATAAGCATTCACATTTTTATCATTTTAGTGATGCCTTTTCTACGTTTTCTCCCCCTTTTGGCAATATAGGCATCAATTTTTTTTATGTATGCATGAAATGCAATCGAAAGAGCTTTGAAGATTATCCAATTGATCAAAATGGAAGGATATTACACCAAGCTTGTAAATTTCAGAGGATGACTAAACTAAGACATGTCCAAGTGCAAATACAAGCTTAGTTTTGAATATTTCATTTTTAGCAAGATTAGACAAGTGCAACACTTAGCTTTAGTTTCAAAAATAGAAGAATAGCCACTCTAAGGATCAAAAGGAAAACCTAGAGTTCAACCTACTCAACACTTTGGGGAATCTAGAAGAGCATATAAGGTCATTCGGGCTCATTTATCACTTAATGCAAATTTTGATTTATCATCATACAAGACATAGCGGGGTGCAAATGTTTGACATTATTTGCATTCTTTACCCACATATGTCTTTGTTTTTAATTTATTTGCATTTTCTTTTGACAACCAATTGACTCAAGCCGTATGCGACCATCTCAAGATGAACTCTTAAGAGGATGGTCTAGGTCAAACACGATGTATTCCAAGTTCATCCCAAGTGCAATGGGAAGCGGTCTTGTGAATGCAAGGTGTTGAGTCATATGTGCACAAGAAGAGTCAATTTTGTTTAATTTTCTTTTTTTTTTGCACAATGATTCATGAGCAATTGAAGGACTCTAGCATGGATCAAACTAGTTTCACCCAAGTTGCTATAGGGACTCTAGAGAACACCTAAATTTCTCAAATTATGGCACAAACCTCTAGAGAAGAAACCTAGCAAGTAAAAGCAACAAGTTTCATCAAGTTTTTCATTTAAGGCTTATTTCATTTTTAAGCTTAGCAAGTTAAATGAACTTGGACATACCTAAGCTAGTGATTTTCTTCAAATGATGTAGCATGGTGTATAGCATGAAGAAGAAATCAATTGCATAATAGACAAAGCTCATAAAATGAAAATGTAGTCTAAATGCAATGCATGAACAGATTCCCAAACTCCCCTCAACAAATGAATCAATTTTAAGCTCAAATCTGGTTAAAGTTGAGTTATTATCAAGATTAGGCATAAAGAAAACCCGAATGAACTCAATAACAACGAGAAAAACAGAATGAGGAGAAGAAGCGAGAAACTACAAAACCGGATGGCTATTGAGCATAGATAAGATAGAAGAGACTCACTACGGCTTAGACTCGCTCTTATCTTCCCAAGGATCGACATAGGGAAGTCGACTCTAGATCCCAACTAAGGAGTGCACACAGCACTCGTCTACCTGGGAGGCCCAATACCGCTAGACTTATAAGACGTGAGGGAACTCAACCTAGAGAGAAGAGAGAACAGACTAATCACGCATGATAGCAACCTAAAACACAAGATAAGAGGTCCATGGAAGGCATGCCAAGTCTAAGTGAGTGAACTCAACTCAAGAAAACAAGCCCAAAGTCACCCAAAAGAAACACAAAGAAAAGAAAAGCTAAGCGAAGAAAACATATAATACATAATATACAAACCAGCTCCCCCACGAAAGGCCGTAGGGCTCACGACTCCAAGCTCACTCCTCAAGGCAACAAATCTGAGCTATCCAAAGGCTTGGTGAAGATATCGCTAATCAAGGTCACTCTCTGAATCAAGCGCGATATCTCCCTTCTCCACATGGTTTCTAAGGAAGTGATATCTAATATCAATGTGCTTGGTCCGGAATGTTGCACTGGGTTTTTAGCAATGCAAATAGCTGAAGTGTTGTCACGTAAAAGTGGCACACTCTCTATCTCTAACCCATAGTCCCGTAAGGTCGATCTCATCCAGAGCACTGCTACAAAGAATCGTCAGACAACATACTCGGCCTCGGCGATGGATGTGCAACCCTGCATCGCTTCCTAGATGACCAAGAAACAAGAGAAGTGCTAATGAATTGGCAAGTGCCAGAAGTGCTCTTCCTATCTATCCTACAGCCAGCAAAGTCGGCATTGAAAAAGGCTCTAAGAGATAGACAAGAAGACGAAGAGTACCAAATACCATAATCAGTGGTAGCACGAAGGTACCTGAAGATGTGCTTGACCGCCTGGCGGTGAGAAGCGCGAGGAGAAGCTTGAAATCAAGCGCAAAGACACACAGCAAAATGTATGTCCGGACTCGAAGCAGTGAGGTACAAGAGGGAGCCGATCATGCTCCGAAACTCCTTTTGATCAGCAGGCTCACCATCCTCATCGGGCTCGAGGACGAAGTGGTGGCCATAGGAGTCATCACCGGCTTCCCATCGGACATGTCGGCGCCTCAGAGGTCACGTATATTTGCCTTGATGCAAGAAAGTACCCTCTCGAGTCTGCTTGATTTGGAAGCCAAGAAAGTAGCTCAACTCGCCCATCATACTCATCTCAAACTCTGTGCTCATCACCTCAGAAAACTGAGACACAAGCGAATGAGACGAGCCACCAAAAATGATATCGTCCACATAAATCTGGACAAGAAGAAAATGAGACTCATGGTGTCTGATGAACAGAGTTTTGTCTACTATACCCATTTTGAAGTCATGGCTGAGAAGATAAGACTTGAGCCTCTCATACCATGCTCTGGGGGCCTGCTTGAGTCCATACAAAGCTTTGGAGAGCTTGTATACATGACTCGGAAACTTGGGGTTCTCGAACTCGGAGGTTGTTTGACATAAACCTCTTCCTCAATATAGCCATTGAGGAATGCACTCTTGACATCCATTTGATAGAGCTTGAAGCCCTGGGATGCAGAGAATGCAAGTAGGATCCTAATAGCCTCTAGTCTAGCTACAGGGGCAAAGGTCTCCTCAAAGTCAAGACCTCAACCCGAGAAAGCCCGTGCAACTAGCCTAGCCTTGTTGCGAATGACAACCCCATCCTCACTCTGCTTGTTTTTGAACACCCACTTGGTCCCAATGACATTATGACCAGATGGGGCTCGACAAGTCGCCATACCTTGTTCCTTTCAAAGTTCTCAAGTTCTCATGCATAGCATTAATCCACGATTCATCGGATAATGCATGAGAAACATCCTTCGGCTCAAAGGAGGCAACAAAGGCGAGTGGAGGCGGCTCGACAAACCTGATTTTGAGCGAGTGACCGCTCAAACAGATCACCAATGATCCGATCAGTGGATGAGCTTTCGGATATGTCGGGAGGACTGTAGCGTATGGCCTCTACCTCATGCACAAAAGAGGTAGGAGCAGAGCCACTCGCAAGGAGAGTCGGAAGGCAAGGGCTGGTCTCCCTGAGGCACCTCAGGTGTAGAGGGACTGGATCCGTGGAACACCATCATCTCTATCATCCTCATCTTCTACAAAGATGGTCTCGAAGGGATAAGAAGAGCTCAAACATCGTGTCTAGCTCTGGGCTAGCCTCATCAAAGGTCACATCACGGTCTCTATGATCTTATGCGCATCAACGCTCCGCACTTATAGCTACGAGAAGAAGTCGAGTAACCTAGAAAGATACCATCGTAAGAGCGAGACTCAAACTTATCTAGGTTACTGACTTCAAGATAAAACACTTGCAACCAAAACGCGAAAATGAGACACACCGGGCTTTCGCCATACCTCAACTCATAAGAAGTGCGATGCAAATGTGCTCTCAAAACACGCGATTAGAAACATGGCAAGCAGTAGCTATAGCCTCACCCAAAACTTCCTATGAGTATCAGACTGCCTAGCATCGTCCTGGCCATCTCAACCGTGGTCCTGTTCTTTCTTTCCACTACGCCATTCTCACGAGGGGCGAGGGAGAGGAGAACCGATGCTCTAAACCGACTCCACACAAAACTCTCAAAGTAGGAATTTTGAACTCCGTGCCATTATCACTGCAGATAGCTCGTAATGCACCGGGGAGCTCAATAGACAACCCATCGACCAAACCTCCGAAGTGAGAAAAGTCTCATCCTTCAAGGCCATGAAGAATACCCAAGAGTATCTAGAAAAATCATCAACGATGACAAGAACATACCACTTCCCTCCTGCCGATCGCACTCTAGCCGGACCAACAAAGTCCATATGTAAAAGCTGTCCCGTGCATCACCATCACTACTGTGATCGGAGGATGAGAAGCGAGAACCATCTTGCCATGTCGGCAAGGAGAGCAAACTAAGTCTTTGACCATCTTGAGTTTAGGCAAACCCCGAATGAGATCGTGGCTTCTAACTCGGGTCAAATGATCAAAACCAATGTGACCAAGTCTCCTATGCCAGAAGGAGAGATCACGGGACTCAAAAGCAATCAAACATCGAAGAGAGTCTCCAGAAGAAGCAGAAAAATCAGCACGAAAGACTCTCCCAAATCTAGAAATCCCGTAAACTAACCCTCCTGATGAATCAAGAATTCTGCAGGCATTACTCTTGAAGCTTACCTCAAAAGAGTCATCGATAAGCTGAGAAACAGAGAGCAGATTGTATTGCAGCTTACTTACTAAGGCAACATCTTTAAGAATGAAATTTTGGTTAATGTAGATGGTACCTTTAGCAATGACTCTACCTGAAGATGCATCCCCAAAAGTGATTAACTCATCACCGGGGGCTCGGACTAGGGAAGAGAACCAACGAGAATCTCCGGTCATATGACGAGAACAACCGGAGTCAACAATCCAAACATCGCCCTTCCCCATCCGGACGAACCTCGTCCGAAGTCAGCCAGAGAGCTCGGAGTCGCTGATGTCGTTGGTGTCGCCATGAAGCACATGCCGAGAAGTCATCGCCGCCTTCTTCTCTTGCGGATCATCCTCGCCTCGCCGCTCCATGTCTCCGTGTGTCGGAGAGGTTGATATCGCAAGCGCGGCGAGGACGCGGTGGAAGAGCTCTTGTTCTTGGAGAAGTTGCGGTACTTCTTCTCATGCACCGGTTCACGAACCGAGGCTTCTTGTTGCGGTTCTTGTCGGTGTAGTCATTCTTGCCCAACCGCCAACATCGTTCTTGCCCTTCTCCGCTTTGGGATGTTCGCGAATGTGGTTGGGGCCACCACACTCAAGCAGTGATCATGCCACCTCTCTTCCTCTCTCTCACCCTCTTGTATGCATGAGAAAACTTATGCGGCGAGAAGAGCAAGCTCATTTTTGGAAATTTTTCCAGCTTGGTCATCGCTAGCTCGCAAAGGGCGGAAAGAGAGAAACCAATAGAAGGATCGTAAGAAGAAGATCCAATGGGATCGGTGACCAAAGCCATCGATCGAGATTTCGTCTTCCGAGAGACGACATCGATCTCATGAGTCTTGTGGCGGGAATAAAGCCCGCCAAGAGTCGAGTCGATAAGTCGGTGGTGTCCTTGATGGTGGTCACCTTCATCTCCCAAACACGCAAATCAAGTGCGGTCAAGAAATGCCGAGCATTGTCCGAGTCGTATATGCAACCAACCGCTCGGAGGTCACTCAAAATCTTTGTAAACCGACCAAAACACTCGCCGAGACTCTCACCAGCCGCGTTGATCAAACTTGTTGTACTCGCTTGAACTGGTCTCGCCTCACGCTTTGATTTGAGTAGAGCCTCATGGTAAGCATCGAGGGTTACCCAAATCTCGTGAGCAGAGCGAAGGTGAGAAATCTTATCATACTCACATGGCTAAGACCTCAGATGAGAATGTTCCTTGCCTTAGCATTCGCCTCAACGCCAACCATATTGATGGCCGTGACATTTTCATCAAGAGGAACCTCATACGGAGTTTCACCTTCGCCATATCGTAGCCCCAGGCGTGATGTATGACTCCATCCGGGACTTCCAAAAAGGAAAATCAACTCCATTAAAGATGGGAGGCTTGGTGGAATATTTGTCCGTCGCCATGGCTCTTGAGACCGGTCAAGATCTAGAAAGAGCAGAACCGGCTCTGATACCAATTGAAGGATCGAGATGGCGAACAGAGGGGGGGTGAATGGTCGCAAATAAAATTTCCCCCAAAATTTCCCCCAAGCTTGCATGGATAAGTACCATAAAATATGTGGGGATTTTTGAGTCACAATCCTAGTTGTCTAGTGTCCAAGATAAAGAGGAATCAATTCAAACTCTTGCTTTTAGAAAGGACATCAATTCAAATCACAAAAGTCACTTTCAGAAAAGCAAAAGCAGAATTTCCAGAACTTGTCCTCAATTTGCACAGGAGGTTGGTGGGTTTCTGCAGCTCAAAAAATTCTGAGAATTTTTCTCCCTATGAACATCAGAGTTGTGAAGTACTCCACCAAATTTCTCCTCAAAAAGCCTTACAGAAAAAACAGAAAAAATCTAAGAACACAGTATGCTCAAGAACTTCGAGCAGAAAGTTTTGGGCTCGGTTTTCACCTCATGGCGCCCAAACGGTGCAACAAGTGAACTCCAAAATTTTTCTGTAGGTGTATATCAGAATCACTCAAAAAGGATTTTTTTATATTTTTACAAAAATCAAACACTGACTGCTGTGCGAAGAACAAGTTCTGAACAAAGTTGGAAATTGAAAGAAAAGATGTTCTGTACTCAATCCAATAGTGCAAAAGAGATGTAAAACCATATGAACACACTCAAAACATCCAAGATCAGCAGCATTTAGAAGGAGGGGAGGCAAATCCAAATTACTTGAAAGTAAATTGCAGGAATGTAATTGCGGGAAAGTAAATGCTGAATTTAAATTGCGTAAAGTAAAGACATAATGTAAATGCGCAAAATAAATTCAGAGGTGGATGGATAAAACTTTCATTTCTGGAAGGGGAGGTTACAAAACCTCACATTCATGTGGGTAAAGCTCAAATTAGCATCAAAAACCTCAACACCTTCAAGGGAAGGAGGCTACGCCTCCACCCCTATTTATACTACTCTTAGAGCACTCATCTAAGGGCTAGGATTAACCCACACACACAGCCATGCAAGGGCTAACCCAAAACCCACACACATACCGGGTTTTCTTGTACGGTTTTCAGAGCATACTACCTAGACCCGCTAACCTATCAACTAGACCTCAATCCGACGGCCCTCATTGATCCACGCGGCATCTTGCTAGCATCAACTCCTTTCTTTGTCTTCTTGACTTGCTCGGACTACGCCTCCGATCATCTTCCGCGATCTCCCAACCGCTCTGACCTCCGACGCCTCGCCTAGTCCCGGCCATCTTCGCCTCACCATGACCTAGCACCGCCGCCTCGCAACCATCAAAGACAAGGAAACTCCTCACATAGCAATGCCCACAAAGATGTGCAATAAACCATCCAACTCATCACTACCAAGGCCCATACGACCGCATCGCCACTCCTGGCAGAGACAACTCAAATTGCTTCATTTTGAAAATCAATCCAAATCAAACTCAAACTTGAGCACACCTTGGTCAAATAAAGTCAAATACTCATCACAAACATGGATGGACCTCCACATGGTCCTTCATCTCTGCAGAATGTGCTAACCGACACGGCTTAAAGAGCCTCGATGTGCGTGAAAACCGTCGGCGAAACTCACGGGCATCAATGCCCACGCCTCTCCGGTGATCTCACGAGGAAGAGACGACGTGGCTCCATCCCAACCGTCTCAAGGTGGACTCCTGGCCGGATGGTCGCTAACGCTCGCGACGCGCGCAATCGGCGAGCGCTCGATCGAATCTGACAAATACATGGCTAGGGTTTTCGGCGTAGGCGCGGTGGTGACGGCGGCTGGCTATTTGGGCCGGACCGAAGGGTTTCGACCCAAACACTATTCCTTCGATTTTTTAAATATTATCGAATTAAAATAATTCAGATAAATAAACAAAGCCAAATTAAATAGCAAAAATACCCAGAAAAATCCAAAAAATTCTGGAAAATATTTTGAACATTTAGAACTCAGATAAAATATTTCCAATAAAAATTTTCATGAATTTAATTGAATTCAATAAAGGTCAAAAATAAATAAATCCAATTTAAATTCTAATAAATTCTCAAAAATAAAAAATGCTCCAAAATTTAAATTAGAGCAAATTTCAGGGTGTTACAAACCTCCCCCCTTAATAGAATCTCATCCCCGAGATTCAGGGCTGAGTACAGAAATAGGTCAGGAAACTCCTTCTTTAGGTCTTCTTCGCGTTCCCACGTTGCTTCACTTTCCGAATAGTTGCTCCACTGAACTCTGCAAAAACGCGTTGACTTGTTCCTTGTCTCTCTGTCCATTATGTCTAGAATCTTCACCGGATGCTCTTTATAAGTCAGAACTTCTTGCAGCTCGATTGCCTCCAAAGGTGTTTGCTCTTCCGGTACTCGAAAACACTTCTTCAATTGAGACACATGGAATACATCATGCACTCCTGCCAAGGACTGTGGCAACTCCAATTGATATTCAACTTCACCTCTGCGGCTCAAGAATTTGAACGGTCCGACATATCTGGGTGCGAGCTTCCCTTTTGCATGGAATCTCCTAACTCCTTTGAGGGGGGTGACTCTAAGATACACAAAGTCTATAGGTTCAAAGCTTAATTCCCTATGAAGATTGTTTCGATAGCTTTTCTCGCTTTGACCGAGCAATCTTCGCCTTTTTCTCTGATCGTATGACCGTTCTTCCGCTTTCCGAAGTACATCTAGGCCAAAAACGTGTCGTTCGCCCGTCTCATTCCAATTCAATGGTGTTCGACAGGATTGACCATACAGAGCTTCAAATGGAGACATCTGTAAACTTGCTTGGTAGCTGTTATTGTAACTGAACTCAGCATAAGGCAAACACTTATCCCACGAAGCAGAATATGCTCGCGCACAAGCTCTTAGCATATCTTCCAATATCTGGTTAACCCTCTCGGTTTGACCATTTGTCTACGGATGGTATGCTTTACTGAAGTTTAGACGAGTTCCCATTGCCTCATGTAGCTTACCCTAGAATCTTGAAGCAAACTGAGTTCCTCTGTCTGACACTATTTTCTTCGGTACTCCATGCAGACAAACAATTCTTGCCATGTAGAGTTTCGCTAACCGATCTCCAGAATAAGTGGTCTTTACAGTATGAAATGTGCCACTTTAGTTAAACGATCTACTATGACCCATATGGAATCATATCCACTTTGAATTCTGGGTAAACCGGTTATGAAATCCATACCAACTTCTTCCCATTTCCATTCAGGTATCTTTAAGGGTTGCAATAGTCCTGCTGGTTTCTGGTGCATAGCTTTGACTCTTTGACATATGTCACATAATGCAACATATTCGGCGACTTCCCGTTTCATGCTTGGCCACCAAAATCTTTCCTTTAGATCCTGGTACATTTTGGCACTTTCTGGATGAATTGAGTACTTGGAGTCATGGGCTTCCTCTAAAATTAACTACTTCAAATCCTTTTTGTTCGGCACACAAATGCGCCCTTTAAACCACATAGTACCTTGGTCATCCAGTTTGAAATCCTTCGCCTTGGCTTCGTCCATCTTAGACTTAATTCTCTTGATTTTGTCGTCATCTTTCTGTCCTTCCCTGATCTGATCTTCCAGGGTAGGTTTTACTTCCAAGGTTGCTAAGAATCCTTCTGCACCATTTCCAATTTTAATTTCTGGAAATCCTTACACAATTCTGCCTGACTTGCTTCCAACAGCATATTTACACTATGGTTCTTTCTTCTCAAGGCATCCGCCACCACGTTGGCTTTGCCAGGATGGTAATGAATTACAACATTATAATCTTTGATTAACTCTAGCCATCTTCTTTGCCTCATATTCAGGTCAGCTTGCGTGAAGATATAGTTAAGACTTTTATGGTCGGTATATACTTCATATATGTTTCCAACGAGATAGTGACACCATATTTTTAGGTCATGCACTACAGCAGCCAATTCCAGATCATGGGTCGGATAATTCTCCTCATGTAGCCTCAATTGCCTTGATGCATAGGCAATTACTTTCCTGTTTTGCATCAACACGCATCCCAATCCCTGACGCGATGCATCACAATAGACGTCGAAACTTTGATGAACGTCAGGTCAAACTAATATAGGTGCTGATGTTAATTGTTTCTTCAACTCCTGGAAACTCTTTTCACACTCTGGTGTCCATAAGAATTTCTTTTCCTTTTTCAACAATTGCGTAAGGGGTCTCGCAATAGTGGAGAATCCTTCGATGAAACGACGGTAATATCCCGCCATTCCAAGGAAACTACGGATTTGGGTTACCGTCTTTGGTGGTTCCCAATGTAATACTGCCTCCACTTTCTTTGGATCTACCGCAACTCCTTCCGCAGTCATTATGTGTCCAAGAAATTCAACCTTATTCTTCCAGACATCACATTTACTAAATTTTGCAAACAACTGTTGTTCCCTCAACTTTTCAAGAACTAACCTTAAATGTTCGGTGTGCTCTTCTCTTGTCTTGGAATAGACAAGAATATCATCTATGAACACGACAACAAACTTATCCAAATATTCCATAAAACCTTATTCATCAAGTTCATGAAATATGCTGGTGCATTTCTCAAACCAAAGGACATAACTATAAACTAGTAATGTCCATATCTTGACGAGAATGCAGTCTTCGGAATATCCTCTGATCGGATCTTCAATTGATGGTATCCCGATCGGAGATCAATCTTGGAGAAGGCTCCTGCTCCTCTCAACTGGTCGAATAGATCATCGATCCTTGGTAGCGGATATTTATTCTTTATCGTCACGTCATTGAGTGCACGATAGTCTATACACATTCTAAAACTCCCGTCTTTCTTCTTGACGAACAAGACAGGTGCTCCCCATGGCGATGAACTAGGTCTTATAAACCCTTTTTCCGTACGCTCGTATGCCATCGGCTCAACCTAATTGGCAACCCGAGTTTGCACTCGGGGGGCAGAATGCCAACTATGACCAACATTATCAAGGGCCTATTGTTCCAATAGCCGATAATGCGAGCTGGGCTGATCAAATCTCTGCCGTCTTGAGGGATCAATTCGGCATATAGCCAAAAGGAAAGGTTATCGGCTACAGGAAGTTGTATCCTGATTACATAGATCGCATGCCTTACCCCCACAATTTCAATGTCCCAGATTTTGCGAAATTCTCTGGTGACGACTCAATTACTACCCTCGAGCATATCGGACGCTTTATCGCGCAATGAGGCGAAGCATCTCAGTCCGATGGGCTGAAAATAAGACTGTTCCCGCTATCATTGTCTCGGGCAGCTTTTACTTGGTTCACTTGTCTGCCTCCAAATTCGGTCCATTTATGGAATGATTTGGAAAGTCGATTCCACGAATACTTTTTCTCAGGCAGTTTAGAGCTCAGGATCTCTGACCTAAGCTCTGTTCGCCAGAAATTTGGAGAATCGGTGACTGATTATATTAAAAGATTCAGAGAAATCAGAAACCGATGTTTTAGTGTCACAATGCCCGATAACCAACTCGCTAATTTGGCTTTTCAAGGGTTAATTCCACCACTTAGAGAGAAGTTTGGAGGGCAAGAGTTCACCGACCTAAGTCATCTACTTCATCGCGTGTCGGCTCAAGAAAGCCGATTCATAGATAATAAAGCGTTTAAAGATAGATTTAAAAATAATAATAAAGAGAAGGATAAAGCCAAAGTCAATATGGTCGACTATTGTCCGAGCGATTCTTCAGAAGATGATGAAGAAGAAATAAATATAGCCGAATGGATAAAAGGGTCCAAGAAATCCTTAGTCTGTTCTTGGCTCAAGCCGACTAGGAATAAGTCGGAAGTCAAATACGCCTTCGACGTCTCTAAGTGTGATCGTATTTTTGATTTATTATTGCAAGAGAAAATAATACGGTTGCCCGAAGTACACGTCATACCATCGGCTGATGAGATCAAGAAACGCAGGTATTGCAAGTGGCACCATTCTTTTTTTCACAATACTAATGACTGCAATATTTTTCACAATGATCCAATGGCTATCGAGGATGGTCGGTTAAAATTCGCTGATGAGCCGGCTATGCAAGTTGACGCTGATCCATTCCCTATCAACATGGTTCAATGTTCGGCTAAAGGGAAAAAGCCGATACATGATGAGCCAAAAAAGGATCGGCAAGTCGACTTTCAGTCGACTTCAAATGGTGGCCAAACATTGAAGATTACAATCGGCTCATTACAAATAGAAGCTGATCATGAAGGAAAGAATTCAAGAACCATTAAACCCAAAGTCAATCCTTAGGTGGGTAAATGGTATAAAGCCAAAAAATCACCATCAAGGCAACCAGCAAAAAGACCGGGACCGACATTTTCTCAATTGATGGAGAAATATGAAAGAATGAATAATCGACCACGATATCCTACTCGTCGGTCGGATAATTTATATCACACCGAAAACGTGGAGAGAGCACATAGAAGGTGTCCTTTTTGGCAGTTTTGTTAGGAAAGGGGAGTAGCATTGCCATCTCCATATACATGCCCGATGGAGCATTATCCCCAAGACGATTGGCCTTGACGATCGGATAAAGATAGGCTATCTGGGCCGATTCGAGATCATGGCAAAAGTTACAGAAGGCCTGTTCGCGAAAGAATGTCCGAACCAAATCAGGCACCAGACCAGGTCGAAACACAAAGGCCTAGTTCAGATCGGGAAAATTTGGCTGGCCAGATACGAAAGCCAGTAGAGCCCAAATCTAGGTGGTACCCATCTGGCCTTAGCCGATCGCAGCGCAGACGGCTTTAGAGACTAAGGACTCAAGAGATCTGAGAAGCCGACGCAGAAAACAGAGGGATGAGACTTTCAATGAGCTTCGTTCGATCAAGGTTATTAAGAAAGAATGGAGGAAAAAGGAACAGGCCGAGGAAGATTTTGAGTCGGTGGATGATCTAGATTCTCCTATGATTAGGGACGATACACCCTCGATGGATATCAATATGGTGTTCACATTACCAGCCGAATTCAAAATCAAAATCGAGTCGGCTAAAGAGACTTTTGCTCAGTCATGTTCAGGCGTCCAAAATGCAATCTTCGAGAAACCAACGGATGATCATCGGCATCTAAAACCATTGTATCTGAAAGGATACATAAATGGTAAGCCGATATCAAGAATGCTGGTAGACGGTGGAGCTACAGTAAACCTGATGCCCTATACGACTTGCAAGAAATTGGGTAAGTCCGATGAAGACTTGATTAAAACTAATATGGTTTTAAATGACTTCACAGGCGATCCCATAGAGGCCAAAGGCGTCATGGTTACAGAGCTGACTGTCGGCATTAAAACTTTGCCGACCGCATTCTTTGTCATTGACACCAAAGGAAATTACAGTGTTCTGCTTGGAAGAGATTGGATTCACGCAAACTGCTGCATCCCGTCAACTATGTATCAAGCGCTTGTCCAATGGAATGGAGGGGAAGTTGAAGTTGTCACGGCCGACACATCGGCTCATATCGCCATGGCTAGTTCTGATGCGAATTGGCAACACGAAGAAGCTGGGTGTATATCGGGAAAACACTGGATGACTGTGACTTCATCTGCGTAAGTAAGTCAGGACTTATGCCGATCAGTGTCAAGCCAGGCACGTTTGATCAGACAAATGAAGTATTGCCCCGATGGGAACAGGAAAAACAATGAAGGCATTACAAGATAAAATGCAAAGCTATCGGCAAATAACAGATAGCTATAAGGCTATAGAAGACTTTCAAAAGATTGAAAAGTTGGGTCAAGGCTTCACATCCACTGATATGCTTGAAGAAGTCGATATAGGTAGCGGTGATAGGAAAAGACCAACTTTTATTAGCGCAAAGTTAGATGTAAAATACAAAGAAAGACTGATCAAAATTCTTAGAGATTATAAAGATTGTTTTGCTTGGGAGTATCATGAGATGCTTGGTTTAAGCCGTCAATTGGTAGAACATCGGCTACCTATTAAACCAGGATATCGGCCATTTAAACAGTACCCTAGGCGTTTTAATCTGGCCCTGTATAATATTATAAAAGAGGAAATAGAACGATTGTTGGAGGCAAAATTTATAAGGCCTTGCCGATATGCGAAATGAGTTTCCAACATTGTTCCAGTCATGAAGAAAAACGGAAAACTTCGAGTATGTGTCGACTTTAGAGATTTGAATAAGGCGACACCAAAAGATGAATACCCGATGCCAATAGCCGATATGCTTATCGATGCTACATCAGGGAATAAAATCATAAGTTTTTTGGACGGGAATGCCGGATACAATCAGATATTCATGGCAGAAGACGATATACCAAAAACAACTTTTAGATGTCCTAGTGCCATAGGTTTATTCGAGTGGACGGTTATGACTTTCCGTTTAAAGAACACTGGGGCAACATACCAGCGAGCCATGAATCTGATTTTTCATGACTTAATAGGTCACATCGTCGAAATATATATCGATGATGTCGTAGTGAAGTCTGCAGATGACTCGCAACATTTGGCCGATTTAGAAAAAGTTTTTCAGAACATAAGATCGCATGGCTTGAAGATGAATCCTTTCAAATGAGCGTTTGGTGTGTCGGCTGGGCAATTTTTGGGTTTTATGATACATGAAAGAGGTATTAAAGTTAATCAAGCAAGAGTTAAAGCCATAGTCGAAACAATGCCGCCAACGTGCAAAAATGAATTACAAAAGTTGATCGGCAAGATTAACTATCTCCGAAGGATTATCTCAAATCTCTCCGATCGGATCCGTGCTTTTACCCCACTGTTGAAATTAAAGGATAATCAAGAATTCGTGTGGGGAATTGATCAGCATAAGGCTTTCGACGACGTCAAAGATTATCTAGCTAATCCTTCGGTTTTGGCTGCGCCACGAAAAGGGATTCCTTTCAGATTATATATATCGGTTGAGGAGGAAACTATCGGATCTGTTTTAGCACAGGAAATCGATGGTAAGGAAAGGGTTATCTTTTATTTAAGCCGACGCCTTCTTGACGCTGAAGTCAGGTACCCTTTCATTGAGAAATTGTGCTTGTCTTTATATTTCTCATGTACAAAGCTAAGACATTATATTTTAGCATCGGCCTGTAAGGTGGTCTGTACAACCGATGTTATAAAATATATGTTGTTAGCTTCGATTTTACGAGGTCGACTTGGCAAATGGGCTTATGCCTTGGTAGAGTTCGACCTAATTTGCAAATCAGCTAAAGCAGTTAAGGGACAAGCTCTGGACGATTTTATAACAGGACATGATATTGCTGCCGATTTGGTATCCGTAGCCCCTTGGCAATTGTTTTTAATGGGTCTGTGTGCAGAGAAGGTGACGGAATCGGTATTGTGCTCATATCACCCAAAGGGTATAATTTTGAATTTGCATTTCGATTAAACAGTCGATGCTCAAACAACCAGGCAAAGTATGAAACATTGCTCAAGGGTTTGCAATTGTTGGAAAACATCGGAGTAAATGCTGTTGAGGCATACGGGGATTCAATGTTGATTGTACAGCAAATAAAAGGAGAATACCAATGTCGAGACAAAATACTGCTGAAATATTTGGAACAATGTTTCAAGATTATCGGCTCGTTTACATCATTTTCTATCGGTCATGTCCCTCGAGAATTGAACGATAGAGCTAACGCCTTAGCTCAACAGGCATCAGGGTACAAAGACTTTGGCCGATATCAGGTAAATGAATTTGTAGATAAAGCCTTTATGTGCATGGATATTGTGGATTGGAGAACGCAAATAAAGAATTACCTGATCGACCCATCTAAGCCGGCAGAATGCAAGATTAGGCAACAAGCTTTGAAGTACATTGTTATGGACAACACATTGTATTATCGGACAATAGAAGGCTTATTGTTGAGATGTCTTGGAACTGAAGAAGCACAGGTGGCAATGGGCGAAGTACATGAAGGTATTTGTGGGTCTCACCAATCGGCTCATAAGATGAAATGGATGCTTAGACGAACGGGTTATTTTTGGCCGACAATGCTAGAGGATTGTTTCAAATATTATAAAGGATGTCAGACTTGTCAAAAATTTGGCAATATACAACTAGCACCAGCATCGGCCTTGCACCCAATTATCAACCCATGGTCGTTCAGAGGTTGGGGAAAAGATGTAATCGGCCAAATATTTCCTGCTTCGAGTAAAGGCCACAAGTTTATTTTGGCCGCGACCGATTATTTCTCTAAATGGGTTGAAGCTATACCACTTGAGAAAGTGACCAGTGTTGAATCAATCGGTTTTGTTAATGAACATATTGTCCATCGGTTTGGAATACCACAAACAATCACGACTGATCAAGGTACGGTGTTCATGTCTAATGAATTTCAGAGTTACGCGATAAGTCTGGGAATTAAATTATTGAACTCATCCCCATATTACGCTCAGGCTAACGGACAAGCCGAGTCGTCCAACAAAATGTTAATTAAGTTGATCAAAAGGAAAATCGATGAAAGACCAAGGAATTGGCACTCAACCCTATCGGAGTCACTTTGGGTCTATCGGCTAGCTTATCACGGAGCAACGAAGCTTTCACCTTACTAGTTGGTATATGGTCAAGAAGCCATTTTCTCCGTGGAAATTAACATCGAGTCTATATGAGTGACCAGGCAAAATGGTTTGTCGGCTCAGGAGTATAACGATTTGATGATCGATAACTTGGATGAATTAGCAGAGTTGCGTTTGTCTACGCTTGATCGGCTTAAGAAGAATAAAGTCAGAGTTGCAAAAGCATATAATAAGAAGGTCGTGCCTAAATCTTTTGATCAAGCCGATTTAGTGTGGAAAACGATATTGCCTGTTGGTTTGAAAGATAGCCGATTTAGAAAATGGTCACCTACGTGGGAAGGGCCGTACAAGGTTAATCGGCTAGTCGGTGGAAATTCGTATGTACTGGAAACGTTGGAGGGGTATGTTTTGCCTAAAGCTATTAACGGGAAATATTTTAAAAAATACTATCCTAGCGTTTGGATTGGAGCCTACCCGACTGAGAATTGCGTTTAAAAGCCAAGTTAACACGATGCTGTTAATCGGCTAGAAAGATTGCACTCAAGGAGATAAAATTAAGGGAAAGTAAACTTAAATCGGTTAAATAGCCGATTATAAAAAGTTACAAAGTATTCAAATAAGTGTTTCCAAAAGACAGCCGACAAAGTTTCATATCTTAAAACTAGTATTGAATGCCTGAGCCTGTGAGAGTTGCGCCCAACCAGGCACTGGTACAACCTTGGCCGACTGCTTCTTTACACTCATCACAGCCATGGCGATACCATGCTTCTGATCTTTGATCTCCGACGCTGTTTTCTCCATGGTTTGCTGGCCTTCTTGGATTTGTTTTTCAGTCTTAGCCAAATCTTCCAAAAGAAATTTCCTTGTATTCACGAGCTTGGAGAGGGACTCTTTGGCCGACTTCAGCTGCTGCGCGTGGGCATCAAATTTACGTTTCTTCGCCTTTGCGTCAGTGACCAACTCATCCTGGAGCTTTTGATCGGCTTCCTGGGCATCATGGCGATTGATTCTAGCCTGCGCTGCCTCTACTTCAAACCTCCTCTCATCCAAGTGGCAGGCGTTCAGGAGGGCTTCCATGGCTTTAGGAGGCAGGTCGGCTTCAACCGCCGCAATAGCATCACGGATCGGCTAGTTGTTCGCTAGGATCTCCGATTGCGGCCTCATAACCAGGTCAAAAGGCTTGTTGAGTTTTTTTTCATGCCTGAAGCAGAGGTAACGGCAGCCGACGCTTCCTTCGATACTTCAAGGATCTTCCGGATCTCACCATCGTAGTCGTCGGTGGCCATGATCTCAGGATCATCAAGATCGGCCAGGGAAAATCCCAATAGGTTTGTGGGGTCCGAGAGCTCTGCCATATCGGCAACCAGGGCCGTTGGCATCGGTCGTGGAGGAGAGAGTGGCGTAGACGAAATGTTGGGAAGAATGGCCAAGATCTTCGCAACTTGAGCTGATTACGTCGGCTAAAAGAAGCAAATAAAGGGTAAGCCGACGTACAGAGAGATAAGTCACTTAACAAAAGGTACGATTATTTACCTCTGCAGTAGCCGACGCATGTGGCGAACTTTCGCCGCTCTGCACTTGGGGTTTGGATCCCTTTTTCGCAGGAGCCTTGGTGTACATTGTTTTCTTCTTTTCTGAAAATATAATCAGCTAAAGGTCAGTTGGGCAAAAGGAAAAGTAAAAACAGTCGATTGTGTTTATACTTACTTGGTTGTTTCTTCTCGATGTTCGATAAGGACGGACTCTGAATTCGTAGGGTACCCGAAGTGTACCCTGTGAGGCCTGTCGACTAGAGTGGCCTTTTCACTCGACCACTGCCCGATTGGCCGGAAGCGGGCTTCTTGCCAGCAACCTTAGTCTGCAGTACGACAATAAAGGTGATTAGAAAATATATCTGGCAAAAGATCTGATGTACAAAGAAAATTATTGAAGCCGATACCTTATCAATATCTACAAGACTTGTGTTAGTGTAACCCGATGAACTAGCTTCACTGCTAGAATTGTTGTTAGACACTAAAGATGGCTCTGGCAGATCGGGAAAGAATTCCTTGATTATAAGCGATGGAGTTTTCTCCATGTATATACATTCTGCGATAGCCGACCACCATGTTGTGAAGCCTCCTGCCCGGCGAGCATTCAGATAGAAGTATGTAAGACTGCGCAGTTGAAGCTCATCGGCTAACTCCAAGACTAGCCCTACTGATGTGGCATTGCGAACCCTTGCTATAGGTTGAAGCCGATCAAGAAGTGGCAGGCTTGGGATCACCTGACCAAAGCCGAGCTGTCTTGCGTAGACTGAAAGGTGGTAAAACTCAGACGAAGGCTGGAACGTTCGATTCCTAGTATGAAGGCCGACATGGAAAATACATGGGGAAACGAAAATTCTATATAGATCCAAGGTCTCCTGAGGCATTAGAGAACTATCGGCTTCTAAATGCAGAAATGAAGGCCAAGGAAAATCGACTGTAGCACCATAACTAAAGAAATCTTGCTGCTTGAAATCTTCAGTGTCCAATTGCAAGAAGAAGGACAAGAATTTTCTGCAGCCGGTGGGTGAAATCCTTGTCTCATTACTGGAGCACATTATGAACTTCTCACCAAAAGATCGGCATTCTCTGAACTGGATAAGTGCTCCCTCTGGTATGTCTTCCCTTGGAAAAGGAGTCCCGTCGGCTAAGTCCAAATTGAAAGAGCGACTGAATAAGCAATACAACCATATTTGCACAAACCACATCGGAGCGCCTACATTGCCGACAGTAAATTTCCCAAGACCGGTGAAAAGCCGACTCCTTATTACATAAAGCATTTGATACACAGCGCCGAGGAAAATTTTTCCTAGTGCTAGCCGACGTCCTTCAACAAGCTGTTCTGCTATTACTTGGTAAACTTGAGTCGGTCCAAGGGATGCTCCACAAAACAAAAAGCGGTCTAGCCAAAGATTCAAAAAGGCAACATGCTCTTCGTCCGATACCAGGCCATTAATCTTATTATTATTTCTGATATATTTGGCCCAACCTTCGCCCTTAGATCGGATAAGTTTATAATTCGGTTTTCCACTAAAAGTTGATACTTGTTCACCGTCTGCCCGAAGACAGCACAACTTAGCAACATCCAAAAGAGTTGGGCCGATGGGACCGGTGCGGAAAAAAAAGCATTAAAACAATCCGACCAAAAATAACAGGCCGTGACCACTAAGGGCTCATTAGCTTCTGGGTCGGCTAGAGAAAGAGGAATACACTCGGCTATACCCATTTTCTCCCATTCATCCCTCTTTTGGGCTGTCACTCTGATAAACCAATTTCTCCACCCCTTGAGAGCTGTCGGCCAAGCTCTAAAACTTTTATTCCAACCTTCTATGTTATGACCAGAAGACGACAAAGGTAAACGAGGGATTTCTTGGTTTGTGACGGTATGGACATCTAGATTTCCCAAAAGACCCAAAAAATATTGGTCGTTGCTATCGGGGACCGGAATAAGTACCTGGCTTGGGTCCATTGCAGCCGATCAAGAAGGATGGTTGAACTAAGGATTGCTTCGGAGGTCCGTCGAACAGGAAGCTTAAGCCGATTGCGGACAGTGCGAGAGCTCGAGCGCGTGGAGAATGACCGAAGTGGGGGCCGCATTATATAGCATGGTAAAAATTTGAAGCGGCGGGAAACTAATCTCAAAAGACGCGAGCAGTTAAAGCGCACTACACGCATGTCAGAAAATTACAGCGCAAATAAAGCAGCAGTTACTGGGTGAAGTTTAACGGTTAGCCGATGGGAAAGAAGCCGATAATTGTAATTTTTGATAGATGACAAGTCATCTCTCAAAAATGGGGGGCATATGTTTGCACCAGAATTTAGCAAGTCTAGTCAAAATCGGCAAGAAAGTCAAACATGCGAAAACTAACAGATGATTTGGAAAGGTTTGAAGATATTTGGTAACAGCAAGATCTTTGAGGAAAAACTGTCCGAGATAAGGTCGATACGGAACAGGTCTTGAAACGTGTTGTAAAAGGATACAATCGGCCGACGGGTATAAAAGAAGGGCTGAAGCAAGCTGCACAAGAAACACTACACAATCAAACACCAATCTACATTACTTTTTCCTGTCGACTAGGAGTAGTTCTTGTAATTTAGCCTTTGTAATTCGATTTCGATCAAAAAAGTTGCGCATCGCCGATTGTTGATCTTCTTCAAATTACGCCTCAGGTTCGATTTATTCTAATTTTATTGCGTGTAACACCCTAAATTTTGCCCTAATTTAAATTTTGGAGTATTTTTTATTTTTGTGAATTTTTGGGAATTTGTTGAAATTATTTAGAAGTATTCAAATAAAGCCTTCCTTGAAAACAATTAAATAATGGAAAAGTGTTTGCAAAGTTTGATTGGAAATATTTTATTTGAGTCCCAAATAGCTCTAAGTATTTTCTAGAATTTTTCTGGAATTTTTCAGATATTTTTACTATTTTCTTTGGCCAAAACTATTTTCTTGAATTCTTTTTATTCGAAAAGGATTTAAAATCCCAAAGCAAAGCTTGGGCGAAACCCTTGACCGCCCAAGATCTTGTGCTCGCCTACCTTCGCGTCGTCGGCCCACGTGGCCGCCCGCAAAACCCTAGCCGCCACGCTCGCCTGTTGGATCGGCATCATGCGTCGAGAAGCCGCCGTCTTAACCGCTACCGTTGGATCGCCGCGTGCGACGCCGGATTTCGCCACGTCGCTTCTACCTCGCGAGATCGCCGGAGCAACGGCCGCCTGCATGTCCGCCCGTTTCGCTGAGGATTGCGCGCACGCCGAGGCGCTTATTTTGTCGCGTCATTGCCACCCCGTCTTTGCGCATTTCAAGACGCTCTCAGAGCCATAGCGCACGCCTCAAATGCCTCCGCTTACTCACAAAAGGTCGCCAGAGTTGCTCTCAGGCGCCGCCATCGTTCTCCGCCGTTGCGTCGCCGTCGGTCCATTTCGCCGTCGCCGAGGCCACCGAGCATCGCAGAGATAAGCCGCGTCGAATCGCTTAGATCTTCTCGCCGGGGAACCACCGAAAACGCCGTCGACTACGTCGTCTTCCTCATCTCCGGCAAACCTGCACCGCCACACGCCATCGCCGGACTTCGAGCATCGTTGACCGTCGGATCTGGAAGGAGGGGTAAGGATCGTGCCACATCGCCCTTCTCTATTTTCATTTAGTTTTTTCTGTGCCGTTAGATCTGTTATGGACGGTCTGGATTAACCCTAAGGTTTATACGTTAGTTGAATCTTGATCGTTAGATCTAGAGCGAACGGCTTGGATTAGATCTAGTTTCTGCGATATGCTTTTGTCTTAGCCGTTGGATTAGATCTAAACGGCGGCTGTGAGTTGATCGGTGGCGCGCGGATCCGCGCTGCTTCAAATTCGAATGTCGGCGGAGATGACGCCGCACCCCATCGAATCACGCGCGCGCTGCAGCGCGCGTTAGTGAGGAGACCAGATCCAACCGTTGATTTCGGGCGCACCGTTGGATGTGTGACGCGTAGGGGCGTGGAGTGCGAAGCGTCGCCGAACCGCGCTGGGGTGAGATCCGACCGTTGGTTGAGCGAGGTCTGGATCTTGCCGCGTGTTGCATCGGGATTGGCTGCGCATCGTCGCTGATGCCACGGCTTGCGTCACCTAGTGCACGAGCACAGTTCTGTCAGTCCACGGTGGACCAAAGCCGGGCATGGACCCAGTCCATAGGCCAGAGCGACGTGGCAGCCTCTGGGCATGCCACGTGTCATGCTCACGTCATCGCTGACGTCATAAATATTTTTATATATAAAAATATTTCGGCCGAAATTCATTTCTGTACTGACGTCATCATGATGCGATGCTGACGTCATAAATGCGAATTTTCAGTATAAAAATAATTTGGAAAAATCGGATTTTCTAATTTCTGAAATTTCAGATTTTATTCAAACTTCAAATGGCTATAACTTTTGCATTTTAACTCGGATTTGGGTGATTCAAATTTCTAAAAATTCATAAAATTGTGATCTATTTAATTATGAATTTTATTTGAATTTTTGAGGCAATTTAGTCCTCTGTATTAGATATTTATTGTATATTTTGTTTGTACCCGTAGACGCAATTTTGCCGGAAAGTTTCGAGGAAGAATTCGTCGCTCAAGACCAAGCTTCGGAACACGACCAGCAACTCTTTGAAGGCAAGTGATGCTTTGATCATTTTGATCCCAGCTTTTTAAAATGTAATTTATGCTTTGAAATTATGCATGCTTATTTATTTAAAATGAAGCTAATTTAAATTGGGATAACGTAGTTAATCAACCCATTTTGTTATGCCACCTTGAAATTATTAATTGTATGCCCTAAATCATTGTCACCTTAAGTTTGTTTGTACTGGTTGGATAATAATATGATGCCAATACGGGAGGATAGACCGTGAGTAGATGCTTAGCCTTGCAACGAGTCATGAATGATCTTTCAGAAAAATGCTACAAAATTGACTAATGGAATATTGAATGTATTTTGAAAGTGGTGTGATGATGCCACATGATGATATAGAAGTATGGTGACCTGTGTGGTTCCATACTGATGTTGAGTTATTGCTGGCATGTGTTGCACAATAATCAACTGGGTGGGAAATGATTTAGACTGGGGCAAGTGGCAAGAGGCTGTGTGCCTGGTGGGCCTGTGTGGCATTGGGTTGATGAGTGTTGTGAGTTTGTGTGCCACAATGGGCTGTGTGCCACTGTTGAGTGTTGGAAGTCTTGCCTTGGTCAGTTAAGGACTTCACCTTGCAAGCCTTTGATCTGAGTCACCCGTACAACCACATGTCTGATATGGGACAGACCTAGTTGATTAGGGTTCTGATATCTTTCCTCCAAACCTCGGGTGACAAAGTGCACGGGGTGTATCTGCGGGGAGCGTGCACTGCTACGGCTTGGTGCCCATCCAACGGTGATTGACCTGTCCTATACTTCGGCTCTGTGTGAGGGAAGTGATAGTGAGGATAATACCGGAGTGGTTCTTTGGTTAAGGTAGAGATTCCTGAAAAGCTTTGTTGCGGACAATCACCTGTGTGGTGAGCGGCTGTATCTTGTGGGTAAAGTGTACAACCTCTGCAGAGTGTCAAAACTATTCGAATAGCCGTGCTCACGGTATTGAGTATTGCTCGGGGATTACAGTCAAGGGGTAGATCTTCATAAACAAAATGTGGAAAGGGTGGCTGTGTGCCAGTATTGAAAATGAACTGTTAAGGTTGTGTGCCGAGAATCTTCGAAGAAAAACCATTTGAATAAAATAGTATTACTTATAACTGTTCCACTACTTTAAACTAAATAAGATACTGGTTTAAAAATGTTGTTTGATGCAATAGAACCATTTAAGCCAATCCTTTGGAATAAGCTTTGCATATAGTACTAGTGCCGCATTCTGTGCATTACTTGTTGAGTGCCTTGTGTACTCATCCCACCTTGCTTATCAACCCCAACATCAGTGGAGGAGTCTACACCAGCCTGGGAGGAGGAGTACATTGAGGGCCCGAGCAACTAGGGGGCAAGCCCAGTCGGATGCCTGTGGAGAGATGGAGGCTTCCACGATATTTATTTTTATTCCTCTGCTATTTCTTTTACTCTGAATAATGTAAGCCCTGCGTGGCTGATTTTATGTAAGGATACCATAAGGTCGTACAACTCAGTTTATATATTTGTTTGCACTATTTATTCTTATATCGCTGTGAATATCTGTGATGTGGAACCCTGTAAGACTGTGTGTGCTAGCGTGATCCTGGACTAGCACGGAATACACAGAGGGTCCGGATTTGCAGATTCGGGTCCCGACATTGCGCATCGCCTTCTTCAAAATCAATCTACCTTTATCCTCTGATTAGCCTTAATCGGCTAATTAGACTTACCCCGTTACTTTGATCTTAATCGGCTTCAAGCTGATTGAGTTTAAGTCGATTGATCGTCACGATCGGCTTTGAGTGAATTTTATATTTTTACCTTGTCGATTCCAGGTCAAATCGATTGGCACGCTCTGAACCAGGTGTTAGTCTGGTGTGCTACTGTCAGAATCCCTACTTCAAGTTTTTGACGCCAACAGTCACGCGACTCCAAGTCGTTATACGAGGATGGCATCAAGGACGATGAGTGAGCATCGACCACTGGCAAGGATCCGATAGACACAATCATTTGGGAAAAAGAACTAAATTTTATTTATTCAATGTGTATAGCTATGAAATTACTACCTCGTTAAAAACCTTAAATCCCATAGTATGGTTCCCCTGATAAGGAAAAATGTATAGTAACAATGTGCATACCACTGGCTACTCCCCAATGTCGAGATCGTTTATATGTTCTAGGTCAGTGTACGCCTAATATGTTAGTGTCAATGGCCGTGTAAGGCAAATGGGAAGATGGCCGTGCACGGTGTCATGGGCGCACTCAATGAGCGGCATGATGGAGCATTGGCTCGATGTGGGCCCTCGGTGTCGATGAGCATATACTCCCTAATCACCATTCTTCACCTTTTGGCATCTCCGTTCTCTCCTCTTTCGTTGCATGCGAGGACCGCAACGACGTCGGTCGCAGTGCAAGCCATAACATGCCGCAATGTTGCAGCAGAGCATCTTGCCACGTGGCATACCTGCTTCGAGCCCATTAGGCTTGTTTCGTGCTGTGCCAGCCCAAGCACGGCCCATGCAGACGTGCTGTGCTGTGCCGCCTATTATGCTCGACAACGAGGCCCGGCATAGTCTTTGCATTCGTGCTAATCGTGCCATGCTTGCCATGACATAGGCCGGCAAAAAAACTCGGCCTAATGTCTAAGTCTATCCGTGTAGGTACTCTAACCACTATATTTCTGACATTTACCTATGGTGATATATCTTTGTAATATTTTTTTTAAATGTCCATTATATTCGGCAGTTCTTTTCACAAAGTTATTCTTACTGTCACAAAAGATTTATATCATACTAGAAATAACATTGGCCATATGAGAAAAATATACAAGTACTGTACCTATCGCCCATTCACAAATAACTAGGAAAAACAAAAGAAAAGGAAAAATTGCAAAACTCATCATACTTTTCGCGGTCGATCATAGATTACCAAAGGATGGTTTTAATCAGCTTTGAATGATAGAGCAATTCCAGACATGGCTCGCATGCATGTCTCGTGGATGTAACATGTAAGTTGACTCGGCTGTTCTGGACGGCGCGGCGCGTGCATGGCTCCGACGCAACGGTTGCACGGCAACGAAACCCCAATCGTGCAAGCAAACCCGTGCACCTGCCGGCTGCATGCCGCCGTCTAATTCTTCGCTTTTTTTTATTTTGCCTTATACACTTTTTTTTATTAAAAAAATCTAGCTCCTATGGGAACAAATATGTAAAACTAGATTCGTCTCCGACTACATAAGTAACGATATATAACACATCTCCTGTCGTACTACCATACGGCAACACCTCGTTGGCACGACGACAGACGAGCTGCCATATACCCCGAGCTCTTCAACAGTTGTCGCGGACTGGTAACTTGGTAGGTCCCTATTGAGCACCCGCTCCTCAGCAGGTTGTGACACAAGCGATTAATTAAGTAAAGTAATTTTATGGATGTGATGTAGAGCAAGGGGAGCTTGGTAGACTAGTGGGCCTGTCCTACTGAAGTGGAGGCCGTTGCTGTGCTGATAGTGTTTTGCTGTGATACAGAATCGTGGCAGATGATACGTATCGTATATCATTATTTTTATAGTTAAGAAAATAATGTTAGTTTTATAAATTTGTTCGCAATAAAGTTAGATTTGAAAAAATGTTTGTGTGGGTGTGTGGGGTTAGGAGGCGGAAGACATCGACGCAGTCGCAGTCCATACGGCGGATCAGATCTAGAGGCACCTGAGCCGGCCGACACGGCAGCGTGCAACGCCAGAGCGGTCGGGCCCGTAGGTAGGCATTGAATGCTCGCGGATGGGCGGCCACGCGACCGCGGCTTGTGGTACGTCGCCGTTGGCTTGTTGCGAGTTGGCATTGCAGCGTGCAGCATGGATGTATGCGTGCAAGGGGAAAAGGACGACGGCCACAGTAGCGGGCGGGCTGCCGGTGCAGTGGCAGTGCGCTGGTGGACATGCGAGCGTGGACAGGACAACCGAAGCGCGACGTCGGCGCGTGTATCGGTTGCCGCGTGCACGTATTTGCTACCAGCCTTTGTGTACGTATCTGATTTCAAGTTCGGTTGGTCCAGCAGCCTCGACATGATTTGCTACCAGCCTTTGTGTTACAAACCTAACATCAAACCCAGGCTCAAAGCGTATTGGGCTCATGTCGGATCGGCCCTTTGGACCATGAAATGTTTGGATGAAGTTGAGTATAATGGCTAGACTAGTTCGAGGGCAACCTTAAACTAAGAATTTAAAGATGCTCATTTAGAATGCTACGTGTCATTTTCTTTATCTACATTTACTTTTCTCTCTACCCTACTCATTTCTCTCACCTCTCTTACTTCCTCTCTAAGACAAAACTTTAAAATTTGAAAATTTTATCTTTCAAAATTTTAAATAGGAAGTTTTAACTTGAAAAAAATCAACTTAAAATTTTCAAATAGAAAAAATTTAATTCGTAAAATTTTAAATAAAGTTTCAACTCGAAAAAATTTAAATCAGATAATTTCAAATTAGAAAGTTTCAACTCAAAAAATTTTAAAGAAAAATTCTCAAAATATAAAGTTTCAACACAAAAAAGTATCAACTCGAAAAATTTTAAGTCAGAAAGTTTCAAATCGGAAAGTTTCGACTCGAAATGTTTTAAATTAAAAATTTTCAAATTAGAAAGTTTCAACTTGAAAAGTTGTAACTCCAAAATTTCAAGTCAGAAAATTTCAATTCCAAAAATTTGAATTCAAAAACTTTTCATTCGAAAAGTTTTGATTCAAAAACTTTCGGTCCGAAAATTTTTAATTTAATATTCAACTTGAAAATTTTAAATCAAAAATTCAAATCAGAAAATTTCAAATCAAAAAAATTTAAAACAAAAACTTCAGAAAACATATCAAAGGGAATACACAGGGAACGAAAGAAGAAAAAGAAAATGAGAGAGAAGAGCAACCAGATTCGAAAACAAATCAAATGAAAGCCGAACAAATTCCTCCCGGTCGCTCTGCTCGTGACGCACGTCATGACAAGAAAGATTGAAAAAGGGACGCATGTCCATGTTCGGAGCGTGAGTGCATGATAAGCTCGTTGAGGGTGCGTAAACTAGGATTTCCGGAGTATAATCACACGAATAATTGATTTTATAGTTTGTCGTCCTATATTTATATTTCTAGATAAAATCATTCAAAATATATACCCTATAAATTTAGATGAAGGGAGTTATTGATTGACGGTAAACAACGTCTGCTTTGGCTGTAAGTTTGTCAGCTTGTTATGGACTTGTTTATATACATTTCTGCCAAGTTTCACGCAATTTGGATTCGTGGTTTGCAAGGTATGGACTCAAATTCGAAAGGGTCAGAAACTGTGCTTCTCTGTTCTAGCTGATTACTTAGCTCTTTGTATGGTCTTGTCAGATACGGTGGTTGTTGATGATGGTGCAAGGATTGTCTGTCTGTTGCTAGTGCTGTTGTTGTAAACCTCCTCTCCAGGTTACATGGAAGAGATTTTTTTAAAATAATATTTTTTTATTTAAATTGCAAAAATATATCTCGAACCTAAAAAATTGCAAAAATGTACCTCTGTCGCCCGATGGTTAGGCGAGAGGAAAATGTCGCCCTATGGTGGGGCGACAGAGATAAGTGTCGCCCACTAGTTGGGCGATTGATGCCACGTCAGCCTCGTCGCCCAACGATCCCTCCGTCGCCCAACCAAACGGCGACACGTAATAAATCGATCTTTGGTTGGGCGACAGAGGGGTGCGCGGTTCCCTATCGCCCAACCAAAGGGCGACTGAAGCCCAGTATAAAAAGGGTGGTGATTTCCTGTTTCTCTGTGTCGGTTTCATTTTGACAAGCCGAGAGAAGAGAAGAGGGAGGAAGAAGAGAGAAAAAGGAAGGGAGGAAGAGAAGGAGAAAAAGAGAGAAATTTGCAGCCGTGCAGATAATTTTTTGTGCTGTTTATTTTGTTTAGTGTTTAGCAATAAATCATGGTAGGATAAATTTTAGATCTAGTTAATTTTAGAGGTTACGGATAGACATAATTAAATGTAGTTATATTTTTAGTAATGTAGTTAGTTCGTAGAAATTTTAGATCTAGTTAAATTTAGAGATGATGGTTAGATGTAGTTAAATCTTGTTATATTTTTAGTAGTTTAGTCGGTTCGTAGAAATGCATGTACATCGATGGTTTTAGGAATAATAATATATTGTTACGTTTTTTATAGATAGATGTAGATAGATATGTTTTTTACATATAGAAGTACACACATATATATATATTTTTAGGATTGTAGATGTTTTTTAGAAGTAGAAGTAGAGAGATGAATATTTTTAGGAATGTAGATAGATATATATATTTCTCTAAGTGTAGATATAGATACGTATAGTTTTCTTGAGCAAATAGATATAGTATTTTTTACGAAGAGTAATTAATTCATGTGTTAATGAATCGGTTCGCAGATATATCAGAACGAGTTCCATTTAGAATCTTTTATGGAGAAGGGGTTGTAATGTATGGTTTAGAGGGTGCGGGTCTGAGTAACTTTCAGTATGTGGACAGAAGTTTAAGTAGGGTCAAAGAGCGTACATTTGCTTTTGTGTTGAATTGGTTGTATTATACGTTTCAGATGGAACCAGAGAAGTGCTAGCTGAAGTTATCTTGCCTTTGTACTATGCGAGATGATCCTGTTTATTGGGAATTAGTTGAGGTGAAGGGAACTACATATTGGAGGTCATATGTGAGGGGGGCGGAGCAACGTGGATGGTATTGGGTGCTTTTAGTGCAAGTGTATGAAAGGGTTGTTGCCCCGCAGCATCAGCTAGACGCCGATGAGTGTAGTGAGCCTCAAAATGAGTTCAGCTATGGTGACACTGAAATTGGGGAATCTAGCCGTGAGCAAGATGTTCAGGGATGCAATGAGGACATCATTTATCAGAGTGGTGAGCAAGTTGAGATTGGGGAGGATGATGGAAACATTGGGCAAGAAGTGCGGGGGCAAGTAGAAGAAGGTGAGGAAATTGAGGAAGTAATAGCACGGATGGAAGAGGAAGACTGTGAATATACGAGAACAGAAGTGGAAGACGACGATGACTCGAATGAGGAAGAGGAAGGTGCTGAGCCACTTGTGCAAACAGATTGGAGCACGCATCAATTTAATAACCTGGTTCTAAATGAAATCAATGATACACCTTGACAGTATAATGACAATGAGGTTAGGCCTAACAATATTTACCCAACAAAAGAAGCAATGCAGGATGTGTTAAAGATTGGGCCTTATCAGTAAGAAGAACATTCAGGGTTAAGAAGTCCACCCCAACCTGCTACGACGTGGTGTGCGAGATGCAAGGGTGCCCTTGGAGAGTACACGCGTACAAGTCCAAATGGGGCACCCACTGGCTATGTTCGAAGGTTGAACAGCATAGTTGTATGATTGAGGAAACCCTCATGGCTCACAGGAACCTATCGTCCGGGTATATCGCGACTATCATGTACCCGAAGATAGTTGAGAACCTCAACTTTGAGCCCCGTGCTATTATCCGAGCAATCGAGAACAGATATCAGTGCACAATTAGCTACGAAAAGGCATGGAGGGCGAAGCAGAAGGCCTTGGAAATGAGATTTGGGAAATTTAAAGACTCCTACCATAATCTGCCCGCACTGCTCAGTTGCATTCAGGGAAGAAATCCTGGAACTTATTATGATTATTAGGACTGTCCGTTAAGGAAGTGGCAGACCAAGAGGCATCTAAAGAAAGCTTTTTTCGCATTCGGAGCTTGCATTAAGGCATTATATCACTGTCGTCCATTGTTGTGTGTGGACGACACATTCTTGACCGGGAAATACAAAGGGCAAATAATGACAACTGTGGGCGTTGGTGCAAATAACTAGATTCTGCCTGTTGCTTTCGCCTTTGTAGAAAGCAAGAACTATGAGAGTTGGCTGTGATTCCTACGGAACTTAAAGATCGGGGTGGTGAAAACTCGTAAACATGTGTGCATACTGCATGACAGGCATACTGGTCTACTTAGTACCATCAAACAGTTGCAAATAGGAGAAGAGGAGCCATTCCCGTGGCCTGACTTGCAGAGTCGATGGTGCATGAGGCATTTGAGTGCAAACTTCTATAAGCAATTTAAGAACAAAGAACTGATGAATATGTTCAAGAGACTATGTAAGCATAACCAAGATAGTAAGTTCCGTACTCTATGGAGAAATCTTGATGAGCTAGCAAAAAACACAAAGATGAGCAGACGAACAAGGCTAATAGCTGTGAAACACAGGAGCATACGGAGCCTCTATTCCCTCTGCCAACAGAAGATGAAGCGACGAATCATCGTCGAAGGCAAAGGCCAATCAAATGTTTCTCGGACTGGATAAAGCACGAGCCAAAAGAGAAGTGGTCATTATTACATGACACACAAGGTGCTAGATACGGTGTCATGACGACCAACATGGCGGAGGTGTACAACTGGGTTATGAGAGGGATGAGGTGTCTCCCTTTGGTAGAAATTGTTGAGGGAGTGCTGCGGGGCACAACCAAGTACTTTGTGGATAGGCATCAAGCTGCCGATGTAGTAATGAGAGATGAGAATCTATTGTACTCAAGCATGATCACTAAATACATGGATGACAAGAGTAAGAAGGCGGCCAAGCATAGAGCTATCAAAGTAGGTGCACGAATACTATACTTCGAGGTGATATGCAGGGATAAAGGACAACATGGAATAAACCAGAAGGTTATCACCCAAGAGTGCATCTTGCAGGCTGACTACAAATGCTCGTGTTGTTAGTGTTATGCCCTTGAGGCAATCATTTAGATGATTGTAACATGACTATGTTTATGACTAATAATATGATTATTGGTCCAATGAATGTATATCATTGTATTGATCAACAAGTATGTGACTTGCTTATGGAGCTCTTTACTTATTGATATAATTCGATAAATATCTCTGATCGGATATCATCGTATAGGATAACGATGAATAGATCAGCACATGTAGTGATCGATGATCATGCTTCATAGATCATGGGATATAGAGATATCATCTATACATTGTGGACGCATGTTAAAGAACATGGGTTAGATAGACCCGCCATGGGACACTGCGAGAATGTTTCATTCTTATGTGTCATCGATGTATCTCATACATAGTAGATGTATGATCCTTAGACTGAGATTGTCATATTCCCTACATGTGTAATAGTTTTCCTTGGGGCTATCAAACACTACTTCCCAACCGGATAGTTATAAAGGTAGCTTTCATGTTTACTATGAAACGTGCAGAGGGAAGTGAGCGAATAAGATGGAATTTGCCACTCCAATGAAACGGAGATATATGACAAGGCCACTCGTGTGATATGATTAAGGAAGTGCATGGCGTGCCGTGATTGAGGAGTCAATCACAAACTTATTAATATATCACGGATACGAGAGATGGATTGAATCATCAAAGGATGACATGCTTCGCCTTGAGTTCAATCTTCATATACTTGGCAAAGGGATTATTACATGAGTACTTTTATAGGTTCATCCGATTTGATCATAGTATGTTTGGGAGTTGGTATACTTTGCAAGGAGCCGCTACCAACTATTGGATTGAAAAGGAGTTTTCCAATCCATGTCCAAACGTCGTGAACTGCAGTCACACACTTAATGGGCCGGGACGCATTAATTTGGATTGGATCCGTAATTAATGGACCTCGTGGGCTTAGCACGCTGATGGGCCCTGGTTTAGGGTTTCATCTCGTGGCTATATAAGGAGTGGAGGAGGGTGGGCGCAGGGTGTGCTTTTTCACGGTTTAGAAGTGATTCACCCGAAACCCTAGCCTCCTCCTCTCGCTGCCCTTGCCGAGCGACCAGGTGCTTGCACTCCGACGCACGACGTTCCATCCTCGGGCGTGTGGATCATCGTTGACTCGCGCTGCGATCGTCGTGGGAGGAGGACGATCCACGGCGAGGCGAGGACGATCCACTCCATCGACGCAACGACTGCGGTGAGAACGATCCACTACATCGACGCGCGAAGGATTCCGCAACTGCGTGTCTAGTGGTAATCTAATCTGTGATCCCCTTCTTGCGAGTAGCTTTCTGGTTATGCGGTAGATTTTTTTTGTGCTAGTGTAGCATACCGCGTTCCTCTTCACGTGTAACAAACCCCGCCTTTTGCATAGGCCATGTTCTCATGTGATAGCGGCATGTGCCTTATTTGGAATGCGATCCAGTACATATCTATCTGAATATTTTACAAAGGAAAAGGTGATGGCAACTTGGAGCGAGGAGCTTTATGGTTATGGTGTTGTCGGTTCTTTTACGACAACTCCTGGTGTCAACAAACGGTTCTGGGTCCCTGATTTTGATGCAAGACATACAAAGGAGGGCGTCGCAAAACAAGGCGTACCAGAAATGACATGGATGAGTCTGAAGCTGGTAAGCATGTGAATAAATGTTCGTTGTGCAAGCAAACGGGACACACGTTCAAGAACTGCCAGCCACAAAACGAAGAGGATGAAGGTGGAGATGGCAACCAGACAGCGGGGGAGGGATCGTCGTCTGCAAGGCGTGGTGGATGACGTCATCGTACTACCGGAGAAGCTATTTGAACTATTAGATGCTATATGTCAAATTCATATTTTGTTAATGTAATTTGTGTTGTATGAACTCTGGTTTTTACCTAGTTGTAAGCATATTGTATGTCGTTGTGAGTGTTGTTGCTTCATAAATTATTGTAATTTGTTTGAAATATATTGTTATGATGCTTCTGTAGTTATTTGTACGCATTTGTTTCTATATATTGTTATGATGCTTATCTGTTTTTTTGTACGCATTTGTTTCTATCTATATATTATTATGATGCTTGTATATTTCTCTGTATGCATTTATTTCCACTTCAGCATTTGATATATATCTTTCATTTTTCTAATTTGCAGGTATGGCTCACCAGGATGGAGATGACGACTTGCCTTTTGAGTTGCTAGATCTGGTTATTGATCATCGTCACCGTGCCCACTTCGCCACTGCTTTTCCAAAGGAGGGACAAGATCATCTGGAGCTCTGCGTACTACGATCGAGGCCACCGTGGGAGCTCTAGATGCTCAATCCTCGTTGGATCCCCAGGTAACGTACTATTCTTAAAATTTCTAAATATGCCTGATGTAGTATCATAATTTGTATTAATTAACTAGTGTGGTGCTCATATTAATTTCATTTTTCTTCATAGGCTTCGAGCATCAGGATTGCTGCCACTGGCCCGTATGGTGGAGGCGCACAGAGATGCGCAGAGACGGGACGTGAGTTGTCGGTTCCCGTTCGACAGGTGACATGTTGCGACACTCTGCCCAATGCTTTAATCTTTTTCAGATCGATTTGACAACACTGTACCTGTAGCTTTGTCAGGCCAAAGTGACCACTCACTGCTGTCGGGACCCGAATATGCAAATCCGGACCCTCTGTGTATTCAGCACTAGTCCAGGATCACGCTAGTGCACACAGTCTCAACATAGATGAAATATCACAATCATACACAGCAGAATAATAAATAAAGACTTCATCTATTAGTATAGAACTATTGAACGACCTTAAAGTCAAACTTACACTTGTGAGGCCTTGGTGGCTTCAACTCAAAATAAATAAACAGCAGCGGAATGAAGAACGTCGACGAATCCCATCAATATACCACAGGCAACTGACAAGGTTCAACTCCTAGATATTCGCCTCCTCGTGGAACTTCTCCTCCTTCGGAGTTGTAGTCTTCTAACATCCCAAAATTTGGTTTTTTTTTATTTTTTTTTAAAAATTATATTTTAAATTAACTTTCCAAAAATTTTACATCAATCTTATAGGATTAAAGAAGCTAAATTTAGAATATTCTATATCTAAAACAATTTAATGTGTCTTTTGTGTGTATCAAGTAATTTAAAATTTAGTTTTTACAGTGTTCTTTGTATCTCAGGGAATTTCCCAAATTGAGATTTGCTAAAAATTAATTAAAATTATTAATTTAAACATTTGGATGTTAATTGGATTTTTATTTGGATTTTTAATTCGAATTATTAATTGTTCGAGCAATTCCATATCCAAATTCCATTTCAAACCTTTCCTTTGAAACTCCATTTAAATTCATATTATTCATCAAAATTTGGATTTAATCTTTTCCCACACTCTTGGGCCAAGGCCAAACTAAATTTACTGATCTATGCCCCGAAATACTGTTCATCTTCTTCCTCTAGCTCTCTCTCTAGTCTATTTGGCACCCATGTCTAGCCCAAACTTCAAATGCTCATATCTTTTGCAATTCTCAACGAAATCAGGTAAGGTCAGATGCAACACTACCGTGTCATCAAGGAATTCAATTCCCCAACAATTACGCCCCCTGAAATCAAGTGAAAGGATTGCTGCAATCAATTCTTTGTCGTTTCTTGTTCAAGCCATAACTCTTCCGTTTCTCCTTCCCTCAACGTGTGTGACCACCCAAAATGTGCGTCTCAGTCTCCCCAACACGGTGCTCACCCTTGGCCTCCATTTCCAGAAGAGTTGTCCCTCCAAAAATAGAAGAAACGGTCGCCGGACGTCCTTCGTTGGCATCACCGGGCTATCTTTTGAGCTGGTAAGGCAAATCGACCTCTGTTCGCGTCATCTTGTGCGCATTAGTGTGTAGATCATAACCCCTCAAGAAAATCCAGGTTTCGTCAAGAATCGAACTGGGAATTTGCGTTCGTTCGTCGTAAATCGGGTTCCGTTCGTCGTCGATTCCTCCCAAACTGGTAATCCCCAATCAAATTCCTTCTAGATATAGCCTAGTACGATCTTGCTCTACGTCTTGCTCTGGCTAGTTTCGAAAAACTCCACGTTTTATCATGTTTCCGGGCACCATGCCATCCGAACGGTTTTTGGTCGCGTCGGCCGGTTTTGGCATCGCGTTCCTCAAAGGCTTATTGAGTTTTTCTGAGATACAACTATTTCATCTCGTGCCTAATGGTCAGATCTATCTCTCCACCAAATTTGGTGCAGTTCCATCTGCGGAATCAAAAGTTACGGCCGTTCTAATCTCAAATCTTGCTGCTGCCCGTTCTCCTCGGTTTTTGCGAGTTTGGTCGTGAAATTTTTTTTGGACTCCTCTTGATGTCCTCTACACGGTTCTCACCCTAACTCAACGTTTTGCTTGCGGGATTTGTGCAGAAAAATCAATCTTCCCCGATCAGACTGCGTTCCAACGGCAGAAAATTTTGTCCTGCGTTCCCCGTTGATCCAGAAGGTAAAACTCAAATCCGTTCACGCCATATTGTGCCAAATGATCCCAGATAGCTCTCTGTAAATTTTGGTTAGGTTTCATCTATTATTTTAATAGTTATGATCATTTGATCTATTTGCTCCGGCAGCCGTTCGTCGACAGTTTGTGATATTTCCGTTGGGTTGCTTCCAAATCCGGATATACCGTTGAATTCGTATGGCCGCGTTCTATGTGGTGCTCACTTCCCCTCTGCTGTTCCATCCACCGAAAATTTTAATATTCGTTACCGTCGCCTTTTTGCCACCGTAGCGTCGCCTTGTGCCGCCAACCATTTTGGTTTGTCGTGGCCATGTCATTGTGTCCAGAAGATCAATATCCCCTGTTTTGCCCACCGTTGAAGTTCATTGATCCCCGGTTGCCGTCAAAGCCATGTTCTAGAATTTACCCGACGTCTTTTGGCCTAGTCCTTCGTGTCGGTGCGCATTTCGGTTCGCCATCTTTGGTAACCTTTAATCGCAGAGCCAACCCTACCATCCTACCCTATGCCAAGTGTATTCATCCTTGAATCGCTTCGCCAAACCCGGACTTAACCCATGGTCCAATTTGTCGCTGCGTCACGATATGTGTACCCCGCAGATCTCAAACCAAATTGGAGCCATGTCATGATCTCGCGCCCTATCTTTCAACCGAGGGTTGCCACCTTATAATCTCATAAGTGTTCTATTAACGCTTCACCTTCATCGTTAACGCCCGCCGTTAACGCCTCACCGATAACGCCCGCCGTTAACGCCCCGCCGTTAACGCTCCATCGCTAACGCCCGCCGCTAACGTTTCTTTGTTAACGTTCGCCGTTAACGCTTTGCTCTCGCCGCTATCATCGCATACGCCGCATTCCAAAGCAAGAGCGTAGCGCGATGTCATTATCCTTTTATCGTCCTATCGTGATCTAACCTCATTCCTTGTGAGTCTGGCTTTATCTTTCTATCATCTGCAAAGCCGGACCAAAACCTAACTTAAGATCGGTTCGATGGACAGAGTTCATCGTGAGCCACGCTGCCGGTATTGCGGTTCTCCTTGTTGTGTCCACCGTAGTAAGATATTTGTACTGTCTTACTACATATCGTCATCGCCCTGTTATCGTCAAGTCTCTTCTTTGATGTATGACTGAGCCCCAGATCGGATCGCACTGAATGTCGATTCCATCCGTCCTTGTCTTATCCCTGAAAATCTAATCTGCCATTAACCCAGAATTCATTCGTGGACTTGGTCGATAGACCATTGGCCATATGTCATATCCTGGTACCATATCTATTCTATTAGCCTATCTTTCTTTTGTTTGACTGTGTATTTGTTTAGTCAACAAAAGTCAACATTGAGCATTAGTTTAGTTCATCATGAACTAACATATCTTTATGGACCCGATCTATAGATCAAGAGCCTATATGTCAATATCTGTCTAATCGAGTTAATTAATCTCGGAGGATATCCCCTGGAATATACTCCGTCTTTCCTAATTATCGATCGTAACCTTCTTGATAAATCTTCCGAAGCTTTGTTCGCTCACCCGATCTTCGATCAAATCTAAGTTCCTAAATTCAATCCTTCCGCTCAGCACCAATCTAATATTAAATTGGAGTTTATTTGAATTGCTTTTGAGTTTTGTTGTATTTGTGCATCTTTGTCGTTAGACGTGCGTCGAAGTTACCCGTAGTCAAGGACGAGGAAGTCGAAGCATTCGATTGAAGAGCCAAAGGTTGAGGAAGCCAAAGATCAATTAAAAAGAGTAAAGAGCAGTTTATAGCAAGTGCCAGGCAAGTTGTGCTTTGATCATGTTGAACCTACGATTACAAAAACTGCTATATTGTTTTACTTTATTGCATATTATTAGACATGTACAAATGTCTTCAATTAAATTTGGGACTTAGCTATTATACCCCAATTGATCTGTACCCTACCTTGCCTTTTGTATACCATGATATATTGTCACCCAAGATTGGTTCATTATAGTTGGTTAGTAATAATAATCAACAGGGGATGTGTAACACTCAAAATTTTGCTTTAATTTAAATCTTGGAGTATTTTTGATTTTTGTGAAATTTTGGGAATTTATTGAAATTTCTTTAGAATTATTCAAATATAGCCTTCCTTGAAAACAATTAAATAATGGAAAAGTTCTTGCAAAGTTCTATTGAAAATATTTTATTTGAGTCCCAATTAACTCAAAGTATTTTCTAGAAATTTTCCTGGAATTTTTCAGAGATTTTTACCATTTTCTTTGGCCAAAACTATTTTCTCGAATTATTTTTATTCGAAAAGGAATTAAAAATCCCAGAGCAGTGTTTGGGCGAAACCACGGACCGCCCAAGATCGCGTGCTCTAGCCCATTTCGCGTCGCCCACGCACTGACGTCCCGCCAAAACCTAGCCGTCGCCGCGCTTTGCGCTGGATCAACATCGTGCGATCAAGGATCGCCACGTCTCCGCTGTTTCCACTCGCTGATCGCTGCGTGGACTCCCGGATTTCGCCACGTCGTTTCTTCCTCGCGAGATCGCCGGAGCAACGGCCGCCTGCATGTCCGCTCGTTTCGCCGAAGATTTCGCGCACGTCGAGGCGTTATTTAGTGCGCCGCTGCCACCCCCATGACGCGCACTCCTAGACGCGTCTGTAGCCCTAGCGCACACCTCCCGAAATGCCTCCTTTTGCTCACAAGAGCTCGCCGTAGTTGCCTCTGTGCGTCGCCGCTGTTTTTCGCCTTTTCCTTCGCCGTCGGTGCATTCCCGCCGTCGCCGAGGTCACCGGAGCACTGCCCGAGACAATCCGCGTTGAATGCGCTAGATCTTCTCACCGAGGAACCACCGAAACACCGTCGACTACGTCATCTTCCTCATCTCCGGCAAGCTTGCACCGCCGCACGCCATCGTCGGACTCCGAGCATCGCTGACCGTCGGATCTGCAAGGAGGGGTAAGGATCGTGCCACATCGCCCTTCTCTGTTTTCCTTTAGTTGTTTTTGTACCGCTAGATCTGTTAATGGACGGTCTGGATTAACCCTAAGGTTTGCAAGTTAGTTGAATCTTGATCGTTAGATCTAGAGTGAACGGCTTGGATTAGATCTAATTTCTGCGCTATATTTTTGTCTTAGCCGTTGGATCGTTAGTGAACGCGTGAGATTGTGCCACGTAGCATGATGAATAGTAAATAGCTCGGGTACCGTGTGCTGTTGGATTAGATCTAAACGGTGGCTGTGAGTAGATCGGTGGCGCGCGAATCCGTGCCGTTCAAATTTGAACGTGCGGCGGAGATGACGCCGCACCCCATCAAATCCCGTTCGGACGCGTGTGCGCGTTGACTGAGGAAGAGACCAGATCCAACCGTTGGTTTCTGGTGCACCGTTGGATGCGTGACGCGTGGGGGCGTGGAGTGCGAAACGTCGCCGAACCGCGCGGGGGTGAGATCCGACCGTTGGTTGAGCGAGCGGTCTGGATCTTGCCGCGTGTCGCGTCGGGATTGGCTGCGCACCGTCGCTGACGCCACGGCCTATGTCACCCGGTGCATGAGCACAGTGCTGCCAGTCCACGGTGGACCAGAGCCGAACCGTAGACCCAGTCCATAGACCGGAGCGACATGGTAGCCTCTGGGCGTGCCACGTGTCAAGCTGACGTCATAGCTGACGTCAACGCTGACGTCATAAATAGTTTTATATATAAAAATATTTCGACCGTTTTTCCTTTCTGTGCTGACGTCATCATGACGCGGTGCTGATGTCATAAATGCGAATTTCCAGTATAAAAATAATTCAGAAAAATCGGATTTTCTTAATTTCTGTATTTTCAGATTTTATTCAAACTTCAAATGACTATAACTTTTGCATTTTAACTCGGATTTGGGTGATTCAAATTTATAAAAATTCATAAAATTATGAGCTATTTAATGGTGAATTTTATTTGAATTTTTGAGGTCATTTAGTCTTCTGTATTAGTTATTTATTGCATATTTTGTTTGTACGCGTAGACGCAAATTTGCCGGAAAGTTTCGAGGAAGATTTCGTCGCTCAAGACCAAGCTTCGGAACAAGACCAGCAACTCTTTGAAGGCAAGTGATGCTTTGATCATTTTGATCCCAGTTTTTAAAATGTAATTTATGCTTTGAAACTATGCATGCTAATTAATTAAAATGAATTTAAATTAATTTGGGATAATGTAGTTAATCAACCCATTTTGTTATGCCACCTTGAATTATTAATTGTATGCCCTAAATCATTGTCACCCTAAGTTGATTATATTAGTTGGATGTTAATATTGTGCCAACACGGGAGGCTAGACCGTGAGTAGATGCTTAGCCTTGCAACGAATCATGAGTGATCTTTCGGAAAAATGCTACAATACTGATTAAAGACATATTGAATGTATTTTGAAAAGTGGTGTGATGATGCCACATGATGAGATTGAGGTACAGCGACCTGTGTGGTTCCGTACCGATGTTGAGTTATTGCTGGCATGTGTTGCACAATAATCAACTGGGTGGGAAATGATTTAAACTGGGGCAAGTGGCTAGAGGCTGTGTGCCTGGTGGGCCTGTGTGGCAGTGGGTTGATGAGTGATGTGAGTCTAGATGCCACATTGGGCTGTGTGCCACTTTTGAGTGTTCGAAGTCTTGCCTTGGTTAGTTAAGGACTTCACCTTGCAAGCCTTTGATCTGAGTCACCCATACAACCACATGTCTGATATGGGACAGACCTAGTTGACTAGGGTTCTGATATCTTTCCTCTGATACCTCGGGGTGACAAGACATGTGGTGTATCTGTATGGGGAGCGTACTGTGCTACGGCTTGGTGCCCATCCAACGGTGATTGGCCGGTCCTATACTTCGCTCTGTGAGGGAAGTGATAGTGAAGGCAATACGGAGAGGTTCTTTAGTTAAGGTAGAAGTTCTGAAAAGCTTTGTTGCGGACAATCACCGTGGTGGTGAGCGGTCAGATCTTGTGGGTAAAGTGTACAACCTCTGCAGAGTGTCAAACTATTCGAATAGCCGTGCTCACGGTATTGAGCATTGCTCGGGATTACAATCAAGGGTAGATTTTCATAAACAAAATATGGGACGGTGGTCTGTGTGCCAAGTGTTAAAATGAACTATTAAGGTCAGTGTCATGAGAATCTTCGATGAAAAACCATTTGAAGAAACTAGTATTACTTATAACTGCTCCAATGCTTTAATCTAATTAAGATATTGGTTTAAAATTGCTGTTTGATGCAAAAGAACCATTTAAGCCAACCCTTTGGAATAAGCTTTGCATGTAGTAATAGCACTGCATTCTGTGCATTACTTGTTGAGTGCCTTGTGTACTCACCCCACCTTGCTTATGAACCCCAACATCAGTGGAGGAGACTACACCAGTTTGGGAGGAGGAGTACATCAAGGACACGAACAACTAGGGGGCAAGCCCAGTCGGTTGCCTGTGGCAAGATGAAGGCTTCCACGACTTTTATTTATGTTCCTCTGCTATTCTTTTACTTTGATTAATGTATGCCCTGTGTGGCTGACTTATCTGTAAGGAGACCATAAGGTCGTACAACTCGGTTTATATACATGTTTGCACTATTTATTCTTATATCTTCGTGAATGTCTGTGATGTGCAACCTCAGATGATGTGTGTGCTAGCGTGATCCTGGACTGGCACAGAATACACAGAGGCTCCGGATTTGCAGAATCGGGTCCCGACAGAGGTGGTATTAGAGCAGGCTGACTGTAGGACTTGACCCTAGTTTGGTTGTGCCTAGGAGGGTAAAACTATTTTCTAAAGACCTAATCAACTTGAGCAAGAATGTCAAAGAAATCTCGACTTATCTCTTCTCCCTTATTCATACCTATGCTGAATTTTTATTATTCTCTGTTTAATTTAAACAAGGTTTATTTTGGCAGATGAGGATGATCCATACCTATGGAGAGCGCACCGGAGGATATGCCGCGGAGTTATGGCGTATGATGCAGTTGCTCGGAGGTTTTGACAGACCACTGTATCGAGGGACTTCGGTGGTACGGGCAGGACTTGACGTCGCCTGGGATGTCAAGATCACAGTGTATGCTCCGGGGGAGCCGCAGCCGGGTTGGCTCGATGAGTGATCGAGTCTAGTAGAGTATAGTGTCGAGACTCGAAGGTTGAGTCGCGTCTTTTTCTTCAGAGTCACCATTAGGTGTGAGTCGTCATGGGTTCCTATGTTTGCTTACTTGTTTTGGTAGTGAGTGTCTCGTATGCGTTGCATTGCCCTTTGGCACTTGTGAGGAACCATACTGCTTTATATTATATCAATAAAGTGGCTAAATAATTTAAGTTACACCTGTTTCCCCACATAAATTCCTCTACTTGTCTATGTTTTCTTCTTTTCTTAACCTTGGAAGCTTGCAACAGATGGTGAGGACACGTGGAAATGTTGGAGCCAGCGGAAGTGGAGCTAACCAGGCGGATAACCAGAATGAAGAGCCGATTCCTCAACCGCCGCAGTCGATATGCGTAACTCAGGAGCCTTCTTGATCGCCTGGACTCAACTTATGAACACGATGGTTCAAACCATGCGTGCAGATATCCAACCAAGCTGCTGCGAATGTTCAAGCCGGGGCAACCATGGACCACACCCTACTCAAGGTTGTCGGAGTTTATGAGAACTCGCCCACCTACCTTCTCAGTAACGCCAATCCATTGAGGCGGACGATTGGCTAAGGACAATCGAAAAGAAGTCGCACATTACCCAAAGGTGTAGGACATGAGAGGGTACTCTATGCCTCTCATCAACTCGAAGGGACTGTCGCAGAATGGTGGGAAAACTTCTGCGTAGCTCATGAGGACCCACAGAGTATCACGTGGGAGGAATTCACCTCGACTTTCGCCAGCACCATGTACCCGAGGGTATCATGGATCTCAAAAAGGAGGAATTCCGGAGCCACAAGCGGGGTGGCCATCGGTGGCCGACACGAACAGATTCACCTAACCGCACGCTACGCACCAGAGGACGTGGCTACGGATAAGGCTAGACAATCCCGCTTCATGAAGGGATTGAATGCGAGGTTGCAGTGGGATTGATCACCCACACATTCCCGACTTCCAAGAGCTAGTTAACAAAGCTCTTATCTTAGAGGACAAGCGCCGAGAGTTGATGACAACAGAAGCGCAGAATGGCGCAACAAGGAGGTCGTCGGCGGCAAGAGAGGCAGAGGACGGCACCCCAACAGCTCATCCGGTACCAAATTGCAGGCAATGATAGAGCACCACCGCAAAATCGCCCGATGGGTCGTAATGTTCGAGACTCAAATTAATCGTAGGCAGATTGGAGAAACCTCTCGAGCAAAGTGGGAAGACGTTGCTATCATTGCAATGAAATGGGGCATTTTGCCAATAATTGCCCTAAGAAGGAGGTGTCACCCGGTCCGCTTTAACCTAGGGAACACACCGCAAGGACTCCGTGCCAATCGTGAACCGCGAGGCATCAACAAAGAAGAACTCCATCCCGGAACCGCACGAGGCCGAGTCAACCACATTATGACGATGAAGTCCGTAACGCCACGGATGTTGTAATCGGTAAGTTCCTAGTAAACTCGATCAGACCATCGCTTTATTTGATTCGAGCTTCGCATTCTTTTATTTCCGAGATTTTGCTGTTCAAAATGATATGGAAATAGTGAATCTTAAATGTGTGCTCATAGTCCAATCCTCGGATCGTAACTCCGATCTAAAGTAGGATGTTCGGGGTAAGACTAATAATTAATGGAGTTGAGTTCTAGCGAACTTAATCGCCCTTAATACCCAAACCTTGGATATTATCCTGGGAATGGATTGGTTAACCAAACACAAGGCAGTGCTAGACTGCGGAAAAAGAGTCATATCGGTCGAGAGCCCGGATGGGAAGAAGATTGAGTTTGAAGCAAAATCAGTGCGGGATGGACAATTGATGGTCAACAGATGAAGACTGTCAGCTTAGAGGAAGTGTCCATAATCAATGAATATTCGGATGTTTTCACGGAAGATTTACCTGGAATGCCGCCAGATAGAGATATCGAGTTCGTGATAGAGCTGGTTCCAGGGACAGCTCCCATAGCTAAGAGACCTTACAGGATGTCCACAAAGGAATTGGTGGAAATGAAGAAGCAAATTGAAGAGCTGCTGGAAAAAAGGATTTATAAGACCTAGTTCATCGCCATGGGGAGCACCTGTCTTATTCGTCAAGAAGAAGGACGGAAGTTTTAGGATGTGTATAGACTATCGTGCACTCAATGATGTGACGATAAAGAATAAGTACCTCTACCGATCGATGATTTGTTTGACCGCTTGAGAGGAGCAGAGTTTTCTCCAAAATTGATCTCCGATCAGGATACCATCAATTGAAGATCCGATCAGAGGATATTCCGAAGACTGCATTTTCGTCAAGATATGGGCACTACGAGTTTACAGTGATGTCCTTTGGTTTGACAAATGCACCAGCATATTTTATGAACTTAATGAATAAGGTGTTTATGGAATACTTGGACAAGTTCGCCGTCGTATTCATAGATGATATCCTTATCTATTCCAAGACGAGAGAAGAGCACGCCGAGCATTTGAGGCTAGTCCTTGAAAAGTTGAGAGAACAACAGTTGTTTGCGAAATTTAGCAAATGTGATTTCTGGAATAATAAGGTTGAATTTCTTGGACACATAATGACTGCAGCAGGAGTTGCGGTAGATCCAAAGAAAGTGGAGACGGTTCTGCATTTGGAGCAACCCAAGTCGGTAACCCAAATCCGTAGTTTCCTTGGAATGGCGGGGTATTATCGTCGATTCATCGAAGGATTCTCTACGATTGCGAGACCTCTTACGCAATTGTTGAAAAAGGAAAGGAAATTCCTATGGACACCTGAGTGTGAGAAGAGTTTTCAGGAGTTGAAGAGGAGATTAACATCGGCACCTGTACTAGTTTTACCTGACGTTCATCAAGACTTCGACATCTATTGTGATGCATCGCGTCGGGATTGGGATGCGATTGATGCAAAATAGGAAGGTAATTGCCTATGCATCGAGGCAATTGAGACCACATGAGGAGAACTATCCGACTCATGATTTGGAATTAGCTGCCGTGGTGCATGCCCTAAAAATATGGCGCCATCATCTCATCGAAATAGATGTGAAGTGTATACGATCATAAAAGTCTTAAGTATATCTTCACACAAGTGACCTAAATATGAGGCAAAGAAGATGGTTAGAGTTAATCAAGGATTACAATGTGGGAATTCACTACCATCCCGGTAAAGCCAACGAGTGGCGCACGCCTTGAGCATAAAGAACCACAAGTAAATATGTCGTTGGAAACAGTCGGCGAATTGTGTAAGGAATTCCGAAATTAGAACTGAAATAGTACTGAAGGATTCCTAGCAACTTTGGAAGTAAGACCTACCCCGAAGATCGATCAAGGAAGGGCGTAAAGATGATGATAAAATCAAAAGAATTAAGGGCAAAATGGATGAAGGCAAAGCAAAAGATTTCAAACGGATGAACAAGGTACTATGTGGTTTAAAGGGCGATTTGTGTACCGAACAAAAAGGAGTTGAAGCGATTAATTCGAGGAGGCTCATGACTCCAAGTACTCAATTCATCCAGAAGTGCGAAAATGTATCAAGATTTAAAGGAAAGATTTTGGTGGCAAGCATGAAACGAGAAGTCGCCGAATATGTGGCATTATGTGACATATGCCAAAGAGTCAAAGCTATGCACCAAAGACCAGCAGGGCTATTACAACCCTTAAAGATACCTGAATGGAAATGGGAAGAAATTGGTATGGATTTCATAACCGGATTGCCCATAACGCAAAGTGGATATGATTCCATATGGGTCATAGTGGATCGCTTAACCAAAGTGGCACATTTCATACCCGTGAAGACCACTTATTCCGAGACCGTTAGCGTAACTTTATATGGCACGGATCGCTCGCTTGCACGGAGTACCGAAGAAGATAGTATCGGACAGAGGTACCCAATTTACCTCCAGATTTTGGGGTAATCTACATGAAGCGATGGGAACTCGTTTGAACTTCAGTACATCATACCATCCGCAAACAGATGGGCAAACTGAGAGAGTCAATCAGATATTGGAGGATATGTTGAGGGCATGTGCCTTAGCATATTCCACCTCATGGGACAAGTGTTTGCCTTATGCTGAGTTTAGTTACAACAACAGTTATCAGGCGAGTTTACAGATGTCTCCATTTGAAGCTTTGTATGGTCGGTCCTGTCGAACACCATTGAATTGGAATGAGATAGGCGAACGGCATGTTTTTGGACCAGACATTCTTCAGGAAGCGGAAGAACAGATCGCCCTGATCAGGGAGAGATTGAAGATTGCACAATCAAGACAGAAGAGTTATGCTGACAACCGTCGCAGCGAACTGAGCTTTGAACCCGAAGATTTTGTGTATCTTAGAGTCACACCTCCCAAAGGAGTCAGAAGGTTCCATGCAAAAGGAAAGCTCGCACCCAGATATGTCGGACCATTCAAGATCTTGAGCCGTAGAGGTGAAGTTGCTTATCGCTTGAGTTACCACGTCTTTAGCAGGAGTGCATGATGTATTTCATGTATCACAATCAAGAAGTGTCTTCTGCACCTAAGAGCAAACACCGTTAGAGGCAATCGAATCGCAAGAAGATCTAACTTACAAAGAACATCCGATGAAGATTCTCGGACATAAGGGACGGAGAGACAAGGAACAAGTCAACACGTTTACAGAGTTCAAAGGGAGCAACCACTCGGAAAGTGAAGCCACGTGGGAACACGAAGAAGATCTCAAGAAGGAGTTTCCTAACCTATTTCAGATAGCCTACAAATCTCGGGACGAGATTCTCATTAGGGGAGGTTTGTAACACCCAAAATTTTGCTTTAATTTAAATCTTGGAGTATTTTTGATTTTTGTGAAATTTTGGGAATTTATTGAAATTTCTTTAGAATTATTCAAATATAGCCTTCCTTGAAAACAATTAAATAATGGAAAAGTTCTTGCAAAGTTCTATTGAAAATATTTTATTTGAGTCCCAATTAACTCAAAGTATTTTCTAGAAATTTTCCTGGAATTTTTCAGAGATTTTTACCATTTTCTTTGGCCAAAACTATTTTCTCGAATTATTTTTATTCGTAAAGGATTTAAAAATCCCAGAGCAGTGTTTGGGACGAAACCACGACCGCCCAAGATCGTGTGCCACCCACCGCATCGCCGCCCACGCACCGTCCCGCCGAAAATCTAGCCGTCGCCGCGTTTCGCCCGTTGGATCAACATCGTACGATCAAGGGATCGCCACGTCTCTCCGCTGTTTCCGCTCGTTGGATCGCTGCGCGTGGACGCCCGGGATTTCGCCACGACATTTCTTCCTCGCGAGATCGGCGGAGCAACGGCCGCCTGCATGTCCGCTCGTTTCGCCGAAGATTTCGCGCACATCGAGGCGTTATTTAGTGCGCCGCTGCCACCCGCGTGACGCGCACTCCTAGACGCGCTCGCTGTCTCTAGCGCACACCTCCCGAACGCCTCCTTTTGCTCAAAAGAGCTCGCCAGAAGTTGCCTCGCGTCGCCGCTGTTTTTCGCTTTTCCTTCGCCGTCGGTGCATTCCCGCCGCCGCCGAGGTCACCGAGCACCGCCGAGACAAGCCGTTGAATGCGCTAGATCTTCTCGCCGAGGAACCACCGAACGCCGCCGACTCGCCATCTTCCTCATCTCCGCAAGCTTGCACCGCCGCGACGCCATCGTCGGACTCGAGCATCGCCGACCGCCGGATCCGCAAGGAGGGTAAGGATCGTGCCACGCCGCCTTCTCTCGCTTTCCTTTAGTTGTTTTTGTACCGCTAGATCTGTTAATGGACGGTCTGGATTAACCCTAAGGTTTGCACGTTAGTTGAATCTTGATCGTTAGATCTAGAGTGAACGGCTTGGATTAGATCTAATTTCTGCTGTATATTTTTGTCTTAGCCGTTGGATCGTTAGTGAACGCGTGAGATTGTGCCACGTAGCATGATGAATAGTAAATAGCTCGGGTATCGTGGGCCGTTGGATTAGATCTAAACGGCGGCTGTGAGTAGATCGGTGGCGTGCGGATCCGTGCCGTTCAAATTTGAACGTGCGGCGGAGATGACGCCGCACCCCATCAAATCCGCGCGGACGCTGCGTGCGCGTTGGATCGAGGAGAGACCAGATCCAACCGTTGGTTTCGTGCACCGTTGGATGCGTGACGCGTGGGGGCGTGGAGTGCGAAACGTCGCCGAACCGCGCGGGGGTGAGATCCGATCGTTGGTTGAGCGAGCGGTCTGGATCTTGCCGCGTGTCGCGTCGGGATTGGCTGCGCACCGTCGCTGACGCCACGGCCTATGTCACCCGGTGCATGAGCACAGTGCTGGCAGTCCACGGTGGACCAGAGCCGAACCATAGACCCAGTCCATAGACCGGAGCGACGTGGTAGCCTCTGGGCGTGCCACGTGTCAAGCTAACGTCATAGCTGACGTCATCGCTGACGTCATAAATATTTTTATATATAAAAATATTTTGACCGTTTTTCCTTTCTGTGCTGACGTCATCATGACGCGGTGCTGACGTCATAAATGCGAATTTCCAGTATAAAAATAATTCAGAAAAATCGGATTTTCTTAATTTCTGTTTTTTCATATTTTATTCAAACTTCAAATGACTATAACTTTTGCATTTTAACTCGGATTTGGGTGATTCAAATTTCTAAAAATTCATAAAATTATGAGCTATTTAATGGTGAATTGTATTTGAATTTTTGAGGTCATTTAGTCTTCTGTATTAGTTATTTATTACATATTTTGTTTGTACGCGTAGACGCAAATTTGCCGGAAAGTTTCGAGGAAGATTTCGTCGCTCAAGACCAAGCTTCGGAACAAGACCAGCAACTCTTTGAAGGCAAGTGAAGCTTTGATCATTTTGATCCCAGTTTTTAAAATGTAATTTATGCTTTGAAACTATGCATGCTAATTAATTAAAATGAATTTAAATTAATTTGGGATAATGTAGTTAATCAACCCATTTCGTTATGCCACCTTGAATTATTAATTGTATGCCCTAAATCATTGTCACCCTAAGTTGATTATATTAGTTGGATGTTAATATTGTGCCAACACGGGAGGCTAGACCGTGAGTAGATGCTTAGCCTTGCAACGAATCATGAGTGACCTTTCGGAAAAATGCTACAATACTGATTAAAGACATATTGAATGTATTTTGAAAAGTAGTGTGATGATGCCACATGATGAGATTGAGGTACAGCGACCTGTGTGGTTCCGTACCGATGTTGAGTTATTGCTGGCATGTGTTGCACAATAATCAACTGGTGGGAAATGATTTAGACTGGGGCAAGTGGCAAGAGGCTGTGTGCCTGGTGGGCCTGTGTGGCAGTGGGTTGATGAGTGATGTGAGTCTTGCCTTGGTCAGTTAAGGACTTCACCTTGCAAGCCTTTGATCTGAGTCACCCGTACAACCACATGTCTAATATGGGATGCACCTAGTTGACTAGGGTTCGATATCTTTCCTCCGATACCTCGGGGTGACAAGACACAGGTGTATCTGTATGGGGAGCGTACGTGCTACGGCTTGGTGCCCATCCAACGGTGATTGGCCGGTCCTATACTTCGCCTGTGAGGGAAGTGATAGTGAAGGCAATACCGAGAGGTTCTTTAGTTAAGGTAGAAGTTCTGAAAAGCTTTGTTGCGACAATCACTGCGTGGTGAGCGGCTGTATCTTGTGGGTAAAGTGTACAACCTCTGCAGAGTGTCAAACTATTCGAATAGCCGTGCTCACGGTATTGAGCATTGCTCGGGGATTACAGTCAAGGGGTAGATTTTCATAAACAAAATATGGGACGGGTGGCTGTGTGCCAAGTGTTAAAAATGAACTGTTAAGGCTGTGTGCCGAGAATCTTCGATGAAAAACCATTTGAAGAAACTAGTATTACTTATAACTGTTCCAATGCTTTAATCTAATTAAGATATTGGTTTAAAATTGCTGTTTGATGCAAAAGAACCATTTAAGCCAACCCTTTGGAATAAGCTTTGCATGTAGTAATAGCATCGCATTCATGCATTACTTGTTGAGTGCCTTGTGTACTCACCCCACCTTGCTTATGAACCCCAACATCAGTGGAGGAGACTACACCAGTTTGGGAGGAGGAGTACATCGAGGACACGAACAACTAGGGGGCAAGCCCAGTCGGTTGCCTGTGGCAAGATGAAGGCTTCCACGACTTTTATTTATGTTCCGCTGCTATTCTTTTACTTTGATTAATGTAAGCCCTGTGTGGTCGATTTATCCGTAAGGAGACCATAAGGTCGCATAACTCGGTTTATATACATGTTTGCACTATTTATTCTTATATCTTCGTGAATGTCGTGATGTGCAACCTGTATGATCAGTGTGCTAGCGTGATCTGGGATCGCACGTAATACACGAGAGGTTGGATTTGCGAGAATCGGTCCCGACAGGATGGTTAGACCGTATTAGTTGCTTAGCCATTACACGTCATCACATGTACTTTAGTCTTTGATAAATAATCTTGACTAATGGAATATGGAACGATGTTATGAACTTGTGTGTCATGTGTGGTCACACGATGCGATTGAGTTGCGGTGGCGAGAGGATGTCACGCAACGAGGTTAAATTATTGATGGCACGTGGTGCTTGGTAATCAACTGGGGTGGTTATGATTTAGATTGGGGCAAGTGGCAAGGGGCGAGAATGCCAATGTGGGCCCGATGGGCAGGGGGTATGTGGAAGTCATGCCTCGATCATCTTAAGGACTTAACCTTGCAAGCCTTTGACCTGAGTCTTACTTGCAACCACATGTCTGGTATGGGACAGACCTAGTTGAGTATGATTCCGAAGTCTTAGCATGTGAGACGGGTTTTGTAACTGTGGATGTGGAAAGAGGGGTGTAGTGTTTACCGGATCGGTCTTACATCTCTTCAACGGTATACGTTAGCCCTGTACTTCCACTCCGCAAAAGGGAAGGGACAGTGGGGACTATACTGGGAGGTACGCATGCGAGGATAGAAGTTTCAGAAAGATTTTGTTATGGTTACTCGCCTGTGTGGTGTTTAACTATATTGTGTGGGTAAAGTGCATAACCTCTACAGAGTGTAAACCTATTCGAATAGCCGTGCTCACGGTATTGAGCAAAGCTCGGGAATTACAGTTAAGGGTTAGACTTTTGAACTGAAAACTTGGAATGGGATGGCAGGATTGCCATGAAAAGTTGGAACTTGACATAGGATTGGAAACTTGGTTTACTTGAGAAATGTTGAATCTATCTAATACAGTTTATTGGTTTCTTGTCTTTCCAATTTATATATCAGATTCATTTACAAATGTCGCTTATTGCAAAATAGCTATGTTAGCCATTTCTTTGGAATAAGCCTTGCATATAGTTATGTTAGAATTGCATTCTGTGCACGACTTGTTGAGTGCTTTATGTACTCACCCCTTGCAACATACAAAATCATCAGTTGAGGAGAAGACCACAACTTTGAAGGATGAGAAGTTCCACGAGGAGGCGATTATCTAGGAGTTGAACCTTGTCATTTGCCTGTGGTATATTGATGGGATTCGTCGACGTTCTTCATTCCGCTGCTGTTTATTTATTTTGAGTTGAAGCCACCAAGGCCTCACAAGTGTAAGTTTGACCTTAAGGTCGTTAAATAGTTCTATACTAATAGATGAAGTCTTTATTTATTATTCCGCTGTGTATGATTGTGATATTTCATCTATGTTGAGACTGTGTGCACTAGCGTGATCCTGGACTAGTGCTGAATACACAGAGGGTCCGGATTTACATATTCGTGTCCTGACAGAGGTGGTATCAGAGCCATACTGACTGTAAGCACTACAAGAAACAGGGAAAAATTCGTGGGCCAAAAACCCACGAATTTAAGCTAAAACCCACGAATTTAATTTAAATTCGTGAGCAAACCGTCGAATTTGGTTCACGAATTTAACTCGACGAAATTAATTAATTAAATTCGTGGGTACCCACGAATTTAAGTTAAATTCGTGGGTTTCTGCCAAGCCCACGAATTTAATTGGGAATCTGAGTTAAATTCGTGGGTTTATTAAACCCACGAATTTAACAGATTAAATTCGTGGGTTTAATAAACCCACGAATTTAACAGATTAAATTCGTGGGTTTATTAAACCCACGAATTTATTAGTCATTTTTTCAAGAAAAATGTATATATATATATCCATATATCCAAATGTATGTATTTTTATATATATGTATCGCACTCAATACATATAACAACTAAGAAGAAAAGAAAAGGCAAAAAGAAAATTGAAACTAAAAATTGTTAAGCGAAGAATAAATAAGAAGGATCATCTATTTCGTTCAAATCTGATCAGAAATACTAACACAAAAGACAAACTCCACAATGAAGTTCAAGCGAACGAAGAATTAACAAACAAGACACCAAACCTATTACCAGTACTAAAATACTGAAAACAACCTTTTAACTCTTCAAAACCGGCTTAAAACTAAGTCTCCGAAATGTACAAAATCTCGGCATGACCTCTCTTGTAAATAGGACATCCACTCAGCAGACAAAAAAACATTTGCAGTTATAATATATATATCAATCTCTCAAACCAGAAGGAGACATTCTAGCAGATCCTTAGATTTTCCAATCACACATCCAACGGAAATTTGTAAACTACGCAATGACGTACAACACATTACAACCGCAATAGATACAATCCACATTCCATTAAAATAAGTCCATCACAATAAGTCGATCACAACGTATCCATCACAACAAGTTATAAAGTACAACAGTTATACACCAATCGAGCTCACAATGGAATTCATGCCTCGGGGTTGTTGGAGTTGTGGGCGCTACCACCACCGTCGGTGTTGTTGAAGATGTCTTCTATGATGTCGTCGTTAGTACGTGCTGGAGGGCATGACCTAGAAACCTGCAAGTTCAAGATTAACTTAGGTTGTGCTACAAGTAACATTATGCTGATTCACATGAATATCAATATGAGAATATCAATAATACTATTCAACCAAGACACAATATGAAAATATCAATATGACAGGTCAAGATAAACAAGGATAGATCATATATGTAAGAACTACACGTACGAGCTAGTCAAGATATGCTGCAATAATCATATGAACATCAATCTCATATTCAATGAAGCATCAAAGTAATACTCTCTAGTATTAACATAAGGCCAAGATTACAACTAAAATTATTTCATTCAACTTCCAAAGACCCCAATTGCATCACTGAGTATTCAAAGGATAACAAACAGTGAAAATAGTTCAAAGAAGCAATTAAGAGTATTGGTAGTCATTTTAAGAGTTCAATATACAAAGTACAAATATAAAGCATTCTACAAGGACAAACAATCAGATTGTACATGGGCAAACAACACATTATACAAGGATGGCATATAAAGCATTTAAAACATAAGTTCACAATTGAACAAGTTGTCTTAAGATAACTTTTCAATTCCAAGAAGTCAGCACAATATAAGGTTCAAAATCAAAAAGTTATTGACAGAAAGAAAAAATCAAATAGCACGTAATGGGTTAATAATTTGGTAAACCATCACTTATCTACAGGAGCACAGAAATGAACTTTCATAAGCACACAAGTAAACCTTTTCAAGTATGAACATTGAGATGATTTGTGCAAGGTTTAAGAAAGAGTTGCCTAAATGTCCTAAAATCGACTAAGTTATGCATTTCAACAAAAATTATCACTTTTGCAACAGATTACTCAGATTGAACTAAAGTTCCTACGAAAGCATATGTAATCTCATATTCAATGAAGCATATGTAATCTCATATTCAAGCGAACGAAAAATTAACAAACGAGACACCAAACCCACTACCTCTACTAAAAGACCGAAACCAACCTTTTAACTCTTTAAAACCAGCTTAAAACTAAGTCATTGAAATGTACAAAATTTTGGCATGACCTCTCTAGTAAATATGACATCCACTCAGCAGACAAAAAAGCATTTGCAGTTATAATATATATATCAATCTCTCAAACCAGAAGGAGACATTCTAGCAGATCCTTAGATAATCAATCACACATCCAAAACGGTAATTTGTAAACTACGACGAATGACCACCACCACCGCCGTATTGTTGAAGATGTCTTCTATGATGTCGCCGTTAGTACGTCTTTGAGGGCGTGACCCAGAACCTCGTAAGTTCAAGGATTGACAAACTTAGCTCGTGTCGCAAACTTAGAATATTTTCGACATCCATACACGTGGTGTCGCCCGAGGTGGTGCAGGCCCACGGGTTGAAGTACATAGGCATTCCTTGGCTTGGCATAGGTGGTGGGTACATGTAGAACGGGTTTGGAGGTCGGGAGCCCTGTATGGCATAGACAGTACATCATGCCACATATAAATCATTCATTCAAATTTTAAATAACGAATTGAACCGATCCGTCTTTACATGTGGTGCCTCTCCGTAGAAGGTGGTCGCATGCATGGAGTGAACATGTAGAAAGGAGGAGGAGGCCAGCTCTGTGGATCATAGTTTGTGATATGAAGTACACATAATAGAGTTTTTTTAAAATAAAGAATGCATGAGAATATCATATAACCTGAGGTGCATCTCCTAGGGGTGGTGCCTGCATCCCAGTAGGGTTTATGAAGGACACCGGGGGAGGCAGAGCACCCTATGATGCTTCTCCTTGTGGTGGTGGCTGCATGTGCGGAGAAAACATGTAGAAGGGAGGTGGCTAGGAGCCCTATGACATAATAGTCCAGTTTGTGAATTCGTGATTTTACGAGCTAAGTGAATTAAAGAGTAATGAACTCAAGTATCTTTACCTGCGGAACAGGAGGGTGAAACACTGGCACGTTAGGTCCAAGAGATTGTGACAGTTGCTGCATATAGATTGTTTGTTAGATTTTAATCACAAATGTAAACTTGAGCATTTTGTTCAAAGTTGAGATTGTACCTGCAGATACATTTTCATGTATTCTGAGTCTTCTCGGCTTCTGCGAGCTTCCTCTCGTGCTTGACGAGACTCTTCTCGCGCTTGACGAGCCTCCTCTCGCGCTTCACGAGCCTCCTCGTGCGCTTGTGCTTCCGTATGACCTCGTCGAGCGAGCACTCCCCTGTGAGGAAACCGAGCCTCGTGGACGACGATCGCAGTCCACAACTCCATCCCCCATGGCCCACCTACAAACGATATATACTGAAATGTGACAATGCAATATTTTTTTCCTTACTAGAGCGAAAACAAATAAAATCAGTTTTATTAACGAACCTCCCATGCTTTAGGCCCCCTCCAGCGTGGTACAACGCTTCCACATCGACCGGTGCGGCCCTCCAATCAACCTCCGACCCATGACGTTGTGTCATTTGTTCTGCATATGACGCCTGCAAAACAGCATTTTGGTGCTCCTGGATGTAAATTTGCACAAAACATATTGTGTCATTCATACTTACCATCCTCTCACTAGCCCCGTCGTCGCACAACACATCCGGGTTCTGTGAATCCTCGCCTTGGTGCCCCCGGATGTAAACTTCCACAAAAGTGGGAGTACTCCCACTTTCAGCCTCCTACGATGCAAAGTTATAAACAATTATAATACCGATACATAGTGACAAATTCACTAACAATTATAATACCGATACTTACCATGAGTTGCTCTAGGCCAATGTGTCCGTCTGCGCCGTACTTGTGCTTCCCCAATCTACTTCTTCTGTTCCCTCGATTTCTATTTGATTTTTCTTGAAAATCCTCCGACCCCCAGTACCGGCACATCCACCTCCAAGCCTCCATGTCCTTCATTATCCAATCGACCGAGCTCTGGAGATACTCTTGTTCTGTCAGGTGTATCCTCCTCGCCTCTGGTCCTCTTCTCATGTTCACCTTCTTCACCCTCTTGTAAAAATTGATGACAGCTTGAATGCGTGCATTGCTAAACGAATCTCCGACAACCTTTTGTGCCGCCCTGTTGAAGACGCTTTTGGCCTTCTTCAAAGCGTTGTAATCGTCTTCGTTCTCAAGGCGGAACCTCTCCTGCATATAATCACACACTGTCAAATTGTACTTACATTTAAAGCAATACTCAAATAGAGTAAATACATAACGCAAACTCACCCGTAAGCCAGCCCACATCGCGCCTCGACATGTTTGGTTGTCTTCGCCTCCTTCCACGCTTCTCCTTCAACGCCCAAAGTGCTTCCGGCCAGGGGCGCGAATCTATCCTCACCGACTCAACCATGCCAGTAGTAGTACCAACTGCCAAGGGCTCCCAAAGACGGCGTTAACCTTTGTAATGTGGCCCGTCCCAGTCCAACCGGGCTCTTTCCAAAGGCTACAACAAAATACAAGACAAAGATGCATCAAAACAATAAGTTGTCACCTAGCTAATGCTAAAAGAGAAGATATAATCATACTCGCTCCCGTGTACCTCTATCAACCTCCTATCGGTAGGCCGCATCTCTGACGAACCGAGACGGTTTTATTTAAACCTGAAATGCAAATAATTACTTCATAGACATTACAATGTAAATATGGAGATTAAATGATAATCCAATACTACACATATAACGATGGTACCAAAGAAGACCCGCCTTCTTGGTGGCTCTAAGGTCGCCTCCAACTCAGATCTCGCCGCTGCCTCGGCCTTGGCCTCGGTTCGTGATCTCAGATCGTCGTCCCACCGCCGCCACCCCCAACGACCTCCTCGTCGCCCACCTCGCCCATGTCGTCATGCTCACATCCCAACCGCCTCCTCTGCAACCCCTACCGCCTCGTCCTCCCGTGGTCGCTCTCCCGCTACTGTTCTCGCGTGCTCGCCATCAAGCACCTCTGAGCTCTTTGAACATCCCAAAATTTTCCCGAATATTATTTTATTGCTCAAAAGTGCATTTATGATTTTCTAGAATTTATTTGGATTTTTCTGGAATTATTTGAATTAATTTGAAATCAAGTTTATTGCCTTTTATTCAAATCTATTTAAATATGTGCAAAGTTAAAATAAAGTTTTGCCAAAAATATTTTTTTGAGTCCAGAATGTCTCAAAATATTTTTGAGATTTTTCCTGGATTTTTCATAATAGTTTTATTGCTTAAAATAAATAAAATGAATTTCTGGAATTATTCTAAATAAGAAATCTTTAAAAAAATCTGGTGAACAGTGTTGGGCCGAGCCCAGCACTGTCGCTTGAGGCCTGCGTCAGTGCGGCCCAACCCAACCCACGAGTCGCAGTGGGGAAAACACTAATTTGCGCAACCGTTCGATCATGTTTCAACGGACCAGATTGCGCCGTGTAGAAGCCGTTTCGTGGCCGTCGGATCGCGACACGTGTACGGTGGCACGCCGTCGCCTCCGATGCGAACTCGAGTCCGCCGTAATAACTCCGGACTTCCCGCCGTGTAGAGCTCGGACGCCGAGGCTATAAAGGAGGGGTAGCGCCCGAGGTTCATCCGTGTGCGCCGCATCTTTGGTCGGAAGGGTTTCGCGTGAATCGTCGTCAGCGCTCAAAGGAGCTCGCGGAGTTGGAAGCGAGGGGCGCCTCGATTTTTGCTCGGTTTCGCCGCCGTTGGGTCTCGCGCCGCTGGTGCCATCTTGGATTCGCCGGACCACGCCGCGCGAGAACCGTGCGTCTACGTCGCCGAGTCGCACCAAAACGCCGCCGCTTTGGTCTTCGCCTTCAAGTCCGGTAAGACCTCGCCGTCGCATAGCCATCGTCGGTCCGAAGCTTTGAGCCGCTCGGATTATATCGGTGGTCAGTGCGTTGCTGCGTCGCTTGAACGCCGACCGCCCGATTGGTTTTCTGCGGATCGATCGAGCGGTGCGGGCGATCAATCGTGGTGTGCCGCGTCTCGGGCTCGGCCGAGGCGCCATGGACCGAGTCCACCGTAGTCTCGCTGACTGCCGCCGTGGACCCGATCTATCTTGCTGGGACGCGTGTCGCGCCTCGATTACCGGAGCCGTGGCCGACGCCATGCTTGCGTCATAATTGCATTTTTCAATTGGAAAAATAATTCGATTGGAAATTTCGTGATGATGACGTCATCATGAGGTCACGCCGACGCCATAAATCGCTTTTACAATAAAATAAATCATTAATTACGAATTTCGATTTTCGCTTTATTATTCCAAACTTCAAAAGGCTATATCTTTTGCATCGTAACTCGGACCCAGAATTGCATTATGTGCACAACTTGTTGAGTGCTTAAGTACTCACCCTTGCCAAACAACAATAATCAACAGTTGAAGAATCTACACCTGTGTTGGAAAATGAAGTCCAGGAAGACACGAGTCATTAGGGTCCGAGCCTTGTCGGTTGCTTGTGGTGAACTGATGAGCTATCTACGTTTCTACTTTCCGCTGCTTAATTACTAGTTTCTATTTCCAGTCTTGCCCTGCGTGGCTTAATAATGTAAGTCGGTCATAAGATCATACATTTAGCTATATCAATAAATGAACTATTATTCTATTATTGTTGAGTATGTTGTGATATGTACCGATGTTGAGCTGTGTGCACTAGCGTTGATCCTGGGACTAGTGCGGTAAACACAGTGGGTTCGAATCAGTGGATTCGGGTCCTTACAGAGGTGGTATCAGAGCATACTGACTGTAGGTCTTGGCCCTAGATAGTGTGGAGGTGTCCTGTGTGAGTCCAAGATTATTTTCTAAAAGAAAATCTAAACTTGACTAATAAAACACTCTCGACTCATCTCATTCTCTACTTCTCGCCTTTGCTGAATTTACCCGTTTTACTTGCCGTTTCGGGTGGAGAACTTATTCAAAGTTCTTGTGAAGCAGATCCCGATCGTTCCGACCTTTGAGGAGTCAGTTGGTGGCTACGCCATGGAGCTGTGGAGAGTTCTTCAGACGCTGGGAGGCTTCTATAGTCCGCTTTACTGAGGAGGCAGCTGGTCAGTTAATGGTGTACACCGAGGATTTATTTGCAAGGCGATTATCTACGCCGAGAACGAGGAAGCTAGCAGACCAATCAACATCTCCGCCAGAAGATTCTCGTACGAGGTTGCAATTCAGGAGGTCGCTCGACTTGCTCTTCGCCGTGTCTGCCGCGACTATGCCGACGAGCTTCACGACTCAGTGTTCCGACTTCACCCAGACGTTCAAGCGTGCCAAAGCCGACGGATCGTGGACGACGAGTGTGCCACTGCCACACACCTTGCAGAGTTCGCCCTTGCCCAGGAGGATCATATGAGAGATACTACTCAGGAGCTGGAGACTGTGTACGAGGCACTCAGAGTAGCAGAGCAGGAGCTTGAGGTGACCCGTGCTTCAGCCATCGGGATGATCACTGAACTGGGAGAGGCCCTGGAGGCGGTCGAGGACGAGTTGGAGCGCGTGACTCGAGGAGTTCAGGAGCCAGTTGGAGAGTCCGAGGAGGATCCCGAGGAGCGAGAGTGGGAGTGTAACACCCAAATTTTTGCTCTAATTTAAAAGTTTGAAGTATTTTTGATTTTTGAGAAATTTTGGAAATTTATTTAAATTTAATTGGATTTATTCAAATAGGGCTTTTCTTGAAAAAAATTGAATAATGGAAAAGTTTTTGCAAAGTTTTATAGAAAATATTTTAATTGAGTTCCAAATATCTGAAAGTAATTTCTGGAATTTTTCTGGAATTTTTATGCTATTTTAAAAGCCCCAAATGATTTAATTGAATTTCTGGAATTATTTTAAATGTGAAATGTTTTAAAAATCACATGAACGAAGAATGGGCCGAGCCCATTCTTGTGCGTGTCGCAGCCCGCCCGCCAAACCCTAGCGCCGCCTAGCCCAAGCCATCCGATCCGGATCGCGACGCTGTCGCGTGTGCCACGCCGCCGCGCCGCGAGCCTTCTGATCGTCGCCGCCGCGAACGCACGTGATCGCGCCACGCCGCTTCGTCCCGCGAGATCATCGGAGAGCGTGGCGTTGATGTCCGTGATTTCCGCCGCCGCTTCGCGCACGCCGAGGCAGCCCTTAAGTCCCGTTGAAGGCGTCGTGCGAGGTTTTCACTCCGCATCTTTTGACTCGCGCGCGCGCGCCGAGACTCCTCTAGCGCCCGTCTGAGCTCGCCGTGGTTGCTTCTTTGTGCCGCCGCTGTTTTTAAATCGTTTGCTTCGCGCGGTTTCTCTCCGCCGCCGCCAAGGTCACCGGAGTAATCCTTCCGCCACGCCGCGTCCGAACGAGCCACTTCATCACGCCGAGAAGCCTCAGCGCCGTGGGCTGCGTCCATCTTCCTCGACTCGCAGCCTTTTCTTCTGCGCCGCCATCGCCTTTCACCGAGCTTCGCTGTCGTCCGATCATCATCGCACGCGCTTGTGTTCGCCCACGCCACCCTTCTTTGTGTTCTTCTAGAGTAGATCCATGCTGCTAGATCTGGATTGAGCGGCTTGGATTAGATCTAGTTTCTGCGTTGTGTTTTTGTCTTAGCCGTTGGATCGTTAGTGAATGCGTGAGATTGTGCCGCGTAGCGGGCTGAATAGTAAACAGCTCGGGTACCGTAGGTCGTTAGATTAGATCTAAACGGTAGAGATTGGATCTGGTTTTGCCCTAAGGATCCGCGTCTTTCAGATTTGAACGTCGGGCGGAGATGGCACCGCACCCTCGCCAAATCACGTGTTGACGCTGCGGGCATTTTGATCGGGCGAGAACAAATCCACCCGCCGATTTCGGGTGCACCGTCGCGATTGCGCCGCATGTCGCCGCATGAACCGAGACGTCGCGCGGCGGCGCGGTGCGGCCGTTGATCCGAGCGCGCCGTTGGATGTGCGACGCGTGGAGGCGCGAGAGCGGCGCCGCCACGCTGGATGCGTGGCTGACCGTTGGATGCGCGACGCGTGTCGCACGCATCTCGGTGCGCTGCGGTGCGCGTGAGGAGATCTAGCCGTTGATCCAACGAACGGTTCGGATCTTGCCGCGTGGCTGCACTGTTCTGGTGAACCGAGTCCACGGTAGACCAGAGCCGAGCCGTGAACCCACCATAGACTAGAGCGACGTGGCAGCCTCTGGGCGTGCCACGTGTCGTCTTGGACGCTATCACGACGCCATAAATATGTTTTATATAAAAATATTTTGACCGAAATTCATTTCTGTGCTGACGTCATCATGACGCGATGCTGACGTCATATATGCGAATTTCCAGTATAAAAATAATTCAGAAAAATCGGATTTTCTTAATTTCTGTATTTTCAGATTTTATTCAAACTTCAAATGACTATAACTTTTGCATTTTAACTCGGATTTGGGTGATTCAAATTTCTAAAAATTCATAAAATTATGAGCTATTTAATGGTGAATTTTATTTGAATTTTTGAGGTCATCTAGTATTCTGTATTAGCTATTTATTGCATATTTTGTTTGTACAGCGTGACGCAAATTTGTCGGAAAGTTTCGAGGAAGAATTCGCTCAAGACCAAGCTTCGGAACACGACCAGCAACTCTTTGAAGGCAAGTGATGCTTTGATCATTTTGATCCCAGATTTTAAAATGTAATTTATGCTTTGAAACTATGCATGCCAATTATTTAAAATGAATTTAGATTAATTTGGGATAATGTAGTTAATCAACCCATTTTGTTATGCCACCTTGAATTATTAACTGTATGCCCTAAATCATTGTCACCCTAAGTTTGATTATATTAGTTGGATGTTAATATTGTGCCAACACAGGAGGCTAGATCGCGAGTAAATGCTTAGCCTTGCAAAGAATCATGAGTGTTCTTTCGGAAAAATGCTACAATATTGATTAAATACATATTGAATGTATTTTGAAAAGTGTTGTGATGATGCCACATGATGAGATTGAGGTACTGCGACCTGTGTGGTTTCAGATCGATGTTGAATTATTGCCGCATGTGTTGCACAATAATCAATGGGGTGGAAATGATTTAGACTGGGGCAAATGGCAAGAGGCTGTGTGCCAGGTGGGCCTGTGTGGCATTGGGTTGATGAGTGTTGTGAGTCTGTGTGCTACAATGGGTCAGGTGCCATCGTTGAGTGTTGGAAGTCTTGCCTTGGTCCGCTAAGGACTTCACCTTGCAAGCCTTTGATCCGAGTCACCCGCACAACCACATGTCCGATATGGGACAGACCTAGTTGACTAGGGTTCGATATCTTTCCTCCGATACCTCGGGGTGACAAGACACAGGGTGTATCTGTATGGGGAGCGTGCACTGTGCTACGGCTTGGTGCCCATCCAACGGTGATTGGCCGGTCCTATACTTGACTCTGTGTGAGGGAAGTGATAGCGAAGGCAATCTGGAGAGGTTCTTTGGTTAAGGTAGAGGTTCCCAAAAGCTTTGTTGTGACAATCACTGTGTGGTGAGCGGTCAGATCTTGTGGGTAAAGTGTACAACCTCTGCAGAGTGTCAAAACTATTCGAATAGCCGTGCTCACGGTATTGAGCATTGCTCGGGATTACAATCAAGGGTAGATTTTCATAAACAAAACATGGAAGGGGTGGTGTGTGCCAAGTGTTAAAAATGAACTATTAAGGTCAGTGTGCGAGAATCCTCGAGGAAAAACCATTTGAAATTATTATTACGTATAACTGTTCCATCGCTTTAATCTAACTAAGATATTGGTTAAAAATGCTGCTTGATGCAAAAGAACCATTTAAGCCAATCCTTTGGAATAAGCTCGATATAGTAATAGCGCCATTCTCGTGCATTACTTGTTGAGTGCCTTGTGTACTCACCCCACCTTGCTTATCAACCCCAACATCGGTGGATGAGACTACACCACTTGGGAGGAGGAGTACATCGAGGACACGATGAACTAGGGGCAAGCCCACCGGTTGCTCGTGGCAAGATGAAGGCTTCCACGACTTTTACTTATGTTCCGCCGCTATTTCTTTACTTTGATTAATGTAAGCCTGTGTGGCTAACTTATCTCGTAAGGAGACCATAAGGTCGCATAAACTCGGTTTATATACATGTTTGCACTATTTATTCTTATATCCTTGTGTTTGTCTGTGATGTGCAACCTCAGATGCTGTGTGTGCTAGCGTGATCCTGGACTGGCATAGAATACACAGAGGGTCCGGATTTGCAGGTTCGGGGCCCGACAGAGGTGGTATCAGAGCAGGTTGACTGTAGGTCTTGACCCTAGTTTGGTTGTGCCTAGGAGGGTAAAACTATTTTCTAAAGACCTAATCAACTTGAGCAAGAATATCAATGAAATCTTGACTTATCTCTTCTCTCTTGTTTCATACCTATGCTGAATTTTTATTATTCTCTGTTTAATTTAAACAAGGTTTGTTTTGGCGAGATGAGGATGATCCATACCTATGGAGAGCGCACTGAGGATACGCCGGAGTTATGGCGTATGATGCACGATTGCTCGGAGGTTTTGATGCACCACCGCATCGAGGGACTTCGTGGTACGGCAGACTTGACGTCGCTCGGGATGTCAAGATCACGATGTATGCTCGGGAAAGGACGAGGCGAGCCGTCCTATCTACATTTCGGTCGAGAGGTCTTCTTTTGAGGCCGAATCCGAGACGGCGCGACGAGCGATGCGCGGATTGCCCGCACTTACTCCGCAGAGTTGGAGGGCACCGTCTTTCGTCACCATCCGCGTCGAGACAATCATTTTGACAGATGGAGCTTGTGGAGGAGGACGCCACTATCACCCACCGGCGAGGTCGCCATCGCCAGAGGACGCCTGACGAGACAGTCCCAGAGCTGCAGAGGACCCGCGACGAGGTCACGAGGCGAGGATCCAGTGCGGAGGGCTTAGCCCACTCCATGCGAAGATCGAGGAGTTGGAGATGGCTTTATACGGACCCGAGCCCGAGCGATCCCCGAGTTACACGATCCAGATCCGGAGGAGCCGAGCAGAGGCACCAGGTCACGGAGGCGAGCAGCCGGGACCAGCAGAGTCGATGGGGTCTTTTGCACCACCGCAGAGGTCTTGAGATCGGGCCGCCCGATGCCGAGCACCCACTGTGTATGCTCGGGAGCCGCAGCCGGGTTGGCTCGATGAGTGATCGAGTCTAGTAGAGTATAGTGTCGAGACTCGAAGGTTGAGTCGCGTCTTTTTCTTCAGAGTCACCATTAGGTGTGAGTCGTCATAGAGTCCTATGTTTGCTTACTTGTTTTGGGTTGTGAGTGTCCCGTATCGCTGCATTGCCCTTAGGCACTTGTGAGCAACCATACAGCCTTTATATTATATCAATAAAGTGGCTAAATAAATTAAGTTACACCTGCTTCCCCACATAAATTCTTCTACTTGTCTATGCTTTCTTCTTTTCTTAACCTTGGAAGCTTGCAATAGATGGTGAGGACACGTGGAAATGTTGGAGCTAGCGGAAGTGGAGCTAACCAGCGGATAACGAGAATGAAGAGCCGATTCTCAACCGCCGCAGTCGATATGCGTAACACAGGAGCCTTCTTGATCGCCTGGACTCAACTTATGAACACGATGGTTCAAACCATGCGGCAGATATCCAACCAAGCTGCTGCGAATGTTCAACCAGGGGTAACCATGGACCACACCCTACTCTAGGTTGTCGGAGTTTATGAGAACCCGCCCACCTACTTTCTCGTAACGCCAATCCACCGAAGCGGACGATTGGCTAAGGACAATTGAAAGGAAGTCGCACATTACCCGTGTGTAGGACATGAGAGGGTACTTTATGCCTCTCATCAACTCGAAGGACCGCCGCAGAATGGTGGGAAAACCTGCAGAACTCATGAGGACCCACAGAGTATCACGTGGGAGGAATTCACCTCGACTTTCGCCAGATTACCATGTACCCGAGGGTATCATGGATCTCAAAAGGAGGAATTCGGAGCCTCAAGCAAGGGGCCGGCCGGTGGCCGACATACGAACAAATTCACCTAACCGCACGCTCGCACTGAGGAGGATGTGGCTACGGATAAGGCCGCATAATCCCGCTTCATGAAGGGATTGAATGCGAGGTTGCAGTGGACCGATCACCCACACATTCCCGACTTCCAAGAGCTAGTTAACAAAGCTCTTATCTTAGAGGACAAGCGCCGAGAGTTGGATGACAACAGAAGCGCAGAATGGCGCAACAAGGAGGTCGTCGGGGCCAGAGAGGCGAGGACGGCACCTCAACAGCTCATCCGGTACCACCCCGAGGAAATGATAGGGTACCACTGCCGCAAATCGCCCGATGGGTCGAATGTTCGATCTACTCGAATCGTGGTAGCGCAGATCGAGGAACCTCTCGAGCAAGGGGAAGACGTTGCTATCATTGCAATGAAATGGGGCATTTTGCCAATAATTGCCCTAAGAAGGAGGTGTCACCCGGTCCGCTTTAACTCGGGAACACACCGCAAGGACTCCCGCCAATCGTGAACCGGGGCATCAACAGCGAGAACTCCATCCCAAGGAACTGCACGAGGCCGAATCAACCACATTACAACGGATGAAGTCCGTAACGCCACGGATGTTGTAATCGGTAAGTTCCTAGTAAACTCGATCACCATCGCTTTATTTGATTCCGAGCTTCGCATTCTTTTATTTCCGAGATTTTGCTGTTCAAAATGATATGGAAATAGTGAATCTTAAATGTGTGCTTATAGTCCAATCCTCGGATCGAACTCCGATCTAAAGTAGGATGTTCGGGGTAAGACTAATAATTAATGGAGTTGAGTTCCTAGCGAACTTAATCGCCCTTAATACCCAAACCTTGGATGTTATCACGGGAATGGATTGGTTAACCAATCACAAGGCGATCTTTGATCATGGAAAAAGAGTCATATCGATCGAAAGCCGGATGGAAAGAAGATTGAGTTTGAAGCAAAATCGGTCGGGATGGACAATTGATGGTCAACAAATGAAGATCGCCACTTAGAGGAAGTGCCCATAGTCAATGAATATCCTGATGTTTTCCTAAGATTTACTCGAATGCCGCAGATAGAGATATCGAGTTCGTGATAGAGTCGGTTCCGTGACAGCTCCATAGCTAAGAGACCTTACAGGATGTCCACAGAGGAATTGGTGGAAATGAAGAAGCAAATTGAAGAGCTGCTGAAAAGGGATTTATAAGACCTAGTTCATCGCCATGGGGAGCACTGCCTTATTCACAAGAAGAAGGACGGAGTTTTAGGATGTGTATAGACTATCGTGCACTCAATGATGTGACGATAAAGAATAAGTATCCTCTACCGGGATCGATGATTTGTTTGACTAGTTAAGAGGAGCAGAGTCTTCTCCAAAATTGATCTCCGATCGTGGATACCATCAATTGAAGATCCGATCGAGGATATCCCAAGACGCATTTTCGTCAAGATATGGACACCACGAGTTTACAAAGTGATGTCTTTTGGTTTGACAAATGCACCAAAGATATTTTATGAACTTAATGAATAAGGTTTTTATGGAATACTTGGACAAGTTCGTCGTCGATTCATAGATGATATCCTTATCTATTCCAAGACGAGAAGAGAGCACGCCGAGCATGTGAGGCTAGTCCTTGAAAAGTTGAGAGAGCAACAGGTTGTTTGCGAAATTTAGCAAATGTGATTTCTGGAAGAATAAGGTTGAATTTCTTGGACACATAATGACAACAGTAAGGAGTTGCGGTAGATCCAAAGAAAGTGGAGACGGTTCTACATTGGGAGCAACCCAAGTCGGTAACCCAAACCGTAGTTTCCTTGGAATGGCGGGGTATTACCGTCGATTCATCGAAGGATTCTCTACGATTGCGAGACCTCTTACGCAATTGTTGAAAAAGGAAAGGAAATTCTTATGGACGTCTGAGTGTGAGAAGAGTTTTCAGGAGTTGAAGAGGAGATTAACATCGGCACCTGTACTAGTTTTACCTGACGTTCATCAAGACTTCGACATTTATTGTGATGCATCGCGTCAGGGATTGGGATGCGTGTTGATGCAAAATAGGAAGGTAATTGCCTATGCATCGAGGCAATTGAGACCACATGAGGAGAACTATCCGACTCATGATTTGGAATTAGCCGCCGTGGTGCATGCACTAAAAATATGGCGCCATCATCTCATCGAAATAGATGTGAAGTGTATACAGATCATAAAAGTCTTAAGTATATCTTCACGCAAGTGACCTAAATATGAGGCAAAGAAGATGGTTAGAGTTAATCAAGGATTATAATATAGGAATTCACTACCACCCGGTAAAGCCAACGTGGTGGCGCACGCCTTGAGCGTAAAGAACCACGGTGTAAATATGTTTGATGGAAACAGTCGAGAATTGTGTAAGGAATTCCGAAATTAGAACTGAAATAGTACCGTATGATTCCTAGCAACCTTGGAAGTAAGACCTACCTCGAAGATCGATCAAGGAAGGCGTAAAGATGATGATAAGATCAAAAGAATTAAGGGCAAAATGGATGAAGGCAAAGCAAAAGATTTCAAACTGGATGAACAAGGTACTATGTGGTTTAAAGGGCGTATTTGTGTACCGAACAAAAAGGAGTTGAAGCGATTAATTCGAGGAGGCTCATGACTCGAGATACTCAATTCATCCAAGAAGTGCGAAAATGTACCAAGATTTAAAGGAAAGATTTTGGTGGCCCAGCATGAAACGAGAAGTCACCGAATATGTTGCATTATGTGACACATGCCAAAGAGTCAAAGCTATGCACCAAAGACCAGCAGGGCTATTACAACCCTTAAAGATACCTAAATGGAAATGGGAAGAAATTGGTATGGATTTCATAACCGGATTGCCCAGAACACAAAGTGGATATGATTCCATATGGGTCATAGTGGATCGCTTAACCAAGGTGGCACATTTCATACCAGTAAAGACCACTTATTCCGGAGACCGGTTAGCAGAACTTTATATGGCACGGATCGTCTGCTTGCATGGAGTACCGAAAAAGATAGTGTCAGACAGAGGTACCCAATTTACCTCCAGATTTTGGGGTAAGCTACATGAGGCAATGGGGACTCGTTTGAACTTCAGTACATACAGCCTACCATCCGCAGACAGATGGTCAAACTGAGAGGGTTAACCAGATATTGGAAGATATGTTGAGAGCCTGCGCTTTAGCATATTCCACCTCATGGGACAAGTGTTTGCCTTATGCTGAGTTTAGCTACAACAACAGCTTATCAAAGCGAGTTTGAGATGTCTCCATTTGAAGCTTTGTTTGGTCGGTCCTGTCGAACACCATTGAATTGGAATGAGACAGGCGAACGACATGTTTTTGGACCAGACATTCTTCAAGAAGCGGAGTCAGGAGGTTCCATGCAAAAGGGAAACTCGCACCCAGATATATCGGACCATTCAAGATCTTGAGCCGCAGAGGTGAAGTTGCTTATCAGTTGGAGTTACCACAGTCTTTGACAGAGTGCATGATGTATTTCATGTATCACAATCAAGAAGTGTCTTGAGTACCGGAGGAGCAAACACCTTTGGAGGCAATTGATCCGCAAGAAGATCGACTTACAAAGAACATCCGATGAAGATTCGGACGAATGGACGGAGAGACAAGGAACAAGTCAACACGTTTCGCAGAATTCAATGGAGTAACCATTCGAAAGTGAAGCCACGTGGGAACGCCAAGAAGACTCAAGAAGGAGTTTCCTAACCTATTTCGTCAGATACCCCAATCTCGGGACGAGATTACATTAAGGGGGAGGTTTGTAACACCCTAATTTTTGCTCTAATTTAAAAGTTTGAAGTATTTTTGATTTTTGAGAAATTTTGGAAATTTATTTAAATTTAATTGGATTTATTCAAATAGGGCTTTTCTTGAAAAAAATTGAATAATGGAAAAGTTTTTGCAAAGTTTTATTGAAAATATTTTAATTGAGTTCCAAATATCTCAAAGTAATTTCTGGATTTTTTCCGCTATTTTAAAAGCCCCAGATGATTTAATTGAATTTCTGGAATTATTTTAAATGTGAAATGTTTTAAAAATCACATGAACAGTATTGGGCCGAGCCCATTGTCAGCGTGTCGCAGCCCACCCCACCAAACCCTAGCGCCGCTTAGCCCAAGCCATCCGATCCGGATCGCGCTGCTCGCGTGTGCCACGTCGCCCGCAGCGCGCGAGCCTTCGGATCGCCGCCGCCGACGCGCGCGAGATCGCGCCACGCCGCCGTCCCCACGAGATCATCGGAGACGTGGCGTTGATGGCCGTGACTTCCGCCGGCCGCTTCGCGCACGCCGAGGCAGCCCTTAAGTCCCGCTGAAGGCGCCGTGCGCAGGTTTTCACCCGCATCTTTTGACTCCTCGCACGCACGCCGAGACTCCTCTAGCGCCCGCACGAGCTCGCCAGAAGTTGCTTCTTTGTGCCGCCGCTTGTTTTTCGCCGCTTGCTTCGCCGCGGTTTCTCTCCGCCGCCGCCAAGGTCACCGGAGTAATCCTTCCGCCACGCCGCGTCGAACGAGCCACTTCATCCCGCCGAGAAGCCTCAGAGCGCCGTGGGCTGCGTCATCTTCCTCGACTCGGCAGCCTTTTCTTCGCGCCGCCATCGCTTTCACCGAAGCTTCGCCGTCCGTCCGATCTTCATCGCACGCTCGGTTCGCCCACGCCACCCTTCTTTGTGTTCTTCTAGAGTAGATCTGCACTGCTAGATCCGGATTGAACGGCTTGGATTAGATCTATTTTCGCATTGTGTTTTTGTCTTAGCCGTTGGATCGTTAGTGAACGCGTGAGATTGTGCGCGTGGCGGTCAATAGTAAACACTCGGTACCGTGAGGCCGTTAGATTAGATCTAAACGGTAGAGATTGGATCTGGTTTTGCCCTAAGGATCCGCGTCGCTCGATTTGAACGCGCGCGGAGATGGCACCGCACCCTCGCCAAATCACGTGTTGACGCGTGGGCATTTTGATCGGGCGAGACCGATCCACCGCCGATTTCGGTGCACAATCGCGATTGCACCGCGCGGTCGCCGCATGAACCGAGACGCCGCAGCTGGCGGCGCGATGTCTTGGCCGTTGGATCCGAGCGCCGCTGGATGTGCGACGCGTGGAGGCACGGAGCCGAGGCGTCGCCGCGTTGGATGCGTGGTCGACCGCTGGATGCGCGACGCGTGTCGCGACGCATCTCGGTGCGCCGCGTGCGCGCGTGAGGAGATCTAGCCGCTGATCCAACGAACGGTTCGGATCTTGCCGCGTGGCTGCATCGTTACGTGAACCGAGTCCACGGTAGACCGAGCCGAGCCGTGAACCCACCCATAGATCAGAGCGACGTGGCGACCTGCGGGCGTGCCGCGGTCGTCGTCTTCGACATCATAAATATGTTTTATATAAAAATATTTTGACCGAAATTCATTTCTGTGCTGACGTCATCATGACGCGATGCTGACGTCATATATGCGAATTTCCAGTATAAAAATAATTCAGAAAAATCGGATTTTCTTAATTTCTGTATTTTCAGATTTTATTCAAACTTCAAATGACTATAACTTTTGCATTTTAACTCGGATTTGGGTGATTCAAATTTCTAAAAATTCATAAAATTATGAGCTATTTAATGGTGAATTTTATTTGAAATTTTGAGGTCATCTAGTATTCTGTATTAGCTATTTATTGCATATTTTGTTTGTACGCGTAGACGCAAATTTGCCGGAAAGTTTCGAGGAAGAATTCGTCGCTCAAGACCAAGCTTCGGAACACGACCAGCAACTCTTTGAAGGCAAGTGATGCTTTGATCATTTTGATCCCAGATTTTAAAATGTAATTTATGCTTTGAAACTATGCATGCTAATTATTTAAAATGAATTTAAATTAATTTGGGATAATGTAGTTAATCAACCCATTTTGTTATGCCACCTTGAATTATTAACTGTATGCCCTAAATCATTGTCACCCTAAGTTTGATTATATTAGTTGGATGTTAATATTGTGCCAACACAGGAGGCTAGATCGCGAGTAAATGCTTAGCCTTGCAACGAATCATGAGTGTTCTTTCGGAAAATGCTACAATATTGATTAAAGACATATTGAATGTATTTTGAAAAGTGGTGTGATGATGCCACATGATGAGATTGAGGTACCGCGACCTGTGTGGTTCCGTACCGATGTTGAATTATTGCCGGCATGTGTTGCACAATAATCAATGGGGTGGAAATGATTTAGACTGGGGCAAATGCTAAGAGGCTGTGTGCCAGGTGGGCCTGTGTGGCATTGGGTTGATGAGTGTTGTGAGTCTGTGTGCCACAATGGGCTGTGTGCCACTGTTGAGTGTTGGAAGTCTTGCCTTGGTCAGTTAAGGACTTCACCTTGCAAGCCTTTGATCCGAGTCACCCGTACAACCACATGTCCGATATGGGATGCACCTAGTTGACTAGGGTTCTGATATCTTTCCTCCGATACTCGGGTGACAGACACAGGGGTGTATCTCATGGGGAGCGTACTGTGCTACGCTTGGTGCCCATCCAACGGTGATTGGCCGGTCCTATACTTGGCTCTGTGTGAGGGAAGTGATAGCGAAGGCAATACTGGAGAGGTTCTTTAGTTAAGGTAGAGGTTCTGAAAAGCTTTGTTGCGACAATCACCTGTGTGGTGAGCGGTCAGATCTTGTGGGTAAAGTGTACAACCTCTGCAGAGTGTCAAAACTATTCGAATAGCCGTGCTCACGGTATTGAGCATTGCTCGGGATTACAAATCAAGGGTAGATTTTCATAAACAAAACATGGAAGGGGTGGCTGTGTGCCAAGTGTTAAAAATGAACTGTTAAGGCTGTGTGCCGAGAATCCTCAGGGAAAAACCATTTGAAATTATTATTACGTATAACTGTTCCACCGCTTTAATCTAACTAAGATATTGGTTAAAAATGCTGCTTGATGCAAAAGAACCATTTAAGCCAATCCTTTGGAATAAGCTCTGCATATAGTAATAGCGCTGCATTCATGCATTACTTGTTGAGTGCCTTGTGTACTCACCCCACCTTGCTTATCAACCCCAACATGAGTGGATGAGACTACACCAGCTTGGGAGGAGGAGTACATCGAGGACACGATGAACTAGGGGGCAAGCCCAGTCAGTTGCCTGTGGCAAGATGAAGGCTTCCACGACTTTTACTTATGTTCCGCTGCTATTTCTTTACTTTGATTAATGTAAGCCCTGTGTGGCTAACTTATCTGTAAGGAGACCATAAGGTCGTACAACTCGGTTTATATACATGTTTGCACTATTTATTCTTATATCCTTGTGTTTGTCTGTGATGTGCAACCCTGTATGCCTATGTGTGCTAGCGTGATGCTGGACTGGCACAGAATACACAGAGGGTCCGGATTTGCAGATTCGGGGCCCGACAGGGAGCCAGAGGGGAGTGCAGACCCCGTTGTTGCAGAGGACCCAGTAGTAGGTCATCAGGATAGGTTCGCTCCTATGCCAGCTCACCCACCGGTGTATGCGCCGGGTCAGCCTTAGCCAGGGTGGCTGGATGAGTGAGTGTCAGCCTTGGAGCTGTGTTGAGACTCGAGTGTGAGTCGCGTCTTTAAGTTAGTCTTTACCTTTTTAGTTGACGTTAAGGTTTCGTGTTTAGTTTGCTTCTTTGTAATGCTGAGTGTGCAGTATGTGTTGCAAAGCTTGTAGGCTTAAATAAGCAGCCATACCAAGAATAATAAAGAATTATTTCAGTTGGGTATAACCTATCTCCTCGCTTTAGAAAGTCTTACTTCTTATCTATGCTACATCTACCTTTCCTAACCCAAGAGGCAATCATCAGATGATGAATACTCGAGGAAACAACGGTGCTTCAGGAAGTGGACTGCGCCAGAATGACAACCCCAACGACGGAGGCAGCCCTCAACCACCGCCAGTAGACATGCAGAATCTGGGAGCGTTTCTTGCAGCGCAGACTCAACTGATGCAGACTATGATGCAGCAGATGCAGCAGATGACCAACGCAGCAGCCAACAACAACAACCCTGTAGCTCAGAACAACCATGGTGGACCCCGACCTCACTCAAAGCTATCAGATTTTATGCGGACTAGGCCACCAACTTTTTCAGGGAATGTGAACCCTTTGGAAGCCGATGATTGGCTTAGGACTATTGAGAAGAAGCTGCACATCACTCAGTGTGAGGGCAATGAGAAGGTGCTCTACGCCTCTCATCAACTTGAAGGAACCGCCGCAGAATGGTGGGAGAATTACTGTGCCGCTCATGGAGCCCCACAAGAGATCACTTGGGAGGAGTTTACTACCGCTTTCCGCCAGTATCATGTCCTGGAGGGAATGATGGACCTTAAGAAGGAAGAGTTCAGGGCTCTGAAACAAGGAGGCCAACCAAAGGGTCGAATACGAATAAATTTACTCGCTTAGCTCGCTATGCCCTCAAGACGTAGCGGCACGATAAAGCTAGGCGCCTCGTTTCATGAAGGGACTAAATTCAGGATCGCAGTGGACCGATCACCCACAATTTTCCAGACTTTCAGGAGCTAGTGAACAAGGCTTTGATCCTAGAAGATAAGCGCAAAGAGCTGGGTGAGAACCGTAAGCGCTTAATGACTAATCAGGGTGGACGTCCATACCATCTACGTTTGAGGATGTCACCACATCAGTTTGCTAGATTCCAACCACCAGCTGTGAACAAGACATCAACCCCTGCACCTCGCCCTACCAATCAGAACTTCCAGACAACAGCACAGGGCAACAATGCACCAGGAGGGAGTCAGCAGTCTGCAGTGAAGAGATGCTACACATGCAATGAGTCAGGGCACTTTTCTAATAGGTGTCCACAAAAGGAAGGCATTACACCAGTTCGTTTCAACTTGGGAACAACACCTGCCAAGGCACCAACCTCAGGAGGAAATCGTGCCGTGTCAAGTCGAGCAACCCCGCAATCAACAAGGCGCTAAGGATCAACCACATCACCGCGGATGGAGCTCAGGAGGCTACAGATGTCGTACTGGGTAAGTTTCTGGTCAACTCGGTACCTGCTACAGTTTTGTTTGATTCTGGAGCTTCGCATTCGTTTGTTTCTCAAAGTTTTGCAACCAAGAATGGATTTAAAGTGGTGAATCTTAAGTGTGTGCTCTTAGTCCAAGCCCTAGGATCTGAGCTTAGATCTAGCCTTGGGTGTTTGGGAGCTAAGTTGCTTATGGATGGGATAGAATTTCTAGCGAATCTTATCTTGATAGATGCGCAATCCCTAGACGTCATCCTTGGAATGGATTGGCTATCTAAGCATAAGGCTGTTTTGGATTGTGGCCGAAGGATTGTAACTTTGGAAGGCCCTAGTGGCAAGAAAGTAGAATTTCAAGCAACCGCAGTTCGTGATGGGCAGTTAGTGATCAACAGCGTGAAAGCCATCAGCATGGAAGATGTGCCGAGTCGAGAATACCGGATGTGTTTCGGAAGATTTGCCAGATCGCCACGGATCGCGATATCGAGTTTGTCATTGAATTAGCACCAGGGACAGCACCGATATCAAAGAGACCATATCGGATGCCTACCGACGAGTTAGTGGAAATGAAGAAGCAGATTGAGAAACTGCAAGAAAAAGGTTTCATTAGACCTAGTTCATCGCCGTGGGGAGCCCCGGTTTTGTTTGTTCGTAAAAAGGACGAAAGCCTTAGAATGTGCATCGATTATCGTGCACTTAATGAAGTAACGATCAAGAATAAGTATCCGTTGCCCAGGATCGATGACTTATTTGATCAGTTAAGAGGAGCTGGAGTTTTCTCCAAGATAGATCTTCGTTCGGGATACCATCAGTTGAAGATCCGAGCGGAGGATATGCCTAAGACTGCGTTTTCTACGCGATACGGACATTATGAGTTCACAGTCATGTCATTTGGATTGACGAATGCCCCGGCATATTTCATGAACATGATGAATAAGGTTTTCATGGAATATTTGGATAAGTTCGTTGTAGTCTTTATAGACGATATCTTGGTTTACTCGAAGACAGAGGAAGAGCATGTAGAACATCTGAGTATGGTTCTAGAGAGGCTACGAGAGCATCAGCTGTATGCTAAGTTTAGCAAGTGTGAATTCTGGAAGGAGAAAGTTGAATTCTTGGGTCATGTAATGACTACTAAAGGAGTTGCAGTTGACCCCAGCAAAGTGGATGTAGTGTTGCATTGGGAGGAACCGAAGTCTGTTACTCAGATCCGTAGTTTTCTGGGAATGGCGGGATATTACCGTCGGTTCATAGAAGGATTCTCGACAATTGCTAAACCCCTGACGCAGTTGTTGAAAAAGGAAAAGAAGTTTGCATGGACGCCGGAGTGCGAGAAAAGCTTTATGGAATTAAAGAAGCGTTTAACAACAGCCCCCGTATTAGTGTTGCCAGATGTGAAGAATGGATTTGATATTTATTGCGATGCTTCAAAGCAAGGCTTGGGATGCGTGTTAATGCAAGAAGGCAAAGTCGTTGCTTATGCGCCGAGACGCTTAAGATCGCATGAAGTGAACTACCCAACGCATGATTTGGAGTTAGTCCGCCGTAGTGCATGCCTTGAAGATATGGCGCCATTATCTCATAGGAAATAGATGTGAGATATATACGCACCATAAGAGCACAAATACATATTCACTCAAGCAGATCCAATATGAGATAGCGAAGATGGCTAGAGCTAATTAAGGATTATAATGTGGGAATTCATTATCATCCCGGGAAAGCGAATGTGGTAGCAGATGCTCTGAGTCAAAAGAGCCATAGCGCAAATACGCTAACAATGGAAGATCAACCAGAACTTTGCAAGGAATTTCAGAAACTAAGGTTGAAAGTCGTTCCGCAAGGAATGGTAATCAGACCGAAGTGAAGCCAACATCGGAGGATCGATTAGTGAAGGCCGAAAGATGACGATAAAATTTCTAAGATCAAGGCTAAAAAGGAAGAAGGCCTAGCCGTAGATTTCACTCTGGATGAGCAAGGAACCATGTTTTTCAAAGGCCGAATTTGTGTACCGGATAAAAAGGAACTAAAACAGCTGATTCTTGAGGAAGCTCACGATTCGAAGTACTCGATTCATCCAGGAAGTGCCAAGATGTACCAGGATTTGAAAGAGAGATTTTGGTGGCCTAACACGAAGCGTGAAGTAGCTGAGCATGTTGCTTTATGCGACGTATGTCAGAGGGTAAAAGCCATGCATCAAAGACCCGCTGGTTTGTTGCAGCCATTGAAAATTCCGGAATGGAAGTGGGAGGAAATTGGAATGGATTTTATCACCGGTTTACCTAAAACTCAGAGAGGTTACGATTCCATTTGGGTTATTGTGGATCGTCTAACCAAGGTCGCCATTTTATCCCAAAGAAAGACCACTTACTCCGAGATCATTTAGCGGAGTTGTACATGTCAAGGATTGTATGCTTGCATGGAGTGCCCAAGAAGATTGTGTCAGACAGAGGAACCCAATTTACCTCGAGATTTTGGAATAAGTTGAACGAAGCAATGGGTACTCGTCTGAATTTTAGTACAGCATATCACCCGCAGATAGATGGTCAGACTGAAAGAGTAAATTAGATTTTAGAGGATATGTTGAGAGCTTGTGCTTTAGCTTATGCTACATCTTGGGATAAAAGTTTGCCATATGCGTAATCTGGCCATAATAATAGTTATGAAGCTAGCCTGCAGATGTCACCATTTGAGGCGTTGTATGGACGTGCTTGTCGTACTCCATTAAATTGGAACGAAACAGGAGAACGTTTGGTTTTTTGGCCAGATATTCTCGAGGAAGCCGAAAGTCAAGTCTCAATGATCAGAGAAAGGTTGAAGATAGCACAGTCAAGACAGAAAAGCTACGCGGATAACCGTCGTCGAGATTTGAGCTTTGAGCCAAAAGATTATGTGTATCTCAGGGTTACCCCTCTTAAGGGCGTTAAAAGATTTCACGTTAAAGGGAAGCTTGCACCAAGATATGTTGGTCCGTTCAAGATTCTGAGCCGTCGAGGAGAGGTAGCGTATCAGTTAGAGTTGCCTCAGTCCTTGGTAGGAGTGCATGATGTATTCCATGTGTTGCAGCTTAAGAAGTGTCTCAGAGTGCCAACAGAGCAAACCCCGTTGGATGCAATAGAGCTGCAAGAAGATTTGACTTACAAAGAGCTACCTGTCGAATTTTGATGTTATGGAGCGCAAGACCGTAAAACAAGTCTATTCGCTTTTGCAGAGTTCAAGGAGCAATCATTCCAAAGCGAAGCCACTTGGGAGCGAGAAGAAGATTTGAAGTCGAATTTCCAACCTATTCTTTAGTTAGCCCCAATCTCTGCCGAGATTCATTAAGGGGAGGTTTGTAACATCCCAAAATTTGCCCAAATATTATTTTATTGCTCAAAAGTGCATTTATGATTTTCTCGAATTTATTTGGATTTTTCTGGAATTATTTGAATTAATTTGAAATCAAGTTTATTGCCTTTTATTCAAATCTATTTAAATCTGTGCAAAGTTAAAATAAAGTTTTGCCAAAAATATTTTATTTGAGTCCGTAATGTCTCAAAGTATTTTTGAGATTTTTCCGGATTTTTCCTAATAGTTTTATTGCTTAAAATAAATAAAATGAATTTCGAATTATTCTAAATAAGAAATCTTTAAAAATCGGTGAATGTGTTGGGCCGAGCCCAAGATCGCGCGCTGAGGCTCGCGTCAAGGCGCCCAACCCACCACAGTCGCAGCGGGGAAAACCCTAATTTGCGTAGCCGTTCGATCATGTTTCAACGGACCAGATTGCGCCGCGTAGAAGCCGTTTCGTGGTCGCTTGGATCGCGACACGTGTCGCGGGCACGTCGTCATCTCCGATGCGAACTCGAGTCCGCCGCCAGAATAACTCCGGACTTCCCACCGTGTAGAGCTTGGACGCCGAGGCTATAAAGGAGGGGTAGCGCCCGAGGTTCATCCGCGTCGCGCGTGCATCTTTGGGTCTGGACGGGTTTCGCGTGAATCGTCGTCAAGCGCGCAAAGGAGCTCGCCGGAGTTGGAAGCGTAGGATGTCTCGGTTTTGCTCGGTTTCATCGCCGCCGTTGGGTCTCCGCCGCTGCGGGTGCCATCTTCGGATTCGCCGGACCACGCCGCGCAGAACCAGCTGCGTCTCGTCACCGCCGTTGGGTCTCCGCCGCTGCGGGTGCCATCTTCAGGTCAGGGCAAGTGACAAGGGGCGAGGATGCCAAGGTGGGCCCGATGGGCAGAGGGTATGTGGATGTCTTGCCTTGATCACACTAAGGACTTAACCTTGCAAGCCTTTGACCTGAGTCAATCATGCAACCACATGTTCGGTATGGGCCAAACCTAGCTGAGTAATTTGCAATGTCTTAATTTTGATACTATCGTGGACGGTGTGAGTTCCCGAGTTATGGTGTAATTCACATGGCGCAAGAGGGGGGTCCTGGATGTGGTAACCAGTCCCGCTAGTGTTGAAACCTTAGCGGGTAGTATCGGGTTAAGCCAGCGCATTGTAAAGGCTTTGTTATAATCACTCGCCTTGGTGGTGTTTGGTTGTATCACGTGGGTAAAGTGCATAACCTCTGCAGAGTGTGAACTATTCGGATAGCCGTGCTCGCGGTATTGAGCAATGCTCGGGAATTACAGTTAAGGGTTAGTTTAATTAATTGGACAACTTGGTTGGGATGGCGGAAGGCCATATGGAAGATGGAACTTGACTTAGGATTGGAAACTTGGTTCACTTGAGAAATACTGAATTTATTTACTATTGATATTTGTTTTATAGTCTTTACAATCTATTTACTGTGTTCGTTCATAAATGCTGCTTATTGCAAAATAGCTGTAACACCCTAATTTTTGCTCTAGTTTAAATTTTGAGAGTATTTTTGATTTTTGTGAATTCTTGAGAATTTATCGAAATTTATTTGGAATTACTCAAAACTAGCCTTCCTTGAAAACAATTAAATAATGTATAAGTTCTAGCAAAGTTTTATTGAAAATATTTTATTTGACTTCCAAATATCTCAAGGTATTTTTTGGAATTTTTCTAGAATTTTTCTGCTATTTTAAAAGTCCCAAATGAATTAAATGAATTTCTAGAATTATTTTTATTGAAAAGGTTTTAAAATGGCTATGAATGATGTGGGCCGAGCCCATTCGCGCGCTGCCGCCACCATCCGCCGAAACCCTAGCGCCGCCCGGTGAACCGCTCGATCTTGATCGAACGCTGCGCTGCGATGTGCCACGCCGTTTAGCGATCGCGAGCCATCCGATCCAATCGCGCGACGCGTCGTGATTGCGCCACGCCGATCGCCTACGCGAGATCACCGAGCTAACGCCGCCGACCGCTACCGCTTGTTTCGCCACCGTAGCGCGCACGCCGAGGCCCCTTAAAGTGCACCGAGTAGCGCGTCGCGTAACTCTTCTCGCCGCGTCTTTTGACACCTTGCACGCACGCCAAGACCCTCTCTAGCGCTCCGAACGAGCTCGCCGTAGTGGTTCCCTGCATCGCCATCGTTTCTCCGTCGCTTGCGCCGCCGCCGTCCACTTCCGCCGTTGTGGAGGTCACCGGGTACCGATTCGCCGAGACGCGTCGAACGCGCCACTTCTTCACGCCGGAACGCCCGCAACGCCGCCGACGCCCTCGTCTTCCTCACCGACGACTGTTCCTTCGCGCGCCGCTGACCTCGCCAACTTCCGCCGCCGTCCGATCCTCATCGCTCGGTTTTGGTGAGTCCACGATCCACTTCTCTGCTTACGCTTGGATTAATTTATAGACGTTAGATCTGTAATGTGCGCGAGATTAGATCTCGACATTAGGCTATTAGTAGATCTTGACCGTTAGATCGGGTTGAACGGTAGAGATTAGATCTAGTCTCGAACTTGGTTACATCTCACCGTTGGATCGTTAGTGTATGCATAGGATTGAGCCACGTCAAGCCGTGAATAGTAAACACTCGTGAACTCGAGCCGCCGGATCGGATACAAACGGTTGAGTTCGGATCTGGTTTTGCCCTAGGATCCGCGCCGTCAGATTTGAACGCGCGCGTGGTAGCGCCGCACCTTCATCCAATCTCGCACGACGCGCGGTTGCTTTGACCGAGCGAGACCGATCCGGCCGTTGCTTTCGCGCGCGCCGCGATCGTGCGCGTGGCTACGAGTAAATCGAGGCGCCGCCGCGGTGCGGGAATCCAACCGCTGGATTTAGGGCCGATCACCGGATGCGCGACGCGTGTCGCACGATCTCGGTCGTTGCGGTGCGCGTGAGGATCTCGACCGCCGGTTTTAGCGAACGGTCCGATTTTGCCGGCGGTTCGCACTGCTTACGGAACCAAGTCCACGCTAGACCGTAGCCGAGCCGTGAACCCACCCATAGATCAGAGCGACGTGGCGACCTCGGGCGTGCCGTGTCGCGGCCGACGCTATCGCCGACGCCATAAATATTTTCATATATAAAATATTTCGACGGAAATTATTTCGGTGCTGACGTCATCATGAGGCATGCTGACGTCATAAATGCGAATTTCAAGTATAAAAATAATTTGGAAAATCGGATTTTCTAATTTCAGATTTTCGATTTTATTCAAAACTTCAAATGACTATAACTTTTGCATTTTAACTCGGATTTGGGTGATTCAAATTTCTAAAAATTCATAAAATTGTGATCTATTTAATGATGAATTTTATTTGAATTTTTGAGATTATCTAGTCGTCTGTATTAGCTATTTATTGCATATTTTATTTGAACGCGTAGATGCAAATTTACCTAAGGTTTCAAGAAGAATTGTCGCTCAAGACCAAGCTTTAACACGACCCGCAGCTCTTTGAAGGCAAGTGATGCTTTGATCATTTTGATCTCAGATTTTAAAATGTAATTTATGCTTTGAAACTATGCATGCTAATTATTTAAAATGAATTTAAATTAATTTGGGATAATGTAGTTAATCAACCCATTTTGTTATGCCACCTTGAATTATTAATTGTATGCCTAGATCATTGTCACCCTAAGTTTTGATTATATTAGTTGGATGTTAATATTGTGCCAACACGGAGGCTAGACCGTGAGTAGATGCTTAGCCTTGCAACGAATCATGAATGATCTTTCTAAAAATGCTACAATATTGATTAAAGACATATTGAATGTATTTTGAAAAGTGGTGTGATGATGCCACATGTTGAGATTGAGGTACAAAGAACTCGTGTGGTTCCGCATCGATATTGAGTTATTGCCGCATGTGTTGCACAATAATCAACTGGGTGGAAAATGATTTAGACTGGGGCAAGTGGCAAGAGCATGTTCCGTGGGCCGTGTGGCATTGGGTTGTTGAGTGATGTGAGTCTGTGTGCTACATTGGGTGTGTGCCATCGTTGAGTGTTGAAAGTCTTGCCTTGGCCGCTTAAGGACTTCACCTTGCAAGCCTTTGATCCGAGTCAACCGTACAACCACATGTCCGACATGGGATGCACCTAGTTGACTAGGGTTCGATATCTTTCCTCCGATACTCGGGGTGACAAGACACGTGGGTGTATCTGTATGGGGAGCGCACTGTGCTACGGCTTGGTGCCCATCCAACGGTGATTGGCCGGTCCTATACTTCGCTCTGTGAGGGAAGTGATAGTGAAGGCAATCCGAGAGGTTCTTTAGTTAAGGTAGAAGTTCTGAAAAGCTTTGTTGCGGACAATCACCGTGGTGAGCGGTCAGATCTTGTGGGTAAAGTGTACAACCTCTGCAGAGTGTCAAAACTATTCAATAGCCGTGCTCACGGTATTGAGCATTGCTCGGGATTACAATCAAGGGTAGTTTTTCATAAACAAAACATGGAAGGGTGGTCAGTGTGCGTTGTTGGAAATGAACTGATAAGGTGTGTGCCGAGAATCTTCAAGAAAACCATTTGAAATTAGTATTACTTATATCTGCTTTCATTTGCTTAATCTAAACAAGATACTAGTTTAAAAATGCTTGCTTGATGCAAAAAGAATCAATTAAGCCAATCCATTGGAATAAGCTTTGCATATAGTAATAGTGCTACATTCTGCATTACTTGTTGAGTGCCTTGTGTACTCACCCCACCTTGCTTATCAACCCCAACATCGCGGGAGGAGACTACACCAAGATGGGAGGAGGAGTACGCCGAGGACACGAGCAACTAGGGGCAAGCCCACTCGGTTGCTGTGGCAAGATGGAGGCTTCCACGACTTTTTATGTTCCGCCGCTATTTCTTTGTTTTGAATAATGTGCCTGCGTGGTCGACTTATCTGTAAGGAGACCATAAGGTTGTACAACTGCTTTATATACATGTTTGCACTATTTATTCTTATATCCTTGTGATTGTCTGTGATGTGCAACCTCAGTATGATGTGTGTGCTAGCGTGATCCTCGGATCGCACAGTAATACACAGAGGGTCCGGATTTGCGCATTCGGTCCCGACAGAGGTGGTATCGTGAGCAGCCGATCGTAGGCCTTGACCTTAGTTTGGTTGTGCCTAGGAGGGTGAAAACTATTTTCTAAAGACCTAATCAACTTGAGCAAGAATGTCAAAGAAATCTCGACTTATCTCTTCTCCCTTATTCATACCTATGTTTGAATTTTTATTATTCTCTATTTAATTTAAACAAGGTTTGTTTTGGCAGATGAGGATGATCCATACCTATGGAGAGCGACCGAGGATACGCCATGAGTTATGGCGATGATGCAGCTTGCTTGGAGGTTTTGACCGACCACCGCATCGAGGGACTTGGTGGTGCGGGCAGACTTGACGCCGCTCGACGCCAAGATCACGATGTATGCTCGGGAGAGGACGAGGGCGAGTCGTCCTATCTACATCACCGCCAGGAGGTCTTCTTCGAGGCCGGATTCGTGAGACGTCGCGTCAGCGATGCGCGATTGCCCGCACTTACTCCGCAGAGTTAGAGGGCACCGCCTTCCGCCACCATCCGCCGAGACAATCGCTTGGACAGGATGGAGCTTGTGGAGGAGGACGCCACTATCACCCACTGCAAGGTACGCCATCGCCAGAGGACGCCTTGGGCGAGACAACCGGAGTTGCAGAGGACCCGCGACGAGGTTATAGAGGCAAGAACCCAACACCGGAGAACTTAGCTCATGCCATCTGTAAGATCCAGGAGTTGGAGATGGCTTTGTATGGACCCGAGCCCAACCAGCCCCGAGTTACATGATCCAGATCCGGAGGAGCAGGAGCAGGAGGCGCCAGTGCAGGAGCAGGCAGCCCCGGGACCAGCAGAGTCGATGGGGTCTTTGCACCCGCCGCAGAGGTCACTGTGACCGATTCGCCCTAATGCCACAAAGACTCGCGGCACGCCCGGGAAGCCGCAATGGTTGGCTCGATGAGTGATCGAGTCTAGTAGAGTGTAGTGTCGAGACTCGAATATCCGAGTCGCGCTCTTTGTTTCAGAGTTACCCTTAGGTGTGAGTTGTCATGGATTCCTATGTTTGCTTACTTGCTTTTGGTTGTGAGTGTCACGTATGTGTTGCATTGCCCTTAGGCACTTGTGAGCAACCATACCGCTTTATATTATATCAATAAAGTGGCTAAATAATTTAAGTTACACCTGCTTCCCCACATAAGTTCTTTTACTTGTCTATGCTTTCTTCTTTTCTTAACCATTGAAGCTTGCAATGATGGTGAGGACTCGTGGAAATGTTGGAGCCAGTGAAGTGGAGCTAACTGCACGGACAACCGAATGAAGAGTCGATTCTCAACCACCGCAGTCGATATGCGTAACCACGGGAGCCTTTTGATAGCCCGCACTCAACTCATGACCACGATGGTTCAAACCATGCGTGAGATATCCAATCAAGTCCTGCGAATGTTCAACCCGGGGCAACCATGGACCACACCCCTACTCCGCATTGTCGGAGTTTATGAGAACTCGCCCACCCACTTTCTCGTAACGCCAATCCACCGGAAGCGGACGATTGGCTAAGGACAATTGAAAGGAAGCTGCACATTACCCAATGTGTAGGACATGAGAGGTACTCTATGCCTCTCATCAACTCAAGGGACCGCCGCAGAATGGTGGGAAAACTTCGCAGCTCATGAGGACCCGCAGAGTATCACATGGGAGGAATTCACCTCGCCTTCCGTCGCATACCATGTACCCGAGGGTATCATGGATCTTAAAAGGAGGAGTTCAAGCCTCAAGCAAGGCGCCACCGCGAGGCCGACACGAACAAGTTCACCTAACCGCACGCTACGCACTGCAGGACGTGGCTACGGATAAGGCCGCATAATCCCGCTTCATGAAGGGATTGAATGCGAGGTTGCAGTGGGGTGATCACCCACACATTCCCCGACTTTCAAGAGTTAGTTAACAAAGCCCGATCTTAGAGGACAAGCGCCGAGAGTTGATGACAACAGAAGCGCAGAATGGCGCAACAAGGAGGTCGTCGTACAAGCAGAGGCAGAGGACGGCACCCCAACAAATCATTCGGTACCAAACCTAGAGGCAATGATGTGGCACCACCGCCGCAAATCGCCCGATGGGTCAAAATGTTCGAGACTCGGCCAGAACTATGGCACGATCGAGGAACCTCTCGTGCCGTGGGAAGACGCTGCTATCATTGCAATGAAATGGGGCATTTTGCCAACAATCGCCCTAAGAAGGAGGTGTCACCCGGCTCGCTTTAACTGAGGAACACACCGCAAGGACACCCGCACCAATCATGAACCGCGGGCATCAACAAAGCGACTCCATCCCAAGGAACCGCACGAGGCGAGTCAACCACATCACAAAGGATGAAGTCCGTAACGCCTGGACGTTGTAATCGGGTAAATTCCTAGTAAACTCAATTATCAGCCATCGCTTTATTTGATTCCGAGCTTCGCATTCTTTTATTTCCGAGATTTTGCTGTTCAAAATGATATGGAAATAGTGAATCTTAAATGTGTGCTCATAGTCCAATCTCTCGGATCGTAACTCCGATCTAAAGTAGGATGTTCGGGTAGGAATAATAATTAATGGAGTTGAGTTCCTAGCTAACTTAATCGCCCTAATACCCAAACCTTGATGTTATCCAGGAATGGATTGGTTAATCGATCACAAGGCGATTGGATCATGGAAAAAGAGTCATATCGGTCGAGAGCCCTGATGGAAAGAAAATTGAGTTTGAAGCGAAACCAAGACGAGATGGACAATTGATGGTCAACAAAGATGAAGATCGCACTTAGAGGAAGTCTCCATAGTCAATGAATATCCTGATGTTTTCCCGGAAGATTTACCGAATGCCGCCAGATAGAGATATCGAGTTCGTGATAGAACTAGTCCTGTGGACAGCTCCAATAGCTAAGAGACCTTACAGATGTCCACAGAGGAATTGGTGGAAATGAAGAAGCAAATTGAAGAATCTGCTTTGGAAAAGGGATTTATAAGACCTAGTTCATCGCCATGGGGAGCACTGCCTTATTCGTTAAGAAGAAGGACTAAGTTTCAGATGTGTATAGACTATCGTGCACTCAATGATGTGACGATAAAGAATAAGTATCCGCTACCCAGATCGATGATTTGTTTGACCAGCTTGAGAGGAGCAGAGTATTCTCCAAAATTGATCTTCGATCGATACCATCACCAAGATCCGATCGAGGATATTCCAAGACGCATTTTCGCCAAGATATGGACACTACGAGTTTACAAAGTGATGCCTTTTGGTCCGACAAATGCACCAAAGATATTTCATGAACTTAATGAATAAGGTTTTATGGAAAACTTGGATAAGTTCGTCGTCAGATTCATAGATGACATCCTTATCTATTCCAAGACGAGAGAAGAGCACGCCGAGCACTTGAGGCTAGTCCTTGAAAAGTTGAGGGAACAACAGCTTGTTTGCGAAATTTAGCAAATGTGATTTGAAAGATAAGGTGGAATTTCTTGGACACATAATGACAGAAGGAGTTGTTGTAGATCCAAAGAAAGTGGAAACGGTTTTACATTGGGAATACCAAGACGGTAACCCAAACCGTAGTTTCCTTGGAATGGCGGGTATTACCGTCGATTCATTGAAGGATTCTCTACGATTGCGAGACCTCTTACGCAATTATTGAAAAAGAAAAGAAATTTTTATGGACACCGAGTGTGAGAAGAATTTTCAGAATTGAAAAGGAGGTTAACATCGGCACTGTATTAGTTTTACCAGACGCTCACCAAGACTTTGACATCTATTGTGATGCATCGCGTCGTGGATTGGGATGCGTGTTGATGCAAAATAGGAAGGTAATTGCCTATGCATCGAGGCAATTGAGACCACATGAGGAGAACTATCCGACTCATGATTTAGAATTAGTGCGTAGTGCATGCACTAAAAATATGGCGCCATCATCTCATCGAAAATAGATGTGAAGTATATAACGATCATAAAAGCCTTAAGTATATTTTCACACAAGTGACCTAAATATGAGGCAAAGAAGATGGTTAGAGTTAATCAAGGATTATAATGTGGAATTCACTACCACCCGGGAAAGCCAACGTGGTGGCGTACGCCTTGAGCAGTAAAGAACCACAGTGTAAATATGTCGTTGGAAACAAGTCGAGCAGAATTGTGTAAGGATTTCGAAACTAGAATTGGAAATGGTACCAAAAGGATTCCTAGTAACCTTGAAGTAAGACCTACCGAAGATCGATCAGGAAGGCGTAAAGATGATGATAAGATCAAAAGAATTAAGGGCAAAATGGATGAAGGCAAAGCAAAAGATTTTAAACTGATGAACAAGGTACTATGTGGTTTAAAGGGCGATTTGTGTGCCGAACAAAAGGAGTTGAAGCGAGCACTCGGGAGAGGCCCATGACTCCATGTACTCAATTCATCCAGAAGTGCGAAATGTATCAAGATTTGAAGGAAAATTTTGGTGGCCAAGCATGAAACGAGAAGTCGCGAATACGCTGCATTATGTGACATATGCCAAAGGGTCAAAGCTATGCACCAAAGGCGCAGGCTATTACAACCCTTAAAGATACCGAATGGAAATGGGAGGAAATTGGTATGGATTTTATAACCGATTGCCCGTAACGCAAAGTGGATATGATTCCATATGGGTCATAGTAGATCGCTTAACTAAGGTGGCACATTTCATACCAAGAAAGACCACTTATTCCGAGACCGTTAGCGTAACTTTATATGTCCGTAATTGTCTGCTTACATGGAGTGCCAAAAGATAGTGTCTGACAGAGGTACCCAATTTACCTCAGATTCGGGTAAGCTTCATGAAGCAATGGGGACTCGCTTGAACTTCAAGACAAAGATACCATCCGCAGCATGATGGACAAACCGAGAGAGTCAATCGATATTGAGGATATGTTGAGGGCATGTGCCTTAGCATATTCCACTTCATGGGACAAGTGTTTGCCTTATGCTTTGAGTTTAGTTACAACAACAATTATCAAGCGAGCTTACAAATGTCTCCATTTGAAGCTCAGATGGTAGGTCCTGTCGAACACCATTGAATTGGAATGAGACAAAGAACGACATGTTTTCGACCGACATTCTTCAAGAAGCGGAAGCACGATCACCTCGTCAGGAAAGATTGAAGATTGCACAATCCAGTAAAAGAGTTATGCCGACAACCGTCGCAGGAACTAAGCTTTGAACCCAAGATTTTGTGTATCTTAGAGTAACACCACTCAAAGGAGTCAAGGTTCCATGCAAAGGGAAGCTTACACCTGTGTATGTCTGACCATTCAAAATCTTGAGCCGCAAGGGTGAAGTTGCGACGCTTAGAGTTACCGCCGCCTTTGGCAGGAGTGCATGACGATTCCATGTGTCTCAATCAAGAAGTGTCTTCGAGTACCTAAGAGCAAACACCGTTAGAGACAATTGAGCCGCAAGAAGATCTCGACTTACAAAGAACATCCGATGAAGATTCTGGACATAATGGACAGAGAGACAAGGAACAAGTCAACACGCTTCGCAGAGTTCAAGGAGCAACCATTCGGAAAGTGAAGCGACGTGGGAACGTGAAGAAGATCTCAAGAAGGAGTTCCTAACCTATCCTCATAGATAACCCCAATCTCGGGGCGAGATTCTCATAAGGGGGAGGTTTGTAACACCCTAATTTTTGCTCTAGTTTAAATTTTGAGAGTATTTTTGATTTTTGTGAATTCTTGAGAATTTATCAAATTTATTTGGAATTACTCAAAACTAGCCTTCCTTGAAAACAATTAAATAATGTATAAGTTCTAGCAAAGTTTTATTGAAAATATTTTATTTGAGTTCCAAATATCTCAAGGTATTTTCTGAATTTTTCTAGAATTTTTCTGCTATTTTAAAAGTCCCAAATGAATTAAATGAATTTCTAGAATTATTTTTATTGAAAAAGGTTTTAAAATGGTTATGAATGAATGGGCCGAGCCCATTATCGCGGCGCTGCCGCCACCCATCCGCGCCGAAACCCTAGCGCCGCCTTCACCGAACCGCTCGATCTTGATCGAACGCTTGCGCTGTGTGCCACGCCGCTTCGCGATGCGAGCCATCCGATCCAATCCGCGCGGACGCCCGTGATTGCGCCACGCCGGCCGCTCTCGCGAGATCACCGGAGCTAACGCCGCCGACCGCTACCGCTTGTTTCGCCACTGTAGCGCGCACGCCGCGGCCCTTAAAGTGCACCGAGTAGCGCGTCCGCGTAACTCTTCGCCGCGTCTTTTGACACCTTGCACGCACGCCAAGACCTCTCTAGCGCTCGAACGAGCTCGCCAGTAGTTGTTCCCCGCGATCGCCATCGTTCTCCGTCGCTTGCGCCGCCGCCGTCCACTTCCGCCGTTGTGGAGGTCACCGGGTACCGATTCGCCGAGACGCCGCCGAACGCGCCACTTCTTCACGCCGGAACGCCCGCAACGCCGCCGACGCCCTCGTCTTCCTCGCCCCGCGACTGTTCCTTCGCGCCGCCGCTGACCTCGCCAACTTCCGCCGCCGTCCGATCCTCATCGCTCGGTTTTGGTGAGTCCACGATCCACTTCTCTGCTTACGCTTGATTAATTTATAGACGTTAGATCAGAATGTGCGCGTAGATTAGATCTCGACATTAGGCTATTAGTAGATCTTGACCGTTAGATCCGGGTTGAACGGTAGAGATTAGATCTAGTCTCGTAACTTGGTTACATCTCACCGTTGGATCGTTAGTGTATGCATAGGATTGAGCCACGCTGCCGTGAATAGTAAACACTCCGTGAACTCGAGCCGCTCGGATCGGATATAAACGGTTGAGTTCAGATCCGGTTTTGCCCTAGGATCCGCGCTGCTCAGATTTGAACGCGCGCGGTGGTGGTAGCGCCGCACCTTCATCCAATCTCGCACGACGCGCGGGTTGCTTTGACCGCAGCGCAGACCGATCCGCCGTTGCTTTGCCGCGCCACGCGATCGTGCCGCTGCGTGGCTACGAGTAAATCGAGGCGCCGCCGCGTCGGTCGCGAATCCAACCGCTGGATTTAGGTGATCACCGGATGCGCGACGCCGCGGTCGCACGCATCTCGGTGCGCTGCGGTGCGCGTGAGGGGATCTGACCGTCGGTTTTAGCGAACGGTCTGGATTTTGCCGCGTGTCTGCACTGTTCTGTGAACCAAGTCCACGCTAGACCAGAGCCGAGCCGTGAACCCACTCCATAGACCAGAGCGACGTGGCGCTTCTCGGCGTACACGGTCGTCCGACGCTATCGCCGACGCCATAAATATTTTCATATATAAAATATTTCGACGGAAATTATTTCGGTGCTGACGCCATCATGAGGCATGCTGACGTCATAAATGCGAATTTCAAGTATAAAAATAATTTGGAAAATCGGATTTTCTAATTTCAGTATTTTCAGATTTTATTCAAAACTTCAAATGACTATAACTTTTGCATTTTAACTCGGATTTGGGTGATTCAAATTTCTAAAAATTCATAAAATTGTGATCTATTTAATGATGAATTTTATTTGAATTTTTGAGATTATCTAGTCGTCTGTATTAGCTATTTATTGCATATTTTATTTGAACGCGTAGACGCAAATTTACCTAAGGTTTCAAGAAGAATTGTCGCCAAGACCAAGCTTCTAACACGACCCGCAGCTCTTTGAAGGCAAGTGATGCTTTGATCATTTTGATCTCAGATTTTAAAATGTAATTTATGCTTTGAAACTATGCATGCTAATTATTTAAAATGAATTTAAATTAATTTGGGATAATGTAGTTAATCAACCCATTTTGTTATGCCACCTTGAATTATTAATTGTATGCCTAGATCATTGTCACCCTAAGTTTTGATTATATTAGTTGGATGTTAATATTGTGCCAACACGGAGGCTAGACCGTGAGTAGATGCTTAGCCTTGCAACGAATCATGAATGATCTTTCTAAAAATGCTACAATATTGATTAAAGACATATTGAATGTATTTTGAAAAGTGGTGTGATGATGCCACATGTTGAGATTGAGGTACAAAGAACTGTGTGGTTCCGCATCGATATTGAGTTATTGCCGCATGTGTTGCACAATAATCAACCGGGTGGAAAATGATTTAGATCGGGGCAAGTGGCAAGAGGCAGTGTTCCAGTGGGCCTGTGTGGCATTGGGTTGTTGAGTGATGTGAGTCTGTGTGCTACATTGGGCCGTGCCATCGTTGAGTGTTGAAAGTCTTGCCTTGGCCGCTTAAGGACTTCACCTTGCAAGCCTTTGATCTCGAGTCAACCGCACAACCACATGTCCGACATGGGATGACCTAGTTGACTAGGGTTCGATATCTTCCTCCGATACTCTGGGTGACAAGACACGTGGGTGTATCTGATGGGGAGCGACTGTGCTACGGCTTGGTGCCCATCCAACGGTGATTGGCCGGTCCTATACTTCGCTCTGTGAGGGAAGTGATAGTGAAGGCAATACCGAGAGGTTCTTTGGTTAAGGTAGAAGTTCCCAAAAGCTTTGTTGCGACAATCACCGTGTGGTGAGCGGTCAGATCTTGTGGGTAAAGTGTACAACCTCCGCAGAGTGTCAAAACTATTCGAATAGCCGTGCTCACGGTATTGAGCATTGCTCGGGGATTACAGTCAAGGGGTAGTTTTTCATAAACAAAACATGGCAGGGTGGCTGTGTGCCAGTGTTGGAAATGAACTGATAAGGCTGTGTGCCGAGAATCTTCGAAGAAAAAAAACCATTTGAAATTAGTATTACTTATATCTGTTTCACTGCTTTAATCTAAACAAGATACTAGTTTAAAAATGCTGCTTGATGCAAAAAGAATCAATTAAGCCAATCCATTGGAATAAGCTTTGCATATAGTAATAGTGCTGCATTCTGTGCATTACTTGTTGAGTGCCTTGTGTACTCACCCCACCTTGCTTATCAACCCCCAACATCAGTGGAGGAGACTACACCAAGATGGGAGGAGGAGTACGCCGAGGACACGAGCAACTAGGGGCAAGCCCACGGTTGCCTCGTGGCAAGATGGAGGCTTCCACGACTTTTTATGTTCCGCCGCTATTTCTTTGTTTTGAATAATGTAAGCCTCGTGGTCGATTTATCTGTAAGGAGACCATAAGGTTGTACAACTGCTTTATATACATGTTTGCACTATTTATTCTTATATCCTTGTGATTGTCTGTGATGTGCAACCTCAGATGATCAGGTGTGCTAGCGTGATCCTCGGATCGCACGTAATACACAGAGGGTCCGGATTTGCAGATTCGGGTCCCGACAATAGCTATGATAACCTATCCATTGGAATAAGCCTTGTATATAGATACATAGAATTGCATTCTGTGCACAACTTGTTGAGTGCTTAAGTACTCACCCTTGCCAAACAACAATAATCAACAGTTGAAGAATCTACACCTGTGTTGGAAAATGAAGTCCAGGAAGACACGAGTCATTAGGGTCCGAGCCTTGTCGGTTGCCTGTGGTGAACTGATGAGCTATCTACGCTTCGCTTTTACGCTTAATTACTAGTTTCTATTTCCAGCCTTGCGCCAAGGTGGCTTAATAATGTAAGTCGGTCATAAGATCATACATTTAGCTATATCAATAAATGAACTATTATTCTATTATCGCTGAGTATGATGTGATATGTACCGATGTTGAGCCGTGTGCACTAGCGCTGATCCCGGGACTAGTGCGGTAAACACAGTGGGTTCGATCGCTGATTCGGTCCCATACCTGCTCTCGCCGCCGCCTAATCTGCGCGCCAAGCAAATATGATACCGCTACCGCCGAGTCCCGACCATCGAAACCTTGCTCCTCGACCTTCCGAGGACGACCACCGAACTTGCCTTTAAGCTTGTCAACTGATGCCCGAACATACTCATCTGCTCAAATTTGACAAGAGTTAGTATACTGTGTTTACAAATAATTTTCAATAAGTTGCAAAAAGAATGAGACAACTATAACATGTAAAAATAAAGGAGACAACAATGACTTGTAGAAATGAACGAGGCAACAATAATCTTACAAAATATACATATCAAAAGTCGCAAGGCGCTCTAATCGCTCACGACTCAGATTTCATTGAGACGCGCTTGACGACGCAATCCTTACTAACTTTTGAGGGCGTTTCCGTGACGGGCCGGGTTCATCTGTTATTACGCCTGTGGCATCGTGAGGTAATTGATCGAGTCCTACCCGTCGGAGACAAGGAAAGAATCCCTATAGCTTCTTCTTGATATACATCACCCACATCATCCTCTACGTTACTTGCCACATACGAAACATCCCTGTGAGGATATACTTCGTGGTTAACTTTAAATACAACCCACCAAGCCTTCAAGCTACGGTGAGGATAGCTCGTGTAGTACACCGCCAACTCGATATGCAAGCACGATGTTATTGATATGGCCCTGCCGCGAACCGTGCTTCACCTCCACCATCCCAAAGTCATCGACACGCAGCCGCTGTGTGGATCGAACCAATGGCAATCAAAAACACAACCTTCAGCTTCTTTGCCACCCCAAAGGTATACTCAATTATGTTTTGTACAACACCGTAGTAGTCTAATATATCGCCGCCGAATCGGATGACGCTGTGACTACTCCGCTGCTTGAAGTGGCCGCAAGTGGACGGCTAGCTTCTAATTTCACTGCTCAAAACGGAACCCGCTCACATCACAATGACTATAGCTCCTTGCCATCACATCACCATGTGAGAGCTGTCGAGATCCTCGTGACGGAGGCATCACGCATACACTATATAGCAACATTCATCATCGTTAGTCTAATATTAAGTTATTACAACAATTCATTTTAGAAAATGAATAAATAGTCAAATTACATGTCGATTTAACCATTGCACGAGCTTGGGCCGCCTTTCAACCCATCACGACGTAGGTTATCCAATTGCTTAGTTGTGGGTTGTCGAGTTGACTTCCAATTTTCTTTGTCAAATACTCAAGGCCATTTATTCTCGGTTAAAAGGACACTACATCGAAATGTTGAAAACATAATTCATAAAGTCACTTACTCAAAATATTTTTCAACTTCTACCATGTTAGTGAACATGTAAAGCATGGCCATGTTCCACTCCTCATACTCAACATGGTGTGCAATCAGTACGACCCAACAAAGTTGACCCTTGCATTGAAAAAGCTTAAGTTCACGAACGGTTCTTCTTCCACGGCACGGCATCGATTCTTACGGACATTCACGCTTGTGCTTGAGTGCGAAATACTTTGTTGAGAAGTTTGTGATCTCTTTACTTGCATAAGCCTCGCGATACACCCTCTACCCTTGCCTTGTTGCGCATCGTAGCTCTAAGCTTTTTCAACTCCCTTTCGACTATACACCCATCCGAATCAAGCAGACCTCCAACCTTCGCTTCCCAAGGTAGATGCACCAAACAGATGTTGCATCACATTCATAAAACCAGGTGGGAAAGTTTTTCCAACTTGCATACAAGCAATGGAATTCCTTCTAACTTCTCGATCAACATCTTAGAGATTTCTTACCGCATATCCGCCTATAGAAGTAATCGAGCTCGCCAACATCCTCCACAACTCATTATCAAAATAGCCATGAAACATTACCGAACAAGTCTTTCCATGATAATATGGTAATCATGACTCTTTAGCCCGCTTAGCTTACCGGTCTTGACATTCACACTCGCTTTATGTTAGATGCATAGCGATTAGGAAACTTTAGAGTTTTCAACCACCTCAAAATCTGCTTACGGTCTTCCGCTTCACACAAGATGGAGCTCGTGGCGGCTCTCATTCCCATTTAAACCAACTTTAACCTCGAGCCACGGCCTAGCACAATGATCACCCATGTCTTTCCTAGCACTCACGTTATCCTTTGTTTTGTCGGTTACATCAAACACCATGCTTATGATGCTTTCGCCACATTGCGCTCTTGGTGCATCAAATCTATGTTATGTGGCGTAATCAAAGCTTTCGTAAGGCAGCTCCCAAAGAAAAGAAATATGAGTCCAGCTTGTGCTCCTTTCCATAGCCTGAAACCCACTCAGTAGATCGCATGCCGACTATGCCATTCACCTATCTCCTCTCCCGTGAGTCGCCTCGCGCCCTTTTAACTTTATGTCCTTTTCAAATGCTTTGGCGCTGCTCCTAAAAGGGTGCTCACGAAGCCATCGCCGATGGCAATCAAGAATGTGATCTTTTACCGCGTGCGTGAGCTCAATGCATCGAGTCACCATACAAATTGACAACACAGCGACCATGAACACACCACCGCCCAAATGCCATATGCCAACAAATCATGGACCGACCACGTATGCGGCTCGTAAGGTAAATTCTTCGCCACCAACGCCGTATGCCTTTTCCTCGCCACAACTTCTTCACCATCAATTAAGGGCCGATGAACACATTGAGATCCTTCCCCGGATGCTTAGGACTGGAATGACAAGAGCAAGGAATATGAACCCCTCTTTCAAGCAAATCTCGTGGAAGATTGTATGGCATGATGAAGACCGCCAACAAGAGTAGGGCTAGCGCCAGGCCGAAGGTGTGAAACCGTCCGTGGACAAACCAAGACGGACACTTAGGGTCGCTTGCAAATGCAGGATCGAATCGGTCCAATGCCCGCCATGCCTCGCCATCGACGGATGCACCATCATATCCGGTCTTGGTCCTCACGCTTACCTTCTTTGTGCCACCGCATATGTTTCATTGCTTTTGACATGTACACCGCTTAAGCCTATCCGTGATCGGCATGTACCAAGCCGCTTAGTCGCGACCTTTGTAGTCACCGATACCCTTCCTCATCTACCACCTCAACGAATCTGCACTTACCGCAATGCATACAATGGGTATCCTTGTCATGATCCTTCCGTAATAGCATGCAATTATTCTCGCACACATCAATCTTCCGTAATTCATCCCGAGGCCGCCATCAACTTTTTCGATTGGTACAAATCCTTTGGCATCTTGTGGTTAGGCGAAGGATATCATTCATTAGTTCAAGCAAAGCGCTGAAGCATTTGTTCGAAAAGTTGAACTTCGACTTCATCGACATAAGCCGTAACCGCCGCAGGACGGTCACATTGGTCAAGTCATGCGCTTCGTCCGAGGCGCCAAGTAGCCTATAGAATTCCTTAACCTCCTCCGGCCGTGACCCTCCCCGAGTTAAATTCACCCCCGCCAAGATCATCCAAAGATCTCTTCCATCCGGTCGTGATCCTCCACATGGTCCAAAGATCTCTTCGTCTCAATGGCTCGCCTCGCGCTCTCCATGACGGTGCCACACCAAATAGTTAGGCATGAACACGCTTTTGCAAATGTGATATCGCACTATATCCTTGTCAGATAGCTGTTATTCTCGCAGAGGGTACACGGCAATACACATATTCACTCCTCCAAAGAAATGCTTGCTTCAAGAAAGCATCCGTGATCCGCCTCATTCCCTTGAGTGCCCCCATCACTCCTCCATCCGTCATACATCGCCTTCGATCGTCACCCATTATCAAAGCTAAACAAATGAAACAATGTCAATGTACGATCGTGGCTTAGGTGACAAAGACAACCCTATTAGGAAAGATGTGTTCTAAACCCACCCAAGAATGCAGGCTATTGATGCGACTGCGGACGCAGCGCTATTTAATCGAACGAATTTCGGCAAAGATAACCCCGCTGTTCTCCAAACGCACGCCGATGCCGGTGCGCCGAGAACAACAGGTTATGTGGCCGAAATCACGCTCGACGCCGCACGCCACAAGCCCTATGCAACAACCAACATTCTCGCCGTCCAAAATACGCCGATACTTCGAACCGCGCACTCACAAGCAATGTGAGATGCGCCGCTCTAACGGGTGACGCTTATGCTCTCTACTGCTCGACACAAACCCTAAACTCTAACGTTATATACAACGGTAGCGAGAAAATAAAAATATATATATCATATGCAATAATATAAAATGAGATGAAATAACTTTAAACGAATGTAAAAGAGATGAAATATACCTTCTCCAACGCACGTGGCGCCGCGAGGGTCCGGGAGGGCGGGTGGCGCCAAGAACGGCGAGGCGAATCGGCGGGCGGATCGGCGATGGCGCGCAGCGGGCGCGCGCGGCGACAAAGGGGCGGGTGGCGCCGGCCACGGGCAAGGGCGGTGTCTCGGCGATCGAGAGGGGCGGTGGCACGGCGGGAGGGCGACCGAGAGGGGCGGTGGCACGGCGGGAGGGCGGCCGGCGGCGGCGGCGGCGGCAAAGGGCAGCGGGCGACGGCGGGCGGCACCGGCGGGCGGCAGCGCGGCGGCGGAACAGCCGGCCGGCCAAGCGGCAGCAGGCGGGCAACCGGCGCGGGCGAGTCGCGCAGCGATCAGCGACTGGGCCGGTCGCGGCGGCGCGGGGCGTGGCCGGCGGCGGCCGGGCGTGTCGCGGCGGGGCAGCATGGTAGGGCGGCCGGCCGGGGCGGCGCTGCCGGGGCGCAGCTGGCCGGGCGGGCGGCGCGGCGGGGATAATGTAGGGCGGCCGGCCGAGCGGCGGCGCGACCGAGGGCGCGGCCGGCAATGGGCGGCGGCGAGCAGCGGGCGCGTCCGGCGCAGTGGTTTGGCGGCGAGGCACACGGCGGCGCCGGCCGGGCGGGGCGGCGGGCGGGCCACCGTCGGCGAGGTCTTGGGCGGCCGAGCGGCAGCGGCCGGCGGGAGGACGGCCGGGCGGTGGCTCGGCGCCGAGTGGGCGGCACGCAGGGTGGGCGGGCGCGCAGCGGTGGGCCGACGGCGCTGGGATGGGCGGGCCGCGCGCGCGAGCCGTGGCGGGCGGGCTCGAGCGGGCGGGCGTCGCGCGCTGGCGGCGGCGCAGACGCGTGGGCGGGAGGCGTTGTTTGCTAGGCATAGGATTTTTGTCAGCAGCTTAAATTCGTGGGTATACCCGGGCCCACGAATTTAAAAGTTTAAATTCATGGTTTAATTTGTGGCCCACGAATTTAAAAGTTTAAATTCGTGGGTAATGTTTGGCCCACGAATTTAAATGTTTAAATTCATGGGTAAATTTTGGCCCACGAATTTAAACGATTAAATTCGTCGGTTTTATTTTAGCTCACGAATTTAAATAAATAAATTCGTGGGTTTCATTTTGGCCCACGAATTTAATTAAAAACGTGGGTTTTATACAAACCGACGAATTTAAATACATAAATTCGTGAGTTTTTCTTTGGGCCCACGAATTTAAAAAACCCACGAATTTTTCCCTGATTCTTGTAGTGAGGTCTTGACCCTAGATAGTTTGGTCGTTCCTTAGGAGCTTCAAAAGTATTTTCTAAAAGAGAAAATTTAACTTGAAAGAATAATAAGTTCTTGACTTATCTTCTTCTTCTAAGTCTTTCCCCTTTTGTTAAAATTATTCATCTTTCCCCACTGGTTTAAATAAAAATCTTACCTGAGTTGTTCTAAGTAGTTAACGATGTTTCACACTTAAGGAGAAAGTACTGGGTGTCTTGCTGCTGATCCTAAAGATCGTGAAGACAGGAATCGCCGAGCTCAAGGAAAAAGAAGTGGATCGATGAAGTGTTCCAGAGGTTAGAAGAACTAGTACTTTGTGGCCAGTTGAGACTCATGTGTGAAGAGTTGCGTCAGTCTAAGATAGAAGTGTTTCCCTTTTAGACGATAGTTTGTTGTGTGCTTAGGATGATTTGGTTTTTTTCCCTTGGTTGCTGTGTGTGCAGTATGCGTTGCATAGCTTTTAGGCTTTTGTAAGCAACCATACCAAGTTATTAATAATGTTGTATAAGTTATTGGGTTAAACCTGTTCCCCTGCACTAGGATTCTTGAACCTTATCTTTGCTTTTTCCCTCTTAACTAAACCCTGGAGTGGTCAACAGATGGAAAGGACCGACAACAACAGTGATTTTGAGGCGCTCAAGTCGATACAGATTGCTACACATCGGTGTTAGTAATAAAATAGATCGTGACTAGCAATGCCCCCACCGCATCGATAGTGATAATTCGAATTTGGATCGCTTATTCACCGCTCAAACCCACTCATGCGCATAATGATACAACAGATGAATGTTATCAGTACAAAATCAATGCCCCTACAACCACAATACAAATACCTATTTACAAATAAAGTTTGCCTTGTTCAAGAGGACCGCACCACCCACGCTTGGTGGATCACCATCACAAAGATGCGTAAATCTAGCTTCATGTCATAGAAGAGAAGTCGGCTTTGGGTGCAATGTGAAGATGAAGAGAAGGTTCCCTACGCCACATGTCGATTGGAAGGAGATGCCTTGGAGTGGTGGAAGAACTATCGTGCTACCCCCAAGACACCAGAAGAAATCACTTGGTTGGAGTTCGTCGCTGCTTTTCAACAATTCGTTGCTTTGTCAAATGTCAGTATGACTACTGCAAGTTAAGAGAAGTGTACAACCCCTTCCCCAATGTTGTACCAGGATGTTGTTCCTTAAAGTGTTGTCAACCAAACAAATCAGAAGACCATGCGTAAGGTCCGCTGTGGAGGAAAAGGACACATCACGATGAGCATGCAATCAATTGTTCCAGCTGAGAAGGAAGCCATTTACTTGGAGAATGTCCTATGAGCAACATCACATGTTACCAATGTGAAGGTCGAGATCATTGCCCAGCTCGATGTCCCTTGGATCAAATAGTTACTGCAATGACTCAGCGTCAGCAGAAGAATCTTCGAGCTGCAGTTACTCAGGAATTGTCAAAAAGAGGTGTAATATCAGTTGTACAGGAGACGCCACTTGAAAAACTAAAGATGCAACCTCCTGATCTTGGCTGTCTTCACCAAGAAAGTAGTAAGTGGCAATCGCCAACAACATGTTTCTTATGTGATGAAGAAGGTCATTGGTCTAGAGAATGCCCTCAAGCAAACCAAATTGGATTACTGTAAGAACAATAATGAGCATACATTTATACCCAACAAGGCACAACGATGCGAACGTGTGTGCTACTACTGTCAGAAGGAAGGTCATTATGCTAACCGATGTCCACAGAGAAGAAAATTATTTTCTACAACCGTGGTTATTCCAGAAGTTACTTCAGTTAAGTACATAACGCCAAGAGTGAGTGGTGACACCGTAAGAGAAGTTTGCCTAGAGAACCAGTTGAAGAAAAGACGTCTGAGCGAAGACACTACCCCAGTCAGCGAATGCCCAAGGAAGAAAAAATTCAATAAACTCTGTTATACCTGCCGCAAGCCCAAACATTTTGCCAACAATTGCCCTCAGAAGAAAACAATCACGCCGGTTCAAGCCAATCTCAACTCTGCCACAGTCAAAACCTCAATGTCAACGCCAATCAAGGAAGTCCAGATCAACGATTTCACCCCGAGCGAGTGTCATAACTCATTTGTAAAGGGAGGAGATTAGTAATGAATTCCATGTAAAGATTTCCTTGCAAAAGAAATAAAGTAGGGATGAATGTTTTTTTGGTATGAGAAGTTTGAAATAAAAGCATTAATAGTAAATGAAGATATTGTCTGCAATGGTGGTTCATTTGAAAGTGATATGTGTGCTATAATGGTTAATTCAGTACCATTTAGCGTGAAGCTTGTCCGCGTAAGAATTGTCATTATTAGAAGGTATTCTGCTATGCTCGATCTAACCTGAATTCAAAATCAAAAGTATTAATGGCAATAAAGGATCCGATATGTCTTTGAGCATTCACTTTACCGTATAATGTTCATGTGTATGTTGGCCATAGAGCCCAATTCTCAAGAATGTGATGTAGAGACAAAATTTGTTGATTTAGCATATTGAAGATCAGTACCTTTACTTCAGTGGTAATTGAAGCATTAGTTCATTATGGAAAGAATATCTAGCAGATATAGAATTTCCAGTTGCTACTTGAGAACTAAACCGACAAAGATAGTATCAGACCAACAGATCAACAGAGCTGGTATTTTTATCCATGCTTTTGACAAGTCCAATAAGATAAAAATATTTCAGAATCTTCAGAATTCCATGACTCAGTCGTGATGTTAAGAGTTGCCAGATTCATTTCGGTCAATGTCCCTTACTCCAAAGGTCATTGGTAGAGAATTTGCAAGGATCAAGGAATCGTTCAAGACTTTGAATTGCAGTGAAGCAATTATCAATCAGCTTGAGTTCCTTAGATCAAGAGCTGTCTTCATGAACCAACTCAACAGAAATGATGTTCAATCCTAGACCAAGACCGCAGAATAGCAAGTTGCTTTCACATGTGCGCTTGTGCAAGTGCAGAAAGCTTCGAAGGTCGAGTCTCCCCGAACCAATTCTATAGCCAGCCTAAATGTCGGGGACGAGATTCTGTAAAGGGGGGAGGTTTGTAACATCCCAAAATTTGGTTTTTTTTATTTTTTTTTAAAAAAATATATTTTAAATTAGCTTTCCAAAAATTTTACATCAATCTTATATGATTAAAGAAGCTAAATTTAGAATATTCTATATCTAAAACAATTTAATGTGTCTTTTGTGTGTATCAAGTAATTTAAAATTTAGTTTTTACAGTGTTCTTTGTATCTCAGGGAATTTCCCAAATTGAGATTTGCTAAAAATTAATTAAAATTATTAATTTAAACATTTGGATGTTAATTGGATTTTTATTTGGATTTTTAATTCGAATTATTAATTGTTCGAGCAATTCCATATCCAAATTGCATTTCAAACCTTTCCTTTGAAACTCCATTTAAATTCATATTATTCATCAAAATTCGGACACAACGATTTTAATCAGAGTAAGACAGTATGATGACGATATGTAGTAAGACAAAGATAAATATCTTACTACGGTGGACACAACGAGGAAAACCGCAATACGGCAAGAATGGCTCACGATGAACTCACCCATCGAACCGGTCTTGTTAGGTTTTGGTCCCGCTTTGCGATGATAGAAAGATAAAGCCGACTACAAGGAATGTGGTTAGATCACGATAGGACGATAGAAATGATAATGACATCGCGCTACGCCTTGCCGGAACGCGCGTATGGCGATAGCAAAGCGAGAGCAAAGCGTTAACGCGAACGTTAACGAAGAAACGCAGCAATGAACGCTAATGATGGAACGCTTACGCGAATGTTAACGACGGGACGCTAACGACGGGACGCTAACGATTGAACGCTAACGACGGGACGTTAACGACGGGACGCTAACGACGGGACGCTAACGACGGGACGTTAACGATGGAACGTTAACGATGGGACGCTAACGACGGGACGTTAACGACGGAATGTTAACGACGGAACGTTAACGATGGGACGTTAACGACGGAACGTTAACGATGAAAGTGAAGCGTTAACGGAACACTTATGGGATTATGTAACATCCCAAAAATTTACCCAAATATTATTTTATTGCTTAGAGGTGCATTTGTGATTTTCTGGAATTTATTTGGATTTCTCTGGAGTTATTTGAATTAACTTTATATTATGAATATTAACCTTTTGTTCAAATCTATTTGAATTGGTGCAAAGTTTAAATAAAGTTTTGCCAAAAATATTTTATTTGAGTCCAGAATGTCTCAAAGTATTTTTGAGCATTTTCCTGGATTTTTCTTGATTATTTAATTGCCTAAAAGTAATTAAAGGAATTTCTGGATTTGTTTTAATTAAGAAAACCCAGAATTTCGCTAGGAACAGTAATGGGCTAGGCCCAGTACTGTGCTTGCGTCGGCCCGCTTCTAGAAACCAGCGTTCCGGGCCGTTGGATCTGTTTTGGGCGCGTTTGATCGAGTGCTACAGGAATCGGCATTGATTAAGCGTGACCGTTGGATTCTAGGGTCGGCGAGGATTGTGCCCCGTCGCAGAGAATCGTGCCCGTTGATCAGGAATCGGAGGGTCCTCACCTTTCGTCCCCGACTTGACTCTTCCGCCGCCGGCCAGTGTTCCGACGGACTCAAGTCCGTGGTCCACCGCCTCGCACGCCTCCCGATGCCTATATAAAGCGCCGTCGGTGCGTTGATTCCGCCTCGCGCGCACATCTACCACAAGCCGCAAGACGCTGATCCGCCGACCGCCAAGAAGACTCGCCACGATCCGCCGCCGCCGCTTGCTTTCGCCGTCGTCGCCGCTGAGACGCATTCCGCCGCGCAAGTTCTCGATCTAGCTTCGCGGTTCATGCCGCACCGCCCGCAACGCTTGCCGTCCGGCTCGCCGGCGCCACTTGGAGTGTCGTCGTTTTCATCGCCGGTGGAACACCTCTTCGCGCCGCCATTAACATCGGAGAAGCATCAAACCGCCTCGATCGCCGCCAACGCCCTGATCCGCCACGTAAGCTCTGTAAATAGTAAACACCTCCGTTAAGCGCTAACCATTGGATCTAATTTGTCGCTCACGATTTTGCCGCGTAGGCTTCGATCGGTAGGGGTTAGATGTGTGATGTGTGGATCGGATTGCGCCGCGCAGGTGAGCCAGTAGCACAATGACGTGTGGCAGTGTGAGTGCTGAAGGGTCATGCACCGAGTTCACGATAGACCAGGGCGGATCCGTGGACCGGGCGCATGGACCCAGGGTGACGTGGCGCGACGCGATTGGTCCGAACCGATGCTGTCGTCACGATGATGTCATAATTTGATTTTTCCATTGAAGAATAAATCCAGTCAGAAAAACCAGCGGTGCTGACATCATCATGAGATCGTGCTGACGTCATAAACTCTGTTTTTCAGAATAAAAATAATTCGGGAAATCCGGATTTTCTAATTTCAGTATTTATTTCAAACTTCAAAAGGCTATATCTTTTGCATCGTAACTCGGATCTGAGTGATTCAAATTTCTAAAAATTTGTAAAATTGAGATATATTTAATGGAGAATTTTATTTGATTTTTGGAGTTCATTTGCTCTCTGTTTTGATATTTATTTGCTTTTCTTCTTCGGTACGCGTAGATGTTGAATTGTGCGACGCTTCAGAGGAAGATCCAGCAACTCAAGAGCGAGTTCCAGAACAAGATCAGAACCTATTCCAAGGCAAGTTGTGCTTTGATCATGTTGAACCCATGTTTATAAAATTGCTATGTTTGTTCTACCCTATTGCATATATTTCAAATATACAATTGTTTCAAATTAGATTGGATTTAGCTAATATACCAGATTGGTTTATACCCTACCTTGTCATTGTATGCCATGATTCATTGTCACCCTAGATTGGTTGAATATAGTTGGTTAATAATTATAATCAACATTGGATGGTTAGTCCGTATTAGTTGTTTAGCCATGCCACGTCATCACATGTGTCAGAATCATTGATAATTAATCTTGATTAATAGAATATGGAACAATGTTAAGAACTTGTGTGTCATGTGGAATCACACGATGAGATTGAGTTGTTGTGGCGAGTCATGTCTTGCAACGATGTTGAATTGTTGATGGCACGTGGTGCTTGGTAATCAACTGGGTGATAATAACTTAGATTGGGGCAAGTGACAAGGGGCGAGGATGCCAAGGTGGGCCCAATGGGCAGAGGGTATGTGGATGTCTTGCCCTGATCACTCTAAGGACTTAACCTTGCAAGCCTTTGACCTGAGTCAATCATGCAACCACATGTCCGTATGGGCCACTTAGTGCCGATTAATTTGCAATGTCTTAACTTTGGTACTATCTTGGTCGGTGTGAGTTCCCGAGTTATGGAGTAATTCACATGGCGCAAGAGGGGCCCCGGTTATGGTTTTCGACCCACCAGTGTTGAAACCTTAGCGGTAGTAATCGATTGCCGAGCATTGTAAAGGCTTTGTCATGATCTCTTCGCCGACACACCAAAGGAAGTGTGTTAATTGCATGGCACCAAAAGACGATCATGTCGTGTGGGTAAAGAGCATAATCTCTGCAGAGTGTAAATCTATTCGGATAGCCGTGCTCGCTGTATTGAGCAACGCTCGGGAATTACAGTTAAGGGTTAGCTTAATTAAAATGAACAACTTGGTTGGGATGGCGGAATGCCATGTGGAAGATGGGAATTGATTTGGGATTGGAAACTTGGTTTACTTGAGAAAAGCTGAATCTATCATTATTGTTATTTGTTTTACCATCTTTACAATCTATTTATTGTATTTGTTCGTAAATGCTGCTTTGTTGCAAAATAGCCATGATAGCCTATCCTTTGGAATAAGCCTTGCATATAGTTACATAGAATTGCATTTTGTGCACAACTTGTTGAGTGCTTTAAGTACTCACCCTTGCCAACAATAACCTCACCAGTTGAAGAGTCTACATCAATGCTGGAGGAAAGATTTCAGGAGGAGACGAATGTTTAGGGTGCAAGCCTTGTCAGTTGCCTGTGGTATACTGAGGGGTTGTCTACGTTTTCATTCCGCTGCAGTTTAATATATTATTCAGCCTTGCGAGGCATAGTCATGTAAGTGGACCATAAGGTCATTCAACTAGTAGTATGTATCATATGATGTCTTTCATAATATTTCCGCTATGTATGATTGTGATATTTACTGATGTTGAGCCTGTGTGCACTAGCTTGATCCTGGACTAGTGCAGTATACACAGAGGGTACGGATTTGCATATTCGGGTCCCGACAGTATGGTATCGAGCCATATCGATCGTAGGCCTTGACCCTAGATAGTCCGGTCGCCTCTATAGGAACTTCAAAATTATTTTCTAAAGAAAAGAATTAACTTGGAAGAATAATATGTTCTAGACTTATCCTATTCTTCTATTCCTTTCCTCGTCAAAATTTCTCCCTTTTCCCCTGCTGAATTTCTTTCTCTCTCCCTTGCTGGATCGAGTTAAAAACCTTATCTCAGTTGTCTTGGTAGTTGACGTGCCACCTCATAGAAGAAAGCATCAAGTGTTCGCTGTCAACCCTAAAGATCAAGAAGGAGGGAATCATCGAGCTCAAGGAAGGAGTAGATCGATGGAGTGTTCCAGAAGTTAGATGACCTATGCTTCGAGTGTCCAGTTGAGACTCATGTGTGGGAGTCGCGTCTGTTTAAGATAGAAGTGTTACCCCTGTAGGCGGTAGTTTTGTGTGTATTGGTTGAATTGGTTCTTCCTTGATTGCTGAGTGTGCAGTATGTGTTGCAGAGCTTTTAGGCTTATATAAGCAACCATACCAAGTTATTAATACTGTTTGCTTAAGTTATTGGGTTAAACCTATCTCCCCTGCTTTAGGATCTCTGTTTCTTACCTATGCTATTACCCTCTTCCCTAACCAAGTGAAGCAATCAAGCAGATGGTTCAGACTTGAGGAAACTACAGAATCAGCAGAAGTGAAAATCAATCCAGTAAGAACCTCAATAATGGATTAGTTCTTCAACCGTCAGTACAGATGGATATGCAGAGTTTCAGAGAGTTCTTGACTACTCAGACTCAGTTGATGCATGCAATGATGAAGCAGATGAGGAATATGACTAACCAAGCCAATGTCAACGAAATGTTCCAAGTCGCTACCAATGATTTCCGTCCCTACTCAAGGTTATCGAATTCATAAGGACTCGTCCACGGTGTTTTCGTGAAATGTATTACCATCTAAGCGTATGATTGGCTCAAGACCATTGAGAGGAAGCCGCTCATTTCTCATCCAAGGCGATGAGAAAGTCTAGTATGCTTCTTATCGCCACAAGGAATCGTTCACGAATGGTGGAAGAAATATTGTGCCGCTCATGAAGCCCCGCTAATATCACTTGGAATGAATTTGTTGTTGCTGTAATCTCTTTGCCTCACCGAGATAGTATGGTCACGATAGATACGGTGCATAATATTATCCTTGTACCTTGTGCAACATCTAAGAGTTGCTCAAGTGTCACAACCAAACAAATCAGAAGATCGTGCGTGCATTCGCTGTGGAGAGATAGGACATACCGCTGACGAGCATGCGATTAATTGCTCCAGCTGTGAAGGAAGTCATTCTCGGGAGAATGTCCTATGAGTGACATCACATGTTACCTTTGTGAAGGCCGAGATCATGGTCCACCAATGTCCTCTGGATCCAATAGTTACTACTGTAATTCAAGATCGCGAAAAGAATCTTCGAGCCGTAGTTGCTCAAGAGTCGCCAAGAGGAGGCGAACGCCGGTTGCAAAGAGGTGCCGTCAAGAGCTAAGGACACAATACCTTAATCTCGCTGGCCCTCATCAAGAAAGAAGTAATTGGCGTCACCAACAAAGATGTTTCCTGTGTGATGAAGAAGGCCATTGGTCTAGAAAATGCCCTACGGCAACCACCATGACGCCACAAGAAGACAATAATGTGCATGTAGTCAAGACTCAAAGAAGGCACAACAAATAAAACGCTTGTGCTACTATCACATGAGGAAGGCCATTTTGTTAAGAAATGCCTCGAAAGAATCTAGAGTCTCCTCAGACGCGGTCCTTCCAAAAGTTACATCCAAGTTCATAACGCCAAACGAGCAATAAGGTTGCAAGAGAGGTTTGTACAAAGAATCAATTGAAGAAGAGGCGCTCAATAAAGACACCGCTCGGTCGATGAATGCTCAGGGAAGATAGGTGGCCCTAAGCTTTGCTATACTCAGAATAAGCCCGCACTTTGCCAATAATTGCCCTCATAAGGAAGTGATCGCCCAAGACAAGTCAATCTCAATTGCTCCACCAAAAACTTCAACGCCAATGCCAATCGAGGAAATTTAGAGCGATGATTTTAGCCTATGCAAGTGTCATACCCTCGCTTGTAAAAGAAAAGTGACTAGAGATGAATTCCATGTAAAGATTTTCGTGACTAAATAAATGAAGTAAAGATGGTTGAGAGGTTGATATGTGAAGTGTTGGAATAAAAGCATTAATGATAAAGGATGTTTCGAGTATTCCCTATGTTGACGGTTCACTCAAGATGTTGCGTGTGCAACGATGATCAGCCTCAGGGTGTTTGTAAAGATATTCACTGAGGAATTATCATGGTCGAAAGTACACTATTGCTTGATCTAACCTAGAATGTGATGGAGTTAAGTTGGAGAAAAGTTTCTAGCGAGCGATATTGATATCGAATTCAGATGCTACTCCCGAAATGAATTGGTCGTCCTGACATAAGGTCGCCCCGAGTTTGGTCAAAGAATTGTGTCAGCTAAAAGCCCTGAAAGCGGGAAAATGGAATTTCAAATGACTACGGTTCGTGTTGGCCAGTTGAAGGTCAATAGTGTGGAAGTTGTCAGCTTTGAAGAGGTATCAGTTGTTAGAGAGTATCAAGAGGTGTTTCCGAAGAATCCCACCAGATCGAGAGATCAAGTGTGTGATGGAGTTAGTCCCTGGTACAACGCCAAAAGTAAAGAGACCTCATCGAATGCCTATTGATGAGCTAGTTGAGATGAAGAAGCAGACCGAAGAGTTGCTAGAAAGGTGGTTCGCTAGAACCAATTTGTCACCATAGGGAGCACCTGTTTAAAAATTGGAGCTCAGGAATGTGTATCGACTATCGAGAGTTTAATGAGGTGATGATCAAAAGGGTAAGTATTCACGCCTCAGATCGTAATTGGTTTGATCACCAAAAGGGACCGGAGTGTTCTCAAGGATAGATCTTCGCCAAGTTATCATCGCTCGTAATGTGTAGAGAATGTTCTTAGGTCAGAGTTTTCTACGCATTATGGACAGTGTGAGTTTACAGTGTGTCTGCAAGAATGATCAATGCCATTACAGAATTTATGGAAATGACGAATGGAGTTCCATGGGAAATTGGTCAAGCTATTATGGTGTATAGGTGGGATGTTTTTGTTTACTTCAAGTCAAAAGGAAAGTATGCGAACAAGTTGGGATTAGTTTTGGAAAGGTTGCTAGACCAATGGTTGTATGCTAAGTTTATCAAATGTGACTTTGGAAGGAGAAAGTTGAATTTCTTGTCATGAGATGACTGCTAAAGGAGTTATCGTGGATCCAACCAAAAGCGATGTTACGTGGGAGCAACCGAGACCGCTTAGGCAATTAGGAGAAGAAGTTTGCATGGACGCCGCAGTGCGAAAAGAGTTTTCTGTGATTGAGGAAACGTTTGACGATAGCACCTGTCTTAGTGTTGCCAGATGCGCAAACACAATTTTGATATATACTATGATGCCTCAAGACAAAACTTTGGATGTGTGTTAATGCAGAAAGGCAAAGTTGTTGACTATGCGTCAGGACGGTTGAGGCCACATGAAGAGAACTATGCTACGCATGAATTGGAAATTGCTACTGTAGTGCATGCTTTGAAGTTATTGCGTCATTATATTATTGGAGATATGTACAGACCATAAGAGTTCGAAGTGCAGACCTTAATATGGAACGAAAAGGATGGTTAGAGTTGATTAAGTATTATAAGGCTGGGATCCGTTACCATCCTGGTAAGGCTAATGTGGTATCCGATATCTTAAGTCGTAAAGGCCATAGTACCAATACACCGATATCAAGTGATCAATCGAAATTGTGCAAGGTGTTTTAAAAATTGAAATTAGAAGTGGTTTACTTTCCAAGGATTTATAGCTGCGTTGGAAGTTAAGCCAAGGCTTGGAGATCGGATCAAAGTGGGTCAGAAGGATGGAGGTTTAGCTGAGGATTTTACCGTGGATGACCAAGGAACCACACGGTTTAAAGGTCGAATCTAGGTATGGAGCAAGAAAGAGCTTAAGTAGTTGATTTTGGAAGAGGTTAATGATTCTAAAGTATTCAATTCATCCAAAAAGGTGATATGATATATCAAGGTTTTAAGGAAAGGATTTGATAGCCTAAGACGAAGCGTGAAGTGGCTGAAAATATCGCTTTGTGTGACGTATGCTAGAGAATGAAAGCAGTGTATCAGAGATCAGCAAGTTTGTTACAGCCGGTGCAGAGCTCTAAGTGGAAGTAAGAGGCAAATCAGTAATAAGATACCTAGCGTTGAGAATGGCCGAGAAGCCTGAAGTGATATGTTGAGAGCTTGTGCATTAGCTTATGCTACATCTTGGAATAAATGTTTGCCGTATGCGGAATTCGCCATAATAATAGTTACCAAAGCTAGCTTGTAAATGTCACCAATTGAGGTTTTATATGGACGTACCTGTCGTACTCCGTTGAATTGGAATGAGACAAGAGATCGTATGGTATTTGGACCTGATATTCTCAAGGAAGCCGAAGAGCGAGTTGCTATGATTAGAGAGAGGTTGAAGGTAGCTCAGTCAAGGAGAAATAGCTACGCTAATAACCGTCGTCAAGATTTGAGGTTCAAGTCAGACGATTTTGTGTATCTCATAATTCGCCCTCTTAAAGGTGTCGAAAGGTTTCACGTTAAAGGGAAGCTTGCACCAAGATATATTGGTCCGTTCAAGATTCTGAGCCATCGAGGAGAAGTAGCTTATCAATTAGAGTAGCCTCAGCCTTGGGCAGGAGTGCATGACGTATTCCACGTGTCACAGCTCAAGAAATGTCTCAGAGTGCCAACAGAGCAAACCCCGTTGGATGCAATAGAGCTGCAGGAAGATTTGTCATGCAAGGAGCACTCAGTCAGAATTTTGGATGTTATGGGGTGCAAGACTAGAAACAAGTCTTTTCGCTTTTGCAGAGTTCAGTGGAGCAATCATTCCGAAAGTGAAGCAACCTGGGAGCGTGAAGAAGATTTGAAGTCAGAATTTCCGAACCTATTCTCTAGCTAGTCCTGAATCTTGGGTCGAGATTCTGTTAAGGGGGGGGAGGTTTGTAACATCCCAAAAATTTGCCCAAATATTATTTTATTGCTTAGAGGTGCATTTGTGATTTTCTGGAATTTATTTGGATTTCTCTGGAGTTATTTGAATTAACTTTAAATTATGAATATTAACCTTTTGTTCAAATCTATTTGAATTGGTGCAAAGTTTAAATAAAGTTTTGCCAAAAATAATTTATTTGAGTCCAGAATGTCTCAAAGTATTTTTGAGCATTTTCCTGGATTTTTCCTGATTATTTAATTGCCTAAAAGTAATTAAAGGAATTTCTGGATTTGTTTTAATTAAGAAAACCCGGAATTTCGCTAGGAACAGTAATGGGCTAGGCCCAGTACTGTGCCTGCGTCGGCCCGCTTCTAGAAACCAGCGTTCCGGGCCGTTGGATCTGTTTTGGGCGCGTCTGATCGAGTGCTGGAGGAAACGGCATTGATTAAGCGTGACCGTTGGATTCTAGGGTCGGCGAGGATTGTGCCACATCGGAGAGAATCGTGCCCGTTGATCAGGAATCGGAGGGTCCTCACCTTTCGTCCCCGACTTGGACTCTTCCGCCGCGCCGCCGTGTTTCCGACGGACTCGAAGTCCATGTCCACCGCCTGCACGCCTCCCCGTATGCCTATATAAAGCGCCGTCGGGTGCGTTGGATTCCCCGCCTCGCGCCGCACATCTACCACAAGCCGCGCACGTTGATCTGCCGCCGACCGCCCGTAAGAGCTCGACGCTGATCCGTCGCTCGCCGTTTGCTTTCTCGCCGTCGTGCCGCCGTTGAGACGCCTTCCGTTACGCGAGTTCTGGATCTAGCTTCGCCGGTTCATGCCGCACCGGGCCCGCAACGTTTCGTCGTCCGAAGCTCGCCGTGGCGCCACTTGGAGTGTCGTCGTCTTCATCGCCGGTGGAACACCTCTTCGCGCCGCCATTAACATCGGAGAAGCATCAAACCGCCGATCGCCGCCAACGCCCGATCCGCCACGTAAGCTCTGTAAATAGTAAACACCTCCGTTAGCGCGACCATTAGATCTAATTTGTCGCCACGATTTTGCCGCGTAGGCTTCGACGGTAGGGGTTAGATGTGTGATGTGGATCGGATTGCGCCGCGCAGTGAGCCAAGAGCACGATGACGTGTGGCGGCAGGAGGCCGGAAGGGTCATGCACCGAGTTCACGATAGACCGTGGCAGATCCGTGGACCGCGCATGGACCTGTGGTGACGGGCGCGACGCGATTGGTCCGAACCGATGCCGTCGCCACGATGATGTCATAATTTGATTTTTCCATTGAAGAATAAATCCAATCGAAAAAACCAGCGGTGCTGACATCATCATGAGATCGTGCCGACGCCATAAACTCGCTTTTCGAATAAAATAATTCGGGAAATCAGGATTTTCTAATTTCAGTATTTATTTCAAACTTCAAAAGGCTATATCTTTTGCATCGTAACTCGGTTTTTAGTGATTCAAATTTCTAAAAAGTTGTAAAATTGACATATATTTAATGGTGAATTTTAATTGATTTTTGGAATTCATTTGCTCTCTGTTTTGATATTTATTTGCTTTTCTTCTTCGGTACGCGTAGACGTTGAATTGTGCGACGCTTCGGAGGAAAATCCAGCAACTCAAGAGCGAGTTCCAGAACAAGATCAGAACCTATTCCAAGGCAAGTTGTGCTTTGATCATGTTGAACCCATGTTTATAAAATTGCTATGTTTGTTCTACCCTATTGCATATATTTCAAATATACAATTGTTTCAAATTAGATTGGATTTAGCTAATATACCAGATTGATTTATACCCTACCTTGTCATTGTATGCCATGATTCATTGTCACCCTAGATTGGTTGAATATAGTTGGTTAATAATTATAATCAACATTGGATGGTTAGTCCGTATTAGTTGCTTAGTCATGCAACGTCATCACATGTGTCAGAATCATTGATAATTAATCTTGATTAATGGAATATGGAACAATGTTAAGAACTTGTGTGTCATGTGGAATCACACGATGAGATTGAGTTGTTGTGGCGACTCATGTCACGCAACGATGTTGAATTGTTGATGGCATGTGGTGCTTGGTAATCAACTGGGTGATAATAACTTAGATTGGGGCAAGTGAGAAGGGGCGAGTATGCCAAGGTGGGCCCAATGGGCAGAGGGTATGTGGATGTCTTGCCCTGATCACTCTAAGGACTTAACCTTGCAAGCCTTTGACCTGAGTCAATCATGCAACCACATGTCTGGTATGGGCCAGCCTAGCTGATTAATTTGCAATGTCTTAACTTTGGTACTATCTTGGTCGGTGTGAGTTCCCGAGTTATGGAGTAATTCACATGGCGCAAGAGGGGGGCCCTGGTTATGGTTTTCAGACCCACCAGTGTTGAAACCTTAGCGGGTAGTACTGGATTAAGCCAGAGCATTGTAAAGGCTTTGTCATGATCTCTTCGCCGACACACCAAAGGAAGTGTGTTAATTGCATGGCACAAAAAGACGATCATGTCGTGTGGGTAAAGAGCATAATCTCTGCAGATTGTAAATCTATTCGGATAGCCGTGCTCGCGGTATTGAGCAATGCTCGGGAATTACAGTTAAGGGTTAGCTTAATTAAAATGAACAACTTGGTTGGGATGGCGGAATGCCATGTGGAAGATGGGAATTGATTTGGGATTGGAAACTTGGTTTACTTGAGAAAAGCTGAATCTATCATTATTGTTATTTGTTTTACCGTCTTTACAATCTATTTATTGTATTTGTTCATGGAGGCGCGGAAGGATGCCCTGCAGGCCCGTGACGAGGCGGTCACGGCGCGGGACGTGGCGCAAGCGGCGCTGAAGGAAACCGAGGGTAGCCGAGCCGTGCTGGCCGCAGAGCTGGAGGCCCTTCGCGGGGTCAGCCAAGATGTCTGCGACCGGTTTCTTGGAACCGTGGCGGTCCGAAGGCCGCCACCGCGGCCGCTCGAGTGCCGGGCACGCCGAGCGCGGTGATCGTGGCGCGCGCACTTTTCGTGGCTTCCTCGGTGTTGGTCAACACCGTCTCCCATTACGACGGCATCGACCTCGCGGTGGTGAGCAGCGGTGTCGCCGAGAATCGGACCGACGACGAGATCGACAGGCTCGAGCTCCAAGTCGAGCCACACGCTCGAGAGATTGCCAGCCATATCTCGCCGCGGAGTGCCCTACAATAAGAATAAAGAGAAGTTAGATACATCCCCCTTTTATTGTAAAGACTATTGTTCGTAAATAATCTTAAGACTTAGCAAGTTCCAGCATGCCTCTTGCCCTCGTTTACGTTATGATGCGTGCTTGACCGGCCACAGCCTATGGACCGCTGGGGTTGCTTATGCGTAAGTTAGGTCAATTTTTGGAAGGGCAAAAAGGATGGGAACTTTGGCTGTGCAGCATTCTCACGCACTCGTGAGGGATAGGAGTGTTCCCGACCGGCCAAAGATCGCTCAGCTCAGGCACTTCCTTCTTCCGCTAAGTGCTGATTCGCAACCATAGCCGCTGGGGCGTAGGCCGTAGTACTTGGGTCGAGAGGGTTACCGCTCGGGAAGGACCTCGTGGCCAGTTGGGTCACCGACCCGCATGAGCGCGTGAGTTAGCTGTGTTTGCGCGGGAGAGGAGTGTTCCCGATCGACCAAGGGCCGCACCGCTTGGGCACTTCCTTCTTCCACGAAGTGCTACTTCGCAACCATAGCCATTGGGGCGTAGGCCGTAGCACTTGGGTCGAGAGGGTTACCGCTCAGGAAGGACCTCGTGGTCGATTGGGTCACCTACCCGATGAGCGCTGACCGAAAGCGGCTCTAAACAGGGGGCACCAACGGGCAGCCCCCGAGCATCGCACGGTGACTAGGTGCTTGGAAGGAATGGTAAAGACGATGCAAGAAATAAGAAAAGAACTTAGGGATAGAATCGCCTTAACTTTTCTATGTTCCATGCATTGGGAAGGACGTGACCATCCGCGTCCTTGAGTCGAAAGGTGCCGGGTCGAAGAACCTCCACGACGGTGAAGGGGCCTTCCTAGGGTGGCGAGAGCTTGTGCTGTCTTTGCCGGTTCGACCGGCGCAGTCCAGTCGCCGCGCCAAGGATCGCCTAGAACTCCGACGGCTGTGGTAACGTCGCAGAGCTTGTTGATATTTGGCTGATCGCAGAATGGCCACATCGTGCGCCTCGCCGAGCTGGTCAATGGCGTCTTGTTGCGAGGCGAGCCCCGGAGCCTCGTCGAAGGCTTGTAGTCTTGGGGCGCCATATTCCAGGTCGGTTGGCAGGACAGCTTCAGCACCGAACACCATGAAGAATGGTGTAAACCCGGTCGCCCGAGTTGGCGTGGTCCGTAGGCTCCAGAGGACGAGGGTAGCTCGGCCACCCATCGCCCCGTGAAATGCTCCAGTCGACTGAAGATCTGCGGCTTGAGCCCTTGGAGGATCATGCCGTTCGCGCGTTCGACCTGGCCGTTAGTCCACGGATGGGCCACGGCTGCCCAATCGACGCGGATGTTGAAGTCGTCGCAGAACTCGAGGAATTCCTTCCCCGTGAACTGCGTCCCGTTGTCGGTGATGATAGAGTTAGGGACTCCAAACCGAAAGATGATGTCGCGAAAGAAGGTGGCCGCCTGCATCGACGTGATGCTCACAACGGGCTTGGCCTCTATCCACTTGGTGAACTTGTCCACCGCGACAAGGAGATGAGTAAAGCCCCCGGGCGCTTTCTTGAAGGCCCGACCAGATCGAGTCCCCATACTGCAAATGGCCATGTGATGGGAATCGTCTGTAAGGCCTGAGCTGGCAGATGTGTCTACCTGGCAAAGAATTGGCATCCTTCACAGGTGCGTACAATCTGCTCGGCGTCGGACACGGCGGTCGGCCAGTAGAAACTTTGTCGAAAGGCTTTTCCTACCAGGGACCGGGGCGCAGCATGGTGACCGCAGACCCCGCCATGAATATCGAGCAGCAGTTGTTTCCCTTGGTCGGCCAGGACGCACCTCTAGAGGACTCCGGAGGGACTCCTTTTGTAAAGGTGTTGCCCAACCAGGACGAAGGATTTCGCCCGACGGGCGAGGCGCCGGGCCTCGGTCGGGTCAGAGGGAAGCGACCCGTCCGCCGACGGCCGGTGAAGGGCTTCCTCGATTGGATTCGATCGTTAACACGCGTGGTCCGACCGGCGGATCTACGCCGACCGTATGGTGATCGGGAAGCCGCACCGGCGGCCTAAGACCGCCGGCCATCGGGTCCATCCGATGAAGGCAAGCGTGAAGGTCGCAGCACGAAGATCCTGTGGGGATCGCTCTCTGCTGGAGGCAAGTTTGGCTAGGTAATCGGCCTCACCGTTGTAGCGTTTGTAGCTATGGTGGAGCTCGAAATCTTTGAACCGTTCCTTGAGCTTGCGCAGTTCTCGACAGTACGAGGCCATCCGGGTGTCTCGGGGCTCCGCAGCCTTCATGACCTGGTCGACGACAAGCTTGGAGTCCCCGTGGACGTAGATTCGGCGAGCGTCGAGGTCGACAGCGATCCGGAGACCGTTGATGAGAGCCTCGTACTCGGCGATGTTGTTGGTCGCATCGAAGAGCAGCCTGATCACGTATTAAAGTCTGTTCCCGAGCGGGAAAACAATAACAACTCCTTCGCCCACGCCATTCTTGGTGTAGGACCCATCGAAGTACATCGCCCAAGATTGGTCTTCGAAGGCGGTGGCGCTCGGCTTCGATCCACTCGGCGACGGTCGCCAGGGCTCGTGACTTGACCATCGTTCGAGGAACGTATGATATGACGTGACCATTAAGCTCGAGCGCCCACTTGGCTATCCTTCCTGAGGCGTCGCGGTTGTGGACGATCTCGCCGAGTGGTGATGTGGTCACCACGGTGATGGGTCTTGGGGCAAGTAATGGACCACTTCCTTTTGTGATGAGCACCGCGAGAGCAGCTTCTCGACTGCGGCATCGAGCCTTGGACTCGTAAAGCACTCACGATGAAGTAGATCGGCCGTTGTACCTTGAGTTCACGGCCTTCTTCCGCTGCTCCACCACGAGGGCCGCACCGACGATTTGGGCAAAGGGTCGCGATGTAGAGGAGCAGCAGTTAAATGCAGTGCCGTGGCAACCAGACCGGGGTGAGGACAAGAAGGCCTTCAAGCGGGTGAGTGCCTCCCGAGCCTCCCGGGTCCACCGGCGGTCGGATTTCTTGAGCAGCCAGAGCGGCATCCTCGCGCACGCCAAGGCGAGACACAAGGCGCTCAAGGCCGCAAGGCATCCGTTAGCATCTAGACCCCTTTGAGGTTGCCAACCGGCCCATCCTTGCGATCGCCGAGATCTTCTCTGATTGGCCTCGATCTGCGCTCGAGACGATGAAGCCGAGGAGTTTCCTTGGGGACCCCAAGACGACTTCTCGGTTAAGCTTTATGCGAAACACGGAGATTCGCGAAAGTCTCTCCTAGGTCGCAATGAGGTCGCCGGCCTTCTTGGTCTTCACGACGATGTCGTCGACGTACGCCTCAATGTTGCGGCCGATCTGGTCGTTGAAACACGTTTGCATACATCGCTGGTATGTAGCGCCCGTGTTTTTTAGACCGAACGGCATTGTTACGTAGTAGAATGAGCCAAACGGAGTGATGAAGGAGGTCGCGAGCTGGTCGAACTCCTTCAGCGCTATCTGGTGGTAGTCCGAGTAGGCATCCAGAAAGGAGAGGGACTCGCACCCTGTGGTGGAGTCTATGACTTGGTCGATGCGGGGCAAGGGGGACGGGTCCTTGGGACACGCCTTGTTGAGACTCGTATAGTCAATGCACATTCTCCATTGCCCACTCTTCTTCTTTACAAGTACAGGGTTGGCGAGCCACTCGGGGTGGCGCACCTCTTTTACAAACCCTACAGCCAAAAGCTTGGCAATCTCCTCCCCTATGATCCTACGCTTCTCTTCGTCGAAGCGGCGCAGGCGTTGGGCAACCGGCTTTGAGCCCGGTCGGATGCTCAAGGAGTGCTCGACGACCTCCCTGGGAATTCCTGGCATGTCGGAGGACTTCCATGCAAAGACATCGTTATTGGCGCGGAGGAAGTCGACAAGCACTCTTTCCTATTTGGCGGGGAGCGTGGCTCCAACCCGCACGGTCTTGGTCAGATCACCGGGATCGACCGCAACCTTCTTCGTGTCCTCAGCGGACTTGAAGGATCCTGCCCCCGACTTGCTGGACTCAGGGGCGGACTCGGAGGCTTCCCTCCGAAGGTTGGCGAGCTCGGCGGACACGATGACCGCCGATGCTAGCTCGCAACTGCTTCGCTCGCAGTTGCAAGCAAGCTGGAAGGACGAAGCCACGGTGATGACTCCCCGCGGCCCAGGCATCTTCAGCTTGAGATAGGCGTAGCTGGGGACCACCATGAACTTGGCGTAGCACGGCCTCCCCAAGATGGCGTGGTAGGACCCGGGGAAATCCACGACCTCGAAGGTGAGGGTCTCGGTGCGGAAATTTTCCGGTCCTCCAAAGGTGACGGGCAGATCGATCTGCCCGAATGGGTGGGCCTGCTGGCCAGGGATGACGCCGTGGAAAGGAGCCTTGCTTGATCGGAGACCCGAGCGGGGGACCCCCATGGCGTCGAGCGTCTCAACATAAAAGATGTTGAGACCACTGCCACCGTCCATTAGCACCTTTGTGAGGTGCTTCTTCCCCACAATGGGGTCGACCACAAGCGGGTATCTCCCCGGCTGCGAGACGTGGTCGGGGTGATCAGTTCGATCGAAGGTGATCGGGGATTCCGACCACCGAAGATATTAGGGGACGGCTGGTGTAGCGGTATGAACCTCGCGGTAGGCGAGCTTGAGCCGACGCTTGTCGGCGTAGCATGCCGGTCTGCCAAAGATCATGAGGCAGCCGTCGAGTTCTAGGAACTCGTCGTCCACCATCTTCTCCACGGCCCGTGGGGCCAGGGCCGGCTTCTTTCCTTTGCCCCGCGGCGTCGTGGGGGCGCCAGAGAGGAAGCGCCTTAGGACCTCGCAGTCCCGGTACTTGTGTTTGACGGGGAATCCGTGGTGTGGGCACGGGCTGTCCATCAATTTTTCGAAGTGGTCGGGAACAACGGTCGGTCGCGCCTGCTGCTTGGCAGGGCGGTCGACGACCGCGACCACTTGGGCCTCGTGGACCTGCTTCCCGTGCCGCTTCCGTTTGTCGGAGCAGTCGGATGGGGACCCGGCTCGGACCCCGGGTTCTTGCTTAGTCTTGCCATCTTCGAAGATGGCCCCCACAGCCTCCTCGCCAGAGGTGTGGTTGGTGGCGATGTCCAGAAGGTCCTTGGTGGTTCTGGGCTTGACGCAGCCCAGTTTGTGCACCAAGGCCTTGCAGGAGGTGCCGTAAATGAACGCCCCCACGACGTCGGCGTCGGAGATGTCGGGGAGCTCATTGCATTGGCGGGAGAAGCGCCGGATGTAATCCCGGAGAGTTTCTCCCGGCTGCTGCTTGCAGCTCTTCAGGTCGCAGGAGTTCCCAGGGCACTTGTATGTGCCCTGGAAGTTGCCGACAAAGAGGCTCTTCAAGTTGGCCCAGTTCCTGATGGTCTTTGCGGGCAGGTACTCGAGCCAGGCTCGAGCCGAGTCTGCGAGGTAAATGGGGAGGTATTGGATGATGAAAAGATCATCCGTCGCTCCTCCCGCCCGACACGCGAGCCGGTAGTCCTCAAGCCATACACCGGGGTTCGTAGCCCCAGTGTATTTGGCTATGTTGGTTGGTGCCCTGAACCTGGCAGGGAAATCCGCATGGCGAATTCCCTGGCAGAAGGCCCGAGGCCCTGGACCATCGGGGCTTGGGCTACGGTGGTGGTGGCGCCCGCCATCCACAATACGCCGATGGCGGCCTCGTCGTCGCTTTCGCGGCGCCTCGGTGGCGCGGACGTCGTAGGCGTCGCCGAGGCGCTGGCGCACCGGGGTGCGCGAGGCCTGGGGTTGTTCATGGTGCGCCACTACCTTTGCCGGGCCCAACCGGCTCTGAGCAGCGGTGTGGGCCCAGCGGCCAGAGGTGGCACCCGAGTGGTAGGAGCCAGAGGCCTGCATGTGCTACACGGCTGCACGCTCCACCAGCCCCCGGAGGTTCTGGTACGTGGCTTTGGCGTCCGGGTCGTCCGGCTCGGGAAGGCCCCAGAGCAGCATCGCAGTTGCAGCCACGTTCTGACTCGCGTGGGGGAAGAACTTTGGGCCATCAGACTCCTCCACCAGCTTGTGGTGCACCTGACGTGCGCGCTCGCGCGTGCCGCCAAGCACCAGTGGGGGCTCGGGCTCATCTTGCTCCAGGTCGGCCTGGAGCCTTTCGAGCTCGGCCCTTCGGTCCTCCAGCTCTTTATGCTGCCGCTGAAGCTCGGCGCGGCGGGCTTGAGCGCACACGCAGATTCTCCTCCCGCCTCTAGTGCGGCTGGATGGGAGCCCCCTTAGGCGCGGGGGTTACGGTCAGGTTGACCGTGCCCGCCATGTTGCACTCACGAGAGTGTCGTCTGCGGGGGGTTTGCTCCGTGTTGGAGCTGGAGTCGTGGCTGGAAGAATCTTCCAGCAGCTCATGGACAGAGGCCGGCATATAGCCGGCCATAGCCACGAACTGTGAGCTCGTGGGAGGCGACGTGGTCATCCTCCCGAGCCCTCGGGTGCCACCACCAAAGACGGCGGGGCGCTCGTTGGGCTCCGGCCTGGAGGCCTGCAGGGGGCCTCAAGCTGGAGGCCGGTGAGGTTGTCGGAGATGGAGCCCTGGCTTCCAGCGTGCTTCTGGTCTCTGACGGCGACGGGACTGAGCGCGAGCTCACCGGTTGGAGTGGCGATAAAGTAGAGGGAGCCGAAGCGGATTCGTCCCCCCGACGTAGACACGCCGTCGCCGGTGAAGAAAGCCATCAGGGAGATGAAAAGGGAATCCGGAGATGTCGATGAAGACGCGCGAAGCCCCTACCTGGCGTGCCAACTGTCGGCGTTTCGAGCACCGGCAAGTAAATTTGTAAGTCTAAGGGGCCACACGTTCCCTGTCCCTGAATCGTTAGACTCGAGAGCCCAAGGTGTATACTGGTTCGGGCCGAATGTCCCTACTCCAGTTGGTTCGGTGGTGTTGTATTGCCTTAGGTGCAGATGGCTGCACAACGTTTTACAAATGATAGCAGAGGGTTTGAGCACAAGAGTGTTCGCAAAGGCCTAGCGAGAAGAGGAGATCTCTCAGGCGCCCCACTCCCAGAGGCCCCTGCCTCCCTTTATACAACTGGAGGGGGCAGGTTACATGGGAAGTTGGGAGAGGGAAATTGCTTCGGTGATGGGTCGTCGCCCGGTTTGCCCACGCTGGGCCGGTAGTCCTGGTTGGCGTGGCGGTTGGTCGCGTCGGAAATGGCGACTTGCCTTTGTGAACTCGACGATGGTTGACGCGTTGCGGGCGTAACGCTGGTACCGCCTCGGGAGCGCGTGCCTTCGTATTGTACGTGGATCGTTGATGGATCGGAAGCTTGACTTCAGCAGCCATTTATGCCATCTTGGGAAAGAGCCACTGCTCTGTACATAATCACTGATTGTCCTCGTCCGCAGGCACGTGGCGTGGTATCGGAGGCTTTGACACGTGGCCCTTGACGGAGGTTGCCTTAATTTGGTCGGTCGGAGGATCCCGACCGCCGCGGGTCGGGAGCCTTACTTGGTCGGGGACGCTAGTCCCGACGGTCGGGAGGGGCGCCTTTGTGGTCCCACGGTCCTTTGGTCAGAATGGGCTTGAGGTAGCCCGCTTGTTACCCTGGGCCGTTGGGGTACCCCTGGTATGAGTATTCGTCAATGACGATTTCATGCCACCTAGGACAGGAAACTTGCGTCCTCGGAGTCCTCCTAATTCTGACGATGATATTACATTAAGCCCTATCAGCGATCCAAGCGTAATACCCCGTCAGCCACCAATAGATAACTTTCGTTTTTTTGACTATGCCCTAGATCGACAACCATGGCCATAGAATGTATGGTTTTGTGACTTACGAAGTAGAATTCCCAGTTTTATGAATTCTCTAAGGCATGTATGTACCTATGTTGTATCCCAGTTTTATGAATTCCTTAATGTATATACCTATATTGTATCCCAGTTTGTGACTTAGCTCTGCACTTGGAATTATCAATGTCGGGTTTTATTCAATAGTTCACTATGAAGCGAACATGTTAGCAATTTAAGAGTGCTTCAAATTATTAGTTAATCATTTATACTAGTATAATTTTAACAAGTCTCAACATGATAGTACAACGGCAACTTTCAAGAATTCGTCTTTTTTTTCTCCTCCCCTTTCGTCTCGAGTGCAGTCTTCTGTACCTTGTATCTTTAAACTTTGTTTTCTATCCTCATAATTTAATCACAGCTTTAACTGTCTTAAAAAAAAGGGAGCGATGGCCATGGCCTCCTTCCATATCGTTTTTTGTGCCCCCCTTGAATCTTTTGTATTTCTTCTTCCTCTCTTTCTCCTGTGTGTGTATGAGCCTTCCTCTCCTCTGTCTCTTCCTGCGTCTCTTCATATATCCTCTATGATGGAGATGGAGATGGAGATGGAGGTGGCTTTTATAGGAGGAGGAGAGGGTAGCCAGGCGTGTGTGTGCTCACCCTCTATGATCTCCGGGATTGGCACGTGATTTGATTATGCAATTCTTGCCTTTTAATCTCTGTATTTCCATCCGAATGAGATACAATGAAATAGGATTTTCATGTTATAGGATATAGTGAGTATGTCATTCCATCCAAGCGGGACATGATGAGGAAACTCTTTCATTTATAAGAGATATGTAACATCCCAAAAAATTGAGTTTTGGAATGTTTGAATTCAAAAATAAACCATTTGCACTTTTCTTGAATTAATCCAAGCTTAATTTCATTTTCCTATTAATGAAAGGATTTAATTTGACTAAACTTTTCATCAAACTAAAGATTTATTAATCCAAGCACTTTTCTTGAATTAATCCAAACTTTTCTTGAATTAATCCAAGCTTAGTTGGGTTCATTATGTTCCAAGGAAATTTTCTGTATTTTTGGGGATTTTTCTGAATTTATTTGATATTTATTTGAATTTATTTGCATTTATTCGAATTTCTTGATTTTTCTTAAATCAGAAAATGTTTTTAATTTCAAAAAGCCCCTCGGGCCGAATCTACTCCGGCCCACTCCGCCCAAATTGTCGCCGCGGCCGAGTCCACCTCGCGGCCACCCACCAGCAAGCGCCACGGCCGTCCGTTGCGCGACGCGTGGATCGGCAATGATGCGGCCACGTCGCTGCGCCGCGAACCCTAGCCACCGCCGCCGCTCGGAGTCCTCGCGCCGCACGTCTTGGAGTCCGTGTCGGACACAGCCATCGACGCCGCTATTTAAAGCGCCGCACCCCTCACGAGGATCGCCTCGTCGTGCCGCCCCTTTTGCCCCACCTCTCATCGCCCGAGACGCCGTCGTCGCTCCGCGCGAGCTCGTCGTTTCTTCCGCCGTGCCCGAGAGCTTCCGCCGCCTTTTCCTTCGCCGCCAGTGCGTCTTCGCCGTCGCCGTTGGTCTCCCGCTTCGCGTCATCCTCTCCGTGCGTCGGTCTCGCGCCCGATCCGTCGCGTATCCGCCGTCGGCCGTGGCGTCTTCTTCGTCTTCGGTGGGTTGCGCCGCCGCCCCGCCGTCGTGTTGCATCGAAAAAGCCCCAGCCGTCCGATCTTCTACAGATGCTCCCGATTGCGCCGCGTCACCTCCGCCCGCAGCAGTGTTCTCGGCCGTCCGATCTAGCCCTCCTGCCCGATGAGCGATGCGTGTGCGCCGCGTCAGCTGCTTACGTCACCCGCCTGCGTCAGCCGCCGCATCAGCCGAGCCGCTGCGTTAGCGCCGACGTCAGCCGTGCGCCGGGTGCACGGTGAACCGGCGTAGTGCCGTGGACCCAGTCCACCGTGAACCCGATGATGTCAGCGATTGCGCAATAAATTATTTTCCAGTACAAAAATAAATCCAGAAATTCTGAATTTCTGATTTTCAGCCTTTTTCTCCGATTTAATTTTCCAGAAGCCCGTTCTCCCTCATACGAACTCCGATTGAGGCGATTCAAGTTTCTAAATTTTTCAAAAATCAAGATCTATCTTCTAGAGCCATTTATTTTCAGTTTTGAGCTTGTTTGAGTCTCTGTTTTGTATTTATTTGGTTTCGTTGCTTCTTTTCCGGTAGATGCTACTTCCGAGGGAGCGAACGAAGACTTTGAAGACCAAGATTCTGCACTAGATCAGCAAGGCAAGTCGTAATCCTTTGATCATATTGATCCTATGTTTGCAAAAGTAATTTGTTTTATTACAATTGCATGCTATTTTGTGTATCAATGCTTATTTAATGGGAGTAGATGTATACCTAGTTGACATTATGCCACCTTGATTAATTGTATGCCATGTATCAATTGCTAAACCTAGGTTGGGACATTACTAGTTGGACATAATCAGTATACCAACATTGGGTTACGTAGCTATGCTTCGATATACGTTGGGATTCATATCACATGTTGAATAATGTTAATCTTGACTTAATGAGATATTGAATCGTGGCCGGTAGCCACTGTTGTAAAACTTGTTGTACCATGGCGGGGTTGCCATTGGTCTTGGTTAAACGAATTGTTTTCCCTCAGGCAAGTGACCGTGCAGAAAAGGGAGTGCTTTCTTGCACATTGGGATGTGGATGTCTTGCCTGAGACAACTTAAGGACTTAATCTTGTGCGCCATTGAACTGGGCCTAACCGTACTACCACATGTCTGGAATGGGACAGACTTAGCTGATTAATTTGCAATGTCTAGCCTTGAGTACTGCCAGTTGGTGGTGTGGGTTCCAGGATGGATGGGTAAATTCGCAAGGCGCAAGAGGAGGCCCTAATGGGCGAAACCATAGCTGACAGTACCGAGTTTAGACAGTGCATTGTAAAGGCTTTGTCAGGATATCTCTGCGACACACCAAAGGAAGTGTGTTAGTAACGTTTGCACAAAGAGATGTTCATGTCTTGTGGGTAAAGTTGTACAATCTCTGCAGAGTGTAAAACTATTTGAATAGCCACGTCCGCGGTCATGGACAAAGCCCGGGAATTTCACACAGGGTATAGAGTGTTTAATAAAACGTGGAATGTGGAATTGTTGGGATGTGAACGGGGAGTTCACTGTTGTTTTGTTGTATATCATTGATCTATCAATCTTTTATTTATCTTTTTATAAATATGCTTTCAATCTATTTATTGTATTTCAATTCAAATTATTGCTTTACGCAAATGAAACATATAGCCATCCTTGTCAAGCCGCATGAATATATTGCATCAATTCCCTACGGCTTGTCGAGTACCTTTGTACTCACGGCTTTATGCCCTTGTTGTTCGATTCTTTCAAGGAGATAATGAATATCATGAGGAGGAATTCTATGAAGACTACGTGGATTAGGAAGGCGTTCCCCAGACGATTGCCTGTGGCATGTCGAATGGCTCAAGTTATCTTTTTCGCTGCAATAGTATTTGTTTCTTAAGCCCTTAAGGCGTAATGGTGTAAACATTGACCATAAGGTCGTTTTCTTTATTCAATAATAAATTGCTTCTTCTTAGTTAATTCGTTGTATGGAATGGTATTTCATCTATGTTTCCACTGTGTGCACTAGCGTGATCCTGGACTGGTGCAGTATACACAGAGGGTTTCGGATTTGCAAATCCGGGTCCCAACAGAGATGGTATCAGAGCCATATCGACTGTAGGTCGCTATGCTAGTTAGCATGGTCTTCAAAATTATTTTCTAAATCAAACCAACAAAATTGGTACTTAATAATTTTCGTCTCCTCTCGTCTCATTCTTAGGTTCTTATTCCTCTCCTTTGCTGAAATATTAATTTGAAATTTAAATTGATCTTATCTCATGAAACTTCTCAAAGCCTCGAATCTTCTGCAAGGATTCAACCAAAGAAGGTGAGGATCAATCTGTCAAGATTATGCCAAGAAGACTACCATATAAGATAGGTTCCTAGTGCTCAACGGTGCTTGAGCATGTTTTTCCTCTTAGTTTAGTTACGTTTAGTCTGCGCATACTAGGATTTTCTTTGCTTGTGTGCTGGTATGTTGTACACTTGCCCCTAGCGCAGTGTTGCAACCATACCTTTAGTTGAAAAAGCTTTATTAGCCTCTTTAATTTGAAGCCTTTCGGCTGTGTCCTTTTGTCCCTGGGTATTACCTTCTCCCCTAGATGATCTTACCACTCGTCTACTGCTTTTCCCTCTTACCTATCAAACCCTTGTGCTGCATCTCAGATGGTTGACACTCGTTCTGGAGCCGGTCGCAGTTCGCCTGTGGATGCCAATGCCAGTGCCAACACCAACTCCAATCCCAATGCACCACCGCCACCACCAGCAGTGACAGATCAAAACATGGGACATTTTCTGCAGCTCAGACTTAGCTAACGAACACCATGATGCAGAACATGAACAACATGATGAATCAACAGAACCAGACTGCAGTTGCCCTAGCTAACCTATTGAACCAACAGAACCAAGCTGCTGCTGCACCTCCTCAAGCTCGTCCCCAGTCCAAGCTAGCAGAATTTATGAGGACTCGTCCGCCAACTTTCTCCAACTTTTCAGAACCATTGGACGCAGATGATTGGATTCGCTCCATTGAGAAGAAGCTTGCAATTGCTCAGTGCACAGATCGTGAGAAGGTTCTCTATGCCGCTCATCAGCTGGAGGGCACCGCCGTTGAATGGTGGGAGAACTACAGTGCCGCCCATGATGGCCCTCAGACTATCACTTGGGCAGAGTTTTCCAATGCTTTTCGCCACTCCCATATCCCAGATGGAAAGGTGGAGATGAAGAAGAATGAGTTTCGTGAGCTCAAGCAAGAAGGGATGTCAGTGAGTGAATACCTTAATAAATTCACTCAACTCGCTCGCTACGCTCCAGAGGATGTAGCCACAGATGATGCTCGCCAGAAGAAGTTCAAGCGTGGACTCAATCCTGGACTAAAGGTGCAAGTTATTGGCAATGACTATGCAGATTTTCAGCACCTTGTAGATAAAGCTATGCTTATTGAAGAATCTCGTCGTGAATTGGAAGAATCCCGTAAGAGAAAGATGATGCAGCACGGAGCCCATCAGAGTCACCAGCAGAGAGTCAGAACCAATGCTCAACAGCCTGCTCGTTTCACTCCTCCGAATGCATTTAGAACACCTGCACCTCGCCCAGCTCCTTCAGGCAATCGCAACCTCAGCACCAACAGCAATCCACCTCAGAGGACCAGTAATGCAGTTGCAGGAGTCACCTATTTTAACTGTCATGAACTCGGTCACTATGCCAATAATTGCCCCAGAAAGCAAAATGTGACGCCAGTCCGTTTCAACTTGGGATCTACGCCGGCCAAGACCCCCGCACCAGGATCAGGACGTGGAGTGCCTGTAACATCCCAAAATTTGGCCTATAATTTCACTTATGTGCATTTTAATGATTTTCTGCAATTATTGGATTTTCTGGGATTTAATAGAATTTATTTTAATTAAGTATATTGAACCTTTGGTGAAAACAAATTATATATAGATAAAACTAATATGAAGTTTTGCCAAAAATATTTTATTTGGATTCAAAATGTCTCGAAGTATTTATGAGAATTTTCTTGGATTTTTCCTGATATTTTAATTACCTTAAATGAATTAATATAATTTCAGGAATTATTTTAAATCGAAAAGCGTTAGAAAATCATCGGAATGAGCGATCGGGCCGAGCCGATCGTGTGCGTCGCGTCGCCCTTATTGTGTGGCTCGCCACCAGCGTCGCCGCGTAGACGCCAACCGTCGATTCGCATCTTGTGGTCTTCATCCACGCCCGCGTCGCGGTCTTTGCGTCGGCCGTTGGATCGCAGAGGGACGCGTGTGATTTAAAGACGACATCAGAAACACTAACACCTGCGAGCCGTTGGATCAAGATCGTGTGGAAGAAATCGGGTCGTGTTTTTCTTGGAAAGGTGGGATTTCATCCGTTGATTTTGGAAAGTGCGGATTGGATTGGATCGGCCGAGATCTAATCGTGGCCGCTCGTTGCAGATCGGACGACTCTCAGTTGTTGTCTCCGATTCTGTTTCCGAATCCGCCGCCGCTTGCCGTCGCCGCCGCGTGATTTAGGGTTTCCTTCCCTACGCGCATGTCGAGGCTATAAAAGCCGCCGCCCGCACCCCGAGGATTGCCATCCCAAAGCTCATCCGCCAGTGCTAGCCTTCGCCGTTGAGTCGCCGCTATAGCCTCGCAGGATCTCACCGGAGTTTGCTCTTCGTCGTCGCGGTTTTCTTCGGGTTCCGCTGTCGTCAAGCCGCCGTCCGTTGCAAGGGTTCCAGATCCGAGTTCCTCGCGTCGTGCCGCGTCGAGTCTGCTGCTTCTTCTTGCCGGAGTCGCACCGAAGCGCCGTTCGGGTGGTCGTCTTCCTCCGCTCTGGTGCAAGCCCGCCGCCGTGTCTCGGAGCTTCGCACAGCCGTTGGACCTTCGCCGAACCGTCCAGATCGCGCCGCGTCACCTTCATCAGAAGTGAACCTCTCCGGTAAGATGGACCGTTAGATCTAAGATGAGCGGTCAGGATAGTGCCACGTTGGAGTAGATTGATAGTCGTCGGATCGACACCCGGATGCGCGCCGCATGTCGAGCATCGGCACGAGCGGCGTCGCAGCAAGTCCGGGGTCGTCGCGTGGCGGGCGCGGGCGCGAGGCACCAGGCGCGCCCACGGTGAACGAGGCTGCCCGTGGATCGGGTCCATGCGCCGAGTGACGTGGCGCGCTGATTTGTCCGGCCAGGGCTGGCGTCGATTGCGCAATAAAAATCTTTTACAGAAAAATAATTCGGAAAATCGGAAATTCTATTTTCTGTATTTTCAGTATTTATTCAAACTTCAAAAGGCTATATCTTTTGCATTTTAAATCGGATTTGAGTGATTCAAATTTCTAAAAAATTTTAAAATCAATATCTATTTATTAGTGAATTTTATTTTATTTTTGGAGTTGGTTTCCTCTCTGTTTTGATATTTATTTGCTATTTTGGCATCGTTTCGCGTAGACGTTGAACTGCTCGGTGATCCGGAGGAAGATTCATCGCTTCAAGACCCAAGCTCAGAGCAAGACCAGCACCTACTCCAAGGCAAGTTGTGCTTTGATCATGTTGCACCCAATTTCACCAAATTGCTATTTTGTCTTTTAAATTATGCATGATATTTTATGTGTATAAATGATTTCAATTAATTTGGGAATTAGATGATATGCCTAATTGAATTAAATCACACCTTGTCAATTTTATGCCATGATCTAATTGTCACCCTAGGATGTGGAATTATAGTTGGTTAATATTAATAATCAACATGGGACTAGTTAGACCGTCAGAGATTACTTAGCCATGCCACGCCATCACATGTGTCCGAATGTTGCTACTTAATCTTGACTAATGGAATATGGAACAATGTTTATGAACTGTGTGTCATGTGTTGTCACATAGTAATATCAAGTTGTTGTGGCAAGGAGGTCACACATCTAGATCGAGTTGTTGATGGCACATGGTACTTGGTAATCATCCGGGTGGTAATGATTTAGATTGGGGCAAGTGGCAAGGCGCAGTGCCAAGGTGGGCCAGATTGGCGGGGTATGTGGAAGTCTTGCCTTAATCACTTTAAGGACTTAACCTTGCAAACCTTTGACTCGAGTCTTTCTTGCAACCACATGTCCGAATGGGACATCCTAGTGAATAATTTGTGAAGCCTAGATTTTGGTACGATCGTGGTGAGCAGTGAGTCCCGGGTTTACTGGTTTAACGACATGGCGCAAGAGGGGGGCCCTGTTGTGGTGGTTTAACCCTTCAGTGTTGAAACATTAGCGAACAGTACTTGGTCTAGGTGTAGCATTGTAAAGGCTTTGTTATGATCACTCGCCTTGGTGGTGTTTGGTTGTATCGTGTGGGTAAAGTGCATAACCTCTGCAGAGTGTACAATCTATTTGAATAGCCGTGCTCACGGTATTGGGCAATGCTCGGGAATTACAGTTAAGGGTTAGACTTTTGTTAAACAAAAACTTGTTGGGATGGCAGGGTGCCATGGGAGGTGGAAATTGATTTAGGATTGGAAATTTGGTTTACTTCATAAATGCTGAATCTATTAATTACTGTTATTGTTTTACTACTTTTCAATCTATTTACTGTATTCTTGTTAAATGCCGCTCTACTGCAAAATAGCCATATTAGTCATTCCTTTGGATTAAGCCAAGCATATAGAATATTGGACTTGCATTGCTGTGCACAACTTGTTGAGTGCTTTATGTACTCACCCCAACAACAACAACTTCAGAAGAGGAAGAATCTACGCCCTTCGTGGAGGATTATATGGATGCGAATGCTTAGGGTCCGAGCCTCATCAGTTGCCTGCGGTGAACTGGGGAGCTGCTACGCTTATTTATTTTTCCGCTGCTGCTTATTTGCTATTTCTTTTATAAGCCCTGTGTGGCAATAATCATGTAAGACAACAGTTACTATTAATTATTAAAGTTATGCTATATTCATTGTGTATGACTATGATAGCATCTATGTTGAGCCTGTGTGCACTAGCGTGATCCTGGACTAGTGCGGTATACACAGAGGGTCCGAATTTTCAAATTCGGATCACGACAGAGGTGGTATCAGAGCCATACTGACTATAGGTCTTGGCCCTAGTTAGTTGGTATCTCTTAGGAGTGTCCAAAATTATTTTCCAAAGAAAAAGGTAAAATTGACTAATAAGAAACTCTAGGCTTATCTCATCCCTCTACTCTCATCCTTGCTAAATTACCTTCTTTTCGTTGCCGTTTCGAGTGGAGATCTTTTTCAAAATTTTGTTTTGAATAGATGCCGATCTTCCAGTCGTCCTTCGAGTCAAGACAGGGTGGCTATGCCATGGAGCTGTGGAGAGTTCTTCAAGTGATTGGAGGCTTCGATCGTCCGCTCTACCGAGGAAGCAATCGAACGCCACCGTGTGCATCGGGGTTCTTCGCAGTGACCATCATCGCCGAGAGTGCGACGAGACCACCGCACCGATCCACATCACCACCCGAGGTTTACGTCGGCGGAATTCGTGAGGCCGCCGACTTGCTCACGACGGATCCGCCACGACTACGCTTACGAAGCCATGCGACATCGTGTTTCGTTTCACCCGACGGTCGCGGCGTGCAAGGTCGACGGATCATGGAGGGGAGTGCTCTGCGTACACCTTGCCGAGTTCGCCACCGGCCGTGAGGATCACTGTGGGACACCGCCAGAGCCGAGACAGCGGCGAGGCGCCGAGAGTAGCCGAGCGAGAGCTTCAGAAAACCCGTGACGCAGCAGCCAGAGTCATCGGCGAGCTGGAGGAGGCCTTGCAGGTGGCCGAGGAGCTAGCGGACCAGGTCGTCCAGGGGCCAGATGGAGTCGCCGAAGAAGAAGAAGAAGAAGAGGAAGACCCAGAGGAGCGTGAGTGGGAGCCCGAGGAGCCGCAGAGGTCACGTGATAGCCGCACCCATGCCAGCCCACCCTCCGGTGTACGCGCCGGATCAGTCTCAACCAGGGTGGTTGGATGAGTGAGAGTCGGTTTTAGAGTTGTGTCGAGACTCGAGTGTTGAGTCGCGTCTCTAAGTTAGTCTTTACCTTTTAGTAGACGTTAAGGTTGCATGTTTAGTTTGGTTCTTAATTGTTTGCTGAGTGTGCAGTATGTGTTGCAAAGCCCTTAGGCATTGAAGCAACCATGCCAAGTAATAATAAAGATTATTTAAGTTGGGTTTAACCTGTTTCCCCCGCCTTAGAAATTCTTACATCTTATCTATGCTACATCTATCTTTCCTAACCCAAGAAGCAATCAAGCAGATGGTGAATACTCGCAAAGAACAATGGGGCTTGTGAAGTGGTCTGCGCTCGAGCAACAATCCCAACGAAGGAGCACCACCGCAGCAAGCACCGCCAGTGGATATGCAGAACTTGGGAGCTTTTCTCGCTGCGCAAACTCAGTTGATGCAGACTATGATGTAGCAGATGACCAATATGGCTGCAGTCAACAACCCCGCTGCTCAGATTAATAATGGCGGACCTCGTCCTTACTCCAAGTTGTCAGACTTCATGAGGACCCGACCGCCAACATTCTCAGGAAATGTCAACCCCTTGGAAGCGGATGATTGGCTAAGAACCATTGAGAGGAAGCTGTACATCACTCAATGTGAAGGCCATGAGAAGGTTCTTTATGCATCCCATCAGCTGGAGGGAACAGCTGCAGAATGGTGGGAGAACTATTGTGCTGCTCATGAAGCACCCATGGAAATCACATGGGAAGAGTTTGCAACGGCCTTCCGCCAGTACCATGTACCGGAAGGGATGATGGACTGAAAAGGAAGAGTTCGTGGCGCTTAAGCAAGGAGGCCAACCGGTGGTGATTACTTGAACAAATTTACGCATTAGCTCGCTATGCTTCGAGGACGAGCGACGGACAAGGCCAGCGATCCCGCTTCATGAAAGGACTAAACTCAAGGCGCAAGTGGGTGATTACCCACACTTTTCCGATTTCCAAGAATTGGTAAACAAGGCTTTGATTACGGAGGATAAGTGCAAGGAGCTTGGGGAAAATCGCAGCGCTTGATGACTAACCCAGTGGGCGCCTAACCACCGCGAATGAGGATGACACCGCAGCGGTTTGCTAGGTTCCAACCGCAAGTCGTTAACAAACCAAAGAACACCGCGCGCGACCACCGTGACAAAGTTATCGACGCGCCCAAGGTAACAATGCTCAAGAAGGAATGCGTGATCGGCCGCGAGAAGGTGCTATAGATTGCAATGAGTGGGGCATTATGCTAATAGATGTCCCGTAAAGGAGGTATCACGCCGATGCGTTTCAACCTTGGAACGACACTCGCTAAGGCACCGGCGACGGAGCGAATCGAGGAGCCGACAGCGGGGAGCGACGCCTCAAGCTACTATTCGAGGCAGAGTCAACCACATCACCGCCCATGGAGCCCAGGAAGCATCACACGTCGTACTGGGTATGTTTTTGGTAAACTCAATACCTGCAACAGTCTTATTTGATTCAGGAGCCTCCCATTCATTTGTCTCTCGAGCTTTTGCATCTGAAAATGGTTTGAGCATGAAAAATCTTAAGTGTGTGATGCTAGTCCAAGCCCCAGGATCTGAGTTAAGATCTAACCTTGGGTGTTTGGGGGTGAAGCTAATAATTAATGGGGTAGAGTTCCTAGCGAACTTGATTATTCTAGATACCCAAGTTTTAGATGTTATCCTTGGTATGGACTGGTTAACCAAGCATAAGACAGTTTTGGATTGTGGTCGAAGGGTTGTATCCATTGAAAGCCCTAGAGGAGAGAAAGTGAAATTTCAAGCGACAGTAGTTCGTGGTGGTCAATTAATGGTTAATAGCATGAGAACCGTCGGCATAGAGGATGTGCCAGTAGTCAGGGAATATCCTGACGTATTTCCAGAAGATCTGCCGGGAATGCCGCCAGATCGTGACATCGAGTTCGTCATTGAGTTAGCACCGGGAACCGCACCAATAGGAAAAAGACCTTATCGGATGCCTACCGATGAGTTGGTGGAGATGAAGAAACAGATCGATGAGTTATTAGAGAAAGGTTTTATAAGACCAAGTTCGTCGCCATGGGGAGCGCCAGTTTTGTTTGTCAGGAAAAAGGATGGAAGCCTTAGAATGTGTATTGATTACCGTGCACTTAATGAAGTGACGGTTAAGAATAAGTATCCGTTGCCAAGGATTGATGATCTGTTCGACCAGTTGAGAGGAGCTGGAGTTTTCTCCAAGATAGACCTTCGTTCAGGATATCATCAGCTAAGGATTCGAACGGAAGATGTTCCGAAGACCGCATTCTCTTCAAGATATGGACATTATGAGTTCACGGTCATGTCTTTTGGATTGACCAATGCGCCGGCATATTTCATGAACTTGATGAATAAGATTTTCATGGAATACTTGGACAAGTTTGTTGTTGTGTTCATAGATGATATTTTGGTGTATTCAAAGACCGAAGCAGAGCATGCAAATCATCTGAGGCTAGTGTTGGAAAAGCTACGTGAGCAACAGCTGTATGCTAAATTCAGTAAGTGCGACTTTTGGAAGGAAAAGGTGGAATTTCTCGGTCATGTTATGATTGCCGAAGGAGTTGCCGTTGACCCAAGCAAAGTGGAGGCAGTGTTGCATTGGGAGCAACCAAAGTCTGTCACTCAAGTCCGAAGTTTTCTGGGAATGGCAGGATATTATCGCCGGTTCATAGAAGGATTTTCGACAATTGCGAAACCTCTTACGCAATTATTGAAAAAGGAAAAGAAATTTTCATGGACGCCAGATTGTGATAAGAGTTTTGAGGAAATAAAGAAGCGTTTGACAACAGCCCCATTGTTGGTTTTGCCTAATGTTCAGAACAGCTTCGATATATACTGTCATGCGTCAAGACAGGGTCTTGGATGCGTATTGATGCAAGAGGGTAAAGTGGTCGCATATACGTCAAGGCGCTTAAGATCGCATGAAGGAAATTATCCTCGCATGACATGGAATTGGTCGCCGTGGTGCATGCCTTGAAATTGTGGCGTCATTATCTCATTGGAAATAGATGTGAGATATATACGGACCATAAGAGTTTGAAATATATTTTCACTCAATCAGATCTCAATATGAGGCAAAGGGGATGGTTGGAATTAATCAAGGATTATAACATGGGAATTCATTACCATCCATGAAAAGCAAATGTGGTAGCTGATGCCTTAAGTCGCAAGAGCTATGTGGCGAATATGATGGTGCAGGAAGGACGATCGAATCATGCAGAGAATTGCAAAATTTAAAACTGGAAGTAGTTTCAGAAGGATTCCTAGCTGCTTTGGAAGTGAAGCCAACACTCGAAAATCAAATTCGAGAAGGACAAAAAGATGATGAGAACGTCAACCGAATCAAGGCTAAAAAGGATGAAGGATTAGCAAAGGACTTTACCGTGGATGACCAAGGTACCATGTGGTTCAAGGGTCGCATTTGTGTGCCAAACAGACCAGAGCTTAAGCAGTTGATTTTGGAAGAGGCTCACGATTCCAAGTATTCAATCCATCCAGGAAGCGCTAAGATGTACCAGGACTTGAGGGAGAGGTTTTGGTGGCCAAATATGAAGCGTGAAGTCGCTGAGAACGTTGCCTTGTGTGATATATGCCAGAGAGTTAAGGCAATACACCAGAGACCAGCAGGTTTGCTACAACCGTTAAAAGTTTCAGAGCGGAAGTGGGAAGAAATCGATATGGATTTCATCACCGGATTGCCAAGAACTCAAAATGGGTATGATTCTATATGGGTCATTGTGGATCGATTGACCAAAGTTGCTCACTTCATCCCGGTTAAGACAACTTACTCAGGAGACCGATTAGCAGAATTATACATAGCGTAATCGTGTGTTTGCATGGTGTGCCTAAGAAAATAGTGTCGATGCAGGTACTCAGTTCACCTCGAGATTTTGGGATAAATTGCATGAAGCCATGGGAACGCGTTTGAACTTCAGCACATCATATCATCCGCAGAGCGATGGTCAGACAGAAAGAGTAAATCAGATTTTGGAAGATATGTTAAGAGCTTGCGCTTTAGCCTACACTACATCATGGGATAAATGTTTGCCTTTTGCAGAGTTCAGCTATAATAACAGTTACCAGGCTAGTTTGCAAATGTCACCTTTCGAAGCTTTGTACGGTCGTGCCTATCGAACATCGTTGAATTGGAATGAGACAGGACAGCGTATGATATTTGGTCCTGATATTCTCAAGGAAGCTGAAGAGCAAGTTGCTATGATAAGGGAGAGGTTGAAAATCGCGCAGTCAAGGCAAAAGAGTTACGCTGATAATCGACGTCGTGATCTAAGTTTCCAGCCCGACGATTTCGTGTATCTTAGAGTTACCCCTCTGAAAGGAGTTAAGAGGTTTCACGCTAAAGGAAAGCTTGCCCCAAGATACGTTGGACCGTTCAAAATTTTGAGCCGTCGAGGGGAGGTTGCTTATCGCTTGAATTGCCGCGATTCTTGGCAAAGCGTGCATGATGTGTTCCATGTGTCACAACTCAAGAAGTGTCTTCGGGTGCCAGCAGAGCAGACGCCTATGGAAGAGATTGAGTTGCAGAAGGATTGGACCTACAAGGAACAGCCAATGAAAATTTTGGATGTCATGGACCGCAGAACCAGGAACAAGTCAGTTCGTTTTTGCAGAGTTCAGTGGAGCAACCATTTGAGAATGAGGCAACCTGGGAGCGTGAAGAGGATCTGAAGTCAGAATTCCCAAACCTATTCCCTAGTCAGCCTTGAATCTCGGGGTCGAGATTCTGTTAAGGGGGGGAGGTTTGTAACATCCTAAAATTTGGCCTATAATTTCACTTCTGTGCATTTTAATGATTTTATGAAATTATTGGATTTTCTGGGATTTAATAGAATTTATTTTAATTAAGTATATTGAACCTTTGGTGAAAACTAATTATATATAGATAAAACTAATATGAAGTTTTGCCAAAAATATTTTATTTGGATTCAAAATGTCTCGAAGTATTTATGAGAATTTCTTGGATTTTTCCTCATATTTTAATTACCTTAAATGAATTAATCTAATTTTGGGAATTATTTTAAAACGAAAAGCGTTAGAAAAATCGGCGTGAACAATACTGGGCCGAGCCCAGTATTGTGTACGTGCGCGGCCCGCGTCGCCGCGCTGAAGACGCCAACCGTCAGATCTTCATCTTGTGGTCTTCATCAAGCCACGTCGCTGGTGCTGTGTCGGTCGTTGGATCGCAGAGGGACGCGTGTGATTTAAAGACGAGATCAGAAACCCTAACACCTGCGAGCCGTTGGATCAAGATCGTGTGGAAGAAATCGGATCGTGTTTTTTTTGGAAAGGTGGGATTTCATCCGTTGATTTTGGAAAGGGTGGATTGGATTGGATCGGCCGAGATCTAATCGTGGCCGCTCGTTGCAGATCGGACGGCTCTCGGTTGTCGTCTCCGATTCGGTTTCCGAATCCGCCGCCGCTTGCTCTCGCCGCCGCGTGATTTAGGGTATCCTTCCCTGCGCGCATGCCGAGGCTATAAAAGCCACCGCCCGCACCCCGAGGATTCCCATCCCAGAGCGCATCCGCAAGTGCTAGCCTTCGCCGTTGAGTCGCCGCTGTAGCATCGCAGGATCTCGCCGGAGTTTGCTCTTCGCCGCCGCGGTTTTCTTCGGCTTTCGCTGTTGTCAAGCCGTCGTCTGTCGCAAGGGTTCCAGATCCGAGTTCCTCGCGACGTGCCGCGTCGAGTCTGCTGCTTCTTCTCGACGGAGTCGCGCCGAAGCGCCGTTCGGGTGGTCGTCTTCCTTCGCTCCGGTGCATGCCCGCCGCCGTGTCTCGGAGCTTCGCACAGCCATTGGATCTTCGCCGAACCGTCCAGATTCCGCCGCGTCATCCTCATCAGCAGTGAACCTCTCCGGTAAGATGGACCGTTAGATCTAAGATGAGCGGCCAGGATAGTGCCACGTTGGAGTAGATCGATAGTCGTCGGATCGTCACCCGGATGCGCGCCGCGTGTCGAGCATCGGCATGGGCGGTGTCGCAGCCGATCCGGGTCGCCAGGCGTGGCGGCGCGAGCGCGAGCACCGTGGGCCGCATCCACGGTGAACCAGAGGTGGTTCCGTGGATCGGGTCCATGCGCCGAGCTGACGTGGCAGCGCCTGATTGGTCTGGGCCAGGGCTGACGTCAGCATTGCGCAATAAAAATCTTTTTCTGTAGAAAAATAATTCTGGAAAATCGGAAATTCTATTTTCTGTATTTTCAGTATTTATTCAAACTTCAAAAGGCTATATCTTTTGCATTTTAAATCGGATTTGAGTGATTCAAATTTCTAAAAATTTGTAAAATCAATATCTATTTATTAGTGAATTTTATTTTATTTTTGGAGTTAGTTTCATCTCTGTTTTGGTGTTTATTTGATATTTTGGCATCGTTTCGCGTAGACGTTGAACTGCTCGGTGATCCGGAGGAAGATTCATCGCTTCAAGACCCAAGCTCACAGCAAGACCAGCACCTACTCCAAGGCAAGTTGTGCTTTGATCATGTTGCACCCAATTTCACCAAATTGCTATTTTGTCTTTTAAATTATGCATGATATTTTATGTGTATAAATGATTTCAATTAATTTGGGAATTAGATGATATGCCTAATTGAATTAAATCACACCTTGTCAATTTTATGCCATGATCTAATTGTCAACCTAGGATGTGGAATTATAGTTGGTTAATATTAATAATCAACATGGGACTAGTTAGACCGTCGTAGATTACTTAGCCATGCCACGTCATCACATGTGTCCGAATGTTGCTACTTAATCTTGACTAATGGAATATGGAACAATGTTTATGAACTGGTGTGTCATGTGTTGTCACATAGTAATATCAAGTTGTTGTGGCAAGGAGGTCACACATCTAGATCGAGTTGTTGATGGCACATGGTACTTGGTAATCATCTGGGGTGGTAATGATTTAGATTGGGGCAAGTGGCAAGGGGCAGTGTGCCAAGGTGGGCCAGGATTGGCAGGGGTATGTGGAAGACTTGCCTTAATCACTTTAAGGACTTAACCTTGCAAGCCTTTGACCTGAGTCTCTCTTGCAACCACATGTCTGGAATGGGATAGCCTAGTTGAATAATTTGTGAAGCCTAGATTTTGGTACTGTCGTGGTGAACAGTGAGTCCAGGGTTTACGGTTTAACTCACATGGCGCAAGAGGGGGGCCCTGTTGTGGTGGTTTAACCCTTCATGTTGAAACCTTAGCGAGCGATCTTTGGGTCTAGGTGTAGCATTGTAAAGGCTTTGTTATGATCACTCGCCTTGGTGGTGTTTGGTTGTATCGTGTGGGTAAAGTGCATAACCTCTGCAGAGTGTACAATCTATTTGAATAGCCGTGCTCACGGTATTGGGCAATGCTCGGGAATTACAGTTAAGGGTTAGACTTTTGTTAAACAAAAACTTGTTGGGATGGCAGGGTGCCATAGGAGGTGGAAATTGATTTAGGATTGGAAATTTGGTTTACTTCATAAATGCTGAATCAATAAATTACAGTTATTGTTTTACTGCTTTTCAATCTATTTACTGTATTCTTGTTAAATGCCGCTCTACTGTAAAATTGCCATATTAGCCATTCCTTTGGATTAAGCCAAGCATATAGAAGTTTTGCACCAGACGTCATAATAGATAAGCTCCTAGTCAACTCAGCATCTGCCATGGTTTTTTTTTATTCTGGAGCTACGCATTCGTTTGTTTCTCGAAGTTTTGCTGTAAATCATGAATTCAAGACAATGCCTCTTAAGGCTATTTTATTAGTGCAATCTCCTGGTTCTGATTTGAGTTCGAACCAAGGCTGCCCCAAAGTTAAGATATTAATTGGAGGGGTAGAATTTCTAGCCAACCTTATTGTCCTAGACACCAAGTCCCTAGATGTGATCCTAGGAATGGATTGGCTTTCTAAGAACCAAGCAGTTTTGGACTGTGGGAATAGAGATCACCTTAACCACCCGGATGGAGCCAAGTTAAAAGTTCAAGTACGTTTGAGATCCTTTCAAGGATTAAATTTTGTAGTGCCAAAGGAATAAGTTTGGAAGATGTGCGATGCCAATGAATTTCTGATGTGTTTCGGATGAGTTGCAGAATGCCACGGATCGAGATATAGAGTTCTTGATAGAACTAGTTCTGGAACACCACCCATTTCCAAGAGACCTTATAGGATGCACGCTAATGAGTTAGCTGAGGTAAAGAGATGATTAAAGAGCTGCAGGATCAAGGTTTTGTTCGACCAAGTTCTTCGCCATGGGGAGTGCAGTTCTTTTAGTTGAAAAGAAAGATGGAACTCGGAGAATGTGTGTAGATTATCGCTCACTCAATGAGGTCACCATCAAGAATAAGTACCCTCGCCAAGAATCGATGATTTGTTTAACCAACTTCAAGGAGCCGAGTGTTCTCGAAGATTGACTTAAGATCAGTTACCACGGTTGAAGATTCGTCAAGAGGATATACCCAAAACAGCTTTTGTTACTCGGTATGGATAGTATGAGTATACTGTGATGTCTTTTGGATTGACCAATGCCACTGCCTACTTCATGACCATGATGAATAAGGTATTCATGGAATATTTGGATAAATTTGTTGTTGTTTTCATTGATGACATTCTGATCTACTCCAAGAGTGAGGAAGAACATGAGGATCACTTACGCGAAGTTTTAACGAAGCTAAGAGAGAATCAGCTTTATGCAAAGTTCAGTAAATGTGAGTTCTGGATGAAAGAAGTTGCTTTCCTAGGACATGTCAAATCGATGAGAAGGAGTCATTTGTTGACCACAGTAAGGTACGAGATGTGCTAAGTTGGGAGTCACCCAAGACGGTACCCCAAATCCGAAGTTTTCTTGGATTGGCGAGATATTATCGCCGTTTCATAGAAGGATTTTCTAGAAAGGCTAGACCGCTCACTCAACTCTTAAAGAAGGAGAAGAAATTTGTTTGGACACCAGAGTGTGAGCAAAGTTTTCAAGAATTAAAGAAGTGTTTGACAAGCGCTTGAAAGCTTATTCGCGGATAATAGGAAGGATTTTGAGATATTCTGCGATGCATCCTGACATGGACTCGGTTGTGTGCTAATGCAAGATAAGAAGGTTGTAGCGTATGCTTCACGACAACTAAGGCCACATGAAGTTAATTACCTACCCATGATTTGGAATTAGCAGCCGTAGTGCATGCTTTGAAGATTTGGCGTCATTATCTCATTGGTAATCGTTGTGAAGTTTATACGGATCACAAGAGTCTGAAGTATATCTTTACCCAAGCTGACCTCAATATGAGACAAAGAAGATGGTTGGAATTGATCAAGGACTATGACATTGGGATTCATTATCATCCAGGCAAAGCAAATGTCGTAGCGGATGCTTTGAGTAGAAAGAGCTACTGCAATACTCTGATGATTAAGGAAAGTCAGCCAGCCCTTTATAAGGAATTTCAGAAGCTTAGTTTGGAATTGGTCCAGGAAGGTTATTTAGCTACTTTGGATGTACGCCTACGTTGGAAGATCAGATTCGAGAAGCACAGGTAGATGATGCTGATGTCAAGGAGATTAAGAGCAATATGAAGAAAGGAAAAGCCCCAGGTTTCTCTGAAGATGAACAAGGTACTATTTGGTATGAGAAGCGTATTTGCGTACCAGATTAGAAAGAGCCTAAGGAGTTGATTCTCAAGGAAGCGCATGAGACTTTATACTCCATTCATCCTGGAAGTACCAAGATGTATCAGAACCTCAAGGAAAGGTATTGGTGGCCTAGTATGAAACGTGAAATTGCAGAGTATGTTGCACTTTGTGATGTCCGCGGAAGGTCAAGGCGAGCATTAGAGGCCAGCAGGATTGCTGCGACCATTGAAGATTCAGTGGAAGTGGGAAGAAATTGGTATGGATTTCATCACGGTTTCAAAGACCCAAGCGAGTTATGACTCGATCCGGTAATAGTGGATCGATTGACTAAGGTAGCTAACTTCATTCGATTAAGACTACCTATCACGGGAGATAAATTAGCGAATTATATATGTCAAGGATCGTCGGTCTTCACGGAGTGCCTAAGAAGATAGTGTCCGATAGAGGAAGCCGGTTTACCTCGTTTTTGGCGAGTGCATGAAGCCATGGGAACTCATCTCAGATTCAGTACTGCCTATCACCCTCAAACCGATGGACAGACTGAGCGTGTGAATCAGATTCTTGAGGATATGTTAAGAGCTTGTGCCTTGACTTATGGTGCCAAGTGGGACAAGTGTTTGCCCTATGCCGAGTTTTCGTACAACAATAGTTATCAGGCCAGTCTGCAAATGTCGCCTTTTGAAGCCTTATATGGAAGAAAGTGCAGAACCCCTCTCAACTTGAAGGAGTCAGGAGAAAGATAATTGTTTGGCCCTGCCATTTTGCAAGAAGCCGAAGAGCAAGTCCAATTAATTCGAGACCGTTTAAAGATCGCTCAAAGCAGACAAAAGAGTTATGCAGATAATCGTCGCAGAGATTTGAGTTTCGAGCCCAATGATTATGTTTATCTCAGAGTCACCCCTCTCAAAGAAGTTAAGAGATTTCAAGTAAAAGGAAAGCTTGCCCCTAGATATGTGGGACCATTCAAAATCTTGGAACGAAGAGGAAAGGTTGCCTACAAGTTAGAATTGCCTCAGTCTTTTGCCGGAATACATGATGTGTTCCATGTATCTCAGTTGAAGAAATGCCTGCGTGTGCCAGAGGAACAGATGCCAATCGAAGCTATTGATTTGCAAGAGGATCTTATCTACAAGGAGCAACTAGTGAAAATTTTGGATATAGCAGAGCGTATCACGAGGAGCAAGATCATCCGTTTTTGCAAGGTCCAGTGGAGCCATCATTCAGAAGAGGAAGCTACTTGGGAGCGCGAAGAGGATCTGAAGTTTGAGTTTCCCCACCTATTCCCTAGCCAGTCAGAATCTCGGGGTCAAGATTTCATTTAAGGGGGGGAGGTTTGTAACATCCCAAAAATTTGAGTTTTGGAATGTTTGAATTCAAAAATAAACCATTTGCACTTTTCTTGAATTAATCCAAGCTTAATTTGATTTTCCAATTAATGAAAGGATTTAATTTTTTTGTATTTTTGGGGATTTTTCTGAATTTATTTGATATTTATTTGAATTTATTTGCATTTATTCGAATTTCTTGATTTTTCTTAAATCGGAAAATGTTTTTAATTTCAAAAAGCCCCTCGGGCCGAATCTGCTCCGGCCCACTCCGCCCAGCCGCGTCGCTCGGCCACTCCACCTCGCGACCCACCCGCCTCAGCGCGCCACGGCCGTCCGATGCGCGACGCGTGGATGGTCGCGATCTGACCACGTCCGCCATGCGCGAACCCTAGCCGCCGTCGCTGCTCGGAGTCCTCGCGCCGCACGTCTTGGTGTCCGTGTCGGACACGGCCGTCGAGGCCGCTATTTAAAGCGCCGCACCCCTCCCGAGGATCGCCTCGTTGCGCCGCCCCTTTTGCCCCACCTCTCACCGCCCGAGACACCGCCGTCGCTCCACGCGAGCTCGTCGTTGCTTCCGCCGTGCCCGAGAGCTTCCACCGCATTTTCCTTCACCGCCGGTGCGTCTTCGCCGTCGCCGTTGGTCTCCCAGCGTTTCCCCTGTCATCCTCTCTTCGGTGCGTCTGGTCTCACGCCCGATCCGTTGCGTATCCGCCGTCGGCCGTGGCGTCTTCTTCGTCTTCAGTGGGTTGCGCCGCCACCCCGTCGTCGCGTTGCATCGAAAAAGCCCCAGCCGTCCGATCTTCTACAGACGCTCCCGATCGCGCCGCGTCACCTCCACCCGCAGTAGCGTTCTCGGCCGTCCGATCTAGCCCTCCCGCCCGATGAGCGACGCATGTGCGCCGCGTCAGCCGAGCCGCTGCGTCAGCGCCGACGTCAGCCGTGCGCCGGGTGCACGGTGAACCGGCGCAGTGCCGTGGACCTAGTCCACCGTGAACCCGATGACATCAGCGATTGCGCTATAAATTATTTTCCAGTGCAAAAATAAATCCCGAAATTCTGAATTTCTGATTTTCAGCCTTTTTCTCCGATTTAATTTTCCAGAAGCCCGTTCTCCCTCATACGAACTCCGATTGAGGTGATTCAAGTTTCTAAATTTTTCAAAAATCAAGATCTATCTTCCAGAGCCATTTATTTTTAGTTTTGAGCTTGTTTGAGTCTCTATTTTGTATTTATTTGGTTTCGTTGCTTCTTTTCCGGTAGATGCTACTTCCGAGGGAGCGAACGAAGACTTTGAAGACCAAGATTCAGCACTAGATCAGCAAGGCAAGTCGTAATCCTTTGATCATATTGATCCTATGTTTGCAAAAGTAATTTATTTTATTACAATTGCATGCTATTTTGTGTATCAATGCTTATTTAATGGGAGTAGATGTATACCTAGTTGACATTATGCCACCTTGATTAATTGTATGCCATGTATCAATTGCTAAACCTAGGTTGGGACATTACTAGTTGGACATAATCAGTATACCAACATTGGGTTACGTAGCTATGCTTAGATATACGTTGGGATTCATATCACATGTTGAATAATGTTAATCTTGACTTAATGAGATATTGAATCGTGGCCGGTAGCCTTCCCTCAGGCAAGTGATCGTGCAGTAAAGGAGGTGCTTTCTAGCACATTGGGATGTGGATGTCTTGCCTGAGACAACTTAAGGATTTAATCTTGTGCGCCATTGAACTGGGCCTAACCGTACTACCACATGTCTGGAATGGGACAGACATAGCTGATTAATTTGCAATGTCTAGCCTTGAGTACTGCCAGTTGGTGGTGTGGGTTCCGGGATGGACGGGTAAATTCGCAAAGGCGCAAGAGGGGGCCCTAATGGGCGAAACCTTAGCGAGCGTCTGGAGTTTAGGCGATTGCATTGTAAAGGCTTTGTCATGATATCTCTGCGACACACCAAAGGAAGTGTGTTAGTAACGTTTGCACAAAGAGATGTTCATGTCTTGTGGGTAAAGTTGTACAACCTCTGCAGAGTGTAAAACTATTCGAATAGCCGTGTCATGGTCATGGACAAAGCAAGGAATTTCACACGGGTATAGAGTGTTTCATAAAATGTGGAATGTGGAATTGTTGGGATGTGAGCGGGAGTTCACTTGTTGTTTTGTTGTATATCATTGATCTATCAATCTTTTATTTATCTTTTTATAAATATGCTTTCAATCTATTTATTGTATTTCAATTCAAATTCTTGCTTTACGCAAATGAAACATATAGCCATCCTTGTCAAGCCGTGCATGAATATATTGCATCAATTCCCTACGCTTGTCGAGTACCTTTGTACTCACGGCTTTATGCCCTTGTTGATCGATTCTTTGAAGGAGATAATGAATATCATGAGGAGGAATTCTATGAAGACTACGTAGATTAGGAAGGCGTTCCCAGACGATTGCACGTGGCATGTCGAATAGCTCAAGTTATCTTTTCATTGCAATAGTATTTGTTTCTTAAGCCCTTAAGGCGTAATGGTGTAAACATTGACCATAAGGTCGTTTGCTTTATTCAATAATAAATTGCTTCTTCTTAGTTAATTCGTTGTATAGAATGGTATTTTATCTATGTTTCCACTGTGTGCACTAGCGTGATCCTGGACTGGTGCAGTATACACAGAGGGTTTCGGATTTGCAAATCCGGGTCCCGACAAGATATGAATAAAATTCTTCCATTTTAAGGAGATGTGATCAGTAATATTTCCATAAAATAGAGGGAATCCGGATAATACTTCCTCATAAATATATTTTTTAAAAAAATTATAAATTTTCTGGCTTCCAGTCCCCCTTTGGTTGGACGACTTCTCCCTGTCGCTGTCTGGTTGGGCGACTTCACCCTGTTAGTGTCTGGTTGGGCGACAGAGGGTTCTATCGCTCTCTAGTTGGCGACAGAATGTTGGCGCCGACATGGTGGCGACTTGGCGCTTAGCTGCCCGTTGGTTGGGCAACACGTCTGTCAGTCGCCCATTGGTTGGGCGACATTTGGATATCGCATGTTCAAAAAGTGATAGACGTATATTTCCTCAATTTTTTGAGTTCGAGGTATATTTTTGCAATTTGAATAAAAAAAAGGTATTATTTAAAAAAAATTCACAGGGAAGACTCTATTGCATACATTGTTCACTATTAAAGAACATCATATTACTACCAGTTCCAAACTGGCATCACTGCCGGATATTGGAACCGGTAATGATTGGTCAGTAGTGATAGTCTGGTTCGTAAATCACTCGGTAAAATAAAATAAAATTATTTGCATCCAGACCGACCACCCCGTATTCGCGTCGCAAGTCACAAGTCACGCGATTTTCGTGCGTGTACGGTTGCTAGGACTCGAACTTATGACCTGTTGCTCCACGCGTGTGCCCATTACCATCTCACCCATCACTTAATCCTCAACTAATATAGGATATATTTTCCTTTTGATCCTTTGTCTCCGAAATATTTGATGATTATTTGGATATCTAAATGACTTCAAATGGAAAGATTGTCAACTACAAAGTTGTAGATCTCATCGAGAGCTACAAATTTCATATAAATGTTATCTCCATCCGACTTCATATGAAAAAATTATGATTTGTCGAAAAAAAGTTGATAGCATTATTACTGCCGGTTGGTAATGTGAACCGCCAGCCGGCAGTGATACCATTATTTGGATATCTAACTTACTTTAAATGAAAAACTTGTCAACTACAAAGTTGTAGATATCGGCGAGATCTACAATTTTCATATAAATTTTATCTCCATCCGACTCCGTATGAAAAAGTTATGATTTTTCGAAAAATAGTGGATAGCATTATTACTGCCGGTTGGTAATACAAACCGCCAACCGGCAGTGATACCATTATTTGAATATCTAAATTACTTCAAATGAAAAAGTTGTCAACTAAAAACTTGTAAATCTCGTCGAGACCTACAATTTTCATATAAATTTAATCTCTATCCGACTCCGTATGAAAAAGTTATGATTTTGCGAAAAATGATTGATAGCATTATTACTGCCGGTAGGTAATACGAACCGCCAACCGGCAGTGATACCATTATTTGGATATTTAAATTACTTCAAATGAAAATGTTGTCAACTACAAAGTTGTAGAACTCATCGAGGGCTACAATTTTCATATAAATTTTATCTTCATACGACTCAGTATGAAAATGTTATGATTTTTCGAAAAATGGTTGATAGCATTATTACTGCCGGTTGGTAATATTAACCGCCAACTGGCAGTGATGCCATTATTTGGATATATAATTACTTGAAATGAAAAGTTGTCAACTACAAAGTTGTAGAACTCGTCGACAGCTAAAATTTTCATATAAATGTTATCTCCATCCGACTCCGTATGAAAAAGTTATGATTTTTCGAAAAATATCAGTACTGTCGATTCTTCTAAAAAACGGATAGTGATAGTATTACTACCAGTTTTTGTCTGAACCAGCAGTAATAAAGGATTTATGACTGCCGATTCATAAAAAAAAACCGTTACTACCGGTTTTCCATCCGAACCGACAATGATAATATTATTACTGCAAATTTTTGATGAACCGGCAGTGATATGGCGGCAAAGAACACTAATTCTGTAGTAGTGGTTGCTATTTAGTATAAAATTTAAACCTCCAATGATCGTGTTGCATACTGACATACTTGCGTATAAGAACTAGTGAAACACACAACATGTCATATCATAAGCACTGCAGCAAATTCTGAAAGTACTCTTTAGCCGAAGAAGCATGCTGTACGCAATATTTCCATGGCAACAAAAAAGAAGAAAAAGCTCTGGTTTCAAACTATGTAAAGAAAGGGTAAAACAATGAGCACACTACGCCACAATATTGTAATAGAGAGCACCTATGAGTTGCCATAGCATACCTAAAACTTACAATGTTGAACAAACTGAGAACTGTAGTGATTCGAAGTAGTGCCATGTAATATGCAAAGATCAAAAACTAAGTTTAGCTCTACGGGGCAATATATACTATTTACTAATATCTGCAAACATTCAGGTAAACCGCACCAATCAGTACCTACTGTCTAGGTGGTATGATATCTTCATCAAGAACATCAAATGCAGCATACTACTACGGCTAATTCAGACTCTGCCATCAGCTTCCAAGAATGTTCCACGTCTTAGACTTTCAGTATAAGTCAGTATGGCTCACGGATACATCCGCACAAATCATAAAAAAAGGAAGACTATGAACAAATAAATAAAAAAAGATACAAAATCAGGGTATAAGGAGAGATAAAGAGAGAGATTAGGAGCAAGCCGGTCGGCCTTTCGGTTGGTTTCTTGGAGAACCTCTGCCGAAGAGGCAAAAAAATATCCGATATATGTTTTCACAAAATTGGTTTCCACCCCTTTTGACGTATGTTTTTATAAAATGACTCTCTATCTCTATGGCCGAAGGCTCGACAGGGGCCCATGCCATGCTTGGAGAGTATGAAAGGCAGCTGGCTTTGCAGAATGATAAACGAGCGCGGCAGGGGAGCAGTGAGTTGGCTGTTCACTGTTCACCTTTATCACTGTTTACATAGACCGTTCACTATTTATACGCTGAACACTGTAGCATCTACCACGCTGGGTAGTATGGGAGGAAGATTTTCCGGCCCTAGCATGTCATCTTGTGCTTGTGCTTGTTGTCACGGAGCAAGATAGATTCTGTCCTCCCTGACATCTGCGGTGAAGGAGGGAACCATTTTTACGAAAGAATGTATTAGAGGGCTAGGCTCGTAAAAAAAATAAAGTACATACGAGTAGATATGAACAGTATTCAGCCGCGGGGCAAACCTTGGTTCGTGGTGTAGCTGGCCTTATTGGGCCGGGCTTGTAGATGTCAGGGGGCAAGGTTATTTTTCTTTGGACCTGGCTACGCGGATTAGGCCTGACACGGAGGGATCAACTAAAACTAAAACAGCTAATTTGTCCATTCAAATACTAAGAATAATTTGGTGATGTGTCTAACACTTTGGTCTAAAACCCCTTCATATTTAGCCTACCGTGGGAGCAAATCTGCATACGCATAGAACCCCACTTACATTTTTATCCTCACTTCGTGTAAAAAAAATAACTTAGAGGTGCTACGTTTGGACTCAATAAGTATTATTTCTACTACTTATAAATACGAGTTGATGATGATCGTGCGTTCTTTTCCCCTCACCATGCACGCTTCTCGCTCTACGGTTATGCACATCTCACTCTCAAAACTCCCACCCTCTCTCCCCATTATTATTCCTCTCCCACTCGTCCTCTCTCTCTTAGACACAAATGTCGTCAGCGTTGCTGCCTCCCTCTTCTCCTTTACCACCGGTGCTACCCCTCACCCATCATTGTCCTTTATCGCCACTACATCAGAGTTGGTGACACAAATCCGGACATGATCTTCCCCTACAGTGTCGGCGCCATCCACCGCTTGTTGCCCATTGTCGGCGCCACGGGAGATACTGACCCTTGGATTCGGCCACCCTGGTCAAGATCCTGTCGTCGGGGCAGCCGCAGCCGACCACAACAGCCCGTCGACACTGCAGGAGACGCTGCCCCTTGGATCTGGTCACAACGGTCCAGATCCTGTCATCGGGGTGGTTGCTATTGTCCATCACCCTTCGCTCACCTGTCGGCGCTAATGGAGACGCCGCCCTCTGGATCCGGCCGCACCCGCCCATGCTCCTGGGCTCCACATCGCTGGCTCTACGGGTCCCTGATTGCGGGTCAATTTTTTTTTGGAATTTTATTTTCTTGTAATGGTCGTAAAAATCTTTCCATTGTTTGGACCAACGCTAGAGATTTCTTCCCTGAGCAAGGTAATCTCTTCCACTTCTCACCCATGCTTCCATAGTATTCATGGCTATTCGTGTCTGGTTATGTTCTTGTTAGCACCAAAATTTGGCAAGCGTGACCAATTTGTTAGGCTGAGGATGAAATTGGATGTTTTCGACTGATATCGGTTAAAAAGGGTAAGTTAAGGTAAAATCGGACTAATAGCCATATCAATTCTATCTACAAGAGATTGAGACCGATACGAATCATGATCGGCAATGCATTAGAGGAGGATATGATCGGCCTACACGTTATAAATGGGGTCAGAGTCAAGTCAAGAAAAACTAACAATCAATCAAACAACTCTGTAACATCCCAAAATTTTTGCCAAATATTATTTTCAATGTCACTTATGCATTTGGCATTTTTCTGGAATTTATTGGATTTTCTTAGAATTTATTTGAATCTATTTTAAATAAGGTATATTGACCTTTTGTGAAAACAAATTAAATATATAAGGTTTATATAAAGTTTTTGCCAAAAATATTTTATTTGAGTTCAAAATGTCTCAAAGTATTTATGACAATTTTCTTGGATTTTTCCTGATATTTTTATTGCCTAAAACTAATTAAACTAATTTCTGTAATTATTTTAAATCGAAAACCCGAGAAAAATCGGTGGAACAATACTGGGCCGAAGCCCAGCACTGTGCGCGTGCAGCCCAACCCCATGCAGCCCGTTCGGCCCTCTCCGCCACTGCCGTTGCGCTCGGCTGTTGGATCCCATCGGACAGTCTTCATCAAGCCGGAAACCATAGCACCTGCGAGCCGTCGGATCAAGATCGGACGATGGAAGACGCTCCGCATTAGTTTTGGAAAGGTTAGATCGTATCCGTTGGATTTGGAAGGTGTGGATCATATCGTATCGTCTCGGATGGAATCTCAACCGTCGATCGTAAATCGGGTGGTCCTCGTTCATCGTCTCTGATTTGGTTTCCGAATCCGCCGACGATTAGTCGCCGCCGCCACGTGATTTAGGTTTTTCTTTCTCGTGCGCATGCCGAGGCTATTTAAAGCGCGGATCGTACCACGAGAACCGTCGTCCCAGTGCGCATCTGTAGCCCCAGTCGCCGTCGTTGTGCCGTCGCCGTTCGTGCGCTAGAGCTCGCCGGAGTTCTCGAAGCACTACCGTTCGTCTTCTTCGTTTTGTGCCGCCGTTGAGACAACTTTCGCCACACCAGTTCCAGATCCGGACTCATCGCGTCAAGACACACCGAAGCTGCCACTTCATCACGCCGGAGTCACGCCGAAACGTCGTTCCGGTTGTCTTCTTCCTCCCGTCCGGTGAAGCTGCGCCGCCGCGTTGCCCATCTACTCCTCGGAGCTTCGCTCAGCTGTCGGATCTTCATCGAACCGTCCAGATCGCGCCGCGTCATCTTCATCAGCAGTGAACCTCTCCGCTAAGATGTACCGTTAGATCTAAGATGAGCGGTCAGGATAGTGCCGCGTAGGAGTAGATCAGTGGCCGTCAGATCGTTGCGCTGATGTGCGACGCGTGTCGGCACAGAAGCTGAGGCGCTGTGCGTCGGGTGCACGGTGGATAGGCGCTGTGCCATGGATGCGGTTTGTAGACCGAGCAATGTGGCGCAGTCCAATTGGTCCACGTGTTGCGATGACATCATGCTGACATCAGCCGGTCCACACCACAGTACCTCGAGTCCATGGTGGACCAGCGAAGTTTCATGGACTGAGTCCATGCGCCGAAGCCACGTGTTAGCCTCTGGTTGGTCCACGTGTCGATTACACAATAATGCAGTTTTTCTTTATAAAAAGAATTAGGGAAATTTGGAATATCTATTTTCAGTATTTACAGAATTTATTCAAACTTTGAATAGCTATAACTTTTGCATATGAACTCGGATTTGAGTGATTCAAATTTCTAAAAAAAATTAAAATCAAGATCTATTTAATGATGAATTTTATTTTATTTTTGGAGTTTGTCTACTCTTTGTTTTGGTGTTTACTTTCTATTCTTGCCTCGATTCGCGTAGACGTTGCTTTGTTCGACAATACGGAGGGGAATTTGATGCTTCAAGACCCAAGTCCAAAGTAGGATCAGGACCTATTCCAAGGCAGGTTGGGCTTTGATCATGTTGTACCTAGTTTTACAAATTTGCTATATTGCCTTTAAACTATTGCATATTATTTTATGTGTACAATTAATTTTGATTACTTTGGGATCTAGCTATTATGCCTAAAGTTGAATTATTTACCCTACCTTGTCAATTGTATGCCATAATCTAATTGTCGCCCTAGGATGGATAAATTACTAGTTGGTTAATATTAGCAATCAACATGGGTTGGTTAGACTGTGTTAGTTTGCTTAGCCATGCCACGTACCTGTCACACATTTGAAATGCTGAAAGTTAATTTTGACTAATGGAATATGGAACAATGTTTTGAACTTGTGTGTCATGTGAGGTCACACAGTGATGTTGAGTTGTAGTGGCGGGAAAGTCACACAACGAGATCGAATTGTTGATGGCACGTGGTGCTTGGTTATCAACTAGGGTGAGAATGATTTAGATTAGGGCAAGTGGTGAGGGGCAGTGTGCCAAGGTGGGCCAGGAATGGCAGGGGGTATGTGGAAGTCTTGCCTTAGTCACCCTAAGGACTTAACCTTGCAAGCCTTTGAACTGAGTCTTTCTTGCAACCACATGTCTGGATGGGACAGCCTTGCTGACTAATTTGTGGTGTTTAGATTTCGGTACTGTCGTGGTGATTAGTGAGTGCCGGGTTTACGGATTAACTCATATGGCGCAAGAGGGGGGCCCTGTTGTGGTGGTTTAGCACTTCGGTGTTGAAACCTTAGCGAGCAGTACTGGGTCTAAATAGAGCATTGTAAAGGCTTTGTTACAATCACTCGCCTTGGTGGTGTTTGGTTGTATCGTGTGGGTAATGTGCATAACCTCTGCAGAGTGTATAATCTATTCGAATATTCGTGTTCACGGTATTGAGCAATGCTTGGGAATTACAGTCAAGGGTTAAACTTTTGTTTAATAAAACTTGGAGGGGATGTCGGTTCGCCATTGGAGATTGAAAGAACGAATAGGAGTTAAACCATGTTACTTGAGAAATGTTGCAAGTTATTTATATTGATAGTTATTTTGCCACATTCGATATAATTACCGTATTCTTTATTAAATACTGATTTGCTACAAATTAGCCTTGTTAGTCATTCCTTTGGAACAAGCCTTGCATATAGTTATGGCAGAATTGCATATTGTGCACAACTTGTTGAGTGCTTTATGTACTCACCCCAACATCAATAACCTCAGAAGATGAAGAGGTTATCCTTGTTACGGAGGAGGAGTACCAAGATGATGCGAATGCTTAGGGTCCGAACCTAGTCAGTTGCCTATGGTGAACTAGAGAGCTGCTACACTTATTTTTATTTTCGCTGCTGCATATTTGTGTTTCTATTCTAAGCCCTGCGGGGCAATAATCATGTAAGACAAATCGTTATTACTAAATAATGGAACTATTATCTTATTCCACCGTGTATGACTGTGATAACATCTATGTTGAGCCTGTGTGCACTAGCGTGACCCTTGACTAGTGCGGTATACACAGAGGGTCCGAATTTGCATATTCGGGCCCCGACATAGGTGGTATCAGAGCCATATTGACCATAGGTCTTGTCCCTAGGTAGTCTGGTTAGGAGAGTCCAAATACTATTTTCTAAATTGCAAAAATAAATGATCTTCTAAGAAACTCTTGACTCATCCCGTTCTTTCACTCTCGCCTTGCTAAAAATATCATTTTCTCGTTGCCTTTCTGAGTGGGGTTCTCACTCAAGTTCTTTTTGAGCAGATGCCGATCCATCAGGCTTTTGGAGAGAGAGAAGGCGGCTATGATATGGAGCTGTGGAGAGTTCTTCAGGTGCTTGGAGGTTTCTCTCGTCCACTTTACCAGAGGATCAGCTGTATAGTCAACGGAGTGGAGCGAGGGTTCATCTGCAAGCTTATCATCTACGCTTGGGAAAATGAGAAAGCCAGCAGGCCGATCTACATCACCGTGAGGAGGTCTTTGTATGAGGTTGGGGTCCAGGAGGCTACTTGACTCGCTCTTCGCCGCGTCTGCCACGACTACGCCGACGAGCCAGCGACTCGGTGTTGAGCTTCACCCACCAAGCGCGGCGTCAGCGTCAACGGATTGTGGAGGAGTGTGCTACCGCAGTGCACCTTGCTGAGTTCGCCCTCGCCCAGGAGGAGCACATGAGGGATACCGGGCAGGAGCTGGAGATGGTGTATGAGGCGCTGAGGGTGATGGAGAAGGAGCTTCAGAAGACCCGTGCTACAGCCGCTGAGGTGATCGGGGAGCTAAAGGAGGCCTTGGAGGAAGCTGAAGACCAAGTGGCTTATGCGACCCTGGAAGCTCAGGAGCCAGCTGAGGAAGATCCAGAGGAGCGAGACATGGAGCTAGAGGAGCAAGATGTGCGTGTTGTCGCAGAAGAGCCGGCAGAAGGTCATCAGGATAGGTTTGCACCCATGCCAGCCCACCTGCCGGTGTATGCGCCGGGTCAGCCTCAGCCTGGGTGGCTGGATGAGTGAGAGAGTCTTAGAGTTGAGTTGAGACTCAAGTGTTGAGTCGCGTCTCTAAGTTAGTCTTTACCTTTTAGTAGACGTTATGATTGCATGTTTAGTTTGCTTCTTCATGTTGCTGAGTGCGCAGTATGTGTTGCGAAGCCCTTAGGCATTGTAAGCAACCATACCAAGTATTAATAAAGAATAAATAAGTTTGAGTTTAACCTGTTTCACCGCTTTAGAAATTCTTGTATCTTATCTATGCTGTGTCTATCTTTCCTAACCTAAGAAGCAATCAGCAGATGGTGAACACTCATGGCAGCAATGGAGCATCGGGAAGCGGAACTCACCCTCAAAATGTTGGAGGCAACCCTGAACCTTCACCACTCGTGGACATGCAGAACATGGGAGCATTTCTCGCCGCACAGAGGCAGCTAATGCAGGCAATGATGCAACAGATGACTAACATGGCGGCAATCAACAATAATCCTGGTACTCAGAATCAGAATGGTGGGCCTCATCCTTACTCCAAGTTAACAGATTTTATGAGGACACGACCGCCAACATTAACAGGAAATGTTAATCCATTGGAAGCTGACGATTGGCTAAGGACCATTGAAAGGAAGCTGCACATCACTCAATGCGAAGGGAGTGAGAAGGTCCTTTATGCTTCTGCTTCTCACCAGTTAGAAGGCACTACATCAGAATGGTGAGAGAACTACTGCGCTGCTCATGAGGCACCAATGGAGATTACTTGGGAAGAATTCGCAACAGCCTTCCACCAGTATCATGTTCCAGAGGGAATGATGGACCTAAAGAAGGAAGAGTTTAGGGCTTTGAAGCAAGGAGGTCAATCAGTGACTGACTATCTAAATAAGTTCACTCAGTTATCTCGCTATGCCCCTGAAGATGTAGTGACAGATAAGGCAAGGCAGTCGCGCTTCATGAAAGGGCTGAACTCAGGACTGCAAGTTGGGCTGATCACCCACAATTTTCCAGACTTTTAGGAGCTCATTAACAAAACTCTGATTCTCGAGGACAAGCACAAGGAGTTGGGAGAGAACCGTAAGCGCTTGTTAACCAATCAGGGTGTACGTCCTAACCACCTGCTCTTGAGGATGACACCTCAGCAGTTTGCTAGGTTTCAACCGCAACCTGTGAATAAGGCAGCAACCCCCGCGCCGCGACCAACAGGACCGAGTTATCGGACGTCGACCCAAGGAAACAATGCACCAGGAGGTAGTCAGTAGCCAGCCGCTAGGAGGTGGTGCTATAGTTGCAACGAGATGGGGCATTATGCTAACAGATGTTTCAATTTGGGAGCGACACCTGCCAGGGCACCTGCTTCAGGAGGCAACCTCGCCATGGGTCAAGCTGGAGGATCACCACAGATGACAGTGCGCGAAAGAGTCAATCATATTACTGCAGATGGAGCTCAAGAGGCATCGAGCGTTGTACTAGGTAAGTTTTTAGTTAACTCAGTACCTGTAATAATTTTATTTGATTCTGGAGAGTCACATTCGTTTGTTTCTAAAGTTTTTGCTATTAAAAATGGTCTGGATGTGAAGAATCTTAAATGTGTTCTGCTAGTCCAAGCCCCAGGATCTGAGCTAAGATCTAACCTTGGGTGTTTGGGAGTTAGGCTGCTTATTAATGGGGTAGAGTTTCTAGCAAACTTAATCATCCTAGAAACCCAAACCTTGGATGTTATCCTCGGAATGGACTGGTTATCCAAGCATAAGACCATATTGGATTGTGGTCGAAGGATCGTATCAATTGAAAGCCCCAAAGGAGAGAAAGTAAATTTCCAAGCAACGTCGGTTCGGGATGGACAGCTAGTAGTCAACAGTGTGAAGGCCACCAACATAGGAGAAGTCTCAATAGTCGGAGAATACCTGTACGTGTTTCCAGAAGATCTACCTGGTATGCCACTGGACCGTGATATTGAATTTGTCATTGAGTTAGCACCGGGGACAGCACCGATAGCAAGAAGACCTTATTGGATGCCTACCGATGAATTAATAGAAATGAAAAAGCAGATCGAGGAGCTGCTAGAAAAAGGTTTCGTAAAACCAAGCTCGTCACCGTGGGGAGCGCCAGTATTGTTTGTCAGGAAGAAGGATGGAAGTCTAAGGATGTGTATTGATTATCGTGCACTTAATGAAGTAACGGTTAAGAACAAGTATCCGTTGCCAAGAATCGACGATTTATTTGATCCGTTAAGAGGAGCTGGAGTCTTCTCTAAGATAGATCTTCGTTCAGGATATCATCAGCTGAAGATTCGAGCAGAAGATATTCCAAAGACGGCATTCTCGACGAGGTATGGACATTATGAGTTTACAGTCATGTCATTCGGATTGACTAATGCGCCGGCATATTTCATGAACATGATGAATAAGGTTTTTATGGAATATTTGGATAAGATTGTGGTGGTATTCATAGACGACATTCTGGTTTATTCCAAGATAGAAGAAGAGCATGCGAATCATTTGCGGCTAGTTCTTCAGAAGCTGTGACAGGAACAATTATATGCTAAGTTTAGCAAGTGTGATTTCTGGAAAGAAAAGGTAGAGTTCCTGGGTCACGTAATGACTTTGAAAGGAGTGGCACTAGACCCAAGCAAGGTGGAAGTAGTCTTGCATTGGGAGCAGCCGAAGTCTATTACCCAGGTGTGTAGTTTCCTGGGAATGGCAGGTTACTACCGACGGTTCATAGAAGGATTTTCGACAATTGCGAGACCTCTCACGCAACTGTTGAAGAAAGAAAAGAAGTTTGCATGGACGCCAGAGTGTGATAAAGGCTTTGAAGAATTAAAGAAGCGTTTGACGTCAGCACCGGTATTGGTACTGCCTGATGTTCAGAGTAGTTTTGATTTTTACTGCGATGCGTCAAGACAAGGTCTCGGATGCGTGTTGATGCAGAATGGTAAGGTGGTTGCATATGCATCAAGACAGTTAAGGCCGCATGAAGGAAATTATCCTACTCATGACCTAGAGTTGGTTGCCGTAGTGCATGCCTTGAAACTATGGCGGCATTATCTCATTGGCAATCGATGTGAAATATATACAGATCATAAAAGTCTGAAATATATTTTCACCCAGGCGGATCTCAATATGAGACAAAGGAGATGGTTGGAATTAATCAAGATTATAACATGGGAATTCATTACCATCCAGGAAAAGCAAATGTGGTGACTGATGCGCTGAGTCGTAAGAGTCATGTTGCAAATATATTAGTTCAAGAAGATTAGTCAGTGTTGTGCAAGGAAATGCAGAGGTTAAGATTGGGAATAGTCCCGGGAGGATTCCTAGCTGCACTGGAAGTCAAGCCGACGCTTGAAGATCAAATCCGGGAAGGACAAAAAGAGGATGAGAAAATCAATCAAATCAAGTCTAAAAAGGAAGAAGGATTAGCTAAAGATTTTATTGTGGATGACCAAGGGATCATGTGGTTCAAAGGACGAATTTGTGTGCCCAACAAGCCAGATCTCAAGTAGTTGATTTAGAAGAGGCTCATGATTCTAAGTACTCGATTCACCCAGGAAGTGCTAAAATGTATCAGGACTTGAAGGAAGGGTTCTGGTGGCCCAGGATGAAGCGTGAAGTGGCTGAACACGTGGCATTGTGTGACATATGCCAGAACGTTAAAGCAATACACCAAAGGCCAGCAGGTTTGCTTCAACCGCTGAAAGTTCCTGAATGGAAATGGCAAGAAATCGGTATGGATTTTATCACTGGGTTGCCGAAAACTCAAAGTGGATATGATTCTATATGGGTCATTGTAGATCGACTAACCAAGGTGGCTCACTTCATTCCGGTCAAGTCAACTTACTCCGGAGAACTATTAGCCGAGCTGTACATGGCTAGGATTGTGTGTTTGCATGGGGTGCCTAAGAAGATAGTTTTTGATAGAGGTAGTCAATTTACCTCGAGGTTCTGGGATAAACTACATGAAGTTATGGGGACCCGCTTGAATTTAAGTACAACATACCACCTGCAAACCGATGGCTAGACAGAAAGAGTTAACTAGATTCTCGAAGATATGTTGAGAGCTTGTGCATTATCTTATACTACTTAGTGGGACAAATGTTTGCCGTATGCAGCATTCAGTTACAACAATAGTTATCAAGCCAGCTTGCAGATGTCACCATTTGAGGCTTTATATGGATGTGCATGTCGTACCCCATTGAATTGGAATGAGACAGGAGATCGTACGGTGTTTGGATCTAATATTCTCTAGAAAGCCGAAGAGCAGGTTACTATGATCAGAGAGAGGTTGAAGATAGATTAGTCAAGGCAGAAAAACTACGCAGATAATCGTCATCGCGATCTGAGTTTCGAGCCAGATGATTTTGTGTATCTTAGAGTTACCCCTCTCAAAGGTGTTAAAAGGTTTCACATGAAAGGGAACCTTGTTCCTAGATACGTGGGACCATTCAAGATCTTGAGTTATCGCAGGGAGGTTGCGTATCAGTTGGAATTGCCGCAGTCTTTAGCAGGTGTGCATGATGTGTTTCACGTGTCACAGCTTAAGAAGTGTCTGCGAGTACCAACAGAGCAGACCCTATTGGAGGCAATAGAGTTGCAGGAAGATTTGACCAATAAGGAGCAACCAACGAAGATTTTGGATGTCATGGATCGCTGGACAAGAAATAAGTCAGTTCGCTTTTGCAGAGTTCATGGAGCAATCATTCATAGAATGAAGCAACTTGGGAGTGGGAAGAAGATCTGAAGTCAGAATTTCCTAACCTATTCCCTAGTTAGCCCTAAATCTCGGGGTCGAGATTCTGTTAAGGGGGTGGTATGTAACATCCCAAAAATTTTGCCAAATATTATTTTCAATGTCGCTTTGTGCATTTGGCATTTTTCTGGAATTTATTGGATTTTCCTAGAATTTATTTGAATCTATTTTAAATAAGGTATTTTGACCTTTTGTGAAAACAAATTAAATATATATAAGGTTTATATAAAGTTTTTGCCATAAATATTTTATTTGAGTTCAAAATGTCTCAAAGTATTTATGAGAATTTTCTTGGATTTTTCCTAATATTTTTATTGCCTAAAACTAATTAAACTAATTTCTGTAATTATTTTAAATCGAAAACCGAGAAAATAAATGAGAATAATCTTGGGTCAAGCCCAACCTTCAGTCTTGCGTCTTGATTTCCCATGCAACCCATTCGGCCCTCTCCGCCGCTGCTGTTGCGCTCGGCTGTTGGATCCCCATCGGACGGTCTTCATCAAGCTGGAAACCCTAGCGCTTGCAAGCCGTCGGATCAAGATCAGACGATGGAAGCCGCTCCACGTTAGTTTTGGTAAGGTTAGATCGTATCCGTTGGATTTGGAAGGTGCGAAATAGATCGTATCGTCTCGGATGGAATCCCAGCCGTTGATCGTAAATCGGGTGGTCCTCGTTCATCGCCTCCGATTCGGTTTCCAAATCCTCCGCCGATTAGCCGCCGCCGCCGCGTGATTTAGGTTTTCCTTTTTCGCGCGCATGTCGAGGCTATTTAAAGCGCGGACCGCACCTCGAGAAACGTCGTCCCAGTGTGCATCCGTAGCCCCAGCCGCCTTCATGCGCTAGAGCTCACCGGAGTTCCCGAAGCGCTGCCGTTCGTCTTCTTCGTTTTGCGTCGCCGTTGAGACGTCTTCCGCTGCACCGGTTCTAGATCCGTACTCATCGCGTCAAGCCGCACCGAAGCTACCACTTCATCAAGCCGGAGTCGCGCCGAAAACTCGTTCCGGTGGTCTTCTTCCTTGCGTCCAGTAAAGCCGCGCCGCCGCGTTGCCATCTACGCCTCGGAGCTTCGCTCAGCCATCGGATCTTCATCAAACCATCCAGATTGCACCGCGTCATCTTCATCAGTAGTGAACTTCTCCGGTAAGATGGACCGTTAGATCTGAGATGTGCGGTCAGGATAGTGCCGCGTAGGAGTAGATCGGTGGCCGTCAGATCGTTGCGCGGATGTGCGACGCGTGTCGGCACAGAAGCTGAGGCGTTGTGCGCCGGGTGCACAGTGGATAGGCACCGAACAACATGGCGCAATCCGATTGGTCCACGTGTTGCGATGATGTCATGCTGACATCACCCGGTCCACAGCACAGTACCTCGAGTCCACGGTGGACCAGCAAAGTTTCGTGGACTGAGTCCATGCGCCGAAGCCATGTGTCACCCTCTGGTTGGTCCACGTGTCGCTTGCGCAATAATGCTGTTTTTCTTTATAAAAATAATTCGAGAAATTCGGAATTTCTATTTTTCGGTATTTACAGAATTTATTCAAACTTTGAATAGCTATAACTTTTGCATATGAACTCGGATTTGAATGATTCAAGTTTATAAAAATTTGTAAAATCAAGATTTATTTAATGGTGAATTGTATTTTATTTTTGGAGTTTGTATAATCTCTGTTTTGGTGTTTACTTGCTATTCTTGCCTCGATTCGCGTAGACGTTGCTTTGTTCGACAATCCGGAGGAGAATTCGACGCTTCAAGACCCAAGTCCAGAGCAGGAACAGGACCTATTCCAAGGCAAGTTGGGCTTTGATCATGTTGTACCTATTTTTACAAATTTGCTATATTGTCTTTAAACTGTTGCATATTATTTTATGTGTACAAATAATTTCGATTACTTTGTGATCTAGCTATTATGCCTAAAGTTGAATTACATACCCTACCTTGTCAATTGTACGCCATAATCTAATTGTCGCCCTAGGATGGTTAAATTACTAGTTTGTTAATATTAGCAATCAAAATGGGTTGGTTAGACTGTGTTAGTCTGCTTAGCCATGCCACGTACTTGTCACACATTTGAAATTGTGTGTCATGTGTGGTCACACAGTGATGTCGAGTTGTAGTGGCGGGAAGGTCACACAACGAGATCGAATTGTTGATGGCACGTGGTGCTTTGTAATCAACTGGGGTGTGAATGATTTAGATTAGGGCAACTGGCGAGGGGCAGTGTGCCAAGGTGGGCCAAGAATGGCAGGGGGTATGTGGAAGTCTTGCCTTAGTCACCATAAGGACATAACCTTGCAAGCCTTTGACTTGAGTCTTTCTTGCAACCACATGTCTGGAATGGGACAGCCTAGCTGACTAATTTGTGATGTTTAGATTTCGGTACTGTCGTGGTGATTAGTGAGCCCCGGGTTTACGGATTAACTCATATGGCGCAAGAGGGGGGCCCTGTTGTGGTGGTTTAACCCTTCAGTGTTGAAACCTTAGCGAGCAGTACTGGGTCTAAATGGAGCATTGTAAATGCTTTGTTACAATCACTCGCCTTGGTGTTGTTTGGTTGTATCGTGTGCGTAATGTGCATAACTTCTGCAGAGTGTATAATCTATTCGAATAGCCGTGTTCACGGTATTGACCAATGCTCGGGAATTACAGTCAAGGGTTAAACTTTTGTTTAATAAAACTTGGAGGGGATGGCGGTTCGCCATTGGAGATTGAAAGAACGAATAGGCGTTAAACCATGTTACTTGAGAAATATTGCATGTTATTTATATTGATAGTTGTTTTACCGCTTTAAATCTAATTACTGTATTCTTTATTAAATACTGCTTTGCTGCAAATTAGCCTTGTTAGTCATTCCTTTGGAACAAGCCTTGCATATAGTTATGGTAGAATTGCATATTGTTCACAACTTGTTGAGTGCTTTATGTACTCACCCCAACATCAATAACCTCAGAAGATGAAGAGGTTATCCTTGTAACAGAGGAGGAGTACCAAGATGATGCAAATGCTTAGGGTCCGAACCCGTCAGTTGCCTGTGGTGAACCGGAGAGCTGCTACGCTTATTTTTATTTCCGCTGCTGCATATTTCTATTTCTAGTCTAAGCCCTGTGTGGCAATAATCATGTAAGACACAACAAATATTACTAAATAATGGAACTATTATCTTATTCCGCTGTGTATGATTGTGATAACATCTATCTTGAGCCTGTGTGCACTAGCGTGACCCTGGACTAGTGCGGTATACACAAAGGGTCCGAATTTGCATATTCGGGCCCCGACAAACTTCAATCTACTTTTTCCTGTCAACTATGAGTAGTCTTATAATTTAGATCTTTTTGTAATTCGTCATTGATCAATAAAGTTGCGCATCGCCGATTGTTGATCTTCTCCAATTACGCCAGGTTTGGTTTTCTCCGATCTTGATGTTCATCACTTTTTTCGACAAAATTTACCTTTATCAACCATCTAATTAGCTCTAATAAGGTGTTTAGACTTATCATTACTTTTGATTTAATCGTCTTTGAATAGATGTTTAGATCCTTGTCGATTATCACATTAGATTGGCTTTGAGCTTATTTCGTATCTATCTTGCCGATTGCAGGATCAAATCGACTGGCACTCCTCGAATCAGAATCGAACCCGGTATTCGCGTGTGTTTGAGCTGATCAATCCTTCGTCATATTTTTCGACACCAACACACTTTTGACACGCTTGATGGGATGCGATGTCTTCAGGAAAATCAATTCCGCTGTCCGCCATCAACACCAATGCTATAATCATCCCAACGATGGATGATTTGACTCCAGAAGAGCATAAGGAAATTGAAGATTGGAAAGCCGCACTCGAGGAGATGATGTTGATTTGCTATCAAAAAACTCGATTTGGTGTTTGAAAAGAAAGTGCTGCCGATGGCCAACCCCTCTAGCGATACACAGACCATCGACGCATCGATAAGCCGATACATGCTTGCACAAGCTGAATTGTCTGCTATGATTAATCAATCTGTGAACCATACTTTAATTAACCAATCATCGGCTCTGGTAACAACTTTTAAGCCGATAATAGCCAATAGCGTTAAGACCATAGCTCAAGAATTGGCGTCAACTGGAAGTTAGCTGGATCCAATGCAAGCCCTGCCAAATTACTTGTTCTACTCGGTAGCGCCAAATACGCATAACCTATTATTAGTGGCTGATCCTAAGCCATCGGCTCCGGTTCCTACTATGATGCCAACCCAGTCGACCATATTATTGCCGCGAGATCCTCGTATAAATGGGGTTGTGCATTATTTAGCATATACCGATGCTACTAAGTTGGATGCACCAGCGAACTTACCACCATCAACTCTATTTTACGCCTTCCCCCAATCGGTTCCATAGCTGGTTGAAGCCTCTATGCATCCACAGCACACCGAGCCAATTCCGTAGAGGAATCTGATGTTGTACAATGTCGTGACCTACCTGGAGCCCTTTGTTCTGTTACCAGAGCCGATGACCAGGAGACCAAAACTACAGTCTGATGGACTAAAGATTAGATTGTTCCTGCTATATTTGTGAGGAGCTGTCTTTACATGGTTTACAAGCCTACCCCATAATTAAGTCAATTTTTGGACCGATATAGAAAGCCGATTTCATGAATACTTTTTCTCTCGAAGTCTGGAACTCAGAATTTTCGACTTGAGTTCTATTTGATAGAAATTTGGGGAATGGATTATAGATTATAATTAGAGATTCAGGGAAGTTAGAAATTGGTGTTTTAGTGTCACTTTGCCTAATAATTAGTTACCCGATTTAGCCTTCCAAGGGTTAATTCCCCAGCTAAAGGGAAAATTTGGCGGGCAGGAGTTTACTGATTTGTCACCTGTTGCAGCGAGTATCGGCTCAAGAAAGCCGTTTTACTGATAATAGAGGCTTTAGGGAAAAGTTTAAAAATAATAACAATAATAAGGATAAAGATAAAGCGAAAGTTAACGTCGTCAAATACTGTTCAAGTGATTCATCGGAAGATGATGAGGCTGAAATAAATATAGCCGAATAGGTTAAAGGGTCCAAAAAATCTTCAATCTGTTCGTGGCTTAAGCCGACTAAAAATAAGTTAGAAATAAAATATGCTTTCGATGTCTCAAAATGTGACCGTATTTTTGATATACTGCTACAAGAAAAATAATATGGTTGCCTGAAGGACAAACTATACCTTTGGCTAAAGAAATTAAGAAGCGAAGGTATTGCAAATGGCATCATTCTTTTTCTCATAATACTAACGATTGCAATATTTTCCGACAGCATATACAATCGGCTCTAGAATATGGTCGACTCAAATTCGTAAAAGAGCCGAGGATGTAGTTGGATGCTAATCCCTTCCCGATCAATATGGTCCAATGTTCTAAAAAGGGAAATGAGCTGATGCAAGATACGGGGTCAAAAGTTGTGCGTCATGTTGATGTTCACACAAGCTCCAGCGGTAGGGAGACCTTGAAGATCATGGTCGGCTCACTTCAAATAGAAATCAATCGTGAGGGGAGGAATTCAAGGACCATCAAACCAAATAGAAACCTCATTGTTGAAATTAAAGGAAAATCAAGAATTTGTTTGCGGATCCGATCAGTGGAAGGCTTTTGTGAGCATTAAGGAGCATTTGTCCAAGCCCCAAGTTTTGGCTGCACCTCGAAAAGGTGTACCTTTTGAACTATATATATCAGCTGAAGAGGTGACGATTGGAGCCGTTTTGGCACAAGAAATTGATGGCAAAGAGCGGGTTATTTTCTACGTAAGTCAACAGTTAATTGATGCAAAAACCTGGTACCCTTTTGTAGAAAAGCTCTGCTTGTCATTATATTTTGCTTGCACCAAGTTATGGCATTATATTTTAGCATCGGCTTGTAAAGTTGTTTGTAAAACCGATGTTATAAATTACATGCTATCAGCTCCAATTTTGGAAGGTCGACTTGGCAAATGGGCATATACGCTCATCGAGCTCGACTTAACACATGAATCGGCTAAGGATGTCAAGGGTTAGGCGATTGCCGATTTTATAACAGGACACGAAACCGATATGAATGCCGATCTAGTATCTATTGCCTCTTGGCAGTTGTTTTCTGATGGATCAGTACGTCGAGAAGGTGATGGTATCAGTATAGTGTTAATTTCGCCAAAAGGATATAGCTTTGAGTTTGCATTTCGGCTAAATTGCAAGTGTTCTAACAATAAAGCCAAATATAAAGTATAGTTTAAAGGCCTACACTTACTCGATAATATCGGAGTCGCCTTTGTTGAGGTCTATGGTGATTCTTTATTAGTATTCCAACAAATTAGAGGGGAGTATAACTGTTATGATGAAACTTTAAGCTGATATTTGGATGAATGCCTTAAGCTTATCAGCTCATTTAGTTCTTTTGTAATTCACCATGTCCCTCGTGAGATGAATACTAAAGCTAATGATCTAGCTCAACAGGCATCGGGTTATAAGGTGTTTGGCTATTTAAGGGATTGTGAGCCCATAGACAAAACAATTTTATGTGCTGAGATCGCATGTGTTGACACAACCGATTGGAGATCAAACATAGTAGGTTATTTGACCAATCCTACAAAACACACCGATCGGCTAATTAAGACGTAGGCCCTAAAGTATGTCCTGCTCAATAATGTACTTTATTATCGGACTTTAGAGGGTCTGTTATTAAGATGTCTTGAAGCTGAAGAAGCTAAGGTGGTAATGGGAGAAGTGCATGAAGATATTTATGGAACCCATCAATCGGCTCATAAGATGAAATTGCTACTTAGGTGTATGGGATATTTCTGGTCGACAATGTTCGAAGATTGCTTTAAATATTTGTAACATCCCAAAATTTGAGTTTTGGAATGTTTGAATTTTAAAATGAACCATTTGCATCTTTCCTTGAATTAATTGAAGCTTAATTTGAATTTTGTATTAACGAATGGATTTAATTTGACTAAACTATTCATTAAATAAAATATTTTCGGTCATAGTTGGTTTTATTATGCTTCAAGGAATTTCTCTATATTTTTGGAGATTTGTATGAATTCATCTGATATTTATTTGAATTTATTTCCTTTTTTTTAATTTCTGAAATTTTCTAAATTCGAAAATGTTTTATTTCTTCAAAAAATTTGGGATGTTACAAAATTATTTCTGATTTATTTTCATTTGATGAAAATCCCTGCTGATGTCTGTGTTGCGTAGTAAATCAGTTTTCATTTAGAAAAAAATAATTCCAGAAAATATCTTTTTCTATTTTCTCTGGATCTAATCTTTTGGAGGCTTGTTCTCTCTCATACGAACTCCGATTGAAGTGATTCAAGTTTCTAAATTTTGATAAAATCAAGCTCTACATTTTAGAGTCATGTATTTTCAGTTTTGAGCTTGTTTGAGTCTTTGTTTTGTATTTATTTGTTTTCATTGCTTTCTTTTCCGGTGGACGCTAATCCCGAGGGAGTGAGCGGAGACTTCGAAGACCAAAAATCAGCACTAGATCAGCAAGGCAAGTCTTAACCTTTGATCATAATGAACCTATGTTTGCAAAAGTACTTTGTTTTATACAATTGCATGCTATTTGTGTATCAATATTTATTTCATGGGAATAGCTAATTACCTAGTTGACATTATGCCACCTTGATTATTGGGATGTCATGGATCCATTGTTAAACCTAGTTTGGGGCATTACTAGTTGGACATGATCATATTACCAACACTGGGTTATTGTAGTTATGCTTAGACCTGCTTAGTTATGCATGGAATTCATATCACATGTTGAATAATGTTAATATTGGCTTAATGAGATATTAAATTGTGGCTGATAGCCACTTTTGTAAAATTTGTTGTACCCTGGCAGGGTTGCCATTGGTCTTGGTTGAATGAATTTTTTCCCTCGGGCAAGTGATCGTGAAGTAAAGGGGGTGCTTTCTAGCACATTGCGATGTGAATGTCTTGCCTGAGATAACATAAGGACTTAATCTTGTGCGCCATTGAACTGGGCCTAACCGTACTACCATAAGTCTGGTATGGGACAGACCTAGCTGATTAATTTGCAATGTCTAGCCTTGAGTGTTGCCAATTGGTGGTGTGGGTTCCAGGATGGACGGGTTGATTCGCATGGCGCAAGAGGGGGGGACCCTAAGGGGCGAAACCTTAGCAGGCAGTACCGAGTTTAGACAATGCATTGTAAAGGCTTTGTCATGATCTCTCTGCGGCACACCAAAGGAAGTGTGCTAATATCGGTTGCACAAAGAGAAGATCATGTCTTGTGGGTAAAGAAGTAAAACCTCTCCAGAGTGTAAAACTATTCGAGTAGCCATGTCCGTGGTCATGGACAAGCCGGGGAATTTCACATGAAGTATAGAGTGTTTCATGAAATGTTGGATGGTAGAATTGTTGGTATGTGAACGGGGAGTTCACTGTGGTTTTGTTGTCTAAAGTTATACCGTTGAATTTAGTGGTTTGATACTTGTTTTAGATGGTGTAGGGTGATGCCTCGCCATTCTGTTCATGTTGTCTACCAGTGATTTACCAGTTATTCATTATCTTTTCATTAATATGCTTTCAATCTATTTACAGTATTTTAATTCAAGTTACTGCTTTCTGCAAATGAACCATACGGCTATCCTCTGTCAAGCCTGCATGAATATATTGCATCATTTCCCTGCGGTTTGCTGAGTACTTTTTGTACTCACGGCTATACGCCATTGTTGATCAGTTGTTGAGGAAGGATCAGGAAATGGTGAATATCATGAGGAGGAATATTATGAAGACTACGTGGATTAGGAAGGCGTTCCCCAAACGATTGCCTGTGGCTTGTTGAATGGCCCAAGTTATCTTATTTCCGGTGCAAGAGTTTATTTGTTTCCTAAGCCCTTAAGGCATAGTGGTGTACACTTTGACCATAAGGTCCGCTACTTTATTTAATGATAATTTGCTTCTTTCATATTTAATTCGTTGTATGGAATGATATTTCATCTATGTTTTCACTGTGTGCACTCGCGTGATCATGGACTAGTGCAGTATACACAGACTTACAAAGGGTGCCAAACTTATCAGAAATTTGGCAATGTGTAATTAGCTTCAGCATCGGCTTTACATCCAATTACCAAGCCATGGTCATTCAGAGGATGTGGAATATATGTAACCAGACAAATATTTCCTGCATCGAGCAAATGACATAAGTATATTTTAGCCATGACTGATTATTTTTCTAAATAGGTTGAGACTATACCTTTGAAAAAGGTTACAAGTATTGAAGTTATCGTCTTTGTTGCAAAACATATTGTCCATCGGTTTGGAATTCCTCAGACAATTACAACCGATCAAGGCACTGTGTTTATGTTCAAGGAGTTTTCGGGCTTTGCTAAGAGTTTGGGTTTAAAATTGTTGAATTCATCACCCTATTATACTCAGGCTAATGGTCAAACCGAGTCGTCGAATAAAATGTTAATCTAGTTGATCAAAAGAAAGATTGAGGAAAAATAAAGAAATTGGCATATGACATTATCGGAGTCTTTATGGGCCTATCAGATTGCTTGCCATGGTGCAGCAAAGATATTGCCTTATCAGTTAGTTTATGGATAGGAAGCTATGTTGCGTGTGGAAAATAATATTGACTCGATAAGAATAGCTAAGCAAAATGGACTGTTGGCTCAAAACTATAAGGATTTGATGACTGATAATTTAGATGACTTTGTGGAATTACATTTACATACATTGGATCAGCTTAAAAAGAATAAGACAGGAGTTGCAAGGGCTTATAATAAAAAAGTGATGCCTAAGTCATTTTGTGAAGCCGATCTCATTTGGAAAGCTATATTGCTTGTCAGCTCGAGGGATAACCGATTTGGCAAACGGTCTCCAACTTGGGAATGACCATATAGGATTCATTGGCTTGTGGATGTAAACTCTTATATTTTGGAAACACCGGAAGGGGTGGTATTTCATAAAGCGATTAACGGTAAATACTTAAAGAAGTATCATCGTAACATCCCAAATTTTCCTTCTATTGGATTTATTATGCTTTTATCTTCTTAATGATTTTTTTCGGATTTTATTTGATTTATTTGGAACTTTTTGAATTAAGCCTTTTGCTTTCTTTTATTTATTCAGTGGAAAGTATTAATGATATTCTGTTGGAAATATTTTATTTGGGTTCCAAATATCTTAAAGTATTTTCTAAAATTTTATGGATTTGTTTGGGTTTTTTTGCTATTTATTTGGGCTTTGTTTAATTTTCTGAATTATTTTACTTCGAAAATGATTTATAAATCATTGTGAATACTGTTGGGCCGCAGCCCAACAGGCCGGCCCTTTTCCTTGTGCCGCAGCCCAGCCTGCATAGCCCGCTCCTCCAAACCCTTGCCGCGCCGCAGATCTTAATTGGTTGGCTGTCTTCGTGCTACGTCACCCGCATGCCCCTAGCCGTCGATCCATCGCCACGTGTGCGCCTACGATTGTGGCACGTCAGCTTGCCGTATCGCAACCGAATTTGCCGCTGCCGCTGATTTTGTTTGGGTTTTCGCGCCCTACACGAAAGTCGATGCTCCTATTTAATGTGCTGCCACCACCTCTGTGATGCGCACGTCGAGACGAATCTGTATCCCCAGCGCACGCCTCCCGAGCCGCCACCGTTTGCCCGCAAGAGCATCATTTTGCCGCTTCAGCTTTTTCGCTGTCGCTGCAGTTCGATCCGATCTGGAAGATCTGGATTTCACCACATGTCGCCTCACAGTAAGCCGCTATCGCATGATGGAGTTTATCTCGGCTGTCTGTTTTGAATTTAACGGGCGGGATCACACCGGCGCTACGCCAGTCACATATCACCGCATGTCGCGTCATGATTGACCGAGTGTCGCCGCTGACACCACGGCTTGCGTCAGCCGGTGCACAGGCACAATGCCACCGGTCCACCGTGGACCAGTGCCAGCCATGGACAGAGTCCATACGCTGGTGACATGTGTCGCACTATGGTTGCGCCGCGTGTCTGCATCCGACTAGGCCACGTGTCTACTGACGTCAACGTGACGTCACAAATCGGTTTTTCTTTAGAAAAATAATTCGCCGAAAAGTATATTCGGTGCTGACATCAGCATGACGTCATTGTTGAAGTATAAGTGAATTGCCCTCCTTTCCTCATCAGCTTAAGCTTTTTGGTGAACTGGTTGGTGCATGCAACTCAATATGCTATCAGAGCCAAGAGGTCTCGAGTTCAAGACCCGGTTGACGCAATTAAAAAAATAATTGCAGTCCACTTCTATTCCACATCCTATACGTGAGGGGGAGTGTTGAAGTATAAGTGAATTGCCCTCCTTTCCTCATTAGCTTAAGTTTTTGGGTGAACAGGTTGGTGCATGCAACTCAATAGTCATAAATGCTATTTTTCAGTATAAAAATAATTCGGTTTTTCTAATTTCCTGATTTATCATTTATTTCAAACTTTGAATAGCTATATCTTTTGCATCCGAGCTCCGATTGGTGATTTCAATTTCTAAAAAATTTTAAAATCAAGATCTATTTAATGGTGAATTTTATTTAATTTTTGGAGTTGATATTACTCTCTACTTTTGCTATTTATTGCTTTCTCTCACGTTTCGCGTAGACGTCGAGTTACCCGGTGAGTTTGTGCTTGAGGAGCCAGCACCCAAATATGGTCCAGAGCAGGAGTCAGAACTATTTGAAGGCAAGTTGTGCTTTGATCATGTTGAATGCATGCTTAAAATATTATATTGTTTCAAAGTATTGCACGTTAATTAAATTATCACTTGTTTCAATTATGTTGGGAATAGTTATTCGTCCAATTGCGATATATCCACCTTGCCATTTTGTATGTCCTATTTCATTTGTCACCCTAGAATGGTTTAATATTAATTGGTATAATTGCCAATATGGGTAGTTAGAACGCATGTAGTATGCTTAGCCGTGTAACTAGTCATCATTTTATATGCAAATGATTAATTGTAACACCCTAAAAATTTCATTAATTTAAATTTTGGAGTTATTTTGACTTTTGAAATTTTTTGGAGATTTATTGAAAAGAAATTTGGATTTATTCAAATATGGTTTTCTTGAATTTAATTACACTAATATAAAAGTTAATGCAAAGTTTTGTTGGAAATATTATATTGAAGTTCAAAATGTTCCAAAATATTTTTGAGAATTTTTCTGGATTTTTCCGGGTATTTTGCTATTTATTTTGGCTTTGTTTATTTATCTGATTTATTTTCAATCAGAAATGTTTTAAAAATCGGGTGAATAGTGTTTGGGCCGAAACCCTTCGGTCCGACCCAAGTCAGCCCGCGCGCCGTTGGCCCGCACAGTCGCTTCACCGAAACCCTAGCCGCCGCGTGTCCGGTCCGTCGGATCGAGATCCAACGGTCACCGTTGCGCCGCGTCGCCCGCGTACGTGCACCATCAGATCGTCGCTGCTTGGACGGTCAAGATGGAGCCACATCAGTCCGACCGGGCGTAATCGCCGGAGTTAACGCCGTCGAGCGTTTCGGCTTGTTTCACCGGTGTTTGCGAGCACGTCGAGGCGTCTTTATAGTCGCCGCTGAGTGCGTCGTGCAGAGCTCCTCGTGTAGCTTCTTTTGACTCCTCGCACGCACGTCGAGACGCCCTAGAGACTCCGTTCTAGGTCACCGTAGTTGCTCGAGTGTGTCGCCGTAGTTTTTCGCCTTTTGCTCGCCGTCCGATGAGTCTCCGCCGTCGCCGAGGCCACCGGAGTAGCGCTCTCGCCGAGACGCGTCGAACGCGCCAGTTCTTCACGCTGGAGAGAGACCGTAGCATCGTCGACTGCGTCGTCTTCCCCAGCTCCGGCAACCTTTGCTCCCTCACCACCGTCGACTTCGTCAAGCCTCGTCAACCGTTCGATCTGCATCGCACGATTCTGGTACGTCCACGTCGCTGATCCCTTTTCTTACCCAGCGTTAATCTTGACCGTTATATCTAGATTGAACGGTGGTGATTAGATTTAGTTTATGTGCTTGCTTAGATCTCAGCCGTTGGATCGTTAGTGTACGCGTGAGATTGTGCCTTGTAGTTAAGATCAACAGTAATCAGCTCGGGTACCGTGGGCCGTTGGATTTGATCTAAACGGTAGTTGTGGGTTGAGCTGTGTTGCGTGAATCCGCGCCGTTCAGATTTGAACGTGCGGCCGATATGACGCCGCGCTCCCACCGAATAGCGCGCAGACGCATATGTGCGTTGGCCGGGGCAGAGACCAGATTCGACCGTTGCTTTTGGGTGCACCGCTGCGATCTTGCCGCGTGGCCGCGCGTGAACCGAGACACCGCCGAACATGCACGAGATCCAGCCGTCGGATCCGGGAGTCCCGTCGGATGCGTGACGCGTGGAGGCACAGAACGCGATGCGTCGCCGAGTCGGTGAGTGGGATCCAGCCGTTAGATCCGAGCGACCGTCGGATTCCCGACTTGTGTCGAGTGGATTCGAGGCAGTGCGGTGTGACGCATAAGATCTGACCGTTGATGCAATGAATGGCTCGGATCTTGCCGCATGGATGCACTGTGCTGGTGGACCGAGTCCACGGTGGAACCGATCCGAGCTGTGGACTGAGCCCATAGACCGAGGCGACGTGGCGGCACAAGAAGGATGCCACGTGTCATGATGACGTCATAAATATTTTTTTATATATAAAAATATTTCGGCCGAATTTCATTTCGGTGCTGATGTCATTATTAGGTCATGATGACGCAATAAACCAGGTTTTCAGTGGAAAAATATTTATGTTAATTCGGTTTATTCTTTTTAATATATTTGCAAACTTTAAAACGCTATAACTTTTGCATTTGAACTCCGATTGAGGTGATTCCAGTCTCTAAAAATTTGTAAAATTGAGATATTTTTATTTAAGAATTTTATTTGAATTTTTGAGGTCTTATAGTCTACTGTTGTAGTTATTTATTACATATGTAATTTTTACACGTAGACACAAATTTGCCGGAAAGTTTCGAAGAAGAGTTCGTCGCGCAAGAAAAAGCTTCGGATCAAGACCAGCAACTCTTTGAAGGCAAGTGATGCTTTGACCATTTTGATCCCAGTTTCTTTTAAATATATATTTTGCTTTAAAATTATGCATGCTAAATTGATTAAAATATATTTAACTGAATTTGGGTAATTTAGCTAATAAACCCATATTGTTAATGTCACCTTGAAATTATTACTTGTATGCTCTGAAATCATTGTCACCCTAGGTTGCTTGTACTAGTTGGATGATAATATTGTGCCAACACGGGATGCTAGACCGTGAATAGATGCTTAGCCTTGCAACGAATCAAGAATGATCTTTCGAAAATACTACAATATTCACTAATGAAATACTGAATGTATTATGAAAAGTAGTGTGATGATGCTACATGATGAAATTGAAGTACAAGACCTGTATGGTTCCGTACCGATGTTGAGTTATTGCTGGCATGTGTTGCACAATAATCAACCGGGTGGGAAATGATTTAGACTGGGGCAAGTGGCAAGAGGCTGTGTGCCAGGTGGGCCTGTGTGGCAATGGGTTGATGAGTGATGTGATTCTGTGTGCCACATTTGGCTGTGTGCCACTGTTGAGTGTTGGAAGTCTTGCCTTGGTCAGCTAAGGACTTCACCCTGCAAATCTTTGAACTGAGTCATCCGTACAACCACATGTCTGATATGGGACAGACCTAGTTGATTAGGGTTCTGATATCTTTCCACTGACACCTCAGGGTGACAGTACACAGGGGTGTATCTGTGTGGGGGAGCGTACCTGTGCTACGGCTTGGTGCCCATCCAACAGTGTTGGCCTGTCCTATACTTCGGCTCTGTGTGAGGGGAGTGATAGTGAAGGCAATACCAGAGAGGTTCATTGGTTAAGGTAGAGGTTCCTGAAAGGCTTTGTTATGGGCAATCACCTATGTGGTGAGCGACAGCATCTTGTGGGTAAAGTGTACAACCTCTGCATAGTGTCAAATCTATTCGAATAGCCGTGCTCGCGGTACTGAGCATTGCTTGGGGATTACAGTCATGGGGTAGATCTTCAAAAATAAAATATGGAGAGGGTGGCTGTGTGCCAGTGCTAAAAATGAACTGTTTAAGGCTGTGTGCCGAGAATCTTTGAAGAAAAACTGTTTTGATGAACTTAGCATTATATATAGTTGTTTCACTGCTTTCAATCTAAATAAGATGCTAGTTTAAAAATGCTGTTTGATGCAAAAGAACCAAGTAATCCAATTCTTGGGAATAAGCCTTGCATGTAGTAATAGCACCGCATTCTGTGTATTACTCGCTGAGTGCCTTGAGTACTCACCCCTCCTTGCCTATCAACCCCAACATCAGTGGAGGAGTCAACGCCAGTCTGGGAGGAGAAGTACATTGAAGAGCCAGACAATTAAGGAGCAAGCCAAGTCGGTTGCCTGTGGCAAGATGAAGGCTTCCACGAAGTTTATTTGTTTTTTGCTGTTTTCTTTCTTACTCTGATAATGTAAGCCCTGCGTGGCTGATTTATGTACGGAGACCATAAGGTCGTACAATTCAGTTTATATAAATGTTTGCACTATTTATGGTATCGCTGTAATGTCTGCAATGTGCAACCCTGTAAAGACTGTGTGTGCCAGCGTGATCTTGGACTGGCACAGAATGCACAGAGGGTCTGGATTCTCAGAATCGGGTCCCAACATTAATCATGCTTAATAATTATGCCACATGTTTATTAACTTGTGTGTCAGATGTTGTCACACAATGTTAGTGTTATTGATGGCACGTGGTGCATGGTAAATCAATCGGGGTGGTAAAATGATTTAGACTGAGGCAAGTGTCATGTAATTATGGTGGGCCAATGTGGCACTTGGGCGGTCACATTGCTTTTTATGAAAATTTATGCTTCATGGTTATGATGATTTTTAGTTATTCTTGCCTTGGTCAATTAAGGACTTAACCTTGCAAGAATTTGAACTGAGTCATTCATACAACCACAAGTCTAGTATAGGACAGACCTAGCTGATTAATTTGTTGAGTCTAAACTTTGGTACTATTTGTGGTGGTGTGAGGCCCGGGTATCGGTAACCAGTCCTCGCACGGGTGTGCTCACTGAAGGGAAACGCGGTATGCTACGCTAGCACGAAAAAAAAAACTACCGCGCAACCAGAAAGCTACTCGCAAGAAGAGGATCATAGATAAGATTACCACTAGACGCGCAGTTGCGGAATCCTTCGCGCGTCGATGTAGTGGTTCGTCCTCGCCGCAGTCGTTGCGTCGATGTAGTGGATCGTCCTCGCCTCGCCGTGGATCGTCCTCCTACGCCGATCCGCAGCAGCGTCACCGCAGAGTCCACACGTCCGGAGATGGAACGCCGTGCGTGTGTGCAAGCACTTAGTCGCTCGGCGAGGGCGGCGAGAGGAGGAGGCTAGGGTTTCAAGTGAATCAAACCTAAACCGTGGAAAGCACACACTGCGCCTCCCTCCTCCCCTCCTTATATAGCCACGAGATGAAACCCTAAACCAGGCCCACCAAAGATGCTAAGCCCACGAGGTTCATTAATTACGGATCCAATCCAAATTAATGCGTCCCACCCATTAAGTGTGTGACCTGCAGTTCACATACGTTTGGACATGGATTCGAAAACTCCTTTTCAATCCAATAGTTGGCGGCTTCTTGCAAAGTATGCCAACTCCCAAACATACTTGTGATCAAATCGAAGAACCTATCAAAAGAACTCATGTAATAATCCCTTTGCCAAGTATATGAAGATTGATCTCAAGGCGAGAAGCATGTCATCCTTTGATGATTCAATCCATCTCTCGTATCCGTGATATATTAATAAGTTGTGATTGACTCCTCAATCACGGCATGGCCATGCACTTTCTTAATCATATCACACGAGTGGCCTTGTCATATATCTCCGTTTCATTGGAGTGGCAAATTCCATCTTGATTTGCTCACTTCCTCTGCATGTTTCATAGTAAACATGAAAGCTACCTTTATAACTATCCGGTTAGGAAGTAGTGTTTGATAGCCCCAAGGAAAACTATTACACATGTAGGGAATATGACAATCTCGTGTCTAAGGATCATACATCTTCTAGGTATGAGATACATCGATGACACATAAGAATGAAACATTCTCGCAGTTGTCCCATAGCGGGTCTATCTAACCCATGTTCTTCAACATGGTCCACAATGTAGAGATGATATCTCCATATCCCATGATCTATGAAGCATGATCATCGATCACTACATGTGCTGATCTATTCATCGTAGTCCTATACGATGATATCCGATCAGAGATATTTATCGAATTACATCATTAAGTAAAGAGCTTCATAATCAAGTCACATACTTGTTGATCAATACAATGATATACATTCATTGGACCAATAATCATATTATTATTCATAAACATAGTCATGTTACAATCATCTAAATGATTGCCTCAAGGGCATAACACTAACAATCTCTCACTTGCACTTGAGTCAATCAATTAAGTATCTAATACCAATAGACCTTGTGTGCGCCTCATGCTTAGGGTCATGGCGGTGGCTTTGTCAACGGATCGGCCACATTGGCTTCCGTATGTACTTTGCATATTCAGCGTCACCTCTATCCACAATCTCGCGAATAAGGTGAAAGCGACGAGTATGTGTTTAGACTTTGATGTGATCTAGGCTCTTTTGCTTGTGCAATGGCACCACTATTATCACAATAGATGTCCATTGGACTAGAGACACTAGCGACCACACCAAGCTCGTGATAAACTTCTTAATCCACACCTCCTTTTGCGGCCTCCGAAGCCGCAATGTACTCCGCTTCGTCGTGAGAGTCGGCCACCGTGTTTTGCTTGGAACTCTTCCACCATCGCTCCTCCATTAAGTGTAAACACAAACCCGGATTGCGATCGAAAATCATCTTTGTCGGTTTGGAAGCTTGCATCGGTGTAACCCTTTGCAACCAGATCTTCCTCACCTCCAAAAACAAGGAACATACCCTTAGTTCTTCTCAAGTACTTGAGGATATTTTTACGGCTATCCAATGACCATCACGGGATCCGCTTGGTATCCGCTCGTGACACTTAGAGCATATGAGACATCCGGCGTGTGCAGATCATGGCATACATAATAGACCCAATAGTGAAGCATATGGAATCTTGCTCATCTGTCTCGCTCATCGATGTCGAAGGACACCGATTCTTCAGAGATCGATGCCATGTGACATTGGCATGAAACCTCTCTTGGATTCATGCATATTGAACCTTTCAATATCTTGTCAATGTACGTTTCTGACTTAATCCAATTAACCTTTTGATCTATCTCTATAGATTTTTATGCCCAAGATATAGCATGCTTCTCCCAAGTCCTTCATTGAGAAACTCCTTTTCAATGAAGTCTTAACATCTTCAAGCATAGGAATGTCATTCCCGATTAATAATATGTCATCCACATACAAAATCGTAAATACAAGTGCGCTCCCACTAGCCTTCTTGTAAACACAAGGCTCTTCTTCATTTTTGATAATGTCAAAACCTTTGACTACTTCATCAGAACGAATGTTCCAACTCCTAGATGCTTGCTTTAACCCATAAATGGATCTTTGAAGCTTGCATACCCTTTTAGCATATTTAGGATCAACAAAGCCTTCAGGTTGTATCATGTATACATCCTCAGAAAGATTCCCATTAAGGAAGGCTGTTTTGACATCCATCCGCCATATTTCATAATCAAAATATGCAAAGAATAGCTAAAATGATCCTGACAGACTTGAGCATGGCTACCGTGAGAAAGTTTCATCATAGTCAACTCCTTGAACTTGTTTGAAACCCTTTGCCACCAACCGTGCCTTATAGATCTGAACATTTCCATCTACGTCTATCTTTTTCTTGAAAATCCATTTGCACTCAATGGTTTTTACACCATCAGGTGAATCGACCAAGTTCCAAACTTGATTGTCATGCATGGATTGAATTTCGGATCTCATGGCTTCAAGCCATTTTTCGAAGTTTGGGTCCATCATTGCTTCTTCATAAGTCGTGGGCTCATCATTGTCCAACAATAATATGTCATTCCCATATCTAATAGGTACATGACGTGGCCTCCCCGACCTACGTGGGGCTGGAGTCTCTTCCACAGGTTGTACAACACTTTGTACATCTTGTGAAGGTTCAGAGGTAGCTTGAACATATTCATGTGATTCTCGAACTTCATCAAGATACACATCACTCCTACTGATTTCTTTTGAAAGAAACTCTTTCTCCAAAAAGACACCATTTTGAGCAACAAAAACTTTGTTCTCGTTTCTTTTGTAAAAGTAATATCCTTTTGTTTCTTTAGGATACCCCACAAAAAAGCATTTTTCTGATTTAGGTGCGAGTTTATCTGATTGTAAACGTTTTACATAAGCCTCACATCCCCATATCTTGAGAAATGACAACATGGGTCTTCTCCCAGTCCATATCTCATATGGCGTCTTCTCAACGGATTTTGATGGGACCCTATTCAAAGTGAACGCAGCTATCTCTAGAGCGAAACCCCAAAAGGATAATGGCAGATCTGTTTGGCTGATCATTGACCAACCATATCTAATAAAGTCCGTTCGTCGTTCGGACACACCATTCCATTGAGGCGTTCTGGCGGAGTAAGTTGCGAACGATTCCACATTGCTTTAAATGATCACCAAACTCTTGGCTCAAGTATTCGCCACCACGATCGGATCGTAAGTGTTTTATTGTTTTGCCAAGTTGATTTTGTACTTCGTTCTGAAACTCTTTGAACCTTTCAAAAGTTTCAGATTTATGCCTCTTTAAATAGATATATCCATATCTACCAAGTCATCGGTAAAAGTTACAAAGCATCAAACCCACCCCTAGCAATCGAGCTCATTGGTCCACATACATCCGTATGTACTAGGGCCAATAATTCACTTGCTCTCTCACTAAAACTCGTGAAAGGGCTTTTGTCATCTTGCCAAGTAAACTAGATTCACATGTTTCAAATGATTCAAAATCAAATGAGGTTAGAAGTCCATCACCATGGAGCTTCTTCATGCGCTTCTCATTTATATGACCTAAACGACAATGCCACAAAAAGGTAGGGTTCAAATCATTAGGCGGTGCCTTTTTACATTAATATTATAGACAGTTTTTCTTGAGTTCAAGGACGTACAACCCATCCACCATGGGGCAACGACCATAATACATATCATTCAAAAATATTGAACAAACAAAGTTCTTTATTCTCAAATCATAACCTTCATGTTCCAAACAAGAAGATGAAATAATGTTTCTACTCAAAGATGGAACAAAATAACAATTATTGAGTTCTAAAACTAATCTCAAGGCAAATGCAATGGGTATGTGCCAACGGCAAGACCAAAGAACTCTTGCTTTATTCCCCACGCCAAGATCCACTTCTCCTTTTGCCAAGTCTCTACTCTTTATCACCGCAACGAATTGCAAATGTGAGCAACCGAACCGGTATCATATACCCATGAGTGAGTGAAGAAGTAGCAAGATTAATTTCTATAACATTAATACCAAGTGGAAACCACATTTCCATTCTTCTTATCCGCTGTACTTTTCGCGCCCGCTTCCAATGCCCCGATTTCTTGCAATAGAAGCATTGGGTATCGTGTTGAGGGCCAACTTTAAGCTTCGAAGCTTAGTTTTGAGGCTCGCGATCTCATCTTGAGCCTTGCCCTTGCCCTTGCCCTTGCTCTTTCCCGTTCCCCACCTTAGCCTTTCTCTTTTTGAAAGCGGTTGTTTTCGAACCATCATCACATGATTGGGTTTTTCTTAATGCTTTCCTCCAGCCTTGAGCATCCCATGTAGCTCGGTTAGGCTCTTCTCCATGCTATTCATATGAAAATTCATAATGAATGGCTCAAAGCTCTGAGGCGTAGACCGGAGAATAACATCTGTGGCCAAACCGAGGCTAAGGGAAACTCAAGTTTTTCCAATCTCCCAATGTAACCAATCATCTTGATCACATGAGGATCGACCGGATGCCTTGACCGACTTACAAGCAAATAAAAGCTTTGAGATACCATACCTCTCAGCTCTTGCTTGATTCCCAAACATGCCCTTCAAGCCCACAATCATATTGTAAGCATCCTGGTCCTCATATTGCTTTTGGAGCTCGAGTCCATTGTGACTAGCATGAGACAGTGACTCTCTGAAGCATTAACATGCTTTTCATATTCAACCCTCAAATTGCGAGCAGCATTTTCGGCTGGTTCATCAGAATTGGATTCTCTAGAACATAGTCCTTCTTTTCATGCTTGAGAACAATTCTCAAAGTTGCGATACCAATCAACAAAATTAGTTCCATTCAGTTTTTCCCTTTCCAAAACCGATCTCAAAGCAAAACCAGTGTAGCAGAGTAGGAGAAGGTGCCATTGAACTACAACAAAAATATGCAAAGATTCTAAGCACTATGTTTATGTAAAACTTTTATTAAACTTTTTAATTAAAGACACTCCTATTTTATGTCCTTTTATAGACACATAGTGAGTATTCAAGATCCATATTCATTAAACACTAGTGAGCTTTGGCATCACTGCTAGAAATTTAATGACATAGGTAAGCAACACCTTTGCTAATTACATCATATGTAACTCTTGTTTGTTGAGTATGAAAACAAGTAATGAATGCCTCCATCAACTTGACTCATGGCCAGGTCAACCTGCCCCAAGGGCTCACATGAGGAGGAGCACTTCCCGTATTCGGTGCCAATTAAGAAACCTGCCTCATGTGTGTTTTCCTAGACACCAATTGTCTTGTATAGGTTCCTTCATTATCAAATCAAATCCCAACCACTTATGTCCTCAAGCCCAAAACCGTTTTGATAGCTCGTTTAAATCTACCATTGTTATGCGTGATGTGTCCAACACATCCCTATCATCTATTGAGATAGCCATTGATATACTACTTTGGCAATCATATCAATAACGATCTAAATTCTTGATAGGTGCAACAATTGGATGGACAATTTGATTTAAGATTTTTAACTATAAGGATGAACAAAGATTACTATGAACATAGCATCACATGCAATGAGCATAAAGAAAATAGCAAGGATAAAACACACATCCACGTAAAATCAAAATAAGTCGTGAAATAGCATGGCCCTTAGCATTAAGATCTCCATCATCATGCTTGGTTGTTCACCTAGCCACCTTGCTTGATTTGTTCACCTAGCCATCGTCTTCATCATTATGGATGCAACTCCTTACAACTTTTGATAATGAATTTTACATGAGGGTTTGAAGCATCACAAGTCGACACGCAGGTCGTTATACAATTTAAATAGCCTTATGGCTTAACACGGCACGCAGGCCATGTGGAAATTACATGCATCACATACACATAGGCCATACTATTTCACATAATTCCCTGCAAAAACGAGTTAAACAAAAGCAACCCTACGACTCTGGGGTCCGAGGCGGCGCCACAAGGGTCCAAGGGCGCAGCACTTCACAAGATGATGCAAGAGGCGGGCCCTAGATGTGGTAATCAGTCCCACCAGTGTTGAAACCTTAGCGGGTAGTACCGGGTTTAGATAGGCATTGGAAAGGCTTTGATATAATCACTCACCTTTGTGGTATATAGTTGTACCTTGTGCGTAAAGTGTATAACTGTTAGTGTTATGCCCTTGAGGCAATCATTTAGATGATTGTAACATGACTATGTTTATGAATAATATTATGATTATTGGTCCAATGAATGTATATCATTGTATTGATCAACAAGTATGTGACTTGCTTATGAAGCTCTTTACTTAATGATGTAATTCGATAAATATCTCTGATCGGATTTCATCGTATAGGACAACGATGAATAGATCAGCACATGTAGTGATCGATGATCATGCTTCATAGATCATGGGATATGGAGATATCATCTATACATTGTGGACGCATGTTGAAGAACATGGGTTAGATAGACCATAATGGGACACGGTGAGAATGTTTCATTCTTATGTGTCATCAGTGTATCTCATACCTAGTAGATGTATGATCCTTAGACTTGAGATTGTCATATTCCCTACATGTGTAATAGTTTTCCTTGGGGCTATCAAACACTACTTCCTAACCGGATAGTTATAAAGGTAGCTTTCATGTTTACTATGAAACGTGCAGAGGGAAGTGAGCAGTCAAGATGGAATTTGCCACTCCAATGAAACGGAGATACACTACAAGAATCAGGGAAAAATTCGTGGGCCAAAACCCACGAATTTAAGCTAAAACCGACGAATTTAATTTAAATTCGTGAGCAAACCGTCGAATTTAGTTCACGAATTTAACTCGATGAAATTAATTAATTAAATTCGTGGGTACCCACGAATTTAAGTTAAATTCGTGGGTTTCTGCCAAGCCCACGAATTTCATTGGGAATCTGAGTTAAATTCGTGGGTTTATTAAACTCACGAATTTAACAGATTAAATTCGTGGGTTTAATAAACCCAATTTAATTTAATCAGATTAAATTCGTACTAAATAACCCACGAATTTAATCTGTTAAATTCGTGGGTTTAATAAACCCACGAATTTATCAGTTATTTTTACAAATATATATATATATATATATATATATATATCCAAATGTATGTATTTTTATATATATATGTATCGCACTCAATACATATAACAACTAAAGAAGAAAAGAAAAGGCAAAAAGAAAATTGAAACTAAAAATTACTAAGCGAAGAATAAATAAGAAGGATCATCTATTTTGTTCAAATCTGATCAGAAACACTAACACAAAAGACAAACTCCACAATGAAGTTCAAGCGAACGAAGAATTAACAAACGAGACACCAAACCTATTACCAAGACTAAAATATGAAACCAACCTTTAACTCTTCAAACCGCTTAAAACTAAGTCTCCGAAATGTACAAAATTTCGGCATGACCTCTCTTGTAAATAGGACATCCACTCAGCAGACAAAAAAACATTTGTAGTTATAATATATATATATCAATCTCTCAAACCAGCAGGAGACATTCTAGCAGATCCTTAGATAATCCAATCACACATCCAACGGCAATTTGTAAACTACGCAATGACGTACAACACATTACAACCGCAATAGATACAATCCACATTCCATTAAAATAAGTCCATCACAATAGGTCGATCACAACGTATCCATCACAACAAGTTATAAAGTACAACAGTTATACACCAATCAAGCTCACAATGGAATTCATGCCTCGGGGTTGTTGGAGTTGTGGGCGCTACCACCACCGTCGTATTTGTTGAAGATGTCTTCTATGATGTCGCCGTTAGTACGTCTTTGGAGGGCGTGACCTAGAAACCTGCAAGTTCAAGATTAACTTAGGTTGTGCTACAAGTAACATTATGCTGATTCACATGAATATCAATATGAGAATATCAATAGTACTATTCAACCAAGACACAATATGACAGGTCAAGCTAAACAAGAATAGATACTATATATAAGAACTACACGTACGAGCTAGTCAAGATATGCTGCAATAATCATATGAACATCAATCTCATATTCAATGAAGCATCAAAGTAATACTCTCTAGTATTAACATAAGGCCAAGATTACAACTAAAATTATTTAATTCAACTTCCAAAGACCCCAATTGCATCACTGAGTATTCAAAAGATAACAAACAGTGAAAATAGTTCAAAGAAGCAATTAAGAGTTTTGGTAGTCATTTTAAGAGTTCAATATACAAAGTACAAATATAAAGCATTCTACAAGGATAAACAATCAGATTGTACATGGGCAAACAACACATTCTACAAGGATGCCATATAAAGCATTTAAAACATAAGTTTACAAATGAACAAGTTGTCTTAAGATAACTTTTCAATTCCAAGAAGTCAGCACAATATAAGGTTCGAAATCAAAAGTTATTGATGAAAGAAAAATCAAATAGCACGTAATGGGTTAATAATTTGGTAAACCATCACTTATCTACAGAGCACAAAGAATGAACTTTCATAAGCACACAAGTAAACCTTTTCAAGTATGAACATTGAGATGATTTGTGCAAGGTTTAAGAAAGAGTTGCCTAAATGTCCTAAAATCGACTAAGTTATGCATTTCAACAAAAATTATCACTTTTGCAACAGATTACATAGATTGATATTGTCGGGACCGAATATGCAAATCCGACCCTCTGTGTATTCAAAGACTAGTCCAGATCACGCTAGTGCACACACAGCCTCAACATTGATGAAATATCACAATCATACACAAATAAATAATAAACAAAGACTTCGCTTATTAATATAGAACTATTGAACGACCTTAAGGTCAAACTTACACTTATGCAGGCCTTGGTGGATTCAACTCAAATTAAATAAATAGCAATGGAATGAAGAACGCCGACGAATCCCATCAATATGCCACAGTAAACCGACAAGGTTCAACTCCTAGATATTCGCCCCTCGTGGAACTTCTCCTCCTTTGAAGTTGTAGTCTTCTCCTCAACTGATGATTTTGTTGATGGCAAGGGTGAGTACATAAGGCACTCAACAAGTTGTGCACAGAATACAATTCTAATATAACTATATGCAAGGCTTATTCCAAGGAATGGCTTATCATGGTTATTTTGCGATGAAAGACATTTGAGAACAATTACAGTAAATAGATTGTAAAGACAATAAAACAAATAAGCGTAATAAATAGATTCAAAGATTTCTCAAGTAAACCAAGTTCCAATCCTTAATCAAGTTCCAACTTACCATGGCAACCGGCCATCCATCCCAAGTTTTGTTTTGCAAAAGTCTAACCCATAACTGTAATTCCCGAGCATTGCTCAATACCACGAGCATGGCTATTCGAATAGTTTTACACTCTGCAGAGGTTATGCACTTTACCCACACGACATGATCGTCTCTTAGTGCCATGCAATTAACACACTTCCTTTGGTGTGTCGGCAGAGAGATCATGACAAAGCCTTTACAAAGCTCTGCCTTAACCCAAGATTACTACCACCGAGGTTTCAACACTGAAGGGTTAAACCACCACGACAGGGCCCCCCTCTTGCGCCATGTGAGTTAATCCGTACACCCGGGACTCACACCGCCAATGGTAGTACCAAGCTAAAACATTACTAATTAATCAGCAAGGCTGTCCCATTCCAGACATGTGGTTGCAAGAGAGACTCAGGTCAAAGGCTTGCAAGGTTAAGTCCTTAAAATGACCAAGGCAAGACTTCCACATACCCCTGCCAATCCTGGCCCACCTTGGCACACTGTCCCTTGCCACTTGCCCCAATCTAAATCATTACCACCCCAGTTGATTACCAAGCACCACGTGCCACCAACATTTCAATCTAGTTGTGTGACCTCCTCGCCACGACAACTTAATATCACTGTGTGACAACACATGACACACCAATTCATACACATTATTCCATATTCCATTAGTCAAGATTAAGTATCAACATTCGGACACATGTGATGACGTGGCATGGCTAAGCAATCTACGACAGTCTAACCAAATTTCATGTCGATTATCAATATTAACCAACTATTAATTAACCATCCTAGGGTGACAATTAGATCATGGCATACAATGGCAAGGTAGGGTATAGATCAAATTGGTATAATAGCTAATTCCCAATTTAATTTGAAACAATTGTATAATTGAAATAATATACAATAGGGTAAAACAAATATAGCAATTTTATAAACATGGGTTCAATATGATCAAAGCACAACTTGCCTGGCCCTTGCGATTTTTACTGTTCTTTACTCTTTATCTTTAATTCTTGATCTTCGATCTTCGATCTTTACCTTCTTGATCTTCAGCTCCTTAGAACAACTTCCGGACGATGCGTCTAACGATTAAAGAAGAAGCAAATACAAACCAACTCAAAAGATAAATCAAATAAAATCCAAATTGAGAACGGATAGTACTGGATCACGAAGGCTTAGATGAATTTAGGAACTTGAATGGATTAGATCAGATATTAGACAAAAGAGAACTGTAACATCCCAAAAATTGAAGTTTTGGAATGTTAGAAATCAAAGATGAACCATTTGCATTTCTTTGCATTAATTCCAGCTTAATTTGAATTTTCCATAAATGAAAGGATTTAATTTGGCTAAACCATTCATCAAGCTAAAGAATTTTTTTGAATTTTTGGGAATTTTTCTGTATTTTTGGGGATTTTTCTGAATTTATTTGATATTTATTTGAATTTATTTGATTTTATTCGAATTTCTGGATTTTTCTTAAATCGGAAAAATGATTCTATTTTCAAAAACCCTTTCGGGCCGAATCTTCCTCGGCCCATTCTTCTTCCGCGCCGCCCTCGCCCGCCTGCCGTCGCCGGCCTCCTCGCTCGCTCGCGCACGGCCCGCTTGGCCAAGTCACCCAGGCCACCATCGGCCGTCGGATCTGCGGCCGTGGACGGCTGCGATGCGGCCACGTCGCCGCGCCGCAAACCCTAACCTCCGCCGCCGCCGTTCGGAGTCCTCGCGCCGCACGTCTTTGAGTCCGTGTCGGACACGGTCTCCGAGGCTGCTATTTAAAGCGTCGTGCGCCTCCCGAGGATCGCCTCTCCGTGCCGCCCCTTTTGCCCCACCTCTCACCGCCCGAGACCCCGTCGTCGCTTCACTTGCGCTCGCCGGAGTTCCTCGCCTTGCCCGAGCTCTTCCGCCGCTTTTTCTTCGCATCCGGTTGGTCTCCGCCGTCCCCGATTGCATCCTCGAGTCGGCCGCGACCCCCTTTTTCCGATCTGCTCCGAGCACCGTGGCCGTTCAATCGCGTTTCTCCCGCGGGCCTTGTCTTCTTCTTCGTCTCCGATAAAACTCGCGCCGCCGCTCGCCGTCGTCTGGTTTCGCGCGATCGTGGCCGTCCGATCTTGCACCTGCGTCCCAGATGTGGCCACGTCCCCGCTGCTGCAGCCTCGCCCTTCGCCGCCCGATTAGGCCGTGTCACCGATGAGCGATGCGTGTGCGCCGCGTCAGTCGCTCGCGTGTTCGTCGCGTCAGCGTCACCCCTGCCGCCACGTCAGCCCGAAAGCCGACGCAAGCGTCGACGTGAGCCGTGCACCGGGTGCACGGTGAACCGAGCCGCGCTGTGGACCGAGTCCACCGTGAGCCGGCTGACGTCAGCGATTGCGCGATAAATCCTTTTCCAGTACAAAAATAAATCCAGAAATTCTGATTTTATGATTTTCTGTATTTTCTCTGAATTTAATCTTTCGGAGGCCCGTTCTCGCTCATACGAACTCCGATTGAGGCGATTCAAGTTTCTAAATTTTTCTAAAATCAAGATCTATCTTCCAGAGCCATTTATTTTCAGTTTTGAGCTGGTTTGAGTCTCTGTTTTGTATTTATATGGTTTCAATGCTTCTTTTCCGTGGACGCTAATTCGAGGAGCGAACGAAGACTTCAAGACCAAGATTCAAAGACTAGATCAGCAAGGCAAGTCGTAACCTTTGATCATATTGATCCTATGTTTGCAAAAGTAATTTACTTTATTAGAATTGAATGCTATTTTGTGTATCAATGTTTATTTAATGGGAGTAGATGTATACCTAGTTGATATTATGCCACCTTGATTGGTTGTATGCCATGTATCCATTGTTAAACCTAGGTTGGGACATTACTAGTTGGACATAATCATTATACCAACATTGGGTTATCGTAGCTATGCTTAGACATGCTTACATATACGTTGGGATTCATGTCACATGTTGAATAATGTTAATCTTGACTTAATGAGATATTGAATCGTGGCCGTTAGCCACTGTTGTAAAATTTGTTGTACCATGGCGGGGTTTGCCATTGGTCTTGGTTGAACGAATTGTTTTTCCTCGGGCAAGTGATCGTGAAGTAAAGGGGTGCTTTCTAGCATATTGGGATGTGGATGTCTTGCCTGAGACAACTTAAGGACTTAATCTTGTGCGCCATTGAACTGGCCTAACTGTACTACCACATGTCCGGAATGGGACAGACCTAGCCGATTAATTTGTAATGTCTAGCCTTGAGTACCGCCATTGGTGGTGTGGGTTCCGGATGGACGGGTAGATTCGCAAGGCGCAAGAGGGGCCCTAAAGGGCGAAACCTTAGCGGCAAAGACTGAAGTTTAGACAAAGGCATTGTAAAGGCTTTGTCATGATATCTCTGCGACACACCAAAGGAAGTGTGTTAAGATCGATTGCACAAAGAGATGTTCATGTCTTGTGGGTAAAGTTGTACATCTCTGCAGAGTGTAAAACTATTCGAATAGCCGCGTCCGCGGTCATGGACAAAGCCCGGGAATTTCACACGGGGTATAAAGTGTTTTCATGAATTGTGGAATGTGGTATTGTTGGGATGTGAACGGGGAGTTCACTGTCGTTTTGTTGTCTATCATTGATCTACCAGTTATTTATTATCTTTTCATAAATATGCTTTCAATCTATTTATTGTATTTCAATTCAAGCTGTTGCTTTCTGCAAATGAACTATATAGCCATCCTTGTCAAGCCGTGCATAAATATATTGCATCCATTCCCTACGGCTTGCTGAGTACCTTTGTACTCACGGCTTTATGCCCTTGTTGATCAGTTGCTGAAGGAGATAATGAATATCATGAGGAGGAATTCTATGAAGACTACGTGGATTAGGAAGGCGTTTCCCAGACGATTGCCTGTAGCTTGTCGAATGGTTCAAGTTATCTTTTCCGCTGCAATAGTATTTGTTTCTTAAGCCCTTAAGGCATAATGGTGTAAACATTGACCATAAGGTCGTTTGCTTTATTTAATAATACATTGCTTCTTCCTAGTTAATTCGTTGTATGGAATGGTATTTCATCTATGTTTCCACTATGTGCACTAGCGTGATCCTGGACTAGTGCAGTATACACAGAGGGTTTCGGATTTGCAAATCCGGGTCCCGACAAAGATGGTATCTGAGCCATATCGCTGTAGGTCGCTATCCTAGTTAGCATGGTCTTCAAAATTATTTTCTAAATCGAACCAACAAAATTGGTACTTAATAGTTTTTGTCTCCTCTCGTCTTATTCTTAGGTTCTTATTCCTCTCCTTTGCTGAAACCTTGATTTGAGTTTTAAATTGATCTTATCTCATGAAACTTCTCAAAGCCTCGAGTTTTCTGCAAGGAATCAAATCGAGGAAGTTGATGATCTAGCTGTCCAGAGTTTGCCGAGAAGACTACCATATAAGATAGTTTTGGGCTCAGCGATGTTTGAGCATGTTACCTCTTTCAGTTTAGTTACGTTTAGCCTGCGTATACTAAGATTTTCTTTGCTTGAGTGTCTGGTATGTTGTACACTTGCCCCAAGCACGGTGTTACAACCATACCTTTAATTGAAAAGCTTTATTTGTCTCGTTAATTTGAAGCCTTTCGGCTGTATCCTTTTGTCCCTGGGTATTACCTTCTCCCCTAGATGATCTTACCACTCGTCTACTGCTTTTCCCTCTTACCTATCAACCCTTGTGCTGCATCTCAGATGGTTGACACTCGTTCTGGAGCCGGTCGCAGTTCTCCAACGGATGCCAGTGCCAGTGCCAACACCAACTCCAACCCCAATGCACCACCGCCACCGCCAAAGAAGGATGATCGTAATATGGGACATTTTCTGGCAGCTCAGACTCAGCTAATGAATACAATGATGCAGAACATGAACAACATGATGAATCAGCAGAACCGGACTGCAGTTGCCCTAGCCAATCTGTTGAACCAGCAAAACCAAGCTGCTGCTGCACCTCCTCAAGCTCGTCTCCAGTCCAAGCTAGCAGAATTTATGAGGACTCGTCCGCCAACTTTCTCCAACTCTTCAGAACCATTGGACGCAGATGATTGGATCCGCTCCATTGAGAAGAAGCTTAAAATTGCCCAGTGCACCAATCGTGAGAAGGTTCTCTATGCCGCTCACCAGCTGGAGGGCACCGCCGCTGAATGGTGGGAGAACTACAATGCTGCCCATGATGACCATCAGACTATTACTTGGGCAGAGTTTTCCACTGCTTTCCGCCACTCTCATATCCCAGATGGCAAAGTTGAAATGAAGAAGAATGTGTTCCGAGAGCTTAAGCAGGAAGGAATGTCAGTGAGTGAATACCTCAATAAGTTCACTCAACTTGCTCGCTACGCACCCGAGGATGTAGCTACAGATGATGCTCGTAAGAAGAAGTTCAAGCATGGACTTAATCCAGGACTAAAGGTGCAAGTCATTGGCAATGACTATACAGATTTCTAGCATCTGGTAGATAAAGCAATGCTTATTGAGGAATCTCGTCGGGAATTGGAAGAATCCCGTAAAAGAAAGATGATGCAGCATGGAGCCACTCAGAGTCACCAGCAGAGAGTCAGAACAAATGCTCAACAGCCTGCTCATTTCACTCCTCCGAATGCATTTAGAACCCTGCACCAGCACCTCGCCCAGCTCCTCCCGGCAATCGCAACCTCAGCACCAACAGCAATCCACCTCAGAGGAACAGTAATCCAGCTGCAGGAGTCACATGTTTCAACTGTCATGAACTCGGTCATTATGCAAATAATTGCCCAAGAAAGCAAGCCGTGACGCCAGTCCGTTTCAACTTGGGATCTACGCCAGCCAAGACCCCTGCCCCTGGATCAGGACGTGGAGTGCCCCAGACTCCCAATCAAGCCACCAGGACTCCGCCGCCTGCTGGAAGAGGCCGTGTGAATCACGTCACCACCGAGGATGACCATGCGCACTGGACGTCATACTAGGTAAGCTCCTAGTCAACTCAAAGATCCGCCATGGTTTTGTTTGATTCGAGCTACGCATTCGCTTGTTTCTGAGTTTTGCTGCAAAGCATCAATTAAAGACAATGCCTCTTAAGACTGTTTTATTAGAGCAATCTCCTGGTTCTGATTTGAGTACGAACCAAGGCTGCCCCGAAGTTAAGATATTAATTGGAGGGGTAGAATTTCTAGCCAACCTTATTGTCCTAGACACCAAGTCCCTAGATGTGATCCTAGGAATGGATTGGCTTTCCAAGAACCAAGCAGTTTTGGATTGTGGGAATAGAGAGATCACCTTAACCAGTCCAGATGGAGCCAAGTTAAAAGTTCAAGCCGATTCAGATCAGTCAGAAGGGATTAAAGTTTGCAGTGCCAAAGGAATAAGTTTGGAAGATGTGCCAGTCGCCAGCGAATTTCCTGATGTGTTTCCAGATGAGTTGCCTGGAATTCCACCGGACCGAGATATAGAGTTCTTGATAGAACTAGTTCCTGGGAGGCCACCCATTTCCAAGAGACCTTATAGGATGCCTGCTAATGAGTTAGCCGAAGTAAAGAGACAGATCAAAGAGCTGCAAGATCAAGGTTTTGTTCGACCAAGTTCTTCACCATGGGGAGCGCCAGTTCTTCTAGTTGAAAAGAAAGATGGAACTCAGAGAATGTGTGTAGATTACCGCTCACTCAATGAGGTCACCATCAAGAATAAGTACCCTCTGCCAAGAATCGATGATTTGTTTGACCAACTTCAAGGAGCCGGAGTGTTCTCAAAGATTGATCTGAGATCAGGATATCACCAGTTGAAGATTCGTCAAGAGGATATACCCAAAACAGCTTTTGTTACTCGGTATGGACAGTATGAGTATACCGTGATGTCTTTTGGATTGACTAATGCCCCTGCCTACTTCATGACCTTGATGAATAAGGTATTCATGGAATATTTGGATAAGTTTGTTGTTGTTTTCATTGATGACATTTTAATCTACTCCAAAAGTGAGGAAGATCATGAGGATCACTTGCGTCAAATTTTAACGAAGCTGAGAGAGAATCAGCTATATGCAAAGTTTAGTAAATGTGAGTTCTGGATGAAAGAAGTTGCTTTCCTAGGACATGTCATATCAGGAGAAGGAGTCGCCGTTGACCCTGGTAAGGTACGAGATGTGCTACGTTGGGAGTCACCCAAGACGGTACCCTAAATCCGAAGTTTTCTTGGAATGGCGGGATATTATCGCCGTTTCATAGAAGGGTTTTCTAGAAAAGCTAGACCGCTCACTCAACTCTTAAAGAAAGAGAAGAAATTTGTTTCGACACCAGAGTGTGAGCAAAGTTTTCAAGAGTTAAAGAAGTGTTTGACAACTGCCCCAGTGCTTATTTTGCCAGATAATAGGAAGGATTTTGAGATATTCTGTGACGCATCCCGACAAGGACTCGGTTGTGTGCTAATGCAAGATAAGAAGGTTGTAGCGTATGCCTCGCGACAACTAAGGCCACATGAAGTTAACTATCCTACCCATGATTTGGAATTAGTAGCCGTAGTGCATGCTTTAAAGATTTGGCGTCACTTATCTCATTGGTAATCGTTGTGAGGTTTATACTGATCATAAGAGTTTGAAGTATATCTTTACCCAAGCCAACCTCAATATGAGACAAAGAAGATGGTTGGAATTGATCAAGGACTATGACATTGGGATTCATTATCATCCAGGCAAGGCCAATGTCGTAGCCGATGCTTTGAGTAGAAAGAGCTACTGCAATACTCTGATGATTAAGGAAAGTCAGCCAGCCCTTTATAAGGAATTTCAGAAGCTTAGTTTGGAATTGGTTCAGGAAGGGTATTTAGCTACTTTGGAAGTACGCCCTACGTTGGAAGATCAGATTCGAGAAGCACAGGTTGATGATACCGATATCAAGGAGATTAAGAGCAATATGAAGAAAGGAAATCCCCAAGTTTCACTGAAGATGAACAAGGTACTATTTGGTATGAGAAGCGTATTTGCGTACCAGATCAGAAAGAGCTTAAGGAGTTGATTCTCAAGGAAGCGCATGAGACTTTATACTCCATTCATCCTGGAAGTAACAAGATGTATCAAGACCTCAAGGAAAGGTATTGGTGGACTAGTATGAAGCGTGAGATTGCAGAGTATGTTGCACTTTGTGATGTCCGCGGAAGGTCAAGGCGAGCATCAAAGGCCAGCAGGATTGCTGCGACCATTGAAGATTCCGAATGGAAGTGGGAAGAAATTGGTATGGATTTCATTACCGGATTTCCTAAGACCCAAGCAGGTTATGACTCGATCTGGGTAATAGTGGATCGATTGACTAAGGTAGCTCACTTTATTCCAGTTAAGACTACCTGTGCAGGAGATAAATTAGCAGAATTATATATGTTAAGGATCGTCAGTCTTCACGGAGTGCCTAAGAAGATAGTGTCTGATTGAGGAATCCAATTTACCTCTCGTTTTTGGCAGAGTCTGCACGAAGCCATGGGAACTCATCTCAGATTCAGTACTGCCTATCACCCTCAAACAGATGGACAGACTGAGCGTGTGAATCAGATTCTTGAGGATATGTTAAGGGCTTGTGCCTTAACTTATGGTGCCAAGTGGGACAAGTGTTTGCCCTATGTAGAGTTTTCGTACAACAATAGTTATCAAGCCAGTTTGCAAATGTCGCCTTTTGAAGCCTTATATGGAAGAAAGTGCAGAACCCCTCTCAACTGGAAGGAGTCAGGAGAAAGACAATTGTTTGGTCCTCGCCATACCGCAAGAAGCCAAGAGCAAGTCCAATTAATTCGAGATGATTGAAGATAGCTCAAAGCGCATGTAAGAGTTATGCGATAATCGTCAAGAGATTTGAGTTTCGAACCCAATGATTATGTTTATCTCGAGTCACCCTCTCAAAGGAGTTAAGAGATTTCAAGTAAAAGGAAAGCTTGCCCCTAGATATGTGGGACCGTTCAAAATCTTGGAACGAAGAGGCGAGGTTGCCTACAAGTTAGAATTGCCTCGATCTTTTGCCTAATCCATGATGTGTTCCATGTATCGCAGCTTGAAGAAATGTCTCGTGTGCGGAGGAACAGATGCCATTGAAGCCATTGATCCGCAAGAGGATCTTACCTACAAGGAGCAACGGTGAAAATTTTGGATATCGCAGAGCGTATCACGAGAAGCAAGATCATCCGTTTTTGCAAGGTCCAGTGGAGCAATCATTCAGAAGAGGAAGCAACTTGGGAGCAAGAAGAGGATCTGAAGTCCGAGTTTCCCCACCTATTCCCTAGCCAGCCTGAATCTCGGGGTCGAGATTCCATTTAAGGGGGGGAGGTTTGTAACATCCCAAAAAATGAAGTTTTGGAATGTTAGAAATCAAAGATGAACCATTTGCATTTCTTTGAATTAATTCCAGCTTAATTTGAATTTTCCACAAATGAAAGGATTTAATTTGGCTAAACCATTCATCAAACTAAAGAATTTTTTTGAATTTTTGGGAAATTTTTTGTATTTTTGGGGATTTTTCTGAATTTATTTGATATTTATTTGAATTTATTTGATTTTATTCGAATTTCTGGATTTTTCTTAAATCGGAAAAATGATTCTATTTTCAAAAACCCTTTCGGGCCGAATCTTCCTTGGCCCATTCTTCTTCCGCGCCGCCTCGGCCCAACCCGCGTCGCCCGGGCCGCTCCCCTCGCTCGCTCGCTTGCGGCCCGATTGGCCCGGCCACGGCCGCATCCATCGCCGTCGGATCTGCGCGCGTGGACGGCGGGCTGCGATGCGACCCGCGTCGCCGTCGCCGCTCGGAGGCCTCGCGCCGCACGTCTTGGAGTCCGTGTCGGACACGGCCTTCGAGGCTGCTATTTAAAGCGCCGTGCGCCTCCCGAGGATCTCCTCTCTGCGCCGCCCCTTTTGCCCCACCTCTCACCGCCCGAGACCCCGTCGTCGCTTCGCTTGCGCTCGCCGGAGTTCCTCGCCTTGCCCGAGCTCTTCCGCCGCTTTTTCTTCGCCTCCGGTTGGTCTCCGCCGTCCCCGATTGCATCCTCGAGTCGGCCGCCACCCCCTTTTTCCGATCTGCTCCGAGCCGTGGCCGTTCAATCGCATTTCTGCCGCGGGCCTTGTCTTCTTCTTCGTCTCCGATAAACCTCGCGCCGCCGCTCGCCGTCGTCTGGTTTCGCGCGATCGTGGCCGTCCGATCTTGCACCTGCGTCCCAGATGTGGCCACGTCCCCGCTGCGCAGCCTCACCCTTGACCGCCCGATTTGGTCGTGCCACCGATGAGCGACGCGTGTGCGCCGCGTCGGCACCGCCAAGTGTTCGCCAGCGTCGGCGCCACCGCCGCCACGTCGGCCGAAGCCGACGCAGCGCCGACGTGAGCCGTGCACCGGTGCACGGTGAACGAGCCGCGCCGTGGACCGAGTCCACCGTGAGCGGTGGCGTCGCCGATGCGCCATAAATCCTTTTCGAGATAAAAATAAATCCGAAATTCGATTTTCGATTTTCTGTATTTTCTCTGAATTTAATCTTTCGAGGCCCGTTCTCGCTCATACGAACTCCGATTGAGGCGATTCAAGTTTCTAAATTTTTCTAAAATCAAGATCTATCTTCCAGAGCCATTTATTTTCAGTTTTGAGCTGGTTTGAGTCTCTGTTTTGTATTTATTTGGTTTCGTTGCTTCTTTTCCTGAGACGCTAATTCGAGGGAGCGAACGAAGACTTCGAAGACCAAGATTCAGCACTAGATCAGCAAGGCAAGTCGTAACCTTTGATCATATTGATCCTATGTTTGCAAAAGTAATTTACTTTATTACAATTGAATGGTATTTTGTGTATCAATGTTTATTTAATGGGAGTAGATGTATACCTAGTTGATATTATGCCACCTTGATTGGTTGTATGCCATGTATCCATTGTTAAACCTAGGTTGGGACATTACTAGTTGGACATAATCATTATACCAACATTGGGTTATCGTAGCTATGCTTAGACATGATTACATATACGTTGGGATTCATGTCACATGTTGAATAATGTTAATCTTGACTTAATGAGATATTGAATCGTGGCCGTTAGCCACTGTTGTAAAATTTGTTGTACCATGGCGGGGTTTGCCATTGGTCTTGGTTGAACGAATTGTTTTTCCTCGGGCAAGTGATCGTGAAGTAAAGGGGGTGCTTTCTAGCATATTGGGATGTGGATGTCTTGCCTGAGACAACTTAAGGACTTAATCTTGTGCGCCATTGAACTGGCCTAACTGCACTACCACATGTCCGGAATGGGACAGACCTAGGCGATTAATTTGTAATGTCTAGCCTTGAGTAATCGCCGGTTGGTGGTGTGGGTTCCGGATGGACGGGTAGATTCGCAAGGCGCAAGAGGGGGCCCTAAAGGGCGAAACCTTAGCGGGCAGTACCGAGTTTAGACAGTGCATTGTAAAGGCTTTGTCATGATATCTCTGCGACACACCAAAGGAAGTGTGTTAAGATCGATTGCACAAAGAGATGTTCATGTCTTGTGGGTAAAGTTGTACAACCTCTGCAGAGTGTAAAACTATTCGAATAGCCGCGTCCGCGGTCATGGACAAAGCCCGGGAATTTCACACGGGGTATAAAGTGTTTTCATGAATTGTGGAATGTGGTATTGTTGGGATGTGAACGGGGAGTTCACTGTCGTTTTGTTGTCTATCATTGATCTACCAGTTATTTATTATCTTTTCATAAATATGCTTTCAATCTATTTATTGTATTTCAATTCAAGCTGTTGCTTTCTGCAAAGGAACTATATAGCCATCCTTGTCAAGCCGTGCATAAATATATTGCATCCATTCCCTACGGCTTGCTGAGTACCTTTGTTGATCAGTTGCTGAAGGAGATAATGAATATCATGAGGAGGAATTCTATGAAGACTACGTGGATTAGGAAGGCGTTCCTCAGACGATTGCCTGTGGCATGTCAATTGGGTCAAGATATCTTTTCCGCTGCAATAGTATTTGTTTCTTAAGCCCTTAAGGCATAATGGTGTAAACATTGACCATAAGGTCGTTTGCTTTATTTAATAATACATTACTTCTTCCTAGTTAATTCGTTGTATGGAATGGTATTTCATCTATGTTTCCACTGTGTGAACTAGCGTGATCCTGGACTAGTGCAGTATACACAGAGGGTTTCAGATTTGCAAATCCGGGTCCCGACAAGAACGAACTTCCGGAATACACCAAAAAGGAAAAGACTGATAACTGAGAAAGAAAGAATAATATTCCAAAGAATATTTCTTCTGAAGTTATTATCTTGATTGGATAGACAATGACATATGGGCTCTCGATCTATAAACCGGGTCCATAAAGATACGTTAGTTTGCAATGAACTAAACTGATGCTTAATGATGACTTTTGCTGATTAAACAGATACACAGTCAAACACAAGCAAGATAGACTAATAGATTAGATATGGCACAAGGATGACATATGGCCAATGGTCTATCGACCAAGTCCACGAATGACTTCTATGTCAATGGCAGATTAGATTTCAAGAATAGGACATGGACAAGCGGGGTTGACATTCATGCGATTCGATTTGAGATCAGTCATACGTCGATCAAGATGCTTGACGATGACAAGGCAGCGAGGAAATGAAGACAAGGCTAAACTCATAGGTGATGGGGTTAGATTACAATAAGGCGATAGAGAGGATGATGATATTGCACTAGAGCTTTTGCGAGCATGCACACATGCGAAGATAGCGGTTAACGACAGTGACACTCATGCAAAGATGAGATGTCGATTGTCGATAAACGATATGGTAGCAAGGATATGATATGGCTCAGATTGATCTGCGAGTTGCGAGGTTTATATGACATGATGCATCATCAGCGACAGATTGGACACAAGGTTCAATTAGGGTTTGAGAGAAAGGACTCACGGATTGGTCCATTTGGCATAGGGATAGGATAGGTAGGGTTGGCTCTGCGATAAAAGATTACCAAGGGTGGCTAACCGAAACAAGATCTGATAATGAAAGGGCTAGATCGAAGACGACGGGTAGATTCTAGAATATGGCATTGATGGCAACCGAAGACATCACCACTTGTTGGTTCATACGGCATTCCCTGGCCCAATGACCTTGTTTATCGCACAAGAAACAATTCCATGGTGACCAAGTATCCCTGGTTCTTTGAGGCAAACGGACAGAGTTGACATGATTCTTCTTCATTTCGTCACGCGGCACAGCAAGTGCGGATGACAATCCTTCTCTTTTCGCTAACTTTTGAGCAATGACGGCTCGAAAATTCACTCACTGATGCCGAGTCACGTCGGTCACTATTGAATCCAATGGACATTGAGCTAGACAATGATCACGTCCTTCATAAAGATAACATGTAATGTTGCTCATAGGACATTCTTCAAGTAAATGGCTTCCTTCTCAGCTGGAACAATTGATTGCATGCTTATTAGCGGTGTGTCCTATTCCTCCACAACGGACGCATGCATGGTCTTCCGATTTGTTTGGTTGACAACACTTCAAGGAACAACATCCTGGTATGACATAGGGAAAAGGGGTTGTACACTTCTCGAACTTGCGATAGTCATACTAACATTTGACAAAGCAACGAATCACAAAAGTAGCGACTTAACTCCAACCAAGTGATTTCTTCCGTGTCCTCGTAGGTAGCACAATAGTTCTCCCACCACTCCAAGGCATCTCCTTCCAATCGACATGTGGCGAGGGAACCTTCTCTTCATCTTCACATTGCACCAAAGCCAGCTTCCCTTCTATGACGCGAAGCTAGATTTCTGCATCTTTGAGAGTGGCTGATCCACCAAACGTGGGTGGTTTGGTCCTCTTGAACAAGGCAAACTTTGACTGTGAATAGGTGGCTGTGACTGTGGTTGTAGGGGCATTGATTTTGGCACTGATAACATTCATCTGTTGTATCATTGTCTGCATGAGCTGGGTTTGAGCGGTGAATAACTGATCCAAATTCTGAATTGTCACTATCGGTACGGTGGACGGCTGTTGGTCACAATCTACTTTATTACTAACACCAGTAGTAGCAATCAGATCGACTTGAACTGCCTCAAAATCACTGTTGTTGTCGGTCCTTTCCATCTGTTGACCACTCCAGGGTTTAGTTAAGAGGGGAAAAGCAAAGATAAGGTTCAAGAATCCTAGTGCAGGGGAGCAGGTTTAACCCAATAACTTATACAAACATTATTAAAAACTTGGTATGGTTGCTTACAAAAGCCTAAAAGCTATACAACGCATACTGCACACCCAGCAACCAAGGAGAAAAAAAAACCAAATTAACCTAAGCACACAACAATCTATCGCCTAAAAGGGTAACACTTCTATCTTAGATCGACGCAACTCTTCACACATGAGTCTCAACGCCACCAAAGTACTAGTTCTTCTAACTTCTGGAACACGTCATCGATCCACTTCTTTTTCCTTGAGCTCGACGATTCCTGTCTTCACGATCTTTAGGATCAGCAGCAAGACACCTAGTACTTTCTCCTTAAGTGTGAAACATCGTTAACTACTTAGAACAACTCAGGTAAGATTTTTATTTAAACTAGTGGGAAAGAAGAATAATTTAAGCAAAAGGGGAAAGAATGGAAGAATAAGATAAGTCAAGAACTTATTATTCTTTCAAGTTAAATTTTCACATTTAGAAAATACTTTTGAAGCTCCTAAGGAACGGCCAAACTATCTAGGGTCAAGACCTACAGTCAGTATGGCTCTGATACCACCTCTGTCGGGACCCGAATATGCAAATCTGGACCCTCTGTGTATTCAGCACTAGTCCGGGATCAAGCTAGTGCACACAGTCTCAACATTGATGAAATATCACAATCATACACAGCAGAATAATAAACAAAGTCTTCATTTATTAATATAGAACTATTGAACGACCTTAAGGTCAAACTTACACTTGCGAGGCCTTGGTGGATTCAACTCAAATTAAATAAATAGCAGCGGAATGAAGAACGTCGATGAATCCCATCAATATGCCACAGGCAACTGACAAGGTTCAACTCCTAGATATTCGCCCCCTCGTGGAACTTCTCCTCCTTTGAAGTTGTAGTCTTCTCCTCAACTGATGATTTTGTTGATGGCAAGGGTGAGTACATAAGGCACTCAACAAGTTGTGCACAGAATACAATTCTAATATAACTATATGCAAGGCTTATTCCAAGGAATGGCTTATCATGGTTATTTTGCAAAAAAGCAAGATTTGAGAACAATTACAAGAAATAGATTGTAAAGACAATAAAACAAATAATCGTAATAAATAGATTCAAAGATTTCTCAAGTAAACCAAGTTCCAATCCTTAATCAAGTTCCAACTTACCATGGCAGCCGCCATCCATCCCAAGTTTTGTTTTGCAAAAGTTTAACCCTTAATCGTAATTGCGAGCATTGCTCAATACCATGAGCACGGCTATTCGAATAGTTTTACACTCTGCAGAGGTTATGCACTTTACCCACACGACATGATCGCTCTTAGTGCCATGCAATTAACACACTTCCTTTGGTGTGTCGGTAGAGAGATCATGACAAAGCCTTTACAAAGCTCGCTTAACCCAAGATTACCCACCGAGGTTTCAACATCAAGGGTTAAACCACCACGACAGGGCCCCCTCTTGCGCCATGTGAGTTAATCCGTACACCCGGACTCACACCGCCAATGGTAGTACCAAGCTAAAACATTACTAATTAATCACTAGGCTGTCCCATTCGAGACATGTGGTTGCAAGAGAGACTCAGTCAAAGGCTTGCAAGGTTAAGTCCTTAAAATGACCAAGACAAGACTTCCACATACCCCGCCAATCTCGCCCACCTTGGCACACCGCCCTTGCCACTTGCCCCAATCTAAATCATTTCCACCCCAGCTGATTACCAAGCACCACGTGCCACCAACATTTCAATCTAGTTGTGTGACCTCCTCGCCACGACAACTTAATATCACTGTGTGACAACACATGACACACCAATTCATACACATTATTCCATATTCCATTAGTCAAGATTAAGTATCAACATTCGGACACATGTGATGACGTGGCATGGCTAAGCAATCTACGACGGTCTAACCAAATTTCATGTCGATTATCAATATTACCCAACTATTAATTAACCATCCTTGGGTGACAATTAGATCATGGCATACAATGGCAAGGTAGGGTATAGATCAAATTGGTATAATAGCTAAGTCCCAATTTAATTTGAAACAATTGTATAATTGAAATAATATGCAATAGGGTAAAACAAATATAGTAATTTTATAAACATGGGTTCAATATGATCAAAGCACAACTTGCCTGGCCCTTGCGATTTTTACTGTTCTTTACTCTTTATCTTTAATTCTTGATCTTCGATCTTTACCTTCTTGATCTTCAGCTCCTTAGAATAACTTCCGGACGATGCGTCTAACGATTAAACAAGAAGCAAATACAAACCAACTCAAAAGATAAACCAAATAAAATCCAAATTGAGAACGGATAGTACTGGATCACGAAGGCTTAGATGAATTTAGGAACTTGAATGGATTAGATCAGATATTAGACAAAAGAGAACGAACTTCCGGAATACACCAAAAAGGAAAAGACTGATAACTGAGAAAGAAAGAATAATATTCCAAATAATATTTCTTCTGAAGTTATTATCTTGATTGGATAGACAATGACATATGGGCTCTCGATCTATAAACCGGGTCCATAAAGATACGTTAGTTTGCAATGAACTAAATCGATGCTTAATGATGACTTTTGTTGATTAAATGATACAGTCAAACAAAAGCAAGATAGACTAATAGATTAGATATGGCACAAGGATATGACATATGGCCAATGGTCTATCGACCAAGTCCACAAATGACTTCTAGGTCAATGGCGATTAGATTTCAAGAATAGGACATGGACAAGCGGGTTGACATTCATGCGATTCGATTTGAGATCACCATACGTCGATCAAGATGCTTGACGATGACAAGGCAATGAGGAAATGAAGACAAGGCTAAACTCATAGGTGATGGGGTTAGATTACAATAAGGCGATAGAGAGGATGATGATATTGCACTAGAGCTTTTAAGTAGCATGCACACATGCGAAGATAGCGGTTAACGATAGGACACTCATGCAAAGATGAGATGTCGATTGTCGTATAACGATATGGTAGCAAGGATATTATATGGCTCGTGATTGATCTGCGAGTTGCGAGGTTTATATGACATGATGCATCATCGGCGATTGGACACAAGGTTCAATTAGGGTTTGAGAGAAAGGACTCATGGATAGATCCATTTGGCATAGGGATAGGATAGGTAGGGTTGGCTCTACGATAAAAGATTACCAAGGGTGGCTAACCGAAACAAGATCCGATAATGAAAGGGCTAAATCGAAGACGACGGGTAGATTCTAGAATATGGCATTGATGGCAACCGAAGATCAAATGAACTCTAAAGATGGGCAAACCAGAGAATGATGGCCTACTGGACATTATGACACGACCAAAGCGAACTAAGATGGTTGGCGGCAAAAGACAAATACAGCAGACCGATTTAAAGGCGGCTAACGAATATAAAAATTTTCGGTGGATGGAACAGCAAAGGGGAAGTGAGCACCACATAGAACACGGCGAGACGATCTCAACGGTATAAGCGGATTTGGCGGCAACCCAATGGACAGATCACAAACTACGGATGAACGGCTGCTAAAGCTAATAAATCAAACGGTCATAACTATTAAAATAATGGATGAAACCTAACCAAAATTTACAGAGAGCTATCTGGGATCACTTGGCACAATATGACGTGAACGGATCTGAGTTTTACCTTCTGGATCAACGGGGAACGCACGACGAAATTTTCAGCTGACGACGCAAATCGATCGGGAAGATTGAATTTTCTGCAGCAATCCCTTGGACAAAACCTTGAGTTAGGGTGAGCACCAGGTAGAGGACATCAAGATGAGTCTACAGAATAAATTTCACGGTCAAACTTGCGAAAACGAAGGAGAACGGGCGACGGCAAGATTCGAGATTGGAACGGCCGTAACTTTTGATTTGCTTGGTGAAACAGCACCAAATTTGGTGGAGAGATAGATGGGACCATATGGCACGAGATGACGCAAGCAGATTTTAGAAAAACTCACCAGAATGACAGGGAACGCGATGCCAAGATCGGCCGGTGAGGGCGGCGCCCCGGAAGACGACGGCTGCGGTTTTTAGGGTTTGAGAGGTGCTCTGGGGATTAGGGTGCGTGGGAGGGTCTTAGGACACTTATATAGGCTAGGAGTCGTGCCATACAAGGAAACACGAAGAAAAATCGGATTTGGATTGAAAACGGATCGGATCGAACACCGCGCGCAATGAACAAAGATCGGGTGACGTGGCGATTCTCAAGCGCATCGGATGGAGATCGGAAGGCTGAGGTTAGCGATGATGTGGCGGTTCGAGCTACCACGTCGATTTAGCCCAATTTACGAATTAAAATAATTCCAGAAATTAAAATAATTCATTTAGAGCAATAAAAATACCAGAAAAATTCTAAAAAAATTCTAGAAAATATTTTAAGACATTTGGAGCTCGCATAAAATATTTTTAACCAAACTTTATTTAAAATTTTGCAGTATTTAATTAAATTTAACAAAAGGCTTAATTTAAATTAATTCCAAATAAATAGCAAACAAACTCCGAAAAATCTTTAAAAAATTACAGAAAATTCCTTGAAGTACAATGAACTCAAATAAAATTAAATTTATTTTAATTGAAGTTTATATTAGTCAAATTTAATTTATTTAGCATTAGAAAATTTCAGATTAAGCTTTATTAAAGAGAGAAAATCCGCGGGGATTTTTGGAAAGATGAACTAAACAAAAGATTTTTGAAAACCAAAATTTTGGGTTGTTACAGATATATACTAAAAGAATGAACTAGACACCAAATCTACTACGTCTACTAAAAGACCGAAACCAACCTTTTAACTCTTTAAAACCGGCTTAAAACTAAGTCATTGAAATGTACAAAATTTTGGCATGACCTCTCTAGTAAATAGGACATCCACTCAGTAGACAAAAAAGCATTTGCAGAAGGAGACATTCTAGCAGATCCTTAGATAATCCAATCACACATCCAATGGCAATTTGTAAACTACGTACGCAATGACCACCACCACCGCCGGCGCTGTTGAAGATATCTTCTATGAAGTCGTCGTTAGTACGTGCTGGAGAGCGTGACCCAGAAACCTTTAAGTTCAAGAATTGACAAACTTAGCTCGTGTCGCAAACTTAGAATGTTTTCGACATCCATACATGTGGTGTCGTCTGAGGTGGCTGCAGGGCCCACGGGTTGAAGTACATAGGCATTCCTTGGCCTGGCATAGGTGGTGGGTACATGTAGAACGGGTTTGGAGGCTGGGAGCCCTATAAGGCATAGACAGGTACATTATGCCACATATAAATCATTTATTCAAATTTTGAATAACGAATTGAACCGATCCGTCTTTACCGGTGGTGCCTCTCCTGTAGAAGGTGGCTGCATTTGTGGAGTGAACATGTAGAAAGGAGGAGGAGGCTAGGAGCTCTGTGGATCATAGTTTGTGACATGAAGTATACATAATAGAGTTTTTTGAAAATAAAGAATGCATGAGAATATCATATAACATGAGGTGCATCTCCTAGGGGTGGTGCCTGCATCCCAGTAGGGTTTATGAAGGACGTCGGGGGAGGCTGAGCACCCTGTGATGCTTCTCCTTGTGGTGGTGGCTGCATGTGCGGAGAAAACATGTAGAAGGGAGGTGGCTGGGAGCCCTATGACATAATAGTCCAGTTTGTGAATTCGTGATTTTATGAGCTAAGTGAATTAAAGAGTAATGAACTCAAGTATCTTTACCTGTGGAACAGGAGGGCGAAACACTGGCACGTTAGGTCCAAGAGATTGTGACAGTTGCTGCATATAGATTGTTTGTTAGATTTTAAGCACAAATGTAAACTTGAGCGTTTTGTTCAAAGTAGAGATTGTACCTGCAGATACATTTTCATGTATTCTCGAGTCTTCTCAAACCTGCGAGCTTCCTCTCGTGCTGACGAGACTCTTCTCGCTTGACGAGCCTCCTCTCGCACTTCACGAGCCTCCTCGTGCGCTTGTGCTTCCCGTGCGGACCTCGACGAGCGAGCACTCCCCTATGAGGAAACTGAGCCTCGTGGAGGACGATCGCAATCCACAACTCCATCCCCCATGGCCCACCTACAAACGATATATACTGAAATGTGACCATGCAATATTTTTTTCCTTAGTGGAGCGAAAACAAATAAAATCAGTTTTATTAACTAACCTCCCATGCTTTAGGCCCTCCAAAGATGGTACAACGCTCCACATCGACCAGGTGCGGCCCTCCAATCAACCTCCGCCCATGACGTTGTGTCATTTGTTATGCATATGATGCTCAGAAAAAAAGATTTTTGTGCTCCTGGATGTAAATTTGCACAAAACATATTGTGTCATTTATATTTACCATCCTCTCACTAGCCCCGCTGTCCGCACAACACATCCGGTTCTGTGGATCCTCGCCTTGGTGCCCCGGATGTAAACTTCCACAAAAGTGGGAGTACTCCCACTTTCACCTCCTACAATGCAAAGTTATAAACATAGTGACAAATTCACTAACAATTATAATACCGATACTTACCATGCGTTGTTCTAGGCCAATGTGTCCGCTCTGCTCGCACTTGTGCTTCCCAATCTACTTCTTCTGTTCCTCGATTTCTATTTGATTTTGTTGAAAATCCTCCCCAAAGACGCACATCCACCTCCAAGCCTCCATGTCCTTCATTATCCAATCGACCCACTCTGAGATACTCTTGTTCTGTCAGTGTATCCTCCTCGCCTCTGGTCCTCTTCTCATGTTCACCTTCTTCACCCTCTTGTAAAATTGATGACACCTTGAATGCGTGCATTGCTAAACGAATCTCCAACAACCTTTTGTGCATACTGCTGAAGACGCTTTTGGCCTTCTTCAAAGCGTTGTAATCGCCTTCGTTCTCAAGCGGAACCTCTCCGCATATAATCACACCTTTGTCAAATTGTACTTACATTTCAAGCAATACTCAAATAGAGTAAATACATAACGCAAACTCACCCGAAGCCAGCCCACATCGCGCCTCGACATGTTTGGTTGTCTTCGCCTCCTTCCACGCTCTCCTTCAACGCCCGATGCTTCCAGCCAGGGGCACGAATCTATCCTCACCGACTCAACCATGCCAGGTAGTAGTACCGCCAAGGGCTCCCAAAGACGGCGTTAACCTTTGTAATGTGGCCCGTCCCACCAACCCGGCTCTTTCCAGTACCTACAACAAAATACAAGACAAAGATGCATCAAAACAATAAGTTGTCACTTAGCTAATGCTAAAAGAGAAGATATAACTATTACCTGCTCCCGTGTACCTCTATCAACCTCCTATCCAATAATTAGTTCATAGACATTACAATGTAAATAATTAGTTCATAGACATTACCTCTATCAACCTCCTATCCAATAACTGGTTGCATCTCGGACGAACTGAGACGGTTTTACGAAACCTGAAATGCAAATAATTAGTTCATAGACATTACAATGTAAATATGGAGATTAAATGATAATCCAATACTACACATATACCTGATGGTACCCGAAGAAGACCCGCCCTCTTCAATCGGCTCTAAGGTCGCCTCCAACTCGTGATCTGCCACGCTTTGGCCTCGGCGTCAGATCAGATCTGCTGCCCCACCGCCACCACCCCAACGACCTCCTCGTCGTCCGCCTCGCCCATGTCGCCATGGTCACATCCCAACCGCCTCCTCTCGCAACCCCTACCGCCTCGCCCTCCCGTGGCTGCTCCGCGCTTTGTTCTCGTGCTCGCCATCGAAGCACCTCTGAGCTGCTCTCGCCATTGCCTAATCTGCGCCGCCTCAAAGAATATATGGCTGCCGGCCGCCGAGTCGACCAATGTAACCCTTGCTCTCGACCTTCCGGAGGACGACCACCGAACTTGCCTTTAAGCTTGTCAACTGATGCCCGAACATACTCATCTGCTCAAATTTGACAAGAGTTAGTATCTGAGTTTACAAATAATTTTCAGTAACTTGCACAAAAGAATGAGACAACTATAACATGTAAAAAATGAAGGAGACAACAATGACTTGTAGAAATGAACGAGGCAACAATAATCTTACAAAATATACATATCAAAAGTCGTCGGCGTCAGAATCTGCTTCTGCGACTCGTATTTCATTGAGACGTGCTTGAAGACGTGCAATTCTTACTGACTTTTGAGGGCGTTTCCGTGACGGGCCGGGCTCATCTGTTATTACGTCTGTGGCATCGGTAGGTAATTGATCGAGTCCTGCCCCGTCGGAGACAAGGAAAGAATCCCCCGTAGCTTCTTCTTGATATACATCACCCACATCATCCTCTACGTTACTTGCCACATACGAAACATCCCCAGGAGGATATACTTCAGGGTTAACTTTAAATACAACCCACCAAGCCTTCAAGCTACGGTGAGGATAGCTCAGGTAGTACACCTACTCAACCTGATGTGCAAGCACGATGTTATTGATATGACCCTGAAGCCGCGAACTGTGCTTCACCTCCACCATCCCAAAGTCATCGACACGTGTGCCGTTGTGTGGATCGAACCAATGGCAATCAAAAAACACAACCTTCAGTTCTTTGCCACCCCCAAAGGTATACTCAATTATGTTTTGTACAACACCGTAGTAGTCTAATATATCGCCGCTGGAATTGGATGATGTTGTGACTACTCCGCTGTTTGAAGTGGCCGCAAGTGGATGGCTAGCTTCTAATTTCACTGTTCGAAAACAGAACCTGTTCACATCACAGCGACTATAGCTCCTTGCCGTCACATCACCATGTGAGAGCTGTCGGAGATCCTCAGGGACGGAGGCATCACGCATACACTATATAGCAACATTCATCACTGTTAGTCTAATATTAAGTTACTACAACAATTTATTTTAGGAAAATGAATAAATAGTCAAATTACATGCTGACGGAACCATTGCACGAAGCTTGGGCCGCCTTTCAACCCATCACGACGTAGGTTATCCAATTGCTTAGTTGTGGGTTGTCCAGTTGACTTCCAATTTTCTTTGTCAAATACTCTGCGTCATTTATTCTCGGGTTAAAAAGGACACTACACTGAAATGTTGAAAACATAATTCAGAAAGTCACTTACTCAAAATATTTTTCAACTTCTACCATGTTAGTGAACATGTAAAGCATGGCCATGTTCCACTCATACTCAACATGGTGTGCAGTGTACGACCCAACAGGTTGACCCTTGCATTGAAAAAGCTTAAGTTCGCTCAACGGTTCTTCTTCCGCGGCATGGTACCGATTCTTACGGACATTCACGTTGTGCTTGAGTGCGAAATACTTTGTTGAGAAGTTTGTGATCTCTTTACTTGCATAAGCCTCTGCGATACACCCCTCTACCCTTGCCTTGTTGCGCACTGTAGCTCTAAGCTTTTTCTACTCCCTTTCCTGACTATACATCCATCTGAACTACGCAGGACCACCAACCTTCGCTTCCCAAGGTAGATGCACCAGCAGATGTTGCATCACATTCATAAAACCAGGTGGGAAAGTTTTTTCCAACTTGCATACAAGCAATGGAATTCCCTTCTCTAACTTCGCATCAACGCCTTAGAGATTTCCTTACCGCATATCCGCCTATAGAAGTAATCGAGCTCGCTAACATCCTCCACAACTCATTATCAATATAGCCACGAAACATTACGAACAAGTCTTTCCATGATAATATGGTAATCATGACTCTTTAGCCCGTTTAGCTTACGGTCTTGACATTCACGGCCCGCTTTATGTTAGATGCATAGCGATCAGAAACTTTCGAGTTTTCAACCACCTCAAAATCATTTACGGTCTTACGGCTTCACACAGTATGGAGCTCGTGGCCGGCTCTCATTTCCATTTAAACCAACTTTAACCTCGAGCCACGGCCTAGCACAATGATCACCCATGTCTTTCCTAGCACTCACGTTATCCTTTGTTTTGTCGGTTACATCAAACACCATGCTTATGATGCTTTCTGCCACATTGCGCTCTTGGTGCATCAAATCTATGTTATGCGGCAGAATCAAAGCTTTCGCGTAAGGCAGCTCCCAAAGAAAAGAAATATGAGTCCAGTTGTGCTCCTTTCCATAGCCAGTGAAACCCACTTCCGTAGATCGTACAAGCCGACTATGCCATTCAGCTATCTCCTCTCCTGTGAGTCGCTTCGGCGGCCCTTTTTTAACTTTCTGTCCTTTTCGAAATGCTTTGGCGTCGTTCCTAAAAGGGTGCCTCACCGGAAGCCATCGTCGATGGCAATCGAAGAATGTGATCTTTTTACCGTGCGTGAGCCTGAATGCATCAGAGTCAGCCATACAAATTGGACAACACAGGCGACCATGAACACACCAGCCGGCCCAAATGCCATATGCCAACAAATCATGGACCGACCACAGGTATGCGGCTCGTAAGGTAAATTCTCTGCCACCAACGCTGTCGTATGCCTTTTCCCCTCGCCACAACTTCTTCAGCTCATCAATTAAGGGCCGCATGAACAAATTGAGATCCTTCCCTGGATGCTTAGGACACGAATGACAAGAGCAAGGAATATGAACCCCTCTTTCAAGCAAATCTCAGGTGGAAGATTGTATGGCATGATGAAGACCGCCAACAAGAGTAGGGGCTAGCGCTTGTCGAAAGGTGTGAAACCGTCAGTGAACAAACCAAGATGGACACTCCTAGGGTCGCTTGCAAATGCAGGATCGAATCGGTCCAATGCACGCCATGCCTCGCCATCGACGGATGCACCATCATATCCGGTCTTGGTCCTCACGCTTACCTTCTTTGTGCCACCGCATATGTTTCGCTGTTTCTTTTGACATGTACAGCTGTTTAAGCCTATCCGTGATCGGCATGTACCGAAGCTGTTTAGTCGCGACCTTTGTAGTCACTGATACCCCTTCCTCATCTACCACCTCAATGAATCTGCACTTACCGCAATGCATACAATGGGTATCCTTGTCATGATCCTTCCAGAACAGCATGCAATTATTCTCGCACACATCAATCTTCTCGTAATTCATCCCAAGGCCGGCCATCAACTTTTTCGATTGGTACAAATCCTTTGGCATCTTGTGGTTAGGCGGAAGGACATCATTCATTAGTTCAAGCAAAGCGTTGAAGCATTTGTTCGAAAAGTTGAACTTCGACTTCATTGACATAAGCCGTGTGACCGCCTGCAGGACGGTCACATTGGTCAAGTCATGCAGCTTCTCGTCCGAGGCGTCAAGTAGCCTATAGAATTCCTTAAACTCCTCCGGCTATGACCCTTCCCCGGAGTTAAATTGATCCCCGCCAAGATCATCCAAAGATTCTTCCATCCGGTCGTGATCCTCCACATGGTCCAAAGATCTCTTCCATCTCAATGGCACGCCTCGCGGCCTCTCCATGACGGTGCCACACCAAATAGTTAGGCATGAACCCGTTTTTGCAATTTTGATATCGCACTATATCCTTCTTTGTAGTAGCTGTTATTCTCGCAGAGAGTACACGGCAATACACATATTCAGCTCCTCCAAATAATGCTTGCTTCAAGAAAGCATCGTGATCGCCCCATTCCTTGAGTGCCCCCATCACTCCTCCATCCGTCATACATCGCCTTCGATCATCACCCATTATCAAAGCTAAACAAATGAAACAATATCAACGCATTTACCGCGCCTTAGGTGACAAAGACAACCCTATTAGGAAAGATGTGTTCTAAACCCACCCAAGAATGGAGGTTATTGCATGCGACTGTGACGTGCGCTCTGAATCGAACGAATTTCTCAAAGATAACCCCGCTGTTCTACAAACACACGCCTGATGCTGGTGTGTCGGAGAACAACAGGGTTATGTGGCCGAAATCATGTTCGGATCGCTCGCACGTCACAGGCCCTATGCAACAACCAACATTCTCAGTCATCCAAAATACGCTTGGATACTGCGAACCGCCACCTCACAAGCAAATGTGAGATGTGCCGTTCCCGAATGGGTGACGCTTATGCTCTCTCTTGCTCGACACAAACCCTAAACTCTAACGTTATATACAACGCAGCGAAAATAAATATATATATATCATATGCGTGAATATAAAATGAGATGAAATAACTTTAAACGAATATAAAAGAGATGAAATATACCTTCTCCAACGCCGGTGGGGCGCGCGGAGGGTCCGGGAGGCGGGTGGCGCCAGCCGACGGCGGGCGGCACCGGCAGGTGGCGCCGGCGATGGCGCGGCGTGGCGCGGCGGGCGGACAAGCGGCGGGCGGGCGGCGCCGGCCGCCGGGCGGGCGGGCGGTGGCACGGCGGGAGGGCGGCCGGGCGGCGGCGCGCAGCGGGCAGCGGGCGATGGCGCGGTGGCGGCGGCCGGCGTCGCGGCGGGGGCGTCTGGCCGCGGCCGGGGCGGGGCGGCGCCGGGCGGAGGGCGGCGGGCGGCGGGCGGCGGCGGCCGGCGGCGGCGGCGGCGGCGAGCAGCGAGGCGACAGCCGGCGAGGGGGCGGAGGGCGGCGCAGCAAAGCGCGGCGGCGGCGGCGGCGGCGGGCGCCGGCCGGGCGGGTCTCGGCGGCCGACCGGCAGCCGGCGCCGGGGGGGTGGTGGGCGGTGGCTCGGGTGGCCGAGTGGTGCAACGCAGCAGGGGCGGGCCGGCGCTGGGGGGGCGGGTGGGCGATGGCGAGGCGGTAGCGGGGCGGGGGGCGGGGCGGGGTGGAGCACGGCAAGGCGCGCGTGGCGGGGAGGCGATGTCGGTTGGGCACGTGTGTGGGCCCGTAGGGTTTTTTTGGCCGCACTTAAATTCGTGGGAATGACCGAGCCCACGAATTTAAAAGTTTAAATTCGTGGGTAATTTTTTGCCCACGAATTTAAATTTTGAAATTCGTGGGTAACTTCTGGCCCTCGAATTTAAACGATTAAATTCGTGGGTATTATTTGAGCCCACGAATTTAAATAAATAAATTCGTGGGTTTCATTTTGGCCCAAGAATTTAATTAAAAACGTGGGTTTTATACAAACCGACGAATTTATATAAATAAATTCGTGGGTTTTTTTTTTGGCCCACGAATTTAAAAAACCCACGAATTTTTTTCTCGTTCTTGTAGTGATATATGTCAAGGCCACTCGTGTGATATGATTAAGGAAGTGCATGGCCATGCCTTGATTGAGGAGTCAATCACAACTTATTAATATATCACGGATACGAGAGATGGATTGAATCATCAAAGGATGACATGCTTCTCGCCTTGAGATCAATCTTCATATACTTGGCAAAGGGATTATTGCATGAGTACTTTTGATAGGTTCTGTCCGATTTGATCATAGTATGTTTGGGAGTTGGCATACTTTGCAAGAAGCCGCTACCAACTATTGGATTGAAAAGGAGTTTCCGAATCCTTGTCCAAACGTACGTGAACCTGCAGGGTCACACACTTAATGGGCTAGGACGCATTAATTTGGATTGGATCCGTAATTAATGAACCTCGTGGGCTTAGCACGCTGATGGGCCCTAGTTTAGGGTTTCATCTTGTGGCTATATAAGGAGGGGTGAGGGAGGGCGCAGGGTGTGCTTTCCCACGGTTTAGGAGTGATTCACTGAAAACCCTAGCCTACTCCTCTCGCTGCCCCTGCCGAGCGACCAGGTTCTTGCACACCGACGCACGGCGTTCCATCTCTGGACGTGTGGACTACTGCGGTGATGCTGCTACGACTGCGGCGTGGGAGGACGATCCACTACATCGACGTAACGACTGCGCGTCCTGTGGTAATCTTATCTATGATCCCCTTCTTGCGAGTAGCTTTCTGGTTACGCGGTAGGTTTTTTTTTGTGCTAGCGTAGCATACCACGTTCCTCTTCAGTGGTATGAGAGCCATCTCGTATAGTTTTGTGATCTGGATGTTGCACATATGATGTGTAAGGTTAGTAGGTTGGATCTATTACATGTTCAGCCAGTTCATGTGATGAATTGGTGACGGCAGCCATCGATGAGATCGATTGGTTTTGGGTTTGAGGAAAGTGCAAACCGACTCAATCTTGATTTGGGTGAGTCCGTTCATGGTACGACTTACCCTTACCGGTCGGGTTACCGCCATAATGGTTTCTAAAACGTATCCATATGGGACCAAGCCAATCAGATTGAGTTGGATTGGGTCAATCTGGTTGATCCATGGTAAGCGCAAATAGATTCAATATTGATTTGGGTGAGTCCGTTCATGGTACGACGTTACACTTACCGGTCGGGTTACCGCCATCAGGGTTTCTGAAACGTATCCATATGGGACCAAGCAAATCATGTTAGATCGGATTGGGTCAATCTGGTTGATCCGTGGAAGTTTTGAGGGTGTTTTCCCATGTCAGAAGACCGCCACTGTGGACTCTCGCCTTGGACCGCCAGGCGCCGCCTCTCGGACCCGCCACGATCGGCCAGGATACCTGCAGGGCGCTGCCCTCGGACCCTGAGTCGTGAGGGTTGCTTTTGTTTAACTCGTTTTTGCAGGGAATTATGTGAAATAGTATGGCCTATGTGTATGTGATGCATGTAATTTCCACATGGCCTGCGTGCCGTGTCAAGCCATAAGGCTATTTAAATTGTATAACGACCTGCGTGTCGACTTGTGATGCTTCAAACCCTCATGTAAAATTCATTATCAAAAGTTGTAAGGAGTTGCATCCATAATGATGAAGACGATGGTATCGAGCAAGATGGCTAGGTGAACAAATCAAGCAAGGTGGCTAGGTGAACAAACAAGCATGATGATGGAGATCTTAATGCTAAGGGCCATGCTATTTCACACCTTATTTTGATTTTCTGTGGATGTGTGTTTAATCCTTGCTATTTTCTTTATGCTCATTGCATGTGATGCCATTTTCTTAGTAATCTTTGTTCTTCCCTATAGTTAAAAATTTTAAATCAAATTGTCCATCCAATTGTTGCACCTATCAAGAATTTAGATCGTTATTGATATGACTACCAAAGTAGTATATCAATGGCTATCTCAATAGATGATAGGGATGTGTTGGACACATCACACATAACAATGGTAGATTTAATCAAGCTATCAAAACGGTTTTGGGCTTGAGGACATAAGTGGTTGGGATTTGATTTCAGTAATGAAGGAACCTATACAAGACAAGTGGTGTCTAGGAAAACACACATGAGGCAGGTTTCTTAATTGGCACCCGAATACGGGAAGTGCTCCCTCCCTCATGTGAGCCCTTGGGGCAGGTTGACCTGGCCATGAGTCAAGTTGATGGAGGCATTCATTACTTGTTTTCATACTCAACAAACAAGAGTTACATATGATGTAATTAGCAAAGGTGTTGCTTACCTATGTCATTAAATTTCTAGCAGTGATGCCAAAGCTCACTAGTGTTTGATGAATATGGATCTTGAATATTCATTATGTGTCTATAAAAGGGACATAAAATAGGAGTGTCTTTAATTAAAAGGTTTAATAAAAGTTTACATAAACATAGTGCTTAGAATCTTTGCATGTTTTTGTTGTAGTTCAATGGCACCTTCTCCTACTCCTGCTACACCTGGTTTTGCTTTGAGATCGGTTTTGGAAAGGGAAAAACTGAATGGAACTAATTTTGTTGATTGGTATCGCAACCTGAGAATTGTTCTCAAGCATGAAAAGAAGGACTATGTTCTAGAGAATCCAATTCCTGATGAACCAAATTAAAATGCATTTCGGAATTTGAAGGTTGAATATGAAAAGCATGTTAATGCTTCAGAGAGTCACTGTCTCATGCTAGTCACCATGGACTCTGAGCTCCAAAAGCAATATGACGACCAGGATGCTTACAATATGATTGTAGGCTTGAAAGGCATGTTTGGGAATCAAGCAAGAGCTGAGAGGTATGGTATCTCAAAGCTTTTATTTGCTTGTAAGCTGGCTGAAGGCAGTCCGGTCAGTCCTCATGTGATCAAGATGATTGGTTACATTGGGAGATTGGAAAAACTTGAGTTTCCCCTTAGCCTCGGTTTGGCCACAGATGTTATTCTCCAGTCTCTGCCTCAGAGCTTTGAGCCATTCATTATGAATTTTCATATGAATAGCATGGAGAAAAGCCTAACCGAGCTACATGGGATGCTCAAGACTGCCAAGGAAAGCATTAAGAAAAAACCCAATCATGTGATGATGGTTCAGAAAACAACTGCTTTCAAAAAGAGGAAGGCTAAGGCTGGGGGAACGGGAAAGAGCAAGGGCAAGGGCAAGGGCAAGGCTCAAGATGAGATCGCGAACCTCAAAACTAAGCTTCAGAAGTTTAAAGTTGGCCCTCAACCTGATACCCAATGCTTCTATTGCAAGAAATCAGGGCATTGGAAACGGAACTGCGAAAAGTACCTGGCAGATAAGAAGAATGGAAATGTGATTTCCACTTCAGGTATTAATGTTATAGAAATTAATCTTGCTACTTCTTCACTCAGCTCATGGGTATATGATTCCGGTTCGGTTGCTCACATATGCAATTCGTTGCGGGGCTGATAAAGAGTAGAGACTTGGCAAAAGGAGAAGTGGATCTTCGTGGGAATAAAGCAAGAGTTGTTTGGTCTTGCTGCTGGCACATACCCATTGCATTTGACTTGAGATTAGTTTTAGAACTCAATAATTGTTATTTTGTTCCATCTTTGAGTAGAAACATTATTTCATCTTCTTGTTTGGAACATGAAGGTTATGATTTCAGAATAAAGAACTTTGTTTGTTCGATATTTTTGAATGATATATATTATGGTCGTTGCCCCATGGTGGATGGGTTGTACGTCCTTGAACTCGAAGAAAAACCTGTCTATAATATTAATGTAAAAAGGCATTGGCCTAATGATTTGAACCCTACCTTTTTATGGCATTGTCGCTTAGGTCATATAAATGAGAAGCGCATGAAGAAGCTCCATGGTGATGGACTTCTAACCTCATTTGATTTTGAATCATTTGAAACATGTGAATCTTGTTTACTTGGCAAGATGACAAAAGCCCCTTTCATAGGTTTTAGTGAGAGAGCAAGTGAATTATTGGCCCTAGTACATACAGATGTATGTGGACCAATGAGCTCGACTGCTAGGGGTGGGTTTCAGTACTTTGTAACTTTTACCGATGACTTCAGTAGATATGGATATATCTATTTAATGAGGCATAAATCTGAAACTTTTGAAAGGTTCAAAGAGTTTCAGAACGAAGTACAAAATCAACTTGGCAAAACAATAAAACACTTACGATCCGATCATGGTGGCGAATACTTGAGCCAAGAGTTTGGTGATCATCTAAAGCAATGTGGAATCGTTCCGCAACTTACTCCGCTAGGAACGCCTCAATGGAATGGCGTGTCCGAACGACGTAACCGAACTTTATTAGATATGGTTCGGTCAATGATCAGCCAAACAGATCTGCCATTATCCTTCTGGGGTTTTGCTCTAGAGACAGCTGCATTCACTTTGAATAGGGTCCCATCAAAATCCGTTGAGAAGATGCCATATGAGATATGGACTGGGAGAAGACCCATGTTGTCATTTCTCAAGATATAGGGATGTGAGGCTTATGTAAAACATTTACAATCAGATAAACTTGCACCTAAATCAGAAAAATGCTTTTTTGTGGGCTATCCTAAATAAACAAAAGGATATTACTTTTACAAAAGAAACGAGAACAAAGTTTTTGTTGCTCGAAATGGTGTCTTTTTGGAGAAAGAGTTTCTTTCAAAAGAAATCAGTAGGAGTGATGTGTATCTTGATGAAGTTCGAGAATCACATGAATATGTTCAAGCTACCACTGAAGCTTCACAAGATGTAAAAAGTGTTGTACAACCCGTGGAAGAGACTCCAGCCCCACGTAGGTCGGGGAGGCCACGTCATGTACCTATAAGATATGGGAATGACATATTATTGTTGGACAATGATGAGCCCACGACTTATGAAGAAGCAATGATGGACCCAAACTCCGAAAAATGGCTTGAAGCCATGAGATCCGAAATTCAATCCATGCATGACAATCAAGTTTGGAACTTGGTCGACTCTCTTGATGGTGTAAAAACCATTGAGTGCAAATGGATTTTCAAGAAAAAGATAGACGTAGATGGAAATGTTCAGATCTATAAGGCACGGTTGGTGGCAAAGGGTTTCAAACAAGTTCAAGGAGTTGACTATGATGAAACTTTCTCACCGTAGCCATGCTCAAGTCATCAGGATCATTTTAGCTATTCTTGCATATTTTGATTATGAAATATGGCAGATGGATGTCAAAACAGCCTTCTTTAATGGGAATCTTTCTGAGGATGTATACATGATACAACCTGAAGGTTTTGTTGATCCTAAATATGCTAAAAGGGTATGCAAGCTTCAAAGATCCATTTATGGGTTAAAGCAAGCATCTTGGAGTTGGAACATTCGTTTTGATGAAGTAGTCAAAGGTTTTGACTTTATCAAAAATGAAGAAGAGCCTTGTGTTTACAAGAAGGCTAGTGGGAGTGCACTTGTATTTCTGATTTTGTATGTGGATGACATATTATTGATCGGGAATGACATTCCTATGCTTGAAGATGTTAAGACTTCATTGAAAAGGAGTTTCTCAATGAAGGACTTGGGAGAAGCATGCTATATCTTGGGCATAAAAATCTATAGAGATAGGTCAAAAAGGTTAATTGGATTAAGTCAGGAAACGTACATTGACAAGATGTTGAAAAGGTTCAATATGCATGAATCCAAGAGAGGTTTCATGCCAATGTCACATGGCATTAGTCTCTGCAAGAATCAGTGTCCTTCGACTTCTGATGAGCAAGATTCCATATGCTTCAGCTATTGGGTCTATTATGTATGCCATGATCTGTACACGCCCAGATGTCTCATATGCTCTAAGTGTCACGAGCAGATACCAAGCGGATCCTGGTGATGGTCATTGGATAGCCGTAAAAAATATCTTAAAGTACTTGAGAAGAACTAACGGTATGTTCCTTGTTTTTGGAGGTGAGGAAGATCTGGTTGCAAAGGGTTACACCGATGCAAGCTTCCAAACTGACAAAGATGATTTTCGATCGCAATCCGGGTTTGTGTTTACACTTAATGGAGGAGCGATGGTGGAAGAGTTCCAAGCAAAACACGGTGGCCGACTCTCTGACGAGCGGAGTACATTGAGGCTTGGAGGCCGCGAAGGAAGCCGTGTGGATTAAGAAGTTTATCACGAGCTTGGTGTGGTCGCTAGTGCCTCTAGTCCAATGGACATCTATTGTGATAATAGTGGTGCCATTGCACAAGCAAAAGAGCCTAGATCACATCAGAAGTCTAAACACATACTCCGTCGCTTTCACCTTATTCGCGAGATTGTGGATAGAGGTGACGTGAGAATATGCAAAGTACATACGGAAGCCAATGTGGCCGATCCGTTGACAAAGCCACTGCCACAGCCTAAGCATGAGGCGCACACAAGGTCTATTGGTATTAGATACTTAATTGATTGACTCAAGTGCAAGTGGGAGATTGTTAGTGTTATGCCCTTGAGGCAATCATTTAGATGATTGTAACATGACTATGTTTATGAATAATATTATGATTATTGGTCCAATGAATGTATATCATTGTATTGATCAACAAGTATGTGACTTGCTTATGAAGCTCTTTACTTAATGATGTAATTCGATAAATATCTCTGATCGGATTTCATCGTATAGGACAACGATGAATAGATCAGCACATGTAGTGATCGATGATCATGCTTCATAGATCATGGGATATGGAGATATCATCTATACATTGTGGACGCATGTTGAAGAACATGGGTTAGATAGACCATAAATGGGACAACTGCGAGAATGTTTCATTCTTATGTGTCATCAGTGTATCTCATACCTAGTAGATGTATAATCCTTAGACTTGAGATTGTCATATTCCCTACATGTGTAATAGTTTTCCTTGGGGCTATCAAATACTACTTCCTAACCGGATAGTTATAAAGGTAGCTTTCATGTTTACTATGAAGCGTGCGAGAGAAATAAGCAATCAAGATGGAATTTGCCACTCCAATGAAACGGAGATGTATGACAAGGCCACTCGTGTGATATGATTAAGGAAGTGCATGGCCATGCCTTGATTGAGGAGTCAATCACAACTTATTAATATATCACGGATACGAGAAATGGATTGAATCATCAAAGGATGACATGCTTCTCGCCTTGAGATCAATCTTCATATACTTGGCAAAGGGATTATTGCATGAGTACTTTTGATAGGTTACATCGATTTGATCATAGTATGTTTGGGAGTTGGCATACTTTGCAAGAAGCCGCTACCAACTATTGGATTGAAAAGGAGTTTTCCGAATCCATGTCCAAACGTACGTGAACCTGCAGGGTCACACACTTAATGGGCTGGGATGCATTAATTTGGATTGGATCCGTAATTAATGAACCTCGTGAGCTTAGAACGCTGATGGGCTCTAGTTTAGGGTTTCATCTTGTGGCTATATAAGGAGGGGAGGAGGGAGGGCGCAGGGTGTGCTTTCCCACGGTTTAGGAGTGATTCACTCGAAACCCTAGCCTACTCCTCTCGCTGCCCCTGCCGAGCGACCAGTGCTTGCACACCGACGCACGGCGTTCCATCTCTGGACGTGTGGACTACTGCGGTGACGCTGCTGCGACTGCGGCGTGGGAGGACGATCCACGGCGAGGTGAGGATGATCCACTACATCGACGTAACGACTGCGGTGAGGATGATTCACTACATCGACGCACGAAGGATTCTGCAACTGCGCGTCTAGAGGTAATCTTATCTATGATCCCCTTCTTGCGAGTAGCTTTCTGGTTACGCGGTAGGTTTTTTTTATGCTAGCGTAGCATATCGCGTTCCTCTTCAATAACCTCTACAAATTGTAAAACCTATTCGAATAGCCGTACTCGAGGTATTGAGCGTTGCTCAGTGATTACAGTCAAGGGTTAGGTTTTATCAAAAATAAATGTGGGTATGGATCTTGAAATGTAGAATAAGGTTATGAGTTGGTTATTGAAAAACAAATGTGTCGGGGACTGGTTACCCCGCATAGGCAATGACCACTAGGACCAAGCTCAACCGACCAAGGACTAAGCTCACTCAACCAAGGGCCAAACTCGCTCGACCAAGGATCTAGCTCACTATTGAGGGCAAGCTCGGAGGACTCGGTCAGATTGCAGAAACCGACAGTTACCAAGTCAAGGAGGGCCTTAAAAGGTTGAGTTAAGGCGAACGTGGACAACGGTTCCTAGCGCCATTACCGCCATGTGCATCATGTCTGGATCCGACGCCACTCCCCCGAGAATCTCGCCCAGCCATTTTTCTGTAATAAGCTAAGCAGTAGAGGTATAAAAATCTTCCCCTACGTGGGGAGAGGAACACAACACAGAGACATACACGACACGACACACAGAACCAGTGCTCTACCTTGGCTCGAGTGCCCCTTGTGTTCAACCACAATACATCATTGTCTACCTTTCGCCTATGGGTAAGACTGGAGTAGAGCTGTTACCTATGCTGGGGGCTCGAACCAGTATAACTCCTCTCGTGAACCGCTCCCTTGTTCTCATCCTTAGCGACGATCAGAGTTCCTCCCTTCGGCGAGCACGATCTTGGGTTCCACTCCTACATCACTACCCCTCTTCTTCTTACGGTTAGGCGATCCTGATCGTCGATAGCTGGCGCCCACCGTGGGGCCCGAGAGTTTCACTTGTTCGAAGGAACTCCGAAGCTTCAACGTCACCAACGCTTTTGCCTTCAAACGTCAACATGTCACATTTGGCAAGCTCGGACTCGGATGCAGTTCCCGAGCGTAGGAGCTCCACCTCTATGTTCTCACCCTCTCCATCACCGCGCAGACACCTTGTCTTCATGGCTGACAGCCGTGGGGTGAGCGAGGGAGCGGAGGAACGTGACCCGAACACCCCGGAGGAGGCGCGTCGGTTGGCTCGGGCCGCTATCGGCCAGGCTATCACCACTCTTCAACGGGAGGAACACGGGGAGATCCACACTTCATCTAGGTAGCTTGACCCTACCCGCCTAGGTGCCTTCACAAACCAGGAGTGACTGCGAGCTATTGCCCGGGTTATGGCCGATCCTACCCAGGGGAGTTCGGCTCTCTTCGGTCGGGCTCTCGTCGAAGAGCTTGAAAAGGCGGCCGACGAGGTCGAGCCTTCACAGCGAGGGCGAAGCTGGCGCCCTGGGTCTCGCTCTCTGGTAAGCGATGGCAACTCCTCACGTGGGCATCGACGCTCTCGCCAGTCACCATCGTACAAACGAGCTCGGTGTCGGTCCCGGTCACCTCCATATCGTCAGGCTTGGAGCGCATCCCGTGAATGTGCACGACATCGACAGTGTAGCAACAACGCCTTTTCGAGCAGCCGCGCATCCAGAAGCCTTTCTCCTGACGTCCCTCCCAAGCGTCAAAATGTTCACAATTGCTTGCGCTATCACGCCCACGATGCCTGTGCCGACCGTCACAATCGATGCGGGCTGCACCACCGACCTGAGCATGGACGCTATGTTGACCGCGATTCCAGCTCCAGCAGCGACGGCAGCCATGCTCGGCGTGGTGCTGCGCCGGCCTATGGCTACCTAGCATGCTCCGCCAGCCTCCGTCGGGTGCACGGGCCGGCCCGATTGAAACCCGCTGCGATCGAGCAGTTTGACAGGACCAAGAACCCCGACGAGTTCCTCTTGATCTACTCGACCGCAATCTTAGCAGCTGGCGGGGATGAGTTCGTGATGGCTAATTACCTCTCGATGGTGTTGGACGGTGCAACGCGTAATTGGCTCTTCAATTAGATGCCTGGCACATTTCGATCTTGGCGTCAGATACAGAATGCTCTCTGTTCCAACTTTCAGAGCTGCTACGAGCGCCCTGGACGGCAGAAGGATCTGGATCGTATCATCCAGGGGAAGAATGAGATCCTCTACAACTTCGTGCGTCGATTCATCCATACGAGGAATTTGATCCTGAGCGTCTCCGACAAGGCCTTCAAGTTTGGCGTCCGCGACCGGTGCCTCACCGAGGACCTGGAGATCACGGCGAATCTCGACATTAACAAGCTATTTCAGATGGCGAAGCGATACGTGGATGTGGATGACACTGTGTGCTGGAAGCACGATTACGACCAGGGCAAGCTCGGCTTCAACTTCGGCGAGGCCGAACCATCTAACGCCAAGGGCGATGGCTCGAATCCGCACGCTAAACAGCGGAAGAGAGACCACAGCAGCGGCGACGGACGGCAGCGCGTGGTCGCTGAGATGAACAGCAAGTGCGAGGTAATGGAATTGCGGCATCCCGACCAGGGAAGACCTCGACCTTAGGAAGGTTGACCATGACCTCAACGAGCACAATACAGACCCCAGCAGGGGCAGAATCGGCTTGGGTCCTAGAAAGGTGACACTCGACCACAGGGTGCCGAGGAGCGACCCAAGTATGATTCTGACATCTCTTCCTGTTCCATAAGGCCCATGGCCATGACCTGCGAAACTGCAGGACCTGGCAGAATAAGCTGGATGCCTTTTACGATGGACAGGGTCAACGCCGGTGAGGACATAGAAGACCTCGACCTGGAGTTTCAGCAGGACGACCGCTGTATCGATGTAATTTTCGGCGGGTCGTCAGCGTATCAATCTCGGCGTGAGCTCAAAGACGCCGTGCGAACTGTATACCAAGCCTCTGCTGGGAGGCCCACTAACCAGCCTAGCAAGTGGGCTGGAATCTCGATTAATTTCTCCTGGGATGATGCTTCCCCAGGAATGACCAAGGATGTCAAGACCGCTCTGGTCGTGACCCTGACCATAAGCAATACTGTGGTAGGTCGAGTCATGGTCGATGGGGGCAGCTCACTCAACTTGCTCTTAGCAAGCACGCTAGACCGGATGCAGATTCCTCAGTTGAAGATCAGGAGTATAGCAGTTCCTTTCTTCGGCATCGTGCCAGGGAGCTCAACCACTCCGCTTGGGCAAGTGGTTCTGCCCGTTACCTTCGGTGACTCCTCAAATTTCCGCACCGAGCTAATTACCTTTGAAGTGGTCGATGGTGACCTCCCTAACAACACCATACTCGGGCGCCCAGCGCTGATCAAGTTCATGGCGGCAAACAATTACGGCCACCGCTGCATGAAGATTCCAGGGCCCAATGGCATCATAACAGTCTGCGGCGACCTTAAGGCGATGCACGGTTGTGAGGAGAAGGCCTTGACGCTTGTTGGCATGCTTCCCCAGCGAGGTTCGGAGGTAACTACGAAGAGTGCCCGCTGCAAGATGACAATCCAGCCCAGTGGTGTGACAAAGGCTGTGCAGCTCGAAGAGGGCGGGTTGAGCAAGAGCATCCACGTCGCCTCTGAGCTCAATCCGAAATAGGAACTCGAGCTCATCACCTTCCTTCACACAAACAAAATTATATTCGCTTGGGAACCGACAGACATGCTTGGAGTCCCGAGGGAGGTGATCGAGCAAAAGTTTCAAATAAGGCCTGGTTGCCGACCTGTACGTCAGAAGCTATGCCGTTTCTCTCCTGAAAAGATGATGATAATAAAGGAACATCTTGACAAGCTCTTAAAGGCTGGCTTCATTCGTGAGATTGACTATTCCAAATGGATACTAACCCAGTTATCGTGCAGAAGAAGGCGGGAAGTGGAGGATGTGCATCGATCAAACGGGCCTGAACTCGGTATGCCCGAAGGATAATTTCCCTCTTCTGCGCATAGACCAGATCGTCGACTCTACTGCCAATGCCAAGATGCTGAGTTTCCTCGATGCCTACTCGGGCTACCATAAAATCAAGCTCACAGTCGATGACAAAGACAAGATGGCCTTCATCACGCTGTTTGGGATGTTCTGCTACACGACCATGTCGTTCGGCCTACACAATGCGGGCGCAACATTTCAATGGCTGACGTTCAAAACTTTCGACCCTCAGATCGGCCGCAATCTCGAGGTCTACGTTGACGACATCATCGTCAATAGCTCTTCTGAACACGACCACATCAACGACCTCGCGGAGACCTTCGCCAACCTAAACAAGCACGACATCAAGCTCAATCCCGAGAAGTGCGTATTTGGTGTGACTTCAGGCAAAGTGCTTGGCTACATGATCGAGGGCTCGGGGGTCAGCCCAAACCCGGAGAAGATCGAGGCAATGGAGAAGATGGCTCCTCCGACATCGACAAGACAGGTTTAGTGTCTCATCGGCCACATGGCCGCTCTCAGTCGGTTCATTTCAAGGCTCGGTGAGCGCAGATTACCGTTCTTCAAGGCGTTGCGCAAGCACGGGGGCTTAGAATGGACACCCGAAGCTCAATGTAACATCCCAAAATTTGGTTTTTTTATTTTTTTAAAAAAATTATATTTTAAATTAGTTTTCCAAAAATTTTACATCAATCTTATATGATTAAAGAAGCTAAATTTAGAATATTCTATATCTAAAACAATTTAATGTGTCTTTTGTGTGTATCAAGTAATTTAAAATTTAGTTTTTACAGTGTTCTTTGTATCTCAGGGAATTTCCCAAATTGAGATTTGCTAAAAATTAATTAAGATTATTAATTTAAACATTTGGATGTTAATTGGATTTTTATTTGGATTTTTAATTCGAATTATTAATTGTTCGAGTAATTCCATATCCAAATTCCATTTCAAACCTTTCCTTTGAAACTCCATTTAAATTCATATTGTTCATCAAAATTTGGATTTAATCTTTTCCCACACTCTTGGGCCAAGGCCAAACGAAATTTACTGATCCATGCCCCGAAATACTGTTCATCTTCTTCCTCTAGCTCTCTCTCGTCTATTTGGCACCCATGTCTAGCCCAAACTTCAAATGCTCATATCTTTTGCAATTCTCAACGAAATCAAGTAAGGTCAGATGCAACACTACCGTGTCATCAAGGACTTCAATTCCCCTGCAATTACGCCCCCTGAAATCAAGTGAAATGATCGCTGCAATCAATTCTTTGCCGTTTCTTGTTCAAGCCATAACTCTTCCGTTTCTCCTTCCCTCAACCTGTGTGACCACCCAAACTGTGCGTCTCAGTCTCCCCAACACGATGCTCACCCTTGACCTCCATTTCCAGAACAGTGTTTCCAGCAAATCGACCTGTGTTCGCGTCATCTTGTGCGCATTAGTGTGTAGATCATAACCCCTCAAGAAAATCCAGGTTTCGTCAAGAATCGGACTGGGAATTTGCGTTCGTTCGTCGTAAATCGGGTTCCGTTCGTCGTCGATTCCTCCCAAACTGGTCATCCCCAATCAAATTCCTTCTAGATATAGCATAGTACGATCTTGCTCTACGTCTTGCTCTGTCTACTTTCGGAAAACTCCACGTTTTATCATGTTTCCGGGCACCATGCCATCCGAACGGTTTTTGGTCGCGTCGGCCGGTTTTGGCATCGCGTTCCTCACCGGCTTATTGAGTTTTTCTGAGATACAACCACGTCATCTCGTGCCTAATGGTCAGATCTATCTCTCCACCAAATTTGGTGCAGTTCCATCTGCGGAATCAAAAGTTACGGCCGTTCTAATCTCAAATCTTGCTGCTGCCCGTTCTCCTCGGTTTTTGCGAGTTTGATCGTGAAATTTTTTTTGTAGACTCCTCTTGACGTCCTCTACATGGTGCTCACCCTAACTCAAGGTTTTGCTTGCAGGATTTGTGCAGAAAAATCAATCTTCCCCGATCAGACTGCGTTCCAACGGCAGAAAACTTCGTCGTGCGTTCCCCGTTGATCCAGAAGGTAAAACTCAAATCCGTTCACTTCATATTGTTCCAAATGATCCCAGATAGCTCTCTGAAAATTTTGGTTAGGTTTCATCAATTATTTTAATAGTAATGATCATTTGATCTATTGGCTCCGGCAGCCGTTCGTCGACAGTTTGTGATATGTCCGTTGGGTTGCATCCAAATCCGGATATACCGTTGAGTTCATATCGCCGCGTTCTATGTGGTTCTCACTTCCCCTCTGCTGTTCCATCCACCAAAAATTTTAATATTCGTTACCGTCGCCTTTTTGCCACCGCCGCGCGTCGTCTTGTGCCGCCAACCATTTTGGTTTGTCGTGGCCATGTCATTGTGTCTAGAAGATCATTATCCCCTGTTTTGCCCACCGTTGAAGTTCATCGATCCCCGGTTGCCGTCAAAGCGATGTTCTAGAATCTACCCGACGTCTTTTGGCCTAGTCCTTCGTGTCGGTGCGCATTTCGGTTCGCTATCTTTGGTAACCTTTAATCGCAGAGCCAACCCTACCATCCTACCCTATGCCAAGTGTATTCATCCTTGAATCGTTTCGCTCAAACCCGGACTTAACCTTGGTCCAATTTGTCGTTGCGTCACGATATGTGTACCTCACAGATCTCAAACCAAATTGGAGCCATGTCATGATCTCGCTGCCCTATCTTTCAACCGAGGGTTGCCACCTTATAATCTCATAAGTGTTCTATTAACGCTTCACCTTCATCGTTAACGTCCCACCGTTAACGTTCCGTCGTTAACATTCCGCTGCTAACGTTTCTTCGTTAACGTTCCGCCATTAACGCTTTGCTCTCGCTTCGCTATCATCGCATACGCGCATTCCAGCAAGAGCGTAGCGCGATGTCATTATCCTTTCTATCGTCCTATCGTGATCTAACCTCATTCCTTGTGAGTCTGGCTTTATCTTTCTATGATCTGCAAAGCCGGACCAAAACCTAACTTAAGACCGGTTCGATGGACTGAGTTCATCGTGAGCTATTGCCGTATTGCGGTTTTCCTTGTTGTGTCCACCGTCGTAAGATATTTGTACTGTCTTACTACATATCGTCATCGCCCTGTTATCGTCAAGTCTCTTCTTTGATGTATGACTGAACCCTAGATCGGATCGCACTCGATGTTGATTCCATCTGTCCTTGTCTTATCCCTGAAAGTCTAATCTGCCATTAACCCAGAATTCATTCGTGGACTTGGACGATAGACCATTGGCCATATGTCATATCCTGGTGCCATATCTATTCTATTAGTCTATCTTTCTTTTGTTTTACTGTGTATTTGTCTAGTCAACAAAAGTCAACATTGAGCATCAGTTTAGTTCATCATGAACTAACATATCTTTATGGACCCGATCTATAGATCAAGAGCCCATATGTCAATATCATCCCCAATCGAGTTAATTAATCTCAAGGATATCCTCGAATATACTCCGTCTTTCCCTAATTATCGATCGTAACCTTCTCGATAAATCTTCAAAGCTCGTTCTCTTTCATCCGATCTTCGATCAAATCTAAGTTCCTAAATTCAATCCTTCCGCTCAGCACCAATCTAATTTTAAATTGGAGTTTATTTGAATTGCTTTTGAGTTTTGTTGTATTTGTGCTTCTTTGTCGTTAGACGTGTTGTCCAGAAGTTACCCGAAGTAGCTGAAGGACGAGGAAGTCAAGCATTCGATTGAAGAGCCAAAGGTTGAGGAAGCCAATATCAATTAAAAGAGTAAAGAGCGGTTTATAGCAAGTGCCGTGCAAGTTGTGCTTTGATCATGTTGAACCTACGATTACAAAAACTGCTATATTGTTTTACTTTATTGCATATTATTTGACATGTACAAATGTCTTCAATTAAATTTGGGACTTAGCTATTATACCCCAATTGATCTATACCCTACCTTGCCATTTGTATACCATGATATATTGTCACCCTAGATTGGTTCATTATAGTTGGTTAGTAATAATAATCAACAGGGGATGGTTAGACCGTATTAGTTGCTTAGCCATGCCATGTCATCACATGTACTTTAGTCTTTGATAAATAATCTTGACTAATGGAATATGGAACGATGTTATGAACTTGTGTGTCATGTGTGGTCACACGATGAGATTGAGTTGCGGTGGCGAGAGGATGTCACGCAACGAGGTTAAATTGCTGATGGCACGTGGTGCTTGGTAATCAACTGGGGTGGTTATGATTTAGATTGGTGCAAGTGGCAAGGGGCGAGAATGCCAAGGTGGGCCCGATGGGCAGGGGGGGTATGTGGAAGTCTTGCCTCGATCATCTTAAGGACTTAACCTTGCAAGTCTTTGACCTGAGTCAATCATGCAACCACATGTCTGGTATGGGACAGACCTAGTTGAGTATGATTCCAATGTCTTAGCATGTGAGACCTCAGGTGGTTTTTGTAGCTGTGGATGTGGAAAGAAGGGTGTAGTGTTTACCGGATCGGTCTTACATCTCTTCAACGGTATACGTTAGCCCTGTACTTCCGCTCCGCAAAACGGAAGGGACAGTGGGGACTATACCGGGAGGTACGCATGCGAGGATAGAAGTTTTCGAAAGACTTTGTTATGGTTACTCGCCTGTGTGGTGTTTAACTATATCGTGTGGGTAAAGTGTATAACCTCTGAAGAGTGTACAAACTATTCGAATAGCCGTGTCCACGGTATTGGACAAAGCTCGGGAATTACAGTTAAGGGTTAGACTTTTGAAATGAAAACTTGGAATGGGATGGCAGGATTGCCATGAAAGGTTGGAACTTGACATAGGATTGGAAACTTGGTTTACTTCAGAAATGCTGAATCTATCTATTGCTGTTATTTGTTTTACAGTCTTTACAATCTATTTATTGTATTTGTTCATAAATGCTGCTTATTGCAAAATAGCCATAATAGCCTTTTCCTTTGGAATAAGCCCTACATATAGTTACATAGAATTGCATTCTGTGCACAACTTGTTGAGTGCTTTATGTACTCACCCCTTGCAACACAAAATCATCAGTTGAGGAGAAGACTACAACTTCGAAGGAGGAGAAGTTCCACGAGGAGGCGAATATCTAGGAGTTGAACCTTGTCAGTTGCCTGTGGTATATTGATGGGATTCGTCGACGTTCTTCATTCCGCTGCTGTTTATTTATTTTGAATTGAAGCCACCAAGGCCTCACAAGTGTAAGTTTGACCTTAAGGTCGTTCAATAGTTCTATATTAATAGATGAAGTCTTTATTTATTATTCCGCTGTGTGTGATTGTGATATTTCATCTATGTTGAGACTGTGTGCACTAGCGTGATCCTGGACTAGTGCTGAATACACAGAGGGTCCGGATTTGCATATTCGGGTCCCGACAGAGGTGGTATCAGAGCCATACTGACTGTAGGTCTTGACCCTAGATAGTTTGGCCGTTCCTTAGGAGCTTCAAAAGTATTTTCTAAAAGAGAAAATTTAACTTGAAAGAATAATAAAGTTCTTGACTTATCTTATTCTTCTAGTCTTTCCCCTTTTGCTAAAAAAATTATTCATCTTTCCTCACTGGTTTAAATAAAAATCTTACCTGCGTTGTTCTAAGTAGTTAACGTTGTCTCACATTTAAGGAGAAAGTATTGGGTGTCTCGTTGCTAAACCCTGAAGATCATGAAAGAAGAAATCGTCGAGATCAAGGAAGGAGCAAATCTACTAAGTGTTTCTGAAGCTAGAAGACCCAGTGCTTCGAGTAGCTAGTTGAGACTCATGTGTGGGAGTCACGTCTTCTTAAGCTAGAATGTCGCCCTTATAGACGGTAGTTTTGTGTGTATAGGTTGATTTGGTTGTTCCTTGATTGTTGAGTGTGCAGTATGTGTTGCATAGCTTTTAGGCATATATAAGCAACCATACCAAGTTATTAACATTGTTTGCTTAAGTTGTTGGGTTAAACCTATCTCCCCTGTATTAGGATCATTATTCCTTATCTATGCTATTTCCCTTTTCCCTAACCCTTTGAAGCAACCAAGCAGATGGTGCAGTCTGGTGGAACCAGTGAAGTCAGTGGAAGTGGAAATCAACTAAGTGAGAACCCCAATGATGGATCAGTTTTGCAACAGTCAATACAGATAAATATGCAGAGTTTCAAAGAGTTTCTTGCTGCTCAGACTCAACTGATGCATACAATGATGAAGCAAATGCATAATATAAACAATCAAGCTAATGTCAACATTGTGTCTCAAACTACCATTCAAGATCCTTATTCCTGCTCAAGGTTATCAGAATTTATAAGGACTCATCCGTCTATATTTTTTTGGAAATGTTCTTCCTCCGGAAGCGGAAGATTGGCTCAAGATCATTGAGGAGAAGTTACTCATTGCTCAGTGCAGAAATGATGAGAAGGCCTCAGATGCTTCTTATCCATTGGAAGGAATTGCTGCGGAATGGTGGAAGAAATATTGTGATGTCCACGAAGCCCCGCAGAGTATCACCTGGAATGAGTTCGTTGATGCTTTTTGCTATTCCTTTGCTTCGACAGAAGATGGTGTGATCATGACAGATTCAAATCAAAATGCTACCTCTGCATCTGATTCAAGATCTAGACGTTGTTCTTTGAAGTGTTGTCAGCTTGATAAGTCAGAAGATCGTGCATGCATTCACTGTGGAGAAATAGGCCATACCGCTGATGAGCATGCGATCAATTGCTCCAGTTGTGAAGGAAGTCATCCTTTCGGAGAGTGCCCTATGAACAACATCACATGTTACCTATGTGAAGGTCGAGATCATTGCCCAGCTCAATGTCCCTTGGATCCAATAGTTACTGCAGTGACTCAGCGTCAGCAAAAGAATCTTCGAGCTGCAATTACTCAAGAATTGTCAAAAAGAGGTGTAATATCAGTTGTACAGGAGACGCCACTTGAAAAACTAAAGATGCAGCCCCCTGATCTTGGCTGTCTTCATCAAGAAAGTAGTAAGTGGCAATCGCCAACAGCATGTTTCTTATGTGATGAAGAAGGTCATTGGTCTAGAGAATGCCCTCTGAAGCAACCAGCCCTGAATTACCAGAAGAACAATAATGAGCATACATTTATACCCAACAAGGCACAATGATGCAAACGTGTGTGCTACTACTGTCAGAAGGAAGGTCATTATGCTAGCCGATGTCCACAGAGAAGACAATTATTTTCTGCAACCGTGATTATTCCAGAAGTTACTTCAGTTAACTACATAACGCCAAGAGTGAGTGGTGACACCGTAAGAGAAGTTTACCTAGAGAGCTAGTTGAAGAAAAGACGTCTGAGCGAAAACACTACCCCAGTCAGCGAATGCCCAAGGAAGAAAAATTTCCATAAACTCTATTATGCCTGCCGCAAGCCTGGACATTTTGCCAACAATTGCCCTTAGAAGAAAGCAATCATGCCGGTTCAAGCCAATCTCAACTCTGCCACAGTCAAAACCTCAGTGTCAACGCCAATCAAGGAAATTCAGATCAACGATTTCACCCTGAGCGAGTGTCATAACTCATTTGTAAAGTGAGGAGATTAGTAATGAATTCCATGTAAAGATTTCCTTGCAAAAGAAATAAAGTAGAGATGAATGTTATGTTGGTATGAGAAGTTTGAAATAAAAGCATTAATAGTAAATGAAGGATCAGATATTTCCCTGGATATTGTCTGCAATGGTGGTTCAATTCAATATCATTTAGCGTGAAGCTTGTCTGCCAGAAGATTTGTCATTATTAGAAGGTATTCAGTTATGCTCGATCTAACCCAGAATTCAAAATCAAAAGTATTAATGGCAATAAAGGATTTGATATGTCTTTGAGCATTCACTTTACCAGATAATGCTCATGTGTATGTTGGCCATAGAGCCTGAATTCTCAGTAATGTGATGTAGAGAAAAAAATTTGTTGATTTAGCATATTGAAGATCAGTACCTTTACTTCAGTGATAATTGAAGCATTAATTCGTTATGGAAAGAATATCTAGCAGATATAGAATTTCCAGTCGCTACTTGAGAACCAAACCGACAAAGATAGTATCAGACCAATAGATCAACAGAGCTGGTATTTTTTATCCATGCTTTTGACAAGTCCAATAAGCTAAAACTAATTCAGAATCTTCAGAATTCCATGACTCAGTCGTGATGTTAAGAGTTGCCATATTCAATTCGGTCAATGTCCCTTACTCCGAAAGTCATTGGTAGTGAATTTGCAAGGATCAAGGAATCGTTCAAGACTTTGAATTTGCAGTGAAGCAATTATCAATCAGCTTGAGTTCCTCAGATCAAGAGCTGTTCTCAAGAACCAACTCAACAGAAATGATGTTCAATCTTCACCAAGACCGCAGACAGCAAGTTGCTCTCGCCACATGTGCGCTTGTGCGCAAGTGCAGAAAGCTTCGAAGGTCGAGTCTCCCCGAACCAATTCTATAGCCAGCCTAAATCTCGGGGACGAGATTCTGTAAAGGAGGCGAGGTTTGTAACATCCCAAAATTTGGTTTTTTTTATTTTTTTAAAAAATTATATTTTAAATTAGCTTTCCAAAATTTTTACATCAATCTTATATGATTAAAGAAGCTAAATTTAGAATATTCTATATCTAAAACAATTTAATGTGTCTTTTGTGTGTATCAAGTAATTTAAAATTTAGTTTTTACAGTGTTCTTTGTATCTCAGGGAATTTCCCAAATTGAGATTTGCAAAAAATTAATTAAAATTATTAATTTAAACACTTGGATGTTAATTGAATTTTTATTTGTATTTTTAATTCGAATTATTAATTGTTCGAGCAATTCCATATCCAAATTCCATTTCAAACCTTTCCTTTGAAACTCCATTTAAATTCATATTGTTCATCAAAATTTGGATTTAATCTTTTCCCACACTCTTGGGCCAAGGCCAAACGAAATTTACTGATCTATGCCCCGAAATACTGTTCATCTTCTTCCTCTAGCTCTCTCTCTCGTGTATTTGGCACCCATGTCTAGCACAAACTTCAAATGCTCATATCTTTTGCAATTCTCAACGAAATCAAGTAAGGTCAGATGCAACACTACCGTGTCATCAAGGACTTCAATTCCCCTGCAATTACGCCCCCTGAAATCAAGTGAAACGATCGCTGCAATCAATTCTTTGCCATTTCTTGTTCAAGCCATAACTCTTCCGTTTCTCCTTCCCTCAACGTGTGTGACCACCCAAAATGTGCGTTTCAGTCTCCCCAACACGGTGCTCACCCTTGACCTCCATTTCAAGAACTGTTGTCCCTCCAAAAATCGAAGAAACGGTCGCCGGACGTCCTTCGTAGGCATCGTCGGGCTATCTTTTGAGCTGGTAAGGCAAATCGACCTCTGTTCGCGTCATCTTGTGCGCATTAGTGTGTAGATCATAACCCCTCAAGAAAATCCAGGTTTCATCAAGAATCGCACTGGGAATTTGCGTTCGTTCGTTGTAAATCGGGTTCCGTTCGTCATCGATTCCTCCCAAACTGGTAATCCCCAATCAAATTCCTTCTAGATATAGCCTAGTACGATCTTGCTCTACGTCTTGCTCTGGCTAGTTTCGGAAAACTCCACGTTTTATCATGTTTCCGGGCACCGTGCCATCCGAACGGTTTTTGGTCGCGTCGGCCGGTTTTGGCATCGCGTTCCTCACCGGCTTATTGAGTTTTTTTGAGATGCAACCATGTCATATCGTGCCTAATGGTCAGATCTATCTCTCCACCAAATTTGGTGCAGTTCCATCTGCGGAATCAAAAGTTACGGCCGTTCTAATCTCAAATCTTGCTACTGACCGTTCTCCTCGGTTTTTGCGAGTTTGATCGTGAAATTTTTTTTGTAGACTCCTCTTGATGTCCTCTACACGGTGCTCACCCTAACTCAAGGTTTTGCTTGCGGGATTTGTGCAGAAAAATCAATCTTCCCTGATCAGACTACGTTCCAACGGCAGAACACTTCGTCGTGCGTTCCCCGTTGATCCAGAAGGTAAAACTCAAATCCGTTCGCGTCATATTGTTCCAAATGATCCCAGATAGCTCTCTGAAAATTTTGGTTAGGTTTCATCCATTATTTTAATAGTTATATTCATTTGATCTATTGGCTCCGGCAGCCGTTCGTCGACAGTTTGTGACATGTCCGTTGGGTTGCTTCCAAATCCGGATATACCGTTGAGTGCGTATCGCCACGTTCTATGTGGTGCTCACTTCCCCTCTGCTGTTCCATCCACCGAAAATTTTAATATTCGTTACCGTCGCCTTTTTGCCACCGCCGCGCGTCGTCTTGTGCCGCCAACCATTTTGGTTTGTCGTGGCCATGTCATTGTGTCCAGAAGATCATTATCCCCTGTTTTGCCCACCGTTGAAGTTCATTGATCCCCGGTTGCCGTCAAAGCGATGTTCTAGAATCTACCCGACGTCTTTTGGCCTAGTCCTTCGTGTCGGTGCGCATTTCGGTTCGCCATCTTTGGTAATCTTTAATCGCAGAGCCAACCCTACCATCCTACCCTATGCCAAGTGTATTCATCCTTGAAGCGTTTCGCTCAAACCCGGACTTAACCTTGGTCCAATTTGCCGTTGCGTCACGATATGTGTACCTCGCAGATCTCAAACCAAATTGGAGCCATGTCATGATCTCGCTGCCCTATCTTTCAACCGAGGGTTGCCACCTTATAATCTCATAAGTGTTCTATTAACGCTTCACCTTCATCGTTAACGTCCCGCCGTTAACGTTCCGTCGTTAACGTTCCGGTGCTAACGTTTCTTCGTTAACGTTCCGCCGTTAACGCTTTGCTCTCGCTTCGCTATCATCGCATACGCGCATTCCAGCAAGAGCGTAGCGCGATGTCATTATCCTTTCTATCGTCCTATCGTGATCTAACCTCATTCCTTGTGAGTGTGGCTTTATCTTTCTATCATCTGCAAAGCCGGACCAAAACCTAACTTAAGACCGGTTCGATGGACTAAGTTCATCGTGAGCCGCGCTATCGGTATTGCGGTTTTCCTTGTTGTGTCCACCGTCGTAAGATATTTGTACTGTCTTACTACATATCGTCATCGCCCTGTTATCGTCAAGTCTCTTCTTTGATGTATGACTGAACCCTAGATCGGATCGCACTGGATGTTGATTCCATCTGTCCTTGTCTTATCCCTGAAAATATAATCTGCCATTAACCCAGAATTCATTCGTGGACTTGGTCGATAGACCATTGGCCATATGTCATATCCTGGTGCCATATCTATTCTATTAGTCTATCTTTCTTTTGTTTGACTGTGTATTTGTTTAGTCAACAAAAGTCAACATTGAGCATCAGTTTAGTTCATCATGAACTAACATATCTTTATGGACCCGATCTATAGATCAAGAGCCCATATGTCAATATCTGTCCAATCGAGTTAATTAATCTCGAAGGATATCCCCTGGAATATACTCCGTCTTTCCCTAATTATCAGTCTAACCTTCTCGATAAATCTTCTGAAAGCCTGTTCTCTTTCATCCGATCTTCGATCAAATCTAAGTTCCTAAATTCAATCCCTTCCGTTCAGTACCAATCTAATTTTAAATTGGAGTTTATTTGAATTGCTTTTGAGTTTTGTTGTATTTGTGCTTCTTTGTCGTTAGACGTGTCGTCCAGAAGTTACCCGAAGTTGCTGAAGGACGAGGAAGTCGAAGCATTCGATTGAAGAGCCAAAGGTTGAGGAAGTCGAAGATCAATAAAAAAGAGTAAAGAGCAGTTTATAGCAAGTGCCAGGCAAGTTGTGCTTTGATCATGTTGAACCTACGATTACAAAAACTGCTATATTGTTTTACTTTATTGCATATTATTTGACATGTACAAATGTCTTCAATTAAATTTGGGACTTAGCTATTATACCCCAATTGATCTATACCCTACCTTGCCATTTGTATACCATGATATATTGTCACCCTAGATTGGTTCATTATAGTTGGTTAGTAATAATAATCAACAGGGGATGGTTAGACCGTATTAGTTGCTTAGCCATGCCATGTCATCACATGTACTTTAGTCTTTGATAAATAATCTTGACTAATGGAATATGGAACGATGTTATGAACTTGTGTGTCATGTGTGGTCACACGATGAGATTGAGTTGCGGTGGCGAGAGGATGTCACGCAACGAGGTTAAATTGCTGATGGCACGTGGTGCTTGGTAATCAACTGGGGTGGTTATGATTTAGATTGGGGCAAGTGGCAAGGGGCGAGAATGCCAAGGTGGGCCCGATGGGCAGGGGGTATGTGGAAGTCTTGCCTCGATCATCTTAAGGACTTAACCTTGCAAGTCTTTGACCTGAGTCAATCATGCAACCACATGTCTGGTATGGGACAGACCTAGTTGAGTATGATTCCGAAGTCTTAGCATGTGAGACCTCAGGTGGTTTTTGTAGCTGTGGATGTGGAAAGAAGGGTGTAGTGTTTACCGGATCGGTCTTACATCTCTTCAACGGTATACGTTAGCCCTGTACTTCCGCTCCGCAAAAGGGAAGGGACAGTGGGGACTATACCGAGGTACGCATGCGAGGATAGAAGTTTCAAAGACTTTGTTATGGTTACTCGCCTGTGTGGTGTTTAACTATATCGTGTGGGTAAAATGTATAACCTCTGCAGAGTGTACAAACTATTCGAATAGCCGTGTCCACGGTATTGGACAAAGCTCGGGAATTACAGATAAGGGTTAGACTTTTGAAATGAAAACTTGGAATGGGATGGCAGGATTGCCATGAAAGGTTGGAACTTGACATAGGATTGGAAACTTGGTTTACTTCAGAAATGCTGAATCTATCTATTGTTGTTATTTGTTTTACAGTCTTTACAATCTATTTATTGTATTTGTTCATAAATGCTGCTTATTTATCTAGGAGTTGAACCTTGTCAGTTGCCTATGGTATATTGATGGGATTCCTCGATGTTCTTCATTCCGCTGCTGTTTATTTATTTTGAATTGAAGCCACCAAGGCCTCACAAGTGTAAGTTTGACCTAAGGTCGTTCAATAGTTCTATATTAATAGATGAAGTCTTTATTTATTATTCCGCTGTGTATGATTGTGATATTTCATCTATGTTGAGACTGTGTGCACTAGCGTGATCCTGGACTAGTGCTGAATACACAGAGGGTCCGGATTTGCATATTCGGGTCCCGACACTCAACGATCCTTTGATGAGCAGAAAGCATACCTATCGAGCCCACCGCTGCTCACAACCCTGCGGTAAGGAGAAATGCTGCTGCTTTACCTCGCGGCCATGACCCAGGCTATCAGCGCTGTCCTGGTGGCCCAGCGTGACGGTCGACAGCAGCCAATCTATTACATCAGCGATGTACTCCATGGACCAAAGGAGCGCTATCTCGAGGTCCAGACGCTGCTCTATGCCCTCTTCATGGCTTCACGCAAACTCCGGCACTACTTTCAGGCTCACAAAGTGGTTGTCCCGAGCGGGTTCCTGCTCAGTGAGATCCTGAGGAACCCAGAGGCCGGAGGTCGCATCGCCAAATGGGCCATGGAGTTGGCAGAGTTTGACATTCTGTTCGTGGCACGTAACACCATTAAGTTGCAAGCACTCGTCGATTTCGTGGTCGAACAGACGTCACAACTGACCCCCGAGTTTGAGGTCGAGGAAGAGAAGCCCTGGAGGTTGTACTTCGATGGCTCCAGGTCATTCGAGCGCTCGGGGGCTGGTATCCTAATTATCACACCCCGGGGAGACAAACTGAGGTATGTGGTTCATTTCAGTTTTCCTGCAGCTAATAACGTGGTGGAGTATGATGCCCTTTTGGTGGGTCTCCGAGCCTATAAGTCACTGGGCGTGCGCCGGTTGGTCGTCAAGGGTGACTCCCAGCTCGTTGTCAACCATTAGAACAAAGACTACCAGTGCTCGGAGGGCTCGATGGCCAGGTACCTCGCCGAGGTGCGCGAGATGGAGAAGTGGTTTCGGAACTTGGAAATCAAGCATGTGCCCAGGAAGGACAACTCCAGTGCCGACCTCCTATCTAAACTCGGGTTGTCCGGTGATGAAATTCCATTAGATGTCATCCTCGAGACCTTGGCGGCACACTCCGTCACCGACCAAGAAGATTTGATCGCCCTCCTCGAGAGTGTTCCCTCGTGGATGGAGCCGATTACCAAGTTCCTCGACCGGGGTGAGCTCCTGGATGACCCGACCGAGAGGAGAAGAATCAGGCGTCGAGAGAGCTCATACAAGCTTGTTAACGGGCAACTTTATCACCAGGGCACCCTGGGTGTTCTGTCAAAGTGTGTTACCCCGGAGGAAGTACCTGCTCATTGATATCCAATCGGATCTCTGTGGTGCGCATTCCTCTTTTAGGACTATGGTCAGGAAAGCATTTCGCATGGGATTCTATTGGCCAACGACGCTCTAGGATGCTCAAGACATCGTCCGCACTTGTCGAGCCTGCCAGTTCCATGCTCAGAAGACGCATCAGCCGGCTTACGCCCTCCAAACCATCCCACTCGCGTGGCCATTCTAGACTTGTGGCCTTGACATCCTCGGCCCTTTCCCTCAAGCGGTTGGTGCGAAGAAGTTCTTGTTCATCACCATCGATACCTTCACCAAGTGGATCGAAGCTAAACCATTCTCGGCCATCACCGCCCGAGCCGCTGTAAGGTTTTTCACTCATTTGTGGTAACAAGGTATGGGGTCCCATGCAATATCATCACCGACAATGGATTGTAGTTTACCAGCGAGCTATTCCAAGAATACTGCAAAGACATGGGCGCCAGAGTCTGCTACGCCTCGGCGACTCACCCACAGAGCAACGGAGTGATCGAGCGCGCCAACGGACAGATCGTCCAGGGTGTTAAGAGGCGAGTCTTCGATGAGCTCGAACAGCACGACCGGGCCTGGGTGGATGAACTTCCCACTATCCTTTGGTCTGTTCGCACCACGACCAGCCGAGCAATATGGGCAACCCCTTTCCAGCTCGTGTTCGCTGCTGAGGCCGTCCTGCCCTCTGAGGTCACGCTGGGCTCCGCTAGGGTCAACTTGGTCGACTAAGTCGACTTCGAGCAAGAGCGGTCTCTCGACCTTGCCCTAGCGGAAGAAGTAAGGAGCCGTGCACTACTACGATCGGCGCACTACCTGCAAGCGCTTCGCAGGCATGCATCTTGATTGGTTCGACCTAGGGAGCTCCGAGTTGGGGATCTGGCCTTAAGACGAATTCAGGGCTCGACCAACACCAACAAGTTATCCCCAAAGTGGGAGGGCCCCTATAGTGTCGTTTTATCAAATCGCACAGGAGCTTACCGGCTGGCAATGCCCGATGGCAGAGAGCTCATGAACTCGTGAAACATTGACCAGCTCCGAAAATTTTATGTGTAACACTCTTACCTTAACTGCCAATAAAAGTTCTCCTTTATTATCCATGATTGTGTCCCCTTTACATTTCCTTGCATTTTTTGTGCCTCGACCTAAGCGTCACGATCTCGAGGTTCACCTCCAAGGGCCACACTAATAGCATCTAGGCCCCCTCAATCCTATTATTGTGTTTTGTTATAATTTTTGTATTGATGACCAAGTTAATAATACTCAAAGCTTTGAAGAACATATGCTGGATTCAAAAATGAAGCAAGTTGGACGAACAAGATTAAGGTGCTTAGTTCTAGTTTATGACTTGGGAGATGATTCAAGTCAAAAAGCTAGGATTGTTTTCTGTCTTTTTAGTTGTCTAAAGGGGGACTTTGCACAAGCTAGTAAATTGGATCATAAGGCAAAGACAAAACTAGATTTCTCGGAGCAAAAGACACTTAGTCATTGACCTTTAAATCATATTTCTTAGTGTACAACAGACTAAATTTCAGCTATCCACCTCTTCAGTGCGTTGCACTCACAGCATATCCTTTGAAGTCAAAAAGATTCTTTGGTCAAACTTTGAAACTCTTCTGTGTCAAAACTCCCATCAAATATCTAATCATTGGATCAAATCTCTTGTCTTCATATTATTTCGTCCTTGATAAAAACCTCCTTGAAAATCATGTGATAGCCAAGGGTTTGCCTATGTATGACGGACTAAAAATTTGGTCCGGCATACATATAAAAGTCACTCCTCTGTGACGGACCAAAATATTCTTAAGTTTACCATCTATAGCGGACAAAATATTTTCGTCCAACACTCTTTCAGTTCATAAGCTTTTTGGTCGGACAAAATATTTGGAGTCCTAGTTTTTGAAACCTTGAATAGACATTCTATCTCACTCAAAAGGTTTTTGCTTTGATAACGGACCAAACATTCTTACTTAAAACTTTTAGTCCGCTGCTAAAGTAAATCTCTTGTATAAACTTATTTCTGTTAAGAAAAGGTCCTTGGTTTCTACTCCTTAAAAATCCATGTATGACGGACCAAAACTTTGGTCCGACGTACATGTGTTTCTATGCCAGACCAAAACTTCTTGAAAAGTCCATGTAGGACGGACCAAAATTTTGGTCCGACGCTCATGTATTTCATTCTCTCAGTCGTATGCCGGACTAATTTCTATGAAAAACCCTTGTTCAATGGACCAAATTTTTTGGTCCGTCGTGAATGCTCAAATTTGGTCCGTTATACACATGTCCAGTATCACTAGGCAGAATTGCTTAGTCCGTTGTACGTGTATATTTCTGACATCTGACACGTCCAACAGCTACAGTAGCAGGTGTAACGGCTATCTTCATTTCAAATGGCTATATAAGCATTTCCTGAGCCATCTACCAAGATATCAAATGAACTCCTTTACATTTTAGCATTGAAAATAGCTCTCATTCTCAAAAAGGAGTCTGTGCTTCACTTTCAAACCAAAATTCTCAAACATCTCTAAGTGTTTTAGCTCCAAGCCAAAGTCTTGCTGTGTGATTTGCGAGTGAACCAAGAGAAGGAAGTTGTGCAAAGTTTATTACTCTTGGATCTTAGTGATCCTAGACAGCTTGGAGGAAGTGTACAGTGCGACCTGTCCAAAAGTGATTGTGGAAGGCCACTATGGTTGTAAGAGGTTTGGAACTCACCTCACTGGAGTAGTGAAAGTGTTACCTGAGTGTTCACCAGAGCTACTGCAACTAGTTTTGGAGAAGCTATACTTCGGAAGAAGTGCTTCAACGTGGATTAGGAGTGCGGCTCTGAACCACGGGATAAATCTCTGTCTCTCTTGTGTTTATTTCTCTTTATTGCTTTCGCTGTTATCATTATTTGTTCTACTTCTGTATTAGACTCTGTTGTGAGTTATTCTCTTAGATAATATAGTGAATTGCTGTTAAGAAGTTAAAACTTGCAGAAGTTGCCTATTCACCCCCCCTCTAGGCCAACTACATCCTTCATGTTGTATCAGAGCGAGGTTTACCTTGTTTAGCTTAACTAGCTTTGGTAATGGCCGAGGGAAATGGATCCGCAACTGTTAGTATTGGTAGAGTACCTGTTTTTGATGGCACAAATTATGCTTATTGGAAAATTAGGATGAGATGCTATTTAGAAGCTGTCGGGTATGATGTGTGGAGGGTTACAGAGAAGCCTTTGCCCCCACGTGTCATGCCTGAAGGGCAATATGTGTTTGGTGAACCCACTCCTGGTGAGATTCAAAATATGCAGTATGATGCTCATGCTAGAAATGCCATATTTTCCTGTCTTAGCTTAGAAGTTTTTGATAGAGTAAGTAATCTTACCTCTGCTTATGATATATGGACAACATTACAAGAAATTCATGAAGGTACTTCTGATGTAAAAGAAGAAAAATATTATGTTGTCCAAGAAAAATTTGATCAATTCAAAATGCTTTCTCAAGAAAATGCTAATGACATGTTCTCTAGGCTAAATCCTATTGTAAATGAACTAAAAGGCCTAGGAACTAAAATTTCAGATGTTGAAGTATGCAGGAAGATGATTAGAGTGCTTCCTCGGGCATATCACAGCTTGATCACATATCTGTCCAACAGTGGTGATCTCAAAAGGCTCACTCCAACCGAGCTATTGGGTAAAATATCTGCTCATGAGCTCACATTGGCTGATGAAGATGCTCCAAAGAAGAAATCCATCGCACTTAAAGCCAAGGAAGTTATACAAGACTCATCTGACGAAGATGATGATGAGTCAAGTGAGGATGAGGATGAAGATGTGAAGAAATTAACTCTACTCATGAGAAGAGCTAACAAACTCATGAAAAGAGTCAATCTCAAAGACAAAGAAAGGTCAAACTCTTACTCAAAGAAAAATCCTTTTTCTAATGTTGTATGCTTTGAATGCAATGAAAAGGGGCACATAGCTGCTCGGTGTCCCAACAAAATCAAGAAGAAGAGCAAGTACAGGAACAAGGATGATGAGGATGAGGAGAAGATTCATGAAAAACCCAAGAAGAAGTTTATCAAGAAAAGCTACTCCAAGAAATTTGTGAAGAAAGGAAAAGGATAAGCTCACATAGGAGAATGGGTCACTGATGAAGAAAGTGCAAGTGAAGACTCATCCTCGAATGATGAGAATACTAACAAAAGGACTAGCTGGGCTTGCCTTAGATGAGTCAACTCCACCACCACCCTCATTTCCTCTCTGTCTGATGGTAAGATCAGACGAAGAAAAGGTTAGTGACTCACCTTCTTATGATGAGCTAGTAGAACTAGTTGAAGAGCTGAATAATGCTTTACATGATAAAACAAATTCAACTAGAACTCTTAAGAAGACTATTATTGGCTTGTTTAATGATCAAAAGTTGCTAACAGACAAGTATGAAAAGCTTATGCATGAACATGAAATGTCTGTACAAAATTTTAATGATCTAGTAACAAATCATGCTTTGCTTGCTAAGAATCATGAAGACTTGCAGACTAACTGTTGTGAGCTAGAAATTAAAAATGAAATGCTAGCCAACAAATCCAGTCATGTTTCTTTATGTGATGCTTCAGTCTCATGTGACTTATATAAAAAGGAAATCATGACCTTCAGTTCTTCTAATGCTTGTAATGGTAATTGCCAATATGCTTCCTATGCTAAGGAGCTTCAACTAAGAATGAAGAACTAAAATTTAAGATAGCTACTTTTGATAAAGGTTTAGAAAAATGCTTTCTGGGTAGTGCTACTCTTGACAAAATTCTTGCTGAACAGAAACCCAACTTGGGGAAAAAGGGCTTAGGGTATAAACCCAACAGTTTGCCTAAGAAAAGTGGATCGAGTCATCTCGAACAGATTTTTGTCAAGAAAAGCACTCAATGCTATTACTGTCATAAATGAAACCATGAATCAAAAAATTGCTATCTTGCAAATGTTTGTCATGCCAAAAGGGGTTGTATGGTAGATGCCCATTACTTGCTTTTTAAAGATTTTAGGGGCAAAACAAATGTAAAATATGTAGGTCCCTCAAATATTAATAAGAAACTTAAAGCTGTCTGGGTACCTAAGGCCATGTTGTTAAATCCCTTTAAACCTAAACTGGCTATAACTAACATCAAAGGACCCAAAAGTATTTGGGTACCTAAAGTTAAGAAATGAACTTGTAGGTGAACTACAAAAGTGGAGGCAGACATTGGGTAATTGACAGTGGCTGCACTCAACACATGACTGGAACCTCAAGAATGTTCACTTCAATTGAAGGAGAAAGTGATCCAAGTCATAAAATCACCATTGGAGACAACAGCAAAAGCAAGGTAAAAGGTCTTGGTAAGATTGCTATATCAAATGATCACTCTATTGACAACGTTCTTCTTGTTGATTCCTTAAATTTTAATTTGTTATCTGTTGCTCAATTATGTGATCTTGGATTCCATTGTATCTTCTCATCTGATGGAGTAACTGTGTTTGATAAAAATGAAAAGCTTATATTCAAAGGTTTCAGGTTTCAAAATCTCTACTTAGTAGATTTCAAATCTAACTCCTCATGCATCTCGACCTGCCTGTTAGCCAAAGTTTCTCTTGGATGGCTCTGGCACAGGCGTCTTGGGCATCTAGGTATGTCTAATCTCAAAAAGCTTTTTAAAAATGAGCTAGTGGTGGGTCTGAAAGATTTTAAATTTGAAAAGAATAAGCTATGCAGTGCTTGTCAAGCAGGCAAACAAGTAGCTAATTCTCACCCAATTAAAAGTATCATGTCCACCACTAGACCACTTGAGCTTCTGCATATGGATGTTTTTGGTCCCACTTTATATGCTAGCATTGGTGGTAACTCATATTGTCTGCTAATTGTTGCTGGTTTCTTCTGATTCACTTAGGTATTCTTTTTGCCCAAAAAAAGTGAAGTTGGAAAACTCTTCAAAACTTTTGCTAAAAGGGCTCAAAATGAATTTGATTGTCCCATCAAGAAAATAAGAAGTGACAATGGATCTGAGTTTGTTAATACAAATATTATTGAATACTGTGATGAATTAGGAATTAAGCATGAACTTTCAGCTACATATACACCTCAACAAAATTGTGTGGTGGAAAGAAAGAATAGAACTTTAATTGAAATGGCTAGATCTATGCTAGATGAATATGACACTTCTGATGCTTTTTGGGCTGAAGCCATCAATTCTGCTTGTCATGCTGTTAATAGGCTTTATCTTCATAGATTGCTTAAGAAAACTCCTTATGAATTATTGGTAGGTATAAGACCCAATGTATCATATTTTCGTGTATTTGGTTGTAAAGTATATATCTATAAAAAGAGAACACATTTGGGTAAATTTCAAACTAGATGTGATACAGGCATCATGCTAGGATATTCTTCTAAGTCCAAAGCTTATAGGGTATTTAATAATTCAACTGGACTGGTAGAAGAAACTTATGATGTAAAGTTTGATGAATCTAATGGCTCACAAGGTGAGCATGAAAATTTAGATGATGTAGGAGATGATGGTTTAGCACAAGCAATGAGAAAGATGGAAGTAGGTGATATTAAACCTAAGGAAAACAAGGATGAACCTCCTACACAATCTATGGTGCCAAATGATGGAACCCAAGAAAAAGAGGAAGAAAAAGAACAAGATCGGCCAGTCTTCATCAAAAGTCATCATGCCATTACTAAGGATCATCCCCCAGACCAAATCATTGGTGAAATCAGTAAGGGTGTTCAAACTCGTTCTAGACAAGCTTCCTTCTGTGAACATTACTCTTTTGTCTCTTGTATTGAACCTAAGACAGTGGAAGAAGCTCTAGAAGATGCTGATTGGATAATTGCTATGGAAGAAGAACTTAACAACTTTGAAAGAAACAAAGTCTGGAGCTTAATAAATCGCCCAAAGGATCACAATGTTATTGGTACAAAATGGGTGTTCCGAAACAAGCAAGATGTAAATGGAGTGGTAATAAGGAATAAAGCCAGACTTGTAGCTCAAGGATTTACTCAAATAGAAGGGCTAGACTATGGAGAGACTTATGCCCCGGTGGCACGTCTTGAAACTATTCGGTTTCGTCTTGCCTTTGCTACTCATTTTAATATCACTCTGTTTCAAATGGATGTGAAAAGTGCATTTCTTAATGGATTCATTGATGAAACTGTTTATGTTGAGCAACCACCTGGTTTTGAAGATCCAAACTTACCAAATCACGTATACAAATTATCTAAGGCACTTTATGGTTTAAAACAAGCTCCTAGAGCATGGTATGAGCATCTTAGAGATTTTCTACTTAATAAGAACTTCAAAACCGGGAAGGTTGATCCAACCTTGTTTCTAAAAGACATCAATGGAACATTAATGATTTGTCAAATATATGTAGATGATATTATCTTTGGTTGTACTAATCATTCTCTCTGTAAGGAATTTGGTGACATGATGGCCAAAGAGCTCGAGATGTCTATGATTGGGGAATTGTCATTCTTTCTGGGATTCCAAATCAAGCAATTGAAGGAGGGGACTTTTATCTCACAAGAGAAGTATACTAAGGATCTCCTCAAGCGCTTCAAAATGGAAGAATGCAAGACAATAAAGACTCCCATGGCTACTAACACTCATCTTGATCAAGATGTGGGAGGTAAGTCTGTTGACCAAAAGCTTTTTAGATCAATGATAGGCTCATTACTATACTTGACAGTATCTAGGCATGACATCATGTTTAGTGTGTGTATGTGTGCTAGATTTCAAGCTACTCCTAAAGAAATTCACTTAAGTGCTGTTAAAAGCATATTTAGATATCTTAAGTTTACCTCTAATATTGGTTTATGGTACCCTAAAGGTGCTCCTTTCGAGCTTCTTGGCTACTGAGATTCTGATTATGCCGGATGCAAGATTGATCGTAAGAGCACCTCAGGGGGTTGTCATTTGCTCGGAAGATCTTTAGTTTCTTGGTGTTCTAAAAAGCAAAATTCAGTAGCACTGTCCACTGCCGAAGCCGAATATGTGGCTGCAGGCAGTTGTTGTGCTCAAATTCTATTCATCAAACAAACATTTCTAGATTTTGGGATAAAATTTGATAAAGTGCCTCTGCTGTGTGATAATGAAAGTGCAGTGAAAATAGCAAACAATTCGGTCCAAAATTTAAGAACTAAGCATATTGAAATTCGACATCACTTTATTCGTGATCATGTTGCTAAAGGAAATATTGTGCTTAGTTATGTAAGAACTGAGGACCAATTGGCTGATATTTTCACTAAGCCGCTTGATGAGGCCAAATTTTCAAAATTAAGAATTGAACTAAATATCATTGCCTTTTCAAATGTTGTTTGATGATGTCACTCTTAGGGGGAGCAAGCTTGCTTGATATGCATCACTTGATATCCAATTTCCGAAAAACCTTTTCGGTTTCCGAAACTTCCTAAGTTTTCGAATCCTCCTAATCTTTCGAAACTTCTCTAACTTCAAGCCGCTTCGGATTATGATGCATTTACTCCTTTCTCGCCACAATGGCTATAAAAGGCGAACCAGAGCTCTGGGGATGTAATCCTTCACTTAGCCTTTCTCTTTTCTGCTTTAAACTACGATCTTCCTCATGCCGAAAAGAATTTTCAAGGACGATCGGGACGACCCTGAGCTTGCGGAGCTCTGGAGGGACTTCGATCGTGCATTGGCAGAGGTGGTGAAGGAGAGGGTGGTCGACCGTGACCGTGCCGTCGTAGATGCTTTCCTTGAAGCCTTCCCTGCCCTTTTCAGGGCTAGGGAGACCCTTGTGGAGGCTCTCGGCTACGTCCATCGGGGAGAAACTTAGGCTCTTCCCCTGTAAAAATATTTCCCGGGCATAATGTTTGGGGAATTAATATAAATAAAAAATTTGTGTCTTTCTGAAATGCTTTCTTTGAATGTTTCTTGTCTCGCATGGCTTCTCGATTGTATGACATTCACATCGTCTGTCGCAGATGTAGCTTAAACTCGATGCATAACACATCGTGTTAATATCTTGCACGGCTGGGGGTGTGAATAAATAAATTCAAAAGTGCTGATTTCAGTATGAAATAATTCTTTGAATAAATTTCTTAACTAAAAATAAGAAAATGCTGCTATAAGACTTACCTTACTATGCTTCCTTCTTATCTAATCCAAGATATAGTTACTTAGTCAAAATCTCTCTTCTCTTGCTGGTAGAAGTATTCAGCTAAAATGTCTCTATTCAGCAACTTGAGTTTCTCTAGTAAGCTTAAATTGAAAATACTTATGCTCATTTGGTTATCAAATTCAAACATTCCTTGAAAACTCAATTCTTCCCGTTTATTTGTGTTGCGTCGATTATGTTTGCTAATCTTAGCTATATTCCTTATTTTCTAAACTTCAGAAACATAGACATATTGCAGACTGAGATCAATTGAAATAAAAATTTTAAGTTCCTATTTGGGTCGGACCAATCTAAAACAAAATATCAATGAACAACGGACTAAAAGTTTTGGTCCGTCACTAATGAAAGTTTTAATCTCGACTCCATTCAAGACCAAACCCTTCACAGCGGACCAAAAACTGGTCCAGTCTGAGTTTAAATCAATTTGGTCCGGCGCAATTAGTAAACTGTCTGATCTTTTTGCCGAATCAAGTCTGCCTTATGAACAAATGTTTCTAAGTCTGATTCTTATCCAAATCAAAATGAATTATATCTGTTTAATAAAACTTTTTCTCCTTTTCTCAAAATTCAAAATTTGTTCAAAATCTTGCCTATTGCTTTAGGACTTATCCTTTGCCAACCGGACCTTGCTTTTGGGGCTCCTTGTTTTGCTCAAACCGATTCCATGAAGGGGTCCCACTACCTTTTTACCCGGATGCCTGTTCCCTTCCAACCACCCTGGTTAAAGGTATCAGTTACCAAGGCATATTTACTCTCGCAATATGCATTCAATGCAGTAACTTCTTCCATCAAATTTTCCCTTTGATACATCCTTGCTTGCGCAAACCCCTCTAAGCTAGAAATTCCATCTCTGCACCGAAGCAAATCCTAATCGGATCTTGGCAACGGTGCTCTTCTGTCATTATTGCGCAAGAATCTCTCTCAAGATCAGTAAGTTCCTTGAAACCTCTCTTTTATCTTCAAATCTCAAACTCGAGACTTAGTTCTTAGACTTTAGTTCTCTTTTTTAGGTCTGGTCTTGTGCTTGAAAAGGTTTAGCTTTTGAGTCTGAGTTTTTCAGTCAAGATGAGATCAAAGAATCCAGATAAGAGGGATTGATTGGAAAGATTATTGATAAAGTAAAAAGCAAGAAATGGAAAGTGTCTAGTTCATCTCCTGGAACAAATTTACCTGAACAAACTCAAGGACCTGTATTAATTCAAGATGTTCACAATGATGCTAGAGCAAACAGAAAAATAGTTACTTCTCACCCTAGAAAAGGAAAACAAGTGATTGATTCTGAATCATGCTCTGAGAATAGTGTCTATGAACCTGACAGTGAATCATCTTCAGAAAATACTGAGCTAGTTTCTGAAGTTGACATCTTTAGCGGTAAGGAATTGGCCGACCTAAGTGCCAAAAGACTGAGAGCAGTTCGATTGGTAAATGAGAAAATCTGGTTTCCTCAGTCAAGACTAGCTCTTGGTGAAAACTTTGTATCTCTATTACACAAGAACATATATAATGCTTATCTGCATAGAAAAGATGGAAAAGGAAAGACAGTATCTGCTCTATCAACTCATCAGTATGTAGACTGGGATCAAGTAAATACTATAATTGGCTCAAGTGGATTGTATGACTGCATAACTTCAACTCCTGGACTGTGTGATATAATGTCAAACAAGACTATACCATGGAGTGTCTCAAGAACACTAGAATTCTATGCATCCTTATTAGTGAACAAACAGAGGAAATATATCATGTTCACTATAAATGGAAAGATAAGAAAAATCATATCATATCAGTTTGAATCAGCAATTGGAGCCTCAAGTCCTTTTGCAAATCGAACAAGAATATTTGAAAAGTTGTACCCTCACCAGAGATGGAGATTGAGTGGTGATATGCCGGACTTACAAATATCTGGGCACATTTATAAGAACACCTCCAGTGCAGACTTTAATCCAAACAGAGTTTCCTATCTAACTGAAGAAGCAAAAGTTTTGCTGCTAATACTCAGGCACACAATATATCCTAAGTCTGGATACAAGGAAGGTGTGACCTCAGTTCAATTATGGTTGTTGCATCTTATATTATCAAGACAACCTGTAGATTTAGTTGATTACTTCTTTGGGAAAATGGAAGAGGCAATCTACAGAAAATTTGGCAGCCCCTTACCGTTTGCTCAACTAATCACTCAAATCCTGTTGGCACAAGGCATAATATCTCAAAATGACCTGAATAGGGAATTTCAGTGCTTCCCAAAGAAATACAATATGCATATATCCACCGGACAAAACCTGAGGGTCACTGGTTTTCTTCAAGGATTACAAGAAAATCAGCAGCAAGAACCAGTGCTGGCTGAAGAAGAAAATGAGTCAAGTGCAGAAGCTGAAAATGAGTTTGACAGAAATAGTCACAGAGAGTATTCACAGACTCAAGGTAATGATTCCTGGCATCAATCCTATGGAAGCTATATGCCCTCCTATGACAGTCATCATCAAGCCTATGAAAGTCATCATGAGTCTGCTAAAAGTGGAAATGATAGAGAGCCTAGTGCTCAAAGTGGCAACAAAAGTAAAACTGTAAGCCATCATGAATCTGCTCATCCATAAGCAACAGAAGTGGTTCCTGCAAGTAAATCAGGCAATATGGATGATGCTGCCACTCAAGTTCTCTCAAGCTCAGTTGATAGAACTTTAAATGAAGAGCAACAGTTCTATCACCTTCAACAATCAGCAGCTGCAGCAAGGTTCAATGAAGCACAAGCTTTCAGACCAGGAGCACATGAGCATGAGGCAGGAGGATCTGGTATGCCCCAACAATTTGAGTCATATTATCCCCCATCATAAGTTCATCCTGAGCATGACCAGAGGGATACCTTTCCTGGTTGGCAAAGTCTTTTTGACTGTCAGTATCTAACCTCATCTTCTCCAAAGTACAATGAGCAAGCACAAGAAAATACTTTCCATGCTCAAGGAAATATTTTTGATTCTCAACCTGCTTGGTTCTCCACCTTTGAACAACAGTATTATGCTGATCAAAGAGGATGACAAGCAAAATACTTTCAAGCAACAACAGCTTTGAGATATGAAGAAAAAGCAAAATTTCAAAATGAAGTTTTGTCTAGATTTGATCAACTCAGCAGCAACCAAGGGAACATAAGACAGTCTATACAGCAGCTTGGTACAAATCAAAATCTGCTAAAAGACAGACTATATGACATGAATCATAAAATGGATGATCATTACAAAAGACTGAGAAATCAAGTTGAGGCTGCAAGCACATCACATACGAGTAATCAGTTATGGATAAGACATCAGTTGGACCATCTCTCAGAATTCACTGAGGATGCCCTGCTTGACTATACTCGATTAGCACATGATTGCATGTATGATGTGAGTAAGGTCCTTGCTGAAACACATACCCTGAATGAGTCCTTTGACAACATGCAGTCAGATCTCCATAATTTGACCATTCAACCGGATGAACCAGGCTATCCTAGCTGGCATGATCAAGCAATGTCTCAAGGGCCAAGTATTCAAACTCAAGAAGCTTCTGATGATCCAAAGGTTTCTCCTCCAAGGAAGAGCTTAGTTCTGGGCCAGCTCAAAAGAACCATTTCCAAACGCAAGTAGGAACCCTTTTTGGCTACTGATGCCAAAGGGGGAGAATATCTCTATAGATAACCATAGTCTCCTAGGTTCTTTTCTGTACGCTGGATTATCTAAAAGACAAGTAGTTAAGTATCTGATTTGTTTGTATCTGACTTATGTGTGCTATATTAATGCGCTGTTATTCTCTCTGTTTATGATCTTCTACTTTGTGCTCTGATACTCTCTTCGACTTATAATACTCCTTTTGTATTTATGCTCTGATATCTTGCTCTGTTGATTTAATACTTTGATACTTACCTGTTTTGTGCTCTGATACTTACTTCATACTGCTCTGATATTCACTTCGTACTTTGACAAAAAAATTATGAGTATTTTTAAGGATCTAATAGTCCTAATATATCATAATTGTCAGAATTCAGATCATGCATTCATTAAGGGGGAGCACATACATTCATAATTTCTGTAGCTATTCTATTTAGCTAACTCTGTATTGCAGAATGAATGAGATATTATTAACAAAAAAAGGTATGTTGTCATCAATTACCAAAAAGGGGGAGATTGATAGCATCTAGGCCCCCTCAATCTTATTATTGTGTTTTGTTATAATTTTGGTATTGATGACCAAGTTAATAATACTCAAAGCTTTGAAGAACATATGCTGGATTCAAAAATGAAGCAAGTTGGACGAACAAGATTAAGGTGCTTAGTTCTAGTTTATGACTTGGGAGATGATTCAAGTCAAAAAGCTAGGATTGTTTTCTGTCTTTTTAGTTGTCTAAAGGGGGACTTTGCACAAGCTAGTAAATTGGATCATAAGGCAAAGACAAAACTAGATTTCTCGGAGCAAAAGACACTTAGTCATTGACCTTTAAATCATATTTCTTAGTGTACAACAGACTAAATTTCAGCTATCCACCTCTTCAATCCGTTGCACTCACAGCATATCCTTTGAAGTCAAAAAGATTCTTTGGTCAAACTTTGAAACTCTTCTGTGTCAAAACTCCCATCAAATATCTAATCATTGGATCAAATCTCTTGTCTTCATATTATTTCGTCCTTGATAAAAACCTCCTTGAAAATCATGTGATAGCCAAGGGTTTTCCTATGTATGACGGACTAAAAATTTGGTCCGGCATACATATAAAAGTCACTCCTCTGTGACGGACCAAAATATTCTTAAGTTTCCCATCTATAGCGGACCAAATATTTTGGTCCAACACTCTTTCAGTTCATAAGCTTTTTGGCCGGACAAAATATTTGGAGTCCTAGTTTTTGAAACCTTGAATGGACATTCTATCTCACTCAAAAGGTTTTTGCTTTGATAACGGACCAAACATTCTTGCTTAAAAATTTTAGTCCGCTGCTAAAGTAAATCTCTTGTATGAACTTATTTCTGTTAAGAAAAGGTCTTTGGTTTCTACTCCTTAAAAATCCATGTATGACAGACCAAAACTTTGGTTCGACGTACATGCGTTTCTATGCCAGACCAAAACTTCTTGAAAAGTCCATGTATGACGGACCAAAATTTTGGTCCGACGCTCATGTATTTCATTCTCTCAGTCGTATGCCGGACTAATTTCTATGAAAAACCCTTGTTCAACGGACCAAATTTTTTGGTCCGTCGTGAATGCTCAAATTTGGTCCGTTATACACATGTCTAGTATCACTAGGCACTATTGCTTAGTCCGTTGTACGTGTATATTTCTGACCTCTGACACGTCCAACAGCTACAGTAGCAGGTGTAACGGCTATATTCATTTCAAATGGCTATATAAGCATTTCCTGAGCCATCTACTAAGATATCGAATGAACTCCTTTACATTTTAGCATTGAAAATAGCTCTCATTCTCAAAAAGGAGTCTGTGCTTCACTTTCAAACCAAAATTCTCAAACATCTCTAAGTGTTTTAGCTCCAAGCCAAAGCCTTGCTGTGTGATTTGCGAGTGAACCAAGAGAAGGAAGTTGTGCAAAGTTTATTACTCTTGGATCTTAGTGATCCTAGACAGCTTGGAGGAAGTGTACAGTGCGACCTGTCCAAAAGTGATTGTGGAAGGCCACTGTGGTAGTGAGAGGTTTGGAACTCACCTCACTGGAGTAGTGAAAGAGTTACCTGAGTGTTCACTAGAGCTACTGCAACTTGCTTTGGAGAAGCTATACTTCGGAAGAAGTGCTTCAACGTGGATTAGGAGTGCGGCTCTGAACCACGGGATAAATCTCTGTCTCTCTTGTGTTTATTTCTCTTTATTGCTTTCGCTGTTATCATTATTTGTTCTACTTCTGTATTAGACTCTGTTGTGAGTTATTCTCTTAGATAATATAGTGAATTGCTGTTAAGAAGTTAAAACATGCAGAAGTTGCCTATTCACCCCCCCCTCTAGGCCAACTAGATCCTTCACACACTAGCTGTAAGCCGATCCTTATTGCATCACGGCTACCCCTTGTAGCAGGACTTGGACCAGAGACCACGCTCGGTTTTGAGCAAACATGCATAGTTCACGCAAAGGTCGGGCTTGAGTGCTGCCGAGCCCAACCTGAGCGCGTTAAGGCCCCTTGTGTGCTATTGTAATTAAATGACTTTGCCTTAAGTCTTTTACAGGCCTCCTCAACAATTCGACCTTGACAACTACAACCTATTTCTCATAGAAACTGCGCTCAAGGCCGACGCTGCTCGGTCTAGACCGCAGCGGGGGCTAGCCAAGGGAGTACTCACTACTCTTTTTTGCCTATGTTTGTTCCTCTTTATGCTTCTTTACATCTCCTATTCCTTTTGATCTTGAGGTTCACCTCTAGGGGTCACGCCAGCAGAAAGCTGATTCTTATCGCGTCACAGCTCCCCCTGTAGCAGAACTTGAACCAGAGGCCACGCTCGAGTTCGGCGAGTATACGTGCTTCACGCACAGGTCGGGCCTGAGTGCTGCCAAGCCCAACCTGTGTGCGTTAAGGCCCCTTGTGTGCTTGAGTTCGCTCTTGAGTATTCTCGAGCTCGACTTCTCTCGCACAGGGGGCTCGACTATTGCTGCTAAACGACTTTGTCTTATGTCTTTTACAGGTCTCTCTCTCACGGCTCTGACCTGCGCAAGGTCAATGATGCCCGATCTCGACTACTCCGACTGAGATAGCCTTGACTAGCATGGGATTGAAATGGGTAAGAGGACAAAGGGACAAGCACAAGTCGCCTAGACTTAGCCATTTCACCTACAGACTATGCTCGAGGTCGACATTGCTTGACTCGACCACAGCGGGGCCTGAGCAAAGGAGTACTACCCTAAAAACAGCTAAGTCCAAGTCCATTTATTCATTCATTAAAAACATTTTTACAAAGTTATACTTACATAGAGCCGCAAACATTTTTGTCCCTCGGCCTATTCGCTATCTACAGATCTGCCATGTCGCGGGCGAGCTTCTCCTGCTCAAGCTTGGCTACCTTCACCCTCAACACTGAGAGCTCACACTGCAGATGGTGTGCCTCAGCTGCGGAAGTGGCGGCGCGGTCACGCTCACCCTGGAGTTGAGCCACGGCGCTCTTCCCAGTCCTTGATGCTCGTCCCAGCTTCTCCTCGAGATCGGCGACCTTTGTCTCGAGCTCGACGGAGGCCTTCGTCAGAGCGGTAGCCTGCTCCGTGACCTACTTTCGCAGCTCTTCCACCTCCGTGTGTGCAGCTCCAAGGGTCCCAGCCGCCTTCGCGAGCTCGGCCTCGAGGGTCTTGGCTGCCTTCACACGCTCGGCTTCAAGGGCCTCAGTCGCCTTCTCACACTCGGTGGCAACGGCCTGGGCAAGCTTGGCGGTGTGTGTTGAAGTCCGCTGCTCCGCCTCCTCCTGCTCTATCAGCAGGGTCTCCTCGAGTTGGGCGATGTAGGCCTCTCGCTCCTCCACCATGTCGAGGATCATCCTTAGCTCGACGGTGTGCCCGCGCAGATCTTGGAGTCCCTGGGCGATTTGGTCGATCGCCTGCGAAAATTAAGGGAAATCACCCGACAGTTGAGAAGATTGGCAGGAATGAGCAAACTCACCTGATTGAGCCGACCCTCGAACTCGGGGCGCCGAGGTCTGATCGACCTGTTGTCTGGTTCGCCTGCCTCCAGTTCGGCACGACCTTGCACCGAGGTCGAGGCGGCCGCATTGGCCCCTTCTGGCATGGAATTGGACCCACCGGTTGGAACGTCAATGGGGATCTCTCCAACCGACCTGGGCCTCAGCTCGGTCTCAGGGACCTGGGGCCTTGGGAAAACAATAGAAAGAATGGGTCATGTTGATACGTTGCGACATAGGGGAATGTGAAGAACTGCCCTACCTGGCTCTTCCGCGGAACCCTCAGACCATCTATGTGCAGATGATACGCTGTACTGAAATTCAGGCGAGTCCCCATTGCTTCGTGCAACTTATTCTGAAATCACGAGGTAAATTGGGTCTATCTATCTGACACTATCTTCTTGGGCACTCCATGCAAACACACAATCCTCGGCATATACAATTCTGCCAAACGGTCTCCTGAATAAGTCATCTTCACCGGAATGATGTGAGCGACTTTGTTCAAACGATCCACAATTACCCAAATAGAATCATAACCTCTCTGAGTCTTGGGCAAACCGGTAATAAAGTCCATACTGATTCCCTCCCATTTCCATTCTGGAATCTTCAATGGTTGTAACAAACCAGCGGGTCTTTGATGCATGGTTTTACTCTCTGACATATGTCACATAGAACAACGTGTTCGGCTACTTCACGCTTCATGTTAGGCCACCATAACCTTTTCTTAAGATCTTGGTACATCTTAGCACTTCCTGGATTAATCGAGTATTTAGAATCATGAGCTTCCTCAAGAATCAATTGTTTAAGCTCCTTCTTATTTGGTACACAAATCCTTCCTTTAAACCACATGGTACCTTGCTCGTCAATAACAAAATCCTCCGCTAAACCTTCATCCTTCCTAGACTTGAATCTGCTGATTTTCTCGTCATCCTTTTGACCCTCTCTAATCTGATCTTCAAGTGTCGGCTTTAATTCCAATGCAGCTACAAAACCTTGCTGTACAACCTCTAATTTTAGCCTCTGAAACTCACTACACAACTCTGATTGTTCACTTCATATTAGCATATTTGCACTATGGCTTTTGCGACTCAAAGCATCGGTTACCACATTAGCCTTGCCCGGATTGTAATGGATTCCAACGTTATAATCCTTAATCAATTCTAGCCATTTTTTTTGCCTCATATTAGATCTGACTGAGTGAATATATACTTTAGACTCTTATGGTCTGTATATATCTCACACCTATTTCCAATGAGGTAATGTCGCCATATTTTCAAGGCATGCACTACCAAATCGTGCGTAGGATAATTTCCCTCATGCGGCCTCAATTGTCTTGATGCATAGGCCACCACCTTGCTATTTTGCATTAACACACAACCAAGACCTTGCTTAGAAGCATCACAATATATATCGAAACTATTCTGCACATCTGGCACTACTAACACAGGTGCGGTAGTCAATCGCTTCTTCAACTCCTGAAAACTCTTTTCGCATTCTTGCATCCATGCAAACCTCTTTTCTTTCTTCAACAACTGTGTAAGAGGTCTAGGAATTGTTGAAATTCTCTCGATAAATCGACGGTAATATCCTGCCATTCTCAGAAAACTACAAATCTAGGTGACTGACTTCGGTTGCTCCCAATGTAACACGACCTCGACCTTACTCGGATCAACGGCAACTCCTTCTGCAGTCATCACATGACCAAGAAATTACACCTTATCCTTCCAAAAGTCACACTTACTGAACTTAGCATACAACCGTTGCTCTTGCAACCTTTCTAAAACCAACATCAAATGGTCTGTGTGCTCCTCTCTTGTCTTGAAATACACAAGAATGTCATCTATGAAGACAACGATAAATTTGTCCAAATAGTCCATAAATACTTTGTTCATCATATTCATGAAATATGCCAGAGCATTGGTCAATCCAAAAGACATAACTGTGAACTCATAATACCCATACCGCGTGGACAATGCAGTCTTAGGAACATCTTCCGCTCTAATATTCAGCTGATGATACCCTGAACGAAGGCCTATCTTGGAGACAACTCCAGCCCCTCTCAACTGATCAAACAAATCGTCGATCCTGAGCAAAGGATACTTATTCTTGATTTTCACTCCATTAAGTGCACGATAATCGATACACATTCTTAAACTCCAATCCTTCTTTCTAACGAACAAAACTAGCGCTCCCCACGGCGAAGAACTCGGTCTTATGAAACCTTTCTCAAGCAATTCCTCGATCTGCTTCTTCATCTCAACTAACTCATCTATTGGCATTCGATAAGCTTAGATCCTGGGGCTTGAACTAAAAGCACACACTTAAGATTCTTAACATCAAATCCATTCTCAGTTGCAAAACTCCGAGAAACAAATGAATGCAAAGCTCCAGAATCAAATAAAATTGTAGCGGGTACCGAGTTAACTAGAAACTTACCCAGTACAACATCTGCAGCCTCCTCAGCTTCATCCGCTGTGATGTGGTTGACTCTCCCACGGACTGTTGATTGGGGTGCTGCTCTAGTTTGCCCTGGTGCGTGATTCCCTCCTGATGCAGGTGCCTTAGCAGGTGTCGTTCCCAAGTTGAAGTAGACTGGCGTGATTCCTCCTTTCTGCGGACACTTGTTAGAAAAATGTCCTGGCTCATTGCAAGCATAGCAACGTCTGACAGGAGACTGTTGATTTCCTCCTGGTGCATTGTTCCCTTGAGCTAGCGTCTGAAAATTATGATTAGTAGAGCGAGGTGCAGGGGTTGATGTCTTATTTGTTGCCTGCGGCTGAAATCTAGCAAACTGTTGTGGTGACATCCTTACTCTGAACTGGTTTGGTCGCCCTCCTTAACCCTGCGCTTGCGATCCTCACCAAGCTCTTTGCGTTTATCCTCCAAAATCAAAGCTTTGTTAACCAACTCTTGGAATTTAGGAAAATTATGGGTGATCAATCCCACTTGCACTCCAGGGTTTAATCCCTTCATAAGGCGTGACTGCCTAGCCTTGTTTCTAGCCACATCCTTCGAAGCATAACGTGCTAGCTGAGTAAATTTGTTCAAGTAATCGGCCACTGACTGGCCTCCTTGCTTCAAAGCTCTAAATTCCTCCTTCTTGAGGTCCATCATGCCTTCTGGTACATGATACTAACGAAAAGCAGTAGTAAACTTATCACATGTGATCTCCTATGGGGCTTCATGTGCAGCACGATAGTTCTCCCACCATTCTGCAACAGTTCCTTCTAGCTGATGAGAGGCATAAAGCACCTTCTCATTTCCTTCACACTAGTAATGTGCTGCTTTCTCTCAATCGTCCTAAGCCAATCATCGGCTTCCAAGGGATTGACATTGCCTGAGAATGTCGGCGTACGAGTCCTCATGAAGTCAGATAGTTTGGAGTAAGGACGCGGTCCATTGTTGCCATGTTGAACACTGTTGTTGTTGATAGCTACTTGGCTGGTCATACCCTGCATCTGTTGCATCATCGTCTGCATAAGCTGGGTCTGTGCTGCAAGAAAAGCTCCCAAATTCTGTATGTCCACTGGCGGTGATGGTTGTGGCAGTACTCCATCATTGGTGTTGTCATTATGACGGAGGCCACTTCTTGAAGCATCATTGTTGCTATGAGTGTTAACCATCTGCTGATTGCTTCTTGGGTTAGGAAAGGTAGATGTAGTATATTTAAGACACCAGAATTTCTAAGGTAGGGAAACAGGTTTAACCCAAATTTATCAACTTTATTAATACTTCGTATGGTTGCTTACAAAAGCCTAAAGGCTATGCAACACACACTGCACACTTAGCAATCAAAGATCCAAACTAAGCACACAACCTTAGAGACTACTAAAAAGGTAAAGACTATCTTAAAGATGCGACTCAACACTAGAGTCTCAACCCAACTCTAAGACTCTCACTCATCCAGCCACCATGACTGAGGCAGACCTGGTGCATACACCGGTGGGTGGGCTGGCATGGGTGCAAACCTATCCTGATGACCCTCGACTGGAACCTCCACGTCCATGCGTACTGAAGAGAAACGCGGTATGCTACGCTAGCACAAAAAAATCTACCCCATAACCAGAAAGCTACTCGCATGAAGGGGATCATAGATTAGATTACCACAAGACACGCAGTTGTGGAATCCTTCGCGCGTCGATGTAGTGGATCGTCCTCACTGCAGATGTTGCGTCGATGGAGTGGATCATCCTCGCCTCGTCGTGGATCGTCCTCCCACGCCGCAGTCGCAGCAGCGTCACCGTAGTAGTCCACACGTCCAGGGATGGAACGCCGTGCATCAGTGTGCAAGCACCTGGTCGCTCGGTAGGGGCAGCGAGAAGAGGAGGCTATGGTTTCGGGTGAAACACTTCTAAACCGTGGAAAGCACACCCTGCGCCTACCCTCCTCGACTCCTTTTATAGCCATGAGATGAAACCCTAAACCAGGGCCCATTAGTGTGCTAAGCCCACGAGGTCCATTAATTACGGATCCAATCCAAATTAATGCGTCCCAGCCCATTAAGTGTGTGACCCTGCAGGTTCACGTACGTTTGGACATGGATTCGAAAAACTCCTTTTCAATCCAATAGTTGGTAGCGGCTCCTTGCAAAGCATGCCAACTCCCAAACATACTATGATCAAATCGAACAGAACCTATCAAAAGTACTCATGTAATAATCCCTTTGCCAAGTATATGAAGATTGAACTCAAGGTGAGAAGCATGTCATCCTTTGATGATTCAATCCATCTCTCGTATCCATGATATATTAATAAGTTGTGATTGACTCCTCAATCATGACATGGCCATGCACTTCCTTAATCATATCACATGAGTGGCCTTGTCATATATCTCTGTTTCATTGGAGTGGCAAATTCCATCTTGACTGCTCACTTCCCTCTGCACATTTCATAGTAAACATGAAAGCTACCTTTATAACTATCCGGTTAGGAAGTAGAGTTTGATAGCCCCAAGGAAAACTATTACACATGTAGAGAATATGACAATCTCAGGTCTAAGGATCATACATCTACTATGTATGAGATACACTGATGATACATAAGAATGTAACATTCTCGCAATGTCCCATGGCGACTCTATCTAACCCATGTTCTTCAACATGCGTCCACAATGTATGGATGATATCTCCATATCCCATGATCTATCAAGCATGATCATCGATCACTACATGTGCTGATCTATTCATCGTTGTCCTATACGATGATATCCGATCAGAGATATTTATCGAATTATGTCAATAAGTAAAGAGCTTCATAAGCAAGTCACATACTTGTTGATCAATAAAATGATATACATTCATTTGACCAATAATCATATTATTATTCATAAACATAGTCATGTTACAATCATCTAAATGATTGCCTCAAGGGCATAACACTAACACGTACGTCACGCTCCTCTGACTCGAACTCAACCTCCTCGGGGTCCTCCTCTTCTTCTTCGGCTACCTCGACTGGCTCCTGAGTGTCATGAGCTACTTGGCCTTCAACCTCTCGCAAAGCCTCCTCTAACTCGGTGACCACCTCAGTGGCTGCGGCATGAGTCTCCTGAAGCTCCTGCTCTGTCACCCTCAGCACCTCGTACACCATCTCCAGCTCCTGTGCGGTCTCTCTCATATGCTCCTCCTAGGCGAGAGCAAACTCCGCAAGGTGTAACGCAGTAGCACACTCGTCCTCCTCGATCCGTCGACGTCGGCTCGCTCGTACAGTAGGGTGAAGCTTGGACACCGTGTCATGAAGCTCGTCATCGTAGTCGTGGCAGACACAGCGAAGTGCAAGTCGAGCGGCCTCCTGAATCCAACCTCGTACGAGAACCTCCTCACGGTGATGTGGATCGGCCTGCTGGCGCTCTCGTTCTCTCGGGCGTAGATATTCAACATGCAAATGAACCCTCGGTGTACACCATTAACTGACCAGCTACCTCCTCAGTAAAGTGGACGATAGAAACCTCCAAGCATCTAAAGAACTCTCCACAGCTCCTTGGCATAGTCACGCTCTCTCCTCAAAGGTCAGGACGATCGGCATCTTCTCCACAAAGAACATTGAATAAGTCCTCCACCCGAAACGGCAACAAAAAACGGTAAATTCAGCAAAGGCAAGAAGTAGAGAATAAGAAGAGTCAAGAGTGTCTTGTTAGTCAAATTTAGATTTTTCTTTAGAAAATAGTTTTGGACACACCTAGGACACCACCAACCTATCTAGGGCCAAGACCTACAGTCAGTATGCTCTGATACCACCTCTGTAAGGACCCGAATCCACTGATTCGAACCCATTGTGTTTACCGTACTAGTCCCAGGATCAACGCTAGTGCACACAGCTTAACATTGGTACATATCACATCATACTCAATAATAATAATATTAATACTCCATTTATTGATATAGCTAAGTGTATGATCTTATGACCAACTCACATTATTAAGCCACGCAGGGCTAGACTTGAAAATATAATTATGAAATAAGTAGTGGAAATAGAAGACGTAGATGACTCATCAGTTCACCATAGGCAACTGACAAAGGCTCGGACCCTAACGACTTGTGTCCTCCTGGAACTCCTCCTCCAACAAAGGTCTAGACTCTTGAACTATGGATTGTTGTTGTTTGGCAAGGGTGAGTACATAAAGCACTCAACAAGTAATGCACATAATGCATTTCTATGCAACTATATGCAAGGCTTATTCCAGAGGAAAAGACTATTATTGCTATTTTACAATAAGCAGCATTTATGAACAAATACAATAATTATATTGTAAAGACTGTAAAGCAAATAACAGTAATAGATAGATTCAACATTTCTCAAGTAAACCAAATTTCCAATCCTAAGTCAAGTTCAACCTTTCTTATGGCAATTCCGCCATCCCAACCAAGTTTTCCACTTAATTAAGCTAACCTTTAAATGTAATTCATGAGCGTTGCTCAATACCGCGAGCATGACTATCCGAATAGATCTACACTCTGCAGAGGTTATGCACTTTGCCCACACGATACAACCATACACCACAAAGGCGAGTGATTATAACAAAGCCTTTACAATGCCATGTCTTAACTCAGTACTTCCCGCTGAGGTTTCAACACTGAAGGGCTAACCACCACAACAGGGCCCCCCTCTTGCGCCATGTGAGTATCCTCCTTAAACCCGGACTCACACCACCACAAGTAGTACCAACACTAAGACATTGCAAATTAATCAGCTAGGCTGTCCCATACCAGACATGTGGTTGCATGATTGACTCAGGTCAAAGACTTGAAGGTTAAGTCCTTAGGATGATGGAAGCAACACTTCCACATACCCACTGCCCATCAGGCCCACCTTGGCATACTCGCCCCTTGTCACTTGCCACAATCTAGGTGATTACCACCCACGTTGATTACCAAGCACCACGTGCCATCCACAATTCAACGTCGTTGCATGACATGGCTCGGCACTACAACTCAATCTCATTGTGTGATCTCACATGACACACAAGTTCACATCATTGTTCCATATTCCATTAGTCAAGACTAATCATTGATTATTAATGTACATGTGATGACGTGGCATGGCTAAGCAACTACACGATCTAACCATCCCATGTTAATTTTAGTATTAACCAACTATAGTGAACCAATCTGAGGTGATATGAGATCATGGCATACAAATGACAAGGTAGGGTATAGATCAATTGGTAGATTAACTAGATCCCAATTTAATTTGAAACAATTGTATACTTGAAATACTATGCAATAAAGTAAAACAATATAGCAATTTTATAAACATGGGATCAACATGATCAAAGCACAACTTGCCTTGGAATATGTCCTGGTCTTGATCTGGAACTTGATCTTGAGTTGACGGATCTTCCTCTGAAGCGTCGCACAATTCAACGTCTACGCGTATCGAAGGAGAAAAGCAAATAAATACCAAAATAGAGAGAAAATGAACTCCAAAAATGAAATAAAATTCACCATAAAATATTTCTCAATTTTAAAAAATTTTAGAAACTTGAATCACCCAAATCCGAGTTAAAATGCAAAAGTTATAGCTATTCAAAGATTGAACTAATTCTAAAAATACAGAAAATAGAAAATCCGATTTTCCCAAATTATTTTTATTCTGAAAAACCGTATTACTGCATCATGCTGACGTCAGCCCTGACCCGAGCCAACCGAGATGCGACACGTGTCCCTCGGTCCATGGACTGTGTCCATGAGCTTCATCGGTCCTTGGTGAACCCGGTCCAAGCGACCACAACTCTCTGACGGGCGGGCCCACGCGTCTGCGGACCCAGTGCCAGCACGACGCACACGCGGTCGCCACGCAAGCGCCATGCCGCACATGTGGCTTCCACGTGTCAATGAACTAACTAACCATGATGCACAAAGGCGCACGTGGCACCAAGGTCATCGGCGGCGAGAACGAAAGGCACCTACGGATTCACCTCGACAAAAAGAACACACTGGCGCGATCAGATCTTGAGTTACGGCACTGGTTCGATGGTAGCGTGATCTTCTTTTTCGCGGCGGTGGCCTCCACGATGTTCTCCTGCTCCGACAAACCCTGGCAGATTGGGTACGCGCACGGGTTGCTTCGGGCGAAGGCGAATCAGATGTGACCGGCCTCAAGCTTGCTTGCCCACGAACAGCGACAAATCGACTATTTTTCTTCACGACGGTGATGGTCGGGAAACCTTCGATTGCAGCGAAATGACAGTGCTTCTCGACTAGCTATCTTAGGGCTTTGCTTTGAGACCTTGAGGCGCTCCCGGTGCGCACCTTTTATTGGCCTAGGAGTCCACATTTTCCCCGATTCCTTCGCGATGTCCACGGCGAATACGGCGAGGTCTCGGAACAGAGTCCCTCACAGACACGCGAAGACGATGACTGGATGTCGTCCACGTGTCCCGCTGAGCGGCACAGATCTTGCGTCCCTGATTCAATCCGATCCGCACATGGAGATCCAACGGCGATGATTTAACAGAGCTCCAAACCGGTACGCTTCGATCTCAAGCGTTTGATCCAGATCCGATGGCGACGGTCAAGCTTCTAGAAAACGGGCCGTAGAACTGGGCTACTCCACGCACGCGGCACTTGGTCCCGGCCCATTACTGTTCACTCGAATTTCCTGGGTTTTACAAATTAAAATAATTACAGAAATTCATTTAATTAGTTTTAGGAAAAAAAATTATCAGGAAAAATTCCAGAAAAATCTCAAAAATACCTTGAGATATTTTGAACTTAAATAAAATATTTTTGTCAAAATTTTATTTTAACTTTACATAATTATAATTAGTTTTCACAAAAAGACCAATATATTAATTTAAAATTAATTCAAGTAAATCCAAAAAATTCAATAAATTCTAGATAATCATAAAATGCACAAATAACAATAAAATAATATTTAGCCAAATTTTGGGATGTTACACCTTCTGCTAGAGTCAAGAGACCAGGTACGATGACTCACCTCCTTCCCACATCCAACCTCATAAATAGGATTGTGTGAGTTACTGGTCATCCCAAGAGCGGTAACTTCGATGAGATTAGAGGCTCTTGGGATGATTTTGTACTTTGATAAATGCATTCCTCGGCTCGAGATCGTGGCAAATGGATCTATTTTACTCCCTATATCATGATGATCATTAAGAGGGTAACAGGATACCGTGGTGGCTGTGGGAATGCCCACAAGATGTAACACCCTAATTTTTGCTCTAATTTAAAAGTTTGAAGTATTTTTGATTTTTGAGAAATTTTGGAAATTTATTTAAATTTAATTGGATTTATTCAAATAGGGCTTTTCTTGAAAAAAAATTGAATAATGGAAAAGTTTTTGCAAAGTTTTATTGAAAATATTTTAATTGAGTTCCAAATATCTCAAAGTAATTTCTGGAATTTTTCTAGAATTTTTCTGCTATTTTAAAAGCCCGAAATGATTTAATTGAATTTTTGGAATTATTTTAAATGTGAAATGTTTTAAAATCACATGAATGATAATGGGCCGAGCCATTCTTGTGGCGTGTCGCAGCCCGCCCCCCGAAACCCTAGCGCCGCCTAGCCCAAGCCATCCGATCCGGATCGCACGCCTGTGCGTGTGCCACGTCGCCCGCGCGCGTGAGCCTTCGGATCGTCACCGCACGAACGCACAGGATCGTGCCACGTCGCTTCGTCCCCGCGAGATCATCGGAGAGACGTGGGTGTTGATGGCCGTGACTTCCGCCGGCTGTTTCGCACACGTCGAGGCAGCCCTTAAGTCCCCGTTGAAGGCGTCGTGCAGAGGTTTTCACTCCGCATCTTTTGACTCCTCGCACGCACGCCGAGACTCCCTCTAGCGCCCGTACGAGCTCGCCGTAGTTGCTTCTTTGTGCCGCCGCTGTTTTTCATCGTTTGCTTCGCCGCCGGTTTCTCTCCGCCGTCGCCAAGGTCACCGGAGTAATCCTTCCCACCACGCGTCGAACGAGCCACTTCATCACGCCGAGAAGCCTCAGAGCGCCGTGGGCTGCGCCATCTTCCTCGACTCGGCACCTTTTCTTCTGCGCCGCCATCGCCTTCACCGAAGCCGCCGTCCGTCCGATCTTCATCGCACGCGCTCGGTTCGCCCACGTCACCCTTCTTTGTGTTCTTCTAGAGTAGATCTGCACAGTTATATCCGGATTGAGCGGCTTGGATTAGATCTAGTTTACGCGTTGTGTTTTTGTCTTAGCCGTTGGATCGTTAGTGAACGCTGAGATTGTGCGCGTGGCGGTCAATAGTAAATGCTGGCTCGGTGCAGTGGTCGTTAGATTAGATCTAAACGGTAGAGATTGGATCTGGTTTTGCCCTAAGGATCCGCGTCGTTCGATTTGAACGCGTCGGCGAGATGGCACCGCACCCTCGCCAAATCACGTGTTGACGCGTGGGCATTTTGACTGGGGCGGAGACCAGATCCAGCCGTCGATTTCGGGTGCCCCGTCGCGATTGCGCCGCGTGTCGTCGCATGAACCGAGACATCGCAGTGGCGACGCGGTGCTGGCCGTTGGATCTGAGCGCCGTTGGATGTGCGACGCGGGAGGCGCGAGCCGAGGCGCGCCGCGTTGGATGCGTGGTCGATCGTTGGATGCGCAACGCGTTCGCGCGCATCTCGGTCGCGCGGTGCGCGTGAGAGATCTAGCCGCCGATCCAACGAATGGTTCGGATCTTGCCGCGTGGCGCACTGCTCGTGAACCGAGTCCACGGTAGACCGTGAGCCGTGAACCCGATCCATAGACGAGCGGCGTGGCGGCCTGCAGGCGTGCCGCGTGTCGTCCGTCGCTATCGCGACGTCATAAATATGTTTTATATAAAAATATTTTGACCGAAATTCATTTCTGTGCTGACGTCATCATGACGCGATGCTGACGTCATATATGCGAATTTCCAGTATAAAAATAATTCAGAAAAATCGGATTTTCTTAATTTCTGTATTTTCAGATTTTATTCAAACTTCAAATGACTATAACTTTTGCATTTTAACTCGGATTTGGGTGATTCAAATTTCTAAAAATTCATAAAATTATGAGCTATTTAATGGTGAATTTTATTTGAATTTTTGAGGTCATCTAGTATTCTGTATTAGCTATTTATTGCATATTTTGTTTGTACGCGTTAGACGCAAATTTGCTGAAAGTTTCGAGGAAGAATTAAGTCGCTCAAGACCAAGCTTCGGAACACGACCAGCAACTCTTTGAAGGCAAGTGATGCTTTGATCATTTTGATCCCAGATTTTAAAATGTAATTTATGCTTTGAAACTATGCATGCTAATTATTTAAAATGAATTTAAATTAATTTGGGATAATGCGTTAATCAACCCATTTTGTTATGCCACCTTGAATTATTAATCTGTATGCCCTAAATCATTGTCACCCTAAGTTTGATTATATTAGTTGGATGTTAATATTGTGCCAACACAGAGGCTAGATCGCGAGTAAATGCTTAGCCTTGCAACGAATCATGAGTGTTCTTTCAAAAATGCTACAATATTGATTAAAGACATATTGAATGTATTTTGAAAAATGGTGTGATGATGCCACATGATGAGATTGAGGTACCGCGACTGTGTGGTTCTCAGATCGATGTTGAATTATTGCCGGCATGTGTTGCACAATAATCAATGGGGTGGAAAATGATTTAGACTGGGGCAAGTGGCAAGAGGCTGTGTGCCAGGTGGGCCTGTGTGGCATTGGGTTGATGAGTGTTGTGAGTCTGTGTGCCACAATGGGCTGTGTGCCATCGTTGAGTGTTGGAAGTCTTGCCTTGGTCCGCTTAAGGACTTCACCTTGCAAGCCTTTGATCCGAGTCACCGTACAACCACATGTCTCGATATGGGATGCACCTAGTTGACTAGGGTTCGATATCTTTCCTCTGATACCTCGGGGTGACAGTACACAGGGGTGTATCTGTATGGGGGAGCGTACCTGTGCTACGGCTTGGTGCCCATCCAACGGTGATTGGCCGGTCCTATACTTCGGCTCTGTGTGAGGGAAGTGATAGCGAAGGCAATACCGGAGAGGTTCTTTGGTTAAGGTAGAGGTTCCTGAAAAGCTTTGTTGCGGACAATCACCTGTGTGGTGAGCGGCTGTATCTTGTGGGTAAAGTGTACAACCTCTGCAGAGTGTCAAAACTATTCGAATAGCCGTGCTCACGGTATTGAGCATTGCTCGGGGATTACAGTCAAGGGGTAGATTTTCATAAACAAAACATGGAAGGGGTGGCTGTGTGCCAAGTGTTAAAAATGAACTGTTAAGGCTGTGTGCCGAGAATCCTCGGGGAAAAACCATTTGAAATTATTATTACGTATAACTGTTCCACTGCTTTAATCTAACTAAGATATTGGTTAAAAATGCTGCTTGATGCAAAAGAACCATTTAAGCCAATCCTTTGGAATAAGCTCGATATAGTAATAGCGCCGCATTCTATGCATTACTTGTTGAGTGCCTTGTGTACTCACCCCACCTTGCTTATCAACCCCAACATCGGGATGAGACTACACCACTTGGGAGGAGGAGTACATCGAGGACACGATGAACTAGGGGCAAGCCCGGGCGGTTCGTGGCAAGATAAAGGCTTCCACGACTTTTACTTATGTTCTCTTGCTATTTCTTTACTTTGATTAATGTAAGCCCTGTGTGGCTAACTTATCTGTAAGGAGACCATAAGGTCGTACAACTCGGTTTATATACATGTTTGCACTATTTATTCTTATATCCTTGTGTTTGTCTGTGATGTGCAACCCTGTATGCCTGTGTGTGCTAGCGTGATCCTGGACTGGCACAGAATACACAGAGGGTCCGGATTTGCAGATTCGGGGCCCGACACAAGCCATATAAGCCACGAGAGGCAGGACCTCAGAGTCAGAGGGGTCAGTCTTCTCAACCATTTCAGCCACCAGATGTAGGACTAGAAGAGACTCAAACTCATTCATCGTAGCTGTATTCTGGACTAGCTCATGAGAATTTTGATATGTTGCATTTTACTATGATGAGTAGCTTTGCGAGTCTCCGTTCCGACATGATTAGCAATTTTGCTCGAGTTGATGAATATCAATCCTAGACTCGTCAATTTGTTGAGGAGGTTCGCGGACGCATGGACTCCATTGATACTTCCATTACCGAGCTTCGCACTTCCTTCGACGAATATTGCTCCCAGCAAGCTCCTGTCTCCTTTTGTCGCTTTGGGGCTCGTTCTCCTCCTCCTCCACCGCCTTCGTCTTGAGATTACGAAGTTACCTCCTTTTTGGTCTTTGATGACAAAGGGGGATTTGATGACAAAGGGGGAGAAGTGCAAAGTGAAGATTAAGTTATTACATTATATAAACCTTTATGAACAATGTTTCTATCTTTTGGTTGTTTGTGGTTGAAGAACTATTGTCTTATGTTGCCTCTGGACATTTATGGATGTTTATGGATATTTTAGCAACTGAATATGATTTCATATTATTCGTGTTTATTTACTCATATTCGTTGTCTATATATTTGGTTATCCTCGGATTCAATATTTAAGGGAAACTCCGTCAAAATTTCTCAAAATTCTCAAATGTGCAAATAACAATGCTTCATCCATTTGCACATATTTAGGGGGAATTTTCAGTTAAATATTGTTGTTTTGATGATAGTTTGCGCCTTTCACACTTTTCATCTTTAAAGGCAAAATATTGTCAAAATAAAGATCTTGAGTATACAACTTGATCTCCTACTTGCATACTTAAAATCTCAAAATCAATTCAATTATTACATGTGGATTGTCATCAATTACCAAAAAGGGGGAGATTGAAAGCATCTAGGCCCCCCAAATTTGATTTTGTTTTGGTAATTAATGACAATCAAATTGAAAGGACTAACATTTTCATTTGAGTACTTGAAAATAGGTTGGTCCAAAGTTTCACAAACATGGGAGCTTGAAATGAGTAAAGAAGAATAGCATGCATCGATGACAAAGATGACCAAGGTATAAAATTTAAGGATGTTTCATAGTCTCTTACCAATCTCGGGGTTTGGAGAAAAGATCAGATTGTTAGAATTGGACCCGTACTATTAAGAGGGGTTTTGTTGCATGATCGATGTCGATAAAAGTGTTGAGGATCAATTCTATGCACCTAAAAATCTTCCCAAACATTTGCAGTAAAAACAGAAAGCAAAATGTTCAAAAAGCCATCTTGGGGCTCAGTGGGGCCGGTATGACCAGACACCCTCTGGTCATACCGGCCGTGGAGCGGTCTGTTTTTTTAGAGAAGGTGCATTGTGTGCTTTGAGTGTGCGGTATGACCGGACCCTCTCTGGTCATACCGGCCAAGTGACCAACGGTCAATCACAATGCATTAAATGCACAGTATCGACCGTTAGCCTCTAAGAGCCGATCATACTAGCCCAGGGGTGGTATGACCGGCCTCCCAACAAGATTTTGAGTAACTTTTGGGCAACGGCTAGTTTTGGTTGGTGGGAGTTATAAATACCCCTCCACCTGCATTTTAGAGCATGTTTTTGGACCTCATTGATCATCCTTGAGCTCTAGATTGCCTCTTACTCATTTGTGTGCATTAAATTCTCATCTTGAGAGAGTTAGGAGAAAATTGAGTGGTGCATTAAGTGTTGAGCCTCTAGACACTCAATTCGACCTCAAGCAAGCGTCAACACCTATTACTCTTGGAGGTTGCCACCTCCTAGACGGCTTGGAGGCGTGTGGCATTGGTGATCTTCTCAAAGAAGCTTGTGAGAAGGCCCGATCATTTGTGAAGGCAAGAAGCTCGCCTAACCGGAGTGGTAAAGAGGTACCATGAGTGATGGAGGAAGGCTCAAGCGGGTGGAGCTGGCTTGAAAGCGTTCAAGTCACCTCAACGTGGAGTAGGGGAGACCAGTAAGTCTCCAAAACCACGGGATAAAATTCTCGCCTCTCTTTCTCTTGTGATTTTCCTTTGTTATTCTTGTGCTAAAATTACATTGCTAGCAAAATTGAGTAGATTACTTGTGCTTAGAATTATTTATTGATCTACTTGAATTGCTAAAGTATTTTAGTAATCCCTAGAGATTATAATTGTAAATTTGCAATTATTGCTTCTATATCTCAGTATTTTAATTAATTGCAAATTAGAATTGAAAAATTTAGTAACCTCCTATTCACTCCCCTCTAGTCGGTTATCCTTGATCCTACATCAAGCCACATGTTTATGAAAGCTAAATGCTTCTTGTCCGATACTAGGTCGATGCCTTGTTGTTGCTGATATATTAGCTCCAGCCTTGTCCCTTACTTTGGATCAGCATGTGTTGGGGTTTGCCACTGAAAGCGAATATTTGATCTCCATCTGGCCTTATGCACTTGAGTTGCACCACATCAAGAAGGGTTGGTTCGATGGGATCTATTCTAAACAAAAACGCATTTAGCGTGTTCAACCAGAAATAACAAGCCGTGGCCACTAAGGGCTCATTGGCCTCTGGGTCGGCTAAAGACAGAGGGAGGCACTTGGCTATGCCCATCCGTTCCCATTCAACCATTTTTGGGCTACTATTCGATTAAACCAATCATGCCAGCCTTTCAAAGCTTTCGACCAAGCCCTAAAACTTTTATTCCACCCTTCTATATTATACCCAAGAGCTAATAGTGGAAGACGAGGGTTTTTTTCTTCTCTTACAACTATCGGATCAAGATCCCCTACCGGTCCTAAGTAGTACTGATCATTGCTATCAGGAATAGGGATGAATAACTACTGAGATTCCATTTCTTTGAAGTCGATCGAAGGATGTCAGGCTGATGGGATCAGAACATGGGAAGCTTGAACTCAAAATTGGGGATAAAAGCCGAAGGCAGGAGAATTGAGAGCTTGTGCGCGTGAAAATGACAAGAGGATGGGCCCCATATTTATAGGGGGTAAAAGGAACAATGAAGGGTGGGAAAATTTTCCAAAAGCGCTCGCTATAGTTATGGTAAATATAGTGCATTTTAAAGAATTGCGGCGTGATTAATGGACAGTTACCAAGGTTGACGGTGAAGATAATATGATTAAGTTGATCATGGTTAAGCTGATGGAGATGGTTTTTGGAAATAACATGTTATCTCCCCAAAATGGGGGCATATGTTAGCACCAAAATTTGGTAAGGCATGACCAATTTGTTACGCTGAGGATGAAATTTGATATTTTCGGCTGATATCGGTTAAAAAAGGGTAAGTTAAGGTAAAATTGGCCTAATTGCCGATATCATTTCTATCTGCAAGAGAATGAGGCCTATATGAATCATGTTATTTTATCTGCTTTTGCGAATTTCTAGGGAATAATTCAATTTTTTGGATTTTCTAATATTTATTTCTGATTTTCTGTGAAGGACCGAGATGGCGCACAGAGGAGGGGTGAATGGTCGCAAATAAAATTTCCCCCAAAATACTCCAACAAAACCTCGACAAGATCGCTCAAAGGAAATCGTGAAAAACCTGAAAAACTAGACAACTATGTGTACCCCAAGCTTGCATGGATAAGTACCATAAAATATGTGGGGATTTTTGAGTCACAATACTGGTTGTCTAGTGTCCAAGATAAAGAGGAATCAATTCAAACTCTTGCTTTTAGAAAGGACATCAATTCAAATCACAAAAGTCACTTTAAGAAAAGAAAAAGCAGAATTTCCAGAACTTGTCCTCAAATTGCACAGGAGGTTGGTGGGTTTCTGCAGCTCACAAAATTTTGAGACTTTTTCTCCCTATGAGAATCAGAGTCATGAAGAACTCCACCAAATTTTTCCTCAAACAGCCTTACAGAAAAAACAGGACAAATCTAAGAACACAGTCTGGTCAAGAACTTCGAGCAGAAATTTTGGGGCTCGGTTTTCACCTAATGGCGCCCAAACGGTGCAACAAATGAACTCAAAATTTTTTTTGCAAGTGGATATCAGAGTCCCGCACCTCCTACAATAAGAATCACTTGAAAAAGATGTATCTAGATTTTTATAGAAATCAAACACTGACTGCTGCGCGAAGAACAAGTTCTTAATAAAGTTGGACCTTGAAAGAAAAGATGTTCTCTACTCAATCCAAGAGTGCAAAAGAGATGTAAAACCATATGAACACACTCAAAACATCCAAGATCAGCAGCATTTAGAAGCAGGGGAGGCAAATCCAAATTACATGAAAGTAAATTGCGAGAAAGTAATTGCGGGAAAGTAAGTGCTGAATTTAAATTGCGTAAAGTAAAGACATAATGTAAATGCGCAAAATAAATTCAGTGGTGGATGGATAAAACTTTCATTTCTGGAAGGAGAGGTTACAAAGCCTCACTTTCATGTGGGCAAAACTCAAAGGAGCATTCACAAACCTCAAAACCTTCAAGGGAAGGAGGCTACCCCCCACCCCTATTTATACTACTCTTGGGCCACCTACCACCCTTGGATGAGTCCCTCAACCCTAGAGCACTCATCTAAGGGCTAGGATTAACCCACACACACAGCCATGCAAGGGCTAACCCAAAACCCACACACATACCGGGTTTTCTTGCACGGTTTTCAAAGCATACTACCTAGACCCGCTAACCTATCAACTAGACCTCAATCCGACGGTCCTCATTGATCCACGCGGCATCTAGCTAGCATTATCTCCTTTCCTTGTCTTCTTGACTTGCCCGACTCCGCCTCCGATCATCTTCGCAATCTCCCAACCGTCTGGACCTCCGACGCTCCTCGCCTAGTCCCGGTCATCCTTCGCCTCACCATGACCTAGCACCGTCGTCCTGCAACCATCAAAAACAAGGAAACTCCTCACATAGCAATATCCACAATGATGTGCAATAAACCATCCAACTCATCACTACCGCGTCCATACGACCGGTACTGCCACTCCTAGCAGAGACAACTCAAAATTCTTCATTTTGAAAATCAATCCAAATCAAACTCAAACTTGAGCACACCTTGCTCAAATAAAGTCAAATACTCATCACAAACGTGGATGGACCTCCACATGGTCCTTCAATCTCCCCCTTGATGAGTATATTGACAAACCACACAAAAAGGCATAAATTTGAGTTTGAAGAAAATGAAGAAGAAAGCAATTTTTAGTTGTAAAGTCAAACTTGGTCCAAAGATAGAAATTAGAACCATGAAAAAGTTGACGAAGAGGAATTTGGATTTTAGAGTTAAATTTAAGAAAGAGCAAGTTTTCAACAAAAACTCTAAAATCCAACTAAACATGTCAAATGTGATTATGAGATTATGATCCAATATGAGATTATGATCCAACAGAAGTAGTAGCATAGTTTTACAAAGATCATAATAACCAAATAAGCATTCACATTTTTATCTTTTTAGTGATGCCTTTTCTACGTTTTCTCCCCCTTTTGGCAATATAGGCATCAATTTTTTTTATGTATGCATGAAATGCAATCGAAAGAGCTTTGAAGATTATCCAATTGATCAAAATGGAAGGATATTACACCAAGCTTGTCAATTTCAGAAGATGACTAAACTAAGACATGTCCAAGTGCAAATATGAGCTTAGTTTTGAATATTTCATTTTTAGCAAGATTTGACAAGTGCAACACTTAGCTTTAGTTTCAAAAATAGAAGAATAACCACTCTAAGGATCAAAAGGAAAACCTAGATTTCAACCTACTCAACACTTTGGGGAATCTAGAAGAGCATACAAGGTCCTTCGGGCTCATTTATCACTTAATGCAAATTTTGATTTATCATCATACAAGACATAGCGGGGTGCAAATGTTTGACATTATTTGCATTCTTTACCCACATATGTCTTTGTTTTTAATTTATTTGTATTTTCTTTTGACAACCAATTGACTCAAGCCGTATGCGACCATCTCAAGATGAACTCTTAAGAGGATGGTCTAGGTCAAACACGATGTATTCCAAGTTCATCCCAAGTGCAATGGGAAGCGGTCTTGTGAATGCAAAGTGTTGAGTCGTATGTGCACAAGAAGAGTCAATTTTGTTTAATTTTCATTTTTAGCACAATGATTCATGAGCAATTGAAGGACTCTAGCATGGATCAAACTAGTTTCACCCAAGTTGCTATAGGGACTCTAGAGAACTCCAAAATTTCTCAAATTATGGCACAAACCTCTAGAGAAGAAACCTAGCAAGTAAAAGCAACAAGTTTCATCAAGTTTTTCATTTAAGGCTTTTTTTTCATTTTAAAGCTTAGCAAGTTAAATGAACTTGGACATATCTGAGCTAGTGATTTCCTCCATATGATGCAGCATAGTGTATAGCATGAAGAAGATATCAATTGCATAATAGACAAAGCTCATTAAACAGGAAATGCAGTCTATATGCAATGCACGAACAGATTCTCAAACTCCCCCTCAACAAATGAATCAATTTTAAGCTCAAATCTGGTTAAAGTTGAGTTATTATCAAGATTAGGCACAAAGAAAAACCGAATGAACTCAATAATAACCAGAAAAACAGAATGAGGAGAAGAAGTCGAGAAACTGCAAAACTGGATGGCTATAGAGCATAGAAAAGATATAAGAGACTCACTACGGCTTAGACTCGCTCTTATCTTCCCAGAGACTGACATAGGGAAGCTGACTCTAGATCCCAACTAAGGAGTGCAGACAGACCCTGTCTACCCAGGAGGCCCAATACCTGCTAGACTTATAAGACTGCGAGGGAACTCAACCTAGAGAGAAGAGAGAACAGCTAATCACGCATGATAGCAACCTAAAGCACAAGATAAGAGGTCCATGGAAGGCATTCCAGAAGTTTAAGTGAGTGAACTCAACTCAAGAAAACAAGCCCAAAGTCACCCAAAAGAAATAAAAAGAAAAGAAAAGCTGGAAGAAAACATATAATACATAATATACAAACCAGCTCCCCCTCACGAAAGGCCGTAAGGGCTCACGACTCCAAGCTCACTCCTCAAGGCAACAAATCTGGAGCTATCCAAAGGCTTGGTGAAGATATCGGCTAATTGAAGGTCACTCTCTATGAACTGAAGCGTGATATCTTCCTTCTCCACATGGTCTCCAAGGAAGTGATATCTAATATCAATGTGTTTGGTCCGGGAATGTTGCACTGGGTTCTTAGCAATGCAAATAGCTGAAGTGTTGTCACAGAAAAGTGGCACACTCTCTATCTCTAACCCATAGTCCCGTAAGGTCGATCTCATCCAGAGCACTGCTCAAACAATCGGTCGCAAGAACATACTCGCCTCGCCGTGGATCAGCAACCCTGCATCGCTTCCTCGATGACCAAGAAACAAGAGAAGTGCCAATGAATTGGCAAGTGCCAGAAGTGCTCTTCCTATCTATCCTACAGCCAGCAAAGTTAGCATCGGAAAAGGCTCTAAGAGATAGACAAGAAGACGAAGAGTACCAAATACCATAATCAGTGGTAGCACGAAGGTACCTAAAGATGCGCTTGACCGCCTGGCGGTGAGAGGCGCCAGGAGAAGCTTTAAATCGAGCGCACAGACACACAGCGAAATGTATGTCCGGCCTTGAAGCAGTGAGGTACAAGAGGGAGCCGATCATGCTTCGAAACTCGTTTTGATCAGCAGGCTCACCATCCTCATCGGGCTCGAGGACAGCAGTGGTGGCCATAGGAGTCATCACCGGCTTCCCATCGGACATATCGAGCGCCTCGAGGTCACGGTATACTTGCCTTGATGCAAGAAAGTACCTCCCGAGTCCGCTTGATTTGGAAGCCAAGAAAGTAGCTCAACTCGCCCATCATACTCATCTCAAACTCTGTGCTCATCACCTTAGAAAACTGAGACACAAGCGAATGAGATGAGCCACCAAAAATGATATCGTCCACATAAATCTAGACAAGAAGAAAATGAGACTCATGGTGTATGATGAACAGAGTTTTGTCTACTATGCCCATTTTGAAGTCATGGCTGAGAAGATAAGACTTGAGCCTCTCATACCATGCTCTGGGGGCCTGCTTGAGTCCATACAAAACTTTGGACAGCTTGTATACATGACTCGGAAACTTGGGGTTCTCGAATCCTGGAGGTTGTTTGACATAAACCTCTTCCTCAATATAGCCATTGAGGAATGCACTCTTGACATCCATTTGATAGAGCTTGAAGCCCTGGGATGTAGAGAATGCAAGCAGGATCCTAATAGCCTCTAGTCTAGCTACAGGGGCAAAGGTCTCCTCAAAGTCAAGACCATCAACCTGAGAAAAGCGCTGTGCAACTAGCCTAGCCTTGTTCCGAATGACAACCCCATCCTCACTCTGCTTGTTTTTGAACACCCACTTGGTCCCAATGACATTATGACCAGATGGGGGCTCGACAAGCTGCCATACCTTGTTCCTCTCAAAGTTCTCAAGTTCCTCATGCATAGCATTAATCCACGATTCATCGGATAATGCATGAGAAACATCCTTCGGCTCAAAAGAGGCAACGAAGGCAGAGTGTAGGCAGAAACCGGACAAACCTAATTTTGAGCGAGTGACCCGCTCAAAAAAATCACCAATGATCTGATCAGGTGGATGAGCTTTCTGGATATGTCGGGAGGACCGTAGGTATGGCCTCTACCTCATGCACAGAAGAGGTAGGAGCAGAGCCACTCGCTGAAGGAGAGTCGAAAGGCAAGGGCTGGTCTCCCTGAGGTGCAGAAATGGAAACAGGAGGCACCTCTGGTGAAGAGGGGACTAGATCCGGTGGAACACCATCATCTCCATCATCCTCATCTTCTACAAAGATGGTCTCGGAGGGATAAGAAGAGCTCAAACATCGTGTCTAGCTCTGGGCTAGCCTCATCAAAGGTCACATCACAGGTCTCTATGATCCTATGCGCATCAACACTCCGCACTTATAGCTACGAGAAGAAGTCGAGTAACCTAGAAAGATACCATCAGAAAAGCGAGACTCAAACTTATCTAGGTTACCAGACTTCAAGATAAGACACTTGCAACCGAAAACGCGAAAATGAGACACACTGGACTTTCGCCCATACCTCAACACATAAGAAGTGCGATGCAGATGTGCTCTCAAAAACACGCGATTAGAAACATGGCAAGCAGTAGCTATAGCCTCAGCCCAAAACTTCCTAGGAGTACTGTACTCGTCTAGCATCATCCTGGCCATCTCAACCAAGGTCCTGTTCTTCCTTTCCACTACGCCATTCTACTGAGGGGCGTAGGGAGAAGAGAACTGATGCTCTAAACTAGACTCCACACAGAAACTCTCAAAGTAGGAATTCTTGAACTCCGTGCCATTATCACTGCGTATAGCTCGTAATGCACCTGGGAGCTCAATAGATAACCTACTGACCAAACCCCTGAAGTGAGAAAAAGTTACCTCCACATGGTCCTTCATTCTGATATTTTATTTGGATTTTAAAAATGCTTTTCCTAATTTCAGAAATTAAAAGTGATTACTGATAAAAATTTAAAACCAAATTTATGTTCAAAATAATTTTATTAAGTTCAAAATATCTCAGAGAATTTCTGTGAATTTCCAAAATTCTTGAACTTTATTTTATATATTTTCAATAGCCATTTGAATTTTTGTATTTATTTTAAATTAGAAACCGAATAAAATACTTATTTCCCTTCAAGGTAGAAGCCCATTTTCTTTTTAGCCGGTTTTCAATTTTCTTGTCTGAACCCTTTTTCTTTTGTATTTTCCATTTTCCCGACCAACCCATCACCTCCCCGAGCCCACCGGCCTTCACACTCTCCCCTCTACCTTTGACCCAGCTCACCCCTCTCCCTCTCACTGCTTCCGACCGACAGCTGGGGCTTGGCCCGAGCTATCATCTCCCTCTCCTGCCCCTTCTACCTTGCATGCTCCGCCTGAGCCCACCATGGCTGCTCTTCACCCAAGCTCGCCAAACCGCCATCCTTCGCCCCCTTTTTTTGCATGCAACAGATGACATTTACCACAGCATTCAACGCTGCCCTCCTGCGGCTATTTGCCCTATTAGCGCACCCAAATTTCACGTAATCGCCACTCGGTTGCCGCAAATCTCGTCGCCATTCCAGTCCTTCATAGCTCCCTCTTTCTCTATAAAACAGAATGCCGAGCTCCTCTTTTCCTAGCACTTCTCCATTTTGTTGCTCGCCGGACCCAGCCCCTAAAGGAGCGAGTTCATCTGGGATTCGCGTACGAAGGGAAAGATGACCAGACCCAGGAGCTACCCGACGAGCTGTCGAAGGAACAGATATGCGCTCGGGCTGGAGAATTCTTCATCCCGAGCGTCGACATATTCTCCGTTAGGTGCCCGAAGTCTATCACCGCTTCACACCCTCCTCCTGAGGTAGGTGAGTTTGGCATTCTGATTTTGTTTCCCTTTGTCTCTGAATATCTTCTAACTCTTAACCTTCATTTGTAGGATCGTATTGCCTTCTTCAGCGTCGCACCTCTTCTGGAAATGCCTACTCGCATAGGTGATTCCCCGAAGCGACTAGCGAGGTCTCCTGCGGGAAATCCCACTGCGAAGAAGGGGAAAAAGACATTGACCGAAGACCCCGTGACGTCCCGACGCCCGGTCGGCGGTCCTAAGATTGAGGACCCATCAGCGCGAGCCCCAGCGCCTTCGGCTCCCCTCCCCCATGAGCCTGTGGCTCAGCCGTGTCCTACGCAGAAGGACTCGGGTTTTCTAGAGGAGCCCCGGGCACCAGTCGGTAGCATCCCGAGTGGTCCTTCTGGGGGCGGCCCGACCGCTCGGAAGAAGCCCCCGATGAAGATGAGGAAGTCCGACAGGTTTTTTACCTTGTTGACACCTATTTGGCTCATTTTGCAGGCTCGTTGACAATTTCTCCTTATCGGGATCCTTCGCTTGATGTTCCTGTCGGGACACCGTCTATGGCCCCTATGGAGGCTGAGCCCGCGGAAGTTTGCGCTCCGGTCGTGGGGGCCGCACTCGAGGATAACGAAATGCCTCCCAGTCCTCCGGCATCATCTCCTACAACTCCTGCTTTGGTGCCGGATCCTGCTGCTCCGGAGCCGGCCTCCTACCCGTACCCCGAGTTCGAAGAGATCCACCGAGTCCCACCAGCCCCTGCTCGCCCCCGACTCATAACAGAGGCCGCATGAATTGATGAGGAGGAAGGCTTGAAGCTCCTGGAAGACCCAGAGGAGGAGGAGAAGGAGAGAAACGACTATTATATTCACTCCGCGGCTTGAGCGCGAGCGGCCCGGGTAAGCACTCCTCTACAACTGCTGTATTCCTGCTTCCGTCGTTTGTCATGTGGTTACCTTTTCCCGTGACAATTACAGAAAATAGGGGAGCGTTTCGAACAGAAAGCCGAATACTTCCAGAAGATGCTCCCTGAAATCCGGACGTGCCAGGAATACTTGGCCGATTTGGAACACGTCAAGGCCGAGCATGCGGTCGAGCTGCAATCCCTTCGGTCTGAGGTCCAGGCGTCGCAGGAGGAGCAAAGTGCTCTACGCCGGGAGAAGCTAGACGTCGTTGGCTCCCTTCGAGGTAGCTATTTACTGGGCCGCCCCGTTTTTTTCATTTAATCAACTGGCTTCTTGATCTTCTGGTCACCATGTTAGCTCGGGACTTCGCCTTTGCAAAGCTCCAAGAGCAACTTAGAGCCACGGAGGATTCCAGGACGAAACTCGATAAGTTGTTTGAAGGTACGTCCGACGTCTCGGCACTATCATGTCTTCATTGCCCTTTCTAATGTTTTGCTTTGCAGATTATAAACTCAAAACACGGGCGCAGTACGCCGTCTTTAGTGAGAGGGTCGAAGCCCTTGAGGCGTCCTGCGCCAAGCTTCAGGAAGCCTCTGGACCACTGCTGAGTTCGCTTCATCCCATGGGTGAGAGGCCACTTAGCAGGGACCAGGTCATCTCTCGACTGGAGGAAGCCCCCGTGGCGCTCAAGAACCTTTGGAAGGAGACGGCGGCCAATGGCGCTAGCCAGACTTTGGCGATTACCATGTCACTTTATCACCGAGTGGATCTTGAAGCTGTCAAGGAAGGCTACGCCGCAACGTAGATGAAGACCGGGCCGCCGAGCTATGGGAAGAAGTCAGGGACACCTCTTTGTCTATTGTAGAAACTTTAGACCTGTGAATTGAAAATGTATAAAGGTGTTTCTTTGTTCTTGTGTTATCAGAATGTAACATGCGTATATGCCCGAGTGGTTTTGACAACTTAGAGTTTCGGTCCAACTGCGCATCTCATCCGACTGATTGAGCCCCAGGCTCTTGGTCATGGTTTACGACGCATGTCCCTGAGTCTTAACATTGGAGCAAAGCACTCGGATGGATGATTATAGGGAAGGTTATATAAAACCAACTTTCAAATTGAACTTTCATTCATGGAAAAACAATTGGATTACAGAATTTAAGCGAAAAAATGACGTAGCTGTTCTATGTTCCATGTATTGCTGACCGCCGTGCCGTCTTCGCGCTTGAGTCTGTAAGCTCCGGGGCGAACCACTTCATCAACGACATAAGGGCCTTCCCAGCTTGGGGAGAGTTTATGCTCTCATTTCTGATTATTTCTTAGAACCAAATCTCCTTTAGAGAACGCGCGGCTCATTACATTGCGGCCATGATAGCGGCGTAGGCCTTGAAGGTACTTTGCCGACTGAATTGTTGCGATGTCCCTGGCTTCTTCCAGTCGATCAAGGTCTTCTAGCCAGCTGTCTTCCGAAGCGATTTCTTCATAGCTCCGAACCTGTGGGGATCCGAACTATAACTCGGTGGGAAGGACTGCCTCCGAGCCATACACCAGGAAGAAAGGTGACTGCCCGGTTGCTCTGGTGGGGGTGGTTCGCAGCCCCAGAGTATCGATGGTAATTCTTTCACTCACTGAGTGGCGTACGGCTTTAGGCAATCGAAAATTCTCGCCTTCAGGCCTTGTAGCACCATGCCATTATGTCGGGACCCGAATCTGTAAATCCGGACCCTCTGTGTATTCTGTGCTAGTCCAGGATCACGCTAGCACACACAGTCTTTACAGGGTTGCATATCACAGACATTCGCAGCGATATATAAAAAAAATAAGTAGTGCAACACTTATATAAACCGAGTTGTACGACCTTGTGGTCTCCTTACATAAAATCAGCCATGCAGGGCTTACATTATTCAGAGTAAACGAAATAGCAGCGGAACCAAAATAAATGTCGTGGAAGCCTTCATCTTGCCACAAGCAACCGACTGGGCTTGCCCCCTAATTGCTCGGATCCTCAATGTACTCCTCCTCCCAGGCTGGTGTAGACTCCTCCACTGATGTTGGTGTTGATAAGCAAGGAGGGGTGAGTACACAAGGTACTCAACAAGTAATGCACTAATGCAATACTAATACTATATGCAAAGCTTATTCCAAAGGATTGGCTTAATTGGTTCTTTTGCATCAAACAGCATTTTAAACCAGTATTTTATTTAGATTAAAGCAGTAAAACAGTTATGATAGTACTAATATCTTCAAATAGATTTTCTTTGAAGATTCTCGGCACACAGCCTTAACAGTTCATTTTTAGCATTGGCACATAGCCACCCTTTCCACATTTTTATTTATGAAGATCTACCCCTTGACTGTAATCCCCGAGCAATGCTCATTACCGCAAGCACGGCTATTCGAATAGTTTTGACACTCTGTAGAGGTTGTACACTTTACCCACAAGATCAAACCGCTCACCACACGGTGATTATCTGCAACAAAGCTTTTCAGAACCTCTACCTTAACCAAAGAACCTCTCCTAGATACCCTCACTATCACTTCCCTCACACAGCCAAGTATAGGACAGGTCAATCACCGTTGGATGGGCACCAAGCCGTAGCACGTACGCTCCCCGTCATGAATACACCCCGTGTCTGCCACCCCGAGGTATTAGAGGAAAGATATCGTAACCCTAATCAACTAGGTGCATCCCATACGGCACATGTGGTTGTACGGTGACTCAGATCAAAGGCTTGCAAGGTGAAGTCCTTAACTGACCAAGGCAAGGCTTTCAACACTCAAACAGTGGCACACAGCCCAATGTAGCACATAGACTCACATCACTCAACAACCCATTGCCACACAGGCCCACCTGGCACACAGCCTCTTGCCCCAGTCTAAATCATTTCCCACCCAGTTGATTATTGTGCAACACATGCCAGCAATAACTCAACATAGGTATGGAACCACACAGGTCTCCACACTTCAATTTCATCATGTGACATCATCACACCACTTTCAAAATACATTCAATATTCCATTAGTCAATAAGGTAAGCATTTTTCTGAATGATCGTTCATGATTCGTTGCTAGGCTAAGCATCTATTCACGGCCTAGCCTCCCGTGTTGGCACAGTATTAACATCCAACTAATACAATCAAACTTAGGGTGACAATGATTTAGGGCATACAATCATTAATTTCAAGGTGGCATAACAAAATGGGTTGATTAACTACATTATCCCAAATTAATTTAAATTCATTTTTAATAAATAAGCATGCATAATTTCAAAGCATAAATTACATTTTAAAAATCTGGGATCAAAATGATCAAAGCATCACTTGCCTTCAAAGAGTTGCTGGTCGTGTTCCGAAGTTTGATCTTGAGCGACGAACTCTTCCTCGAAACCTTTCGGCAAATTTGCGTCTACGCGTACAAACAATATATGCAATAAATAACTAATACAGAGGACTAAATGACCTAAACAATTCAAATAAAATTCACCATTAAATAGATCACAATTTTATTAATTTTTAGAAATTTGAATCACCTAAATCCGAGTTAAAATGCAAAAGTTATAGTCATTTGAAGTTTTGATAAAAATCTGAAAATACACGAATTAGAAAATCCGATTTTTCCGAATTATTTTTATACTGAAAATTTGCATTTACGATGTCAGCATCGCATCATGATGACGTCAGCACAGTAAAGGATTTCAGCCAAAATATTTTTATATACAAAAATATTTATGACATCAGCGATGACGTCAGCATGACACGTGGCAGCTTCTCGTGCAGCCACGTCACTCCGGTCCATGGACTGGGTCCACGACCGGCTTTGGTCCACCGTGGACTGGCGGCACTGTGCCTGTGCACCGGGTGAGGCAAGCACGACCAATCCCATTGCGACACGCGGCGCTAAACTAATCGTCGAAACTCGATTCGATCTCGTCCATCTGATTTAAAACGAACGGCCGAGATTCATGTGACTTTTCGCCTCACCTCTACCGCGGAGCCAACACGTGGCTTCACCGTGACCCTCGGATCCAGATCGAACGGCCACGATTAATCGGGCGACGTCGACAGAAACGGCGACGCTGACTCCTCGATTTCCGCATGTCACGCGTCAACACGGGACTGGCCCGATCCGCGGTGCGATCCCATCCGCTTGATTCAAAACAAACGGCCACGATGAGCCAAGGCTATCGGCTCTAGCCTACTGCGGCGCGACACGCGGCGCGATCCAAGGCAACTGGTGCGCATCTGACGGCTATGATATTTGTGTGACGCGGCTAGATAAAAACCCTACGATCTAGATCTGACGGCTGAAATAAAACTAACGTGAATCTAAGCGAAGCAATCTAGACTGTTGATTAAATCTAACGGCTGAGGAATTAAGATAATGATTACTATTAAGTGGCGATGTGGATGAATCTGGCGCGTTCGGCGGCGATCGGACGGTGGACGAAGCTCGGCTGGCGGTGATGTCGCGGCGGTGTAGATCTCATCGGAGAGGAAGAAGACGACGTGCAACGCGGCGCTACGGGGCTTCTCCGGCGTGAAGATCTGGCGTGCTCGACGCGTCTCGGGGCGGGCGTTACTACGGTGGCCTTGGCGACGGCGGAGATGGACCGACGGCGAGGAAAAGGCGAAAAACAGCGGCGGCGCAAAGGGAACAACTACGGCGAGCTTTTGCGGGCAAACGGAGGCGTTTCGGGAGGTGTGCGCTAGGGCTACAGACGCGTCTAGGTGTGCGCAACACGGGGGTGGCAGCGGCGCACTAAATAGCGCCTCGACGTGCGCGCAATCCTCGGCGAAACGGGCGGACATGCGGGCGGCCGTTGCTCCGACGATCTCGCGAGGAAGAAGCGATGTGGCGAAATCCCGAGCGTCCGCGCACAGCGATCCAACGGGCGAAAACGGCGAAGTGACGTGGTGGTTTCTTGACCGCACGATGCTGATCCAACGGGCGAGATGCGGCGGCGGCTAGGGTTTTGGCGGGGCGGGCTGCGCGGGCCGGCGACACGAGCTGGGCCGGAGCACAGTACTGGGCCGGACCGAAGGTTTCGGCCCAAACACTATTCCACGGATTTTAATTCTTTTTCGAATAAAAATAATTCGAGAAAATAGTATTGGCCAAAGAAAATAGTAAAAATATCAGAAAAATTCTGGTAAATATTTTGGAACATTTAGAACTCAGATAAAATATTTCCAAGAAAACTTTGCATAAACTTTTGCGTGAATTTAATTGAGTTCAAGAAAGGTCAGAAATAAGTAAATCCAATTTAAATTCTAATAAATTCTCAGAAATTCTCAAAAATAAAAAATACTTCAAAATTTAAAATAAAGCAAATTTTAGGGTGTTACACGTTAGCACGCTCGACTTGTCCATTGCTCCGAGGGTGCGCTACTGACGCAAAGAAGATCTTTATTCCGAGTTCGTCGCACTAGTCTTGAAATTCACCGCTCCTGAATTGGGTGCCGTTATCCGTGATGATCCGATTCGGGACACCGAATCTAACCACGATTCTGTGAAAGAATTCTTTGGCCTTGGCCGCCGTAATTGCGGCAACCGACTTTGCTTCCACCCACTTGGTGAATTTATCGACGGCTACAAAGAGATGAGTATGACCGCCTTGGGCTTTCTTCAAAGGTCCTACCATGTCGAGCCCCCAGACCGCAAATGGCCAGGTTATGGGGATGGCCTGTAGTTCCTGTGTCGGTTTGTTCATCTGTCACGCAAAGAACTGACATCCTTCGCATGTCCGGACGACGTCCTCCGCGTCGGTGACGGCGGTCGGCCAGAAAAACCCTGACGATAGGCCTTGCCAACTAGGGACGACGACGCCGCATGATTGCCGCAGACTCCCGAGTGGATTTCCTTGAGGAGATCTCTTCCTTCTTGTTCTGATATGCACCGTCGTAGAACACCAGAGCTGCTCTTGCGATAGAGTTCTTCCCTTATCACCACGTAGCTTTTGCTTCGGCGCATTATTCGCTCGGCCTACACGCGGTCTCCATGTAGCTTGTCCTTCATCAAGTAATCCAGATATGGAACTGTCCAATCGGGGGTAATGACTAGGACTTCAGCCTCTAATTTTTTCTCGGACGGGATGTCCGGCTTTGTCCAAGTGCTAGTCATGGGCTTGTGAATTTCCTCAACAAACACCCCCACAAGTACTGTACACCGGCAGGCTCCCATTTTTGCTAACTCGTCAGCGCTTCATTATCTCAGCGGAGCAAATGAATGAGTTCTAGTCTGTCAAAGTTGCCTTCCAATTTGCGTACCTCCTGGCAGCAGGCAGCCATGTTGTCCTCAATGCAAGACCATTCTTTCTGCACTTGGTTGACCACGAGCATTGAGTCTCCGCGCACCACCAAACGTCGGATGCTGAGTGATATGGCGATACGGAGCCCGTGGATGAGTGCCTCATACTCAGCGGCGTTGTTTGATGCGGGAAATTTTTTTCGAAGGACGTACCTCAACCTTTCCCTATTCGGTGATATGAGCACGATTCCAGCCCCTGCACCGCTGAGCATGAGGGAGCCATCAAAATACATCATCCAATAATCGAGCTCCTTGGTGACTACCGGGTTTTGGAGTTCTGTCCACTCAGCCGTAAAAGTCGGCGAGTGCTTGAGACTTAATGGCGGTGCGAGGCTTGAATAAGATATCAAAAGCTCCAAGCTCGACTGCCCACTTTGCAATTCCTCCGGTGACCTCCTGATTGTGGAGAATATCGCCAATTGGGAAGGAGGTGACCACTGAAATCTTATATTCTTGGAAATAGTGCTTGAGCTTACGAGATGTGAGTACTGCATATAGCAATTTTTGAACTTGCGAATACCGCACCTTAGATTCGCTCAAGACCTCACTGACGAAATAAACCGGGTGCTGGACTTTCTGCACGTGGCCCTGCTCTTCCCTTTCTACGACGACCGCAGCGCTGACTACATGAGTCGTTGCCGCGATGTATAGCAAGAGGGGTTCCTCTGGCATCGGCGCAACCAGGATTGGGGGTGTCGTTAAGAAAATCTTCAAATCTTCGAACGCCTGCTGTGCCTCTAGAGTCCACTGGAATTTGTCTTGTTTATTGAGGAGTTTGTAGAATGGCATACCTCGCAAACCCAGTCGGGAAATAAACCTGCTGAGTGCAGCCATGCATCCTGTAAGCTTCTAGACATCCTTCTGGCAAGTTGACGGTTCCATATTTGATATGGCCCTGATCTTCTCTTGGTTGGCCTCAATGCCTCGTTGGGATACGATAAACCCGAGTAGTTTTCCCGAAGATACTCCGAAAACACACTTCTCGGGATTAAGCTTCATGCTGAAGGCCCTTAGGATCTCAAACGTCTCGGTTAGGTCGGTGATGAGGTCCTTCCTTTCCCGAGTCTTGACAACGACGTCGTCCACATATGCCTCCACGTTACGTCCGAGTTGGTTGTCGAAGCACCGCTGTATCGCGCGTTGATATGTCGCTCCAGCATTCTTCAACCCGAATGCCATCGTGGTATATCAAAAGGCCCCGAAGGGCGTGATGAACGAAGTCTTGATATGATCTTCCGCCTTTAGCCGAATCTGGTGGTACCCTGAGTAGGCATCAAGGAAACTCAGGATCTCGCACCCGGCGGTTGAATCAACCACTTGGTCAATCCGAGGTAACCCGAAAGGATCCTTCGGACATGCTTTATTGAGATCGGTATAGTCAACGCACATGCGCCAAGTTTTATTATTCTTTTGAACAAGTACATGGTTTGCCAGCCAATCTGGATGATACACTTCTTTTATAAAGCCTGCGGCTAAATGCTTGGTGATCTCCTGTTTGATGGCGTTTCGGCGATCTGGAGCAAACCGCCGAAGCCTTTGCTTGACTGGTTTCGCACTTTCGTTGACGTGCAAAGAATGCTCGATCACCTCCCTGGGAACACCCGGCATGTCATGCGAAGATGTCTTTGTTAGCTTGGAGGAAGGTGACGAGCTCGCTTTCCTATTTGTCCTCAAGCCCTGTCACGACCAGAGTCGTCTTTGACGAGTCGGACGGGTCGAGAATGATTCTCTTGATTCCTTCATCGGGCTTCATTCCTGACGTGGCTTGCTTTTTGAACGGGATATCTCCCTCTTCCCACATCATGGTCGCTTCTGCTTGGATCTTCTTCCTCTCATCGGCTCCTTGCTGCAACTCGGCGAGCTCATGGTTCTCTCGGTCGCACTCTAGGGACCGCTTGACGTCACTGCGAACCGTAATGACGCTTTTTGGCCCTGGCATCTTCATCATCAAGTAGGTGTAGTGCGGGATTGCCATGAACCGAGCCAGTCCGGGTCTTCCCAAGATTGCGTGATACGCCGTCTCGAAATCCGCCACCTCAAAATTTATGTACTCGGTCCGATAGTTGTCGTTGGTGCCGAAGGTGACAGGCAAGGAAACTTGCCCGAGTGGAAGGGACGATGCTCTAGGAATCACACTGTGGAACGGCTGAGTGCTTGGCTTTAGCTCGGAGAGGGGAATGTTCATGTCATTGAAGGTTTTGGAGAACAAGATGTTGAGTCCACTCCCTCCATCGATTAGGACCTTCTTGAGCCTCACGCTGCGTATAACAGGGTCGAGTACTAGAGGAAACTTACCCAGATGTAGAACCCGATTGGGGTGATCCGTTCGATCGAAGGTGATTGGTACCTTGGACCACCTCAGATATTGGAGGGCCGCTGGTTCCACCGCATTGATCTCCCGAGTGGTAAGCTTTTGCTTCTGCTTGGACTTGTATCCGGTGGAGCCCCCGTATATGTAGTTCGACTCGTGCTCGGGCTCTTGAAAATCATCTTCGTCTGGGAGGTCTTTCTTCTTTGCTGCCTCGTCCTTTGCTGGAGTCGGCTGCTTGTTGCTCTCCCACGTAAAGCGCTTCAAGGTGAAGCAGTCCTTGGAGGCGTGTTTTTCTTTAGGATGGAAAGGACAGATTGCTTCCATGACGGTGCTGTAATTAGGTCCTTCCCTCCGCATGGCTCGGGGCTGGACGCGCTCAGCCACTGCGATTAATTCTTCGCCTTTTCGCTTCTTGTCTTTGTGCTTGGAGGACTCGGGTTTGTCGCCCTTGTTCTTCTTATGCGGGCAATCTTCCTAGCGCTCGGCCAGGGCGTCTGAGGCCGTGGCGTAGCGGTCGGCCAGTGCGAACATCTCCTTCACAGAGGTTGGCGGCTTCGTGGACATTTTCTTAATTAGATCAGGATCACTTACTCCTTTCTGGAAAGCTGCCACCACCACGGCTTCAGATACGTCCATGATGGTGTTCTTCTTCTGCATGAAACGCCTGATGAAGTCCCTCAGCGTCTCGTCCTTTTTCTGGTGCAACTGGTACAGGTCCCATGGAGTGCCAGGCCTTTCGTAGGTGCCCTGGAAGTTGGCAATGAACTGATCGCAGAGATCACTCCAGGAGTCCACCGAGTTTGCAGGGAGGCCCGTGAGCCATGCTTGAGTCGAGGGGGGGGGTGAGATTGACCGGCAGATAGTTTGCCATGACAGTCTGGTTTCCTCTGGCGGCTTTAACTGCTAGGGTGTAAACCTGTAGCCAAGCTTTCGGGTCTCGTTCCCCGTCGAATTTTATGATGCCCTTGGGGTTGAATCCTTCTGGCCATATCACTCGGCGCAGCCGAGGAGTGAACGCTCGGATCCCGTCGATAGATCTCTTATCATGATGAGGGGGAGTTCGGCGTGGCGAGGCTCTGGCTCGACGATGGTCATCAATACGTCGGGGCGGTGTACGGCGCGGCGAGTCCATGACTTGGCGTTCGTCGTCGTTCCTACCCTAGCGGTGGTGGTCTTTGCCGTCGTCGCGGTTATCATACCTTTGGTCTTTGCCGGTGCGGAAACGCTCGTAGTTGTCTCGGCGTCCGCGTATTTCTTCCTCGTCCCGTTCCTATCGCCTGGCTATGATGTCCTGGCGGAGGTCGCGGTTGAGAATCCGGTGAGCGTCCCTGGCAGGTGGTGTGTGGCGCCGACTGCCGGTATTCCAACTGGTTGCAGTCCGGCTGCTGGCGACACGAGTTACCTCATGGGAGCGCGAGTGCGCTTCACCCACCGGCTTTTCCTGGTTCTGTCGGGCTCTCCGATGCAATCATCGGGTCCAGCGTGTCGAGGAGCGTCTTGGAGGCGACGACGTTTTGCATCGGTGTGCGAAAGACGGATTGGTCTCCCAACTTAGATTGCAGGATGTCTTCTCAAACATTGCGGCCGAGAGACCGAAGAGATCGCGTCTGCTCCTCCTTACCCTTATGCCGACGATCTTCCTCCGCAGCTTCTTGGTCTTCTTGGTGGAGATCGGTCCTCTGCTCCTCGATCGCGAAGACGCCACGAAAATCGCAGCAGTTCCTCATAGCACCAACTGGTTTTCTGGATAAGTCAGAGCGGTATACCTGAGATGGTTTGGCCTGATCTTTGCCAGATCGGATCTGGCTTTGGGCCAGGCAGACAAGCTCTCCGTGCATATCTGCGACGAAGTCCAGGCTTTTGAAGCGAAAGGCCTGGCTGGAGATGAAGGTGGCGACGAACCCGCCGATTGCTTCCATCGAGTCTGTGGAAAAAAGATTGAAGCGCTTTCCCTACCTGGCGCACCAACTGTCGACTTTTGTGGTCGGCAATGAATTTATGGGGTAGGCGCTCGATCTCAAACTCGAAGGTCACACAAGACAGGGATTTTAGATAGGTTCAGGCCCTCAGCAATGGAGGTAATACCCTAATCCTGTGTGCTGGAATTATGCGGATCTCTTGGTTCTGAGGTTGCTCAAAGCACAATATGCTCTGGGCGATATGTGGTGTTCTAGGCTCTATGGCTCGATGCCTTGTTGTTACCCGCCCTCCCCCTTATATACTGGAGGTGGTGCGGCTTACAGAGTCCTGATCGGTTTGGAGATTCCGATCGGTTACAAGATTCTAGTCGGTTAACAGGACAGAGTTTACATCTTCATCTACCCTATTAACGACTCGAATTACAACCATATCTATCATATCTAAATATTTGTTCAACTATCTATGGGATGTACCCCCTTGCGCACGGCAACAGGGCCTGGTGCGGGAGACATCATCCTGGGCCTTCCTCTTGGGCTCATCCCTCGGACGTCTCTGGGCTGATCGTGAGGGTACCCGGATCCTTGTATTCCACAGGTGGTCAGTAGCAGCACTGGTCTTCTTCCTCCCGAGAGCAAACCAAAACTTCTAATTTTCAGATTTTGTTTTCTCCAATTCTTGTGCTTGTACTTCCTCTAGTTGTTCCTTGGTGAGTTATTTTTTCTCTTCTCTTGATTTGTGTTAATCTTGTTGTAATTTAATTTTTAAACCTAGTTTAATTAAGGTTTATAAGGAGATGAGACGAAAAGTTTACATTTTGTTTATTTTTATTTACCTACCATTTTGTAGTTGATGAATTTATTTCCTAGCTAGGTTCATTAGATGATGTTGTGTTCTTTTTGTAGATGATGAATTATGATGAAGCATATGTTAGTGTTATGCCCTTGAGGCAATCATTTAGATGATTGTAACATGACTATGTTTATGAATAATAATATGATTATTGGTCCAATGAATGTATATCATTGTATTGATCAACGAGTATGTGACTTGATTATGAAGCTCTTTACTTAATGATGTAATTCGATAAATATCTCTGATCGGATATCATCGTATAGGACTACGATGAATAGATCAGCACATGTAGTGATCGATGATCATGCTTCATAGATCATGGGATATGGAGATATCATCTCTACATTGTGGACCATGTTGAAGAACATGGGTTAGATAGACCCGCTATGGGACACTACGAGAATGTTTCATTCTTATGTGTCATCGTGTATCTCATACCTAGAAGATGTATGATCCTTAGACTGAGATTGTCATATTCCCTACATGTGTAATAGTTTTCCTTGGGGCTATCAAACACTACTTCCTAACCGGATAGTTATAAAGGTAGCTTTCATGTTTACTATGAAACGTGCAGAGGGAAGTGAGCAGTCAAGATGGAATTTGCCACTCCAATGAAACGGAGATATATGACAAGGCCACTCGTGTGATATGATTAAGAAAGTGCATGGCCATGCCGTGATTGAGGAGTCAATAACAACTTATTAATATATCACGGATACGAGAGATGGATTGAATCATCAAAGGATGACATGCTTCTCGCCTTGAGATCAATCTTCATATACTTGGCAAAGGGATTATTACATGAGTTCTTTTGATAGGTTCTGCTCGATTTGATCACGAGATGTTTGGGAGTTGGCATACTTTGCAAGAAGCCGCTACCAACTATTGGATTGAAAAGGAGTTTTCCAATCCATGTCCAAACGTATGTGAACCTGCAGGGTCACAAACTTAAGGGTGGGACGCATTAATTTGGATTGGATCCGTAATTAATGAACCTCGTGGGCTTAGCATGCTGGTGGGCCCTGGTTTAGGGTTTCATCTCGTGGCTATATAAGGAGGGGAGGAGGGAGGGCGCAGAGTGTGCTTTCCACGGTTTAGGTTTGATTCACTTGAAACCCTAGCCTCCTCCTCTCGCTGCCCCTGCCGAGCGACTAGGTGCTTGCACACCGACGCACGGCGTTCCATCTCTGGACGTGTGGACTCATCATGTGACGCTGCTGCGGCTGCGGCGTGGGAGGACGATCCACGGCGAGGCGAGGACGATCCACTACATCGACGCAACGACTGCGGCGAGGACGAACCACTACATCGACGCGCGAAGGACTCCGCAACTGCGCGTCTAGTGGTAATCTTATCTATGATCCCCTTCTTGCGGTAGCTTTACGGTTCGCGGTAGTTTTTTTGTGCTAGCGTAGCATACCGCGTTTCCCTTCAGTGGTATCAGAGCCATCTCGTATAGTTTTGTGATCTGGATGTTGCACATATGATGTGTGAGGTTAGTAGATTGGATCTATTACATGTTCAGCCAGTTCATGTGATGAATTGGTGACGGCAGCCATCGATGAGATCGATCGATTTAGGGTTTGAGGAAAGTGCAAACCGACTCAATCTTGATTTGGGTGAGTCCGTTCATGGTACGACGTTACCCTTACCGGTCGGGTTACCGCCATCAGGGTTTCTGAAACGTATCCATATGGGACCAAGCCAATCAGATCGAGTTGGATTGGGTCAATCTGGTTGATCCATGGTAAGCGCAAACAGATTCAATATTGATTTGGGTGAGTTCGTTCATGGTACGACGTTGCCCTTACCGGTCGGGTTACCGCCATCAGGGTTTCTGAAACGTATCCATATGGGACCAAGCCAATTATATTAGATCGGATTGGGTCAATCTGGTTGATCCGTGGAACGTATCCATATGGGACTGCCGCCAGGGGCTCTGCCCCTTGGACCCCGCCAGGGTCGCTGCCCCTCGGACCCCGGAGTCGTAGGGTTGCTTTTGTTTAACTCGTTTTTGCAGGGAATTATGTGAAATAGTATGGCCTATGTGTATGTGATGCATGTAATTTCCACATGGCCTGCGTGCCGTGTTAAGCCATAAGGCTATTTAAATTGTATAACGACCTGCGTGTCGACTTGTGATGCTTCAAACCCTCATGTAAAATTCATTATCAAAAGTTGTAAGGAGTTGCATCCATAATGATGAAGACGATGGCTAGGTGAACAAATCAAGCAAGGTGGCTAGGTGAACAACCAAGCATGATGATGGAGATCTTAATGCTAAGGGCCATGCTATTTCACAGCTTATTTTGATTTTCTGTGGATGTGTGTTTTATCCTTGCTATTTTCTTTATGCTCATTGCATGTGATGCTATGTTCATAGTAATCTTTGTTCATCCTTATAGTTAAAAATCTTAAATCAAATTGTCCATCCAATTGTTGCACCTATCAAGAATTTAGATCGTTATTGATATGATCGCCAAAGTAGTATATCAATGGCTATCTCAATAGATGATAGGGATGTGTTGGACACATCACGCATAACAATGGCGATTTAAACGAGCTATCAAAACGGTTTTGGGCTTGAGGACATAAGTGGTTGGGATTTGATTTCAGAAATGAAGGAACCTATACAAGACAATTGGTGTCTAGGAAAACACACATGAGGCAGGTTTCTTAATTGGCACCCGAATACGGGAAGTGCTCCCTCCTCATGTGAGCCCTTGGGGCAAGTTGACTGGCCATGAGTCAAGTTGATGGAGGCATTCATTACTTGTTTTCATACTCAACAAACAAGAGTTACATATGATGTAATTAGCAAAGGTGTTGCTTACCTATGTCATTAAATTTCTAGCAGTGATGCCAAAGCTCACTAGTGTTTAATGAATATGGATCTTGAATACTCACTATGTGTCTATAAAAGGACATAAAATAGGAGTGTCTTTAATTAAAAGTTTAATAAAAGTTTTACATAAACATAGTGCTTAGAATCTTTTCATATTTTTGTTGTAGTTCAATGGCACCTTCTCCTACTCCTGCTACACTGGTTTTGCTTTGAGATCGGTTTTGGAAAGGAAAAACTGAATGGAACTAATTTTGTTGATTGGTAGCGCAACTTTGAGAATTGTTCTCAAGCATGAAAAGAAGGACTATGTTCTAGAGAATCCAATTCCTGATGAACCAGCCGAAAATGCTGCTCGCAATTTGAGGGTTGAATATGAAAAGCATGTTAATGCTTCTGTAGAGAGTCAGCTGTCTCATGCTAGTCACAATGGACTCTGAGCTCCAAAAGCAATATGAGGACCAGGATGCTTACAATATGATTGTGGGCTTGAAGGGCATGTTTGGGAATCAAGCAAGAGCTGAGAGGTATGGTATCTCAAAGCTTTTATTTGCTTGTAAGCTGGCTGAAGGCAGTCCGGTCAGTCCTCATGTGATCAAGATGATTGGTTACATTGGGAGATTGGAAAAACTTGAGTTTCCCCTTAGCCTCGGTTTGGCCACGATGTTATTCTCCGTCTACGCCTCGAGCTTTGAGCCATTCATTATGAATTTGCATATGAATAGCATGGAGAAGAGCCTAACCGAGCTACATGGGATGCTCAAGGCTGCGGAGGAAAGCATTAAGAAAAAACCCAATCATGTGATGATGGTTCAGAAAACAACTGCTTTCAAAAAGAGAAAGGCTAAGGTTGGGGGAACGGGAAAGAGCAAGGGCAAGGGCAAGGGCAAGGCTCAAGATGAGATCGCGAGCCTCAAAACTAAGCTTCAGAAGCTTAAAGTTGGCCCTCAACCTGATACCCAATGCTTCTATTGCAAGAAATCGGGGCATTGGAAGCGGAATCGAAAAGTACTGCGGATAAGAAGAATGGAAATGTGGTTTCCACTTGGTATTAATGTTATAGAAATTAATCTTGCTACTTCTTCACTCAGCTCATGGGTATATGATACCGGTTCGGTTGCTCACATTTGCAATTCGTTGCGGGTGATAAAGAGTAGAGACTTGGCAAAAGGAGAAGTGGATCTTCGGCGTGGGGAATAAAGCAAGAGTTCTTTGGTCTTGCCGTTGGCACATACCCATTGCATTTGCCTTCAGGATTAGTTTTAGAACTCAATAATTGTTATTTTGTTCCATCTTTGAGTAGAAACATTATTTCATCTTCTTGTTTGGAACATGAAGGTTATGATTTCAGAATAAAGAACTTTGTTTGTTCAATATTTTTGAATGATATGTATTATGGTCGTTGCCCCATGGTGGATGGGTTGTACATCCTTGAACTCGAAGAAAAACCTGTCTATAATATTAATGTAAAAGGCACCGCCTAATGATTTGAACCCTACCTTTTGTGGCATTGTCGCTTAGGTCATATAAATGAGAAGCGCATGAAGAAGCTCCATGGTGATGGACTTCTAACCTCATTTGATTTTGAATCATTTGAAACATGTGAATCTTGTTTACTTGGCAATATGACAAAAGCCCCTTTCACGAGTTTTAGTGAGAGAGCAAGTGAATTATTGGCCCTAGTACATACAGGATGTATGTGGACCAATGAGCTCATTGCTAGGGGTGGGTTTCAGTACTTTGTAACTTTTACCGATGACTTCAGTAGATATGGATATATCTATTTAATGAGGCATAAATCTAAAACTTTTGAAAGGTTCAAAGAGTTTCAGAACGAAGTACAAAATCAACTTGGCAAAACAATAAAACACTTACGATCCGATCGTGGTGGCGAATACTTGAGCCAAGAGTTTGGTGATCATTTAAAGCAATGTGGAATCGTTCGCAACTTACTCCGCCAGAACGCCTCAATGGAATGGTGTGTCCGAACGCGTAACGGACTTTATTAGATTTGGTTCGGTCAATGATCAGCCAAACAGATCTGCCATTATCCTTTTGGGGTTTCGCTCTAGAGACAGCTGCGTTCACTTTGAATAGGGTCCCATCAAAATCCGTTGAGAAGACGCCATATGAGATATGGACTGGGAGAAGACCCATGTTGTCATTTCTCAAGATATGGGGATGTGAGGCTTATGTAAAACGTTTACAATCAGATAAACTCGCACCTAAATCAGAAAAATGCTTTTTTGTGGGGTATCCTAAAGAAACAAAAGGATATTACTTTTACAAAAGAAACGAGAACAAAGTTTTTGTTGCTCGAAATGGTGTCTTTTTGGAGAAAGAGTTTCTTTCAAAAGAAATCAAGAGGAGTGATGTGTATCTTGATGAAGTTCGAGAATCACATGAATATGTTCAAGCTACCTCTGAACCTTCACAAGATGTACAAAGTGTTGTACAACTTTGTGGAAGAGACTCCACCCCACGTAGGTCGGGAGGCCACGTCATGTACCTATTAGATATGGGAATGACATATTATTGTTGGACAATGATGAGCCCACGACTTATGAAGAAGCAATGATGGACCCAAACTCGAAAAATGGCTTGAAGCCATGAGATCCAAATTCAATCCATGCATGACAATCAAGTTTGGAACTTGGTCGATTCACTGATGGTGTAAAAACCATTGAGTGCAAATGGATTTTCAAGAAAAGATAGACGTAGATGGAAATGTTCAGATCTATAAGGCACGGTTGGTGGCAAAGGGTTTCAAACAAGTTCAAGGAGTTGACTATGATGAAACTTTCTCACCGTAGCCATGCTCAAGTCTGTCTCGGATCATTTTAGCTATTGCTGCATATTTTGATTATGAAATATGGCGGATGGATGTAAAACAGCCTTCCTTAATGGGAATCTTTACGAGGATGTATACATGATACAACTGAAGGCTTTGTTGATCCTAAATATGCTAAAAGGGTATGCAAGCTTCAAAGATCCATTTATGGGTTAAAGCAAGCATCTAGGAGTTGGAACAATCGTTTTGATGAAGTAGTCAAAGGTTTTGACTTTATCAAAATGAAGAAGAGCCTTGTGTTTACAAGAAGGCTAGTGGGAGCGCTCTTGTATTTACGATTTTGTATGTGGATGACATATTATTAATCGGGAATGACATTCCTATGCTTGAAGATGTTAAGACTTCATTGAAAAGGAGTTTCTCAATGAAGGACTTGGGAGAAGCATGCTATATCTTGGGCATAAAAATCTATAGAGATAGATCAAAAGGTTAATTGGATTAAGTCGGAAACGTACATTGACAAGATATTGAAAAGGTTCAATATGCATGAATCCAAGAGAGGTTTCATGCCAATGTCACATGGCATAAGTCTCGCAAGAATCGGTGTCCTTCGACATCGATGGCGAGACAGATGAGCAAGATTCCATATGCTTCACTATTGGGTCTATTATGTATGCCATGATCTCAGACACGCCTGGATGTCTCATATGCTCTAAGTGTCACGAGCGGATACCAAGCGGATCTGGTGATGATCATTGGATAGCCGTAAAAATATCTGAAGTACTTGAGAAGAACTAAGGGTATGTTCCTTGTTTTTGGAGGTGAGGAAGATCTGGTTGCAAAGGGTTACACCGATGCAAGCTTCCAAACCGACAAAGATGATTTTCGATCGCAATCCGGGTTTGTGTTTACACTTAATGGAGGAGCGATGGTGGAAGAGTTCCAAGCAAAACACGGTGGCCGACTCTACGACGAAGCGGAGTACATTGCGGCCGGAGGCCGCAAAGGAGGCAAGTGCGGATTAAGAAGTTTATCACGAGCTTGGTGTGGTCGCTAGTGTCTCTAGTCCAATGGACATCTATTGTGATAATAGTGGTGCCATTGCACAAGCAAAAGAGCCTAGATCACATCAAAAGTCTAAACACATACTCCGTCGGCTTTCACCTTTGTAACATCCCAAAATTGAAGTTTTGGAATGTTAGAAATCAAAGATGAACCATTTGCATCTCTTGAATTAATTCCAGCTTAATTTGAATTTTCGATTAATGGAAGGATTTAATTTGGCTAAACTATTCATCAAAATCAAGAATTTTTCCTGTGCTCCAAGGAATTTTTCTGTATTTTTGGGGATTTTTCTGAATTTATTTGATATTTTTTTTGAATTTATTTGATTTTATTTGAATTTCTGGTAATTTCCAAAAACAGAAAATGTTTTCTATTTTCAAAAAGCCTCTTGGGCGAATCCGTGTGACGTTTCTTTCCAGCCAGCCTCGGCCCAGCCTCTCCTCCGCTGCCGACTTCAAGCCCGCCCATTTCTGCCGCTGGCCGCTCCGCTCGCCCGATGGGCCAAAGATGGCCATTGTGTGCGCGCGTGAAACCCTAGCGCCGCCGTTCGTCCGTCGCGTCGCCGACGCCGCCGTCCTCGGACTCGGGTCGAACACGCCTCGAGCCCCTATTTTAAGGTGCCGCACCCCGAGAATCGCCTCCCGCGCGCCTCTTTTGCCCCACGCTCGCTGCCCTAGCGCGCCGTCGCCGCACGAGCTCGCCGTCGTTCGTCGTGGCCGACATCTTCCGCCGCCGACGGATCTCCGCCGCCGGTCCACCTCCGCCGCCGCCGCTGGAACCCCGAGCTCCCGCGTCGTCCTCTCCCGGTTCGCTTTGTCTCTGCCCGATCCGGCTCTCCTCCGCCGCGTCGTCGTGTCTTCTTCCCGCAGCCGGTGGGTTGCGCGCGCCGCCTCGCCGTCGCGTTCCGTCGAGGACCTCCACCGTCCGATCGCCCGGTAACGCGCCGGATCGCGCCAGCGTCATCGCCGCTGCGCCTCGCTTCGGCCGTCCGATCTGGTTCCCTCGCCAGATGCGCGACGCGTGGCCGCCGGCGTCAGCGCATGCGTCACCCGCCTGCGTCAGCCGCCGCGTCAGCCGTTGCGTCAGCGCTGACGTCACGGGTGCACGGTGAACCCAGCCCGCGCCGTGGACCGAGTCCACCGTGAGCCGGCTGACGTCAGAGTTGCGCAATAAATCGCTTTTTCAGTACAAAAATAAATCCAGAAATTCCGATTTTCTGATTTTTCTGTATTTTCTCTGAATTTAATCTTTCGGAGGCCCGTTCTCGCTCATACGAACTCCGATTGAGGCGATTCAAGTTTCTAAATTTTTCTAAAATCAAGATCTATCTTCCAGAGCCATTTATTTTCAGTTTTGAGCTTGTTTGAGTCTCTGTTTTGTATTTATTTGGTTTCGTTGCTTATTTTCCGGTAGACGCTAATTCCGAGGGAGCGAACGAAGACTTCGAAGACCAAGATTCAGCACTAGATCAGCAAGGCAAGTCGTAACCTTTGATCATATTGATCCTATGTTTGCAAAGTAATTTATTTTATACACTTGCATGCTATTTACGTATCAATGTTTATTTAATGGGAGTAGATGTATGCCTAGTTGACATTATGCCACCTTGATTCGTTGTATGCCATGTATCCATTGTTAAACCTAGGTTGGGACATTACTAGTTGGACATAATCATAGTACCAACATTGGGTTATCGTAGCTATGCTTAGACATGCTTACATATACGTTGGGATTCATGTCACATGTTGAATAATGTTAATCTTGACTTAATGAGATATTGAATCGTGGGCGTTAGCCATTTATTGTAAAATTTGTTGTACCATGGCGGGTTTGCCATTGGTCCTTGGTTGAGCAATTGTTTTCCCTCGGGCAAGTGATCGTGCAGTAAAGGGGGTGCTTTCTAGCACGTTGGGATGTGGATGTCTTGCCTGAGACAACTTAAGGACTTAATCTTGTGCGCCATTGAACTGGGTCTAATCGTACTACCACATGTCTGGAATGGGACAGACCTAGCTGATTAATTTGTAATGTCTAGTCTTGAGTACTGCCAATGGTGGTGTGGGTTCCGGGATGGACGGGTAGATTCGCAAGGCGCAAGAGGGGGCCCTAATGGGCGAAACCTTAGCGGGCAGTACTGAGTTTAGACAATGCATTGTAAAGGCTCTGTCATGATATCTCTGCGACGCACCAAAGGAAGTGTGTTAGTAACGTTTGCACAAAGAGATGTTCATGTCTTGTGGGTAAAGTTGTACAACCTCTGCAGAGTGTAAAACTATTCGGATAGCCGCGTCCGCGGTCATGGACAAAGCCCGGGAATTTCACACGGGTATAGAGTGTTTCATGAAATGTGGAATGTGGAATTGTTGGGATGTGAGCAGGAGTTCACTGTTGTTTTGTTGTCTATCATTGATCTATCAGTTATTTATTTATGTTTTCATAAATATGCTTTCAATCTATTTATTGTATTTCAATTCAAGTTATTGCTTTCTGCAAAATAAACTATATAGCCATCCTTGTCAAGCCGTGCATAAATATATTGCATCAATTCCCTACGACTTCTTTGAGTACCTTTGTACTCACGGCTTTATGCCCTTGTTGATCGATTCTTGAAGGAGATAATGAATCTCATGAAGAGAAATTCTATGAAGACTACGTGGATTAGGAAGGCGTTCCCAGGCACGATTGCACGTGGCATGTCGAATGGTTCAAGTTATCTTTTCCGCTGCAATAGTATTTGTTTCTTAAGCCCATAAGGCATAATGGTGTAAACGTTGACCATAAGGTCGTTTGCTTTATTTAATAATAATTTGCTTCTTCTTAATTAATTCGTTGTATGGAATGGTATTTCATCTATGTTTCCACTGTGTGCACTAGCGTGATCCTGGACTAGTGCAGTATACACAGAGGGTTTCGGATTTGCAAATCCGGGTCCCGACAACCTTATTCGCGAGATTGTGGATAGAGGTGACGTCAGAATATGCAAAGTACATACGGAAGCCAATGTGGCCGATCCGTTGACAAAGCCACTGCCACAGCCTAAGCATGAGGCGCACACAAGGTCTATTGGTATTAGATACTTAATTGATTGACTCAAGTGCAAGTGGGAGATTGTTAGTGTTATGCCCTTGAGGCAATCATTTAGATGATTGTAACATGACTATGTTTATGAATAATAATATGATTATTGGTCCAATGAATGTATATCATTGTATTGATCAACAAGTATGTGACTTGATTATGAAGCTCTTTACTTAATGATGTAATTCGATAAATATCTCGATCGGATATCATCGTATAGGACTACGATGAATAGATCAAAGCACATGTAGTGATCGATGATCATGCTTCATAGATCATGGGATATGGAGATATCATCTCTACATTGTGGACCATGTTGAAGAACATGGGTTAGATAGACCCGCTATGGGACAACTGCGAGAATGTTTCATTCTTATGTGTCATCGATGTATCTCATACCTAGAAGATGTATGATCCTTAGACACGAGATTGTCATATTCCTACATGTGTAATAGTTTTCCTTGGGGCTATCAAACACTACTTCCTAACCGGATAGTTATAAAGGTAGCTTTCATGTTTACTATGAAACGTGCGAGAGGAAGTGAGCGATCAAGATGGAATTTGCCACTCCAATGAAACGGAGATATATGACAAGGCCACTCGTGTGATATGATTAAGAAAGTGCATGGCCATGCCGTGATTGAGGAGTCAATCACAACTTATTAATATATCACGGATACGAGAGATGGATTGAATCATCAAAGGATGACATGCTTCTCACCTTGAGATCAATCTTCATATACTTGGCAAAGGGATTATTACATAAGTTCTTTTGATAGGTTACGTTCGATTTGATCACGGTATGTTTGGGAGTTGGCATACTTTGCAAGAAGCCGCTACCAACTATTGGATTGAAAAGGAGTTTTCGAATCCATGTCCAAGCGTATGTGAACCTGCGGTCACACACTTAATGGTGGGACGCATTAATTTGGATTGGATCCGTAATTAATGAACCTCGTGGGCTTAGCATCTTTGGTGGGCCCGGTTTAGGGTTTCATCTCGTGGCTATATAAGGAGGGAGGAGGGAGGCGCGAGTGTGCTTTCCACGGTTTAGGTTTGATTAACTTGAAACCCTAGCCTCCTCCTCTCGCGCCCTGCCGAGCGACTAGGTGCTTGCACACGGCGCACGCGTTCCATCTCGGGCGTGTGGACTCATGCGGTGACGCTGCTGCGGCTGCGTTGTGGGAGGGCGATCCACGGCGAGGCGAGGACGATCCACTACATCGGCGCAACGATCTGCGGCGAGGACGAACCACTACATCGACGCGAAGGATTCCGCAATCGCGTCTAGTGGTAATCTTATCTATGATCCCTTCTTGCGAGTAGCTTTACGCGCTGCTTGTAGTTTTTTTTTTGTGCTAGCGTAGCATACCGCGTTTCCCTTCAGCATATATTTAATATAAATTGCATTGTAAGTTAATTTGGTAGATTATGAATTTATTATCTAGTTTCTTTAGATGATAAGTAATTAGATTAGTTTTTTAATTAGTATTAATTTGGTTCCATTAGTGAACGGACATATACATCTTGCGTATATTAAATTTATTTAATTAAGATTATTGGATATTAATATACATGAAATTTTAGTTAATTTGGTAGGTAGGTGCTCATCATTTTTAGATGATGAATTTATTATCTAGCTCCTATAGATGATCAGTAATTAGATTAGTTTTTTAATTACTATTAATTTGGTTACATTAGTGTGGACATATAATATACATCTTGCATATATTAAATTTATTTAATTAAGATTATTGGATATGAATATACATGAAATTTTAGTTAATTTGGTAGGTGGGTGCTCATCATTTTTAGATGATGAATTTATTATCTAGCTCCTTTAGATGATAAGTAATTAGATTAGTTTTTTAATTACTATTAATTTGGTTCCATTAGTGTGGACATATAATATACATCTTGCATATATTAAATTTATTTATTTAAGATTAGTGGATATTAATATACATGAAATTTTAGTTAATTTGGTAGGTGCTCATCATTTTTAGATGATGAATTTATTATCTAGCTCCTTTAGATGATAAGTAATTATATTAGATTTTTAATCAATTTTTATATGTTAATTAATTTTAGATGGAACGGAGATGGATGTACAATGCGAACTGTTAAAGCCGAGATTACATCGACGAGGTATCTGCTTTTCTAAGAGCCACATAGGAGAACAATTTGCACAAGAAGACGGAGTACATACATTGTCTATGCATTGATTGCAAGAATGAGAAAATATTTTCAGACAAAGAGCACATCCACTTGCACTTGATTCGAAGGGGTTTTGTATTTGGCTATACACGATGGACAAGTCACGGTGAAGAGGAAAACATACATGAAGGTGTAGGATCGATATAATAAACTAGAAATCAGAGGGGGGTGAATGATTGAGTGGAAGCTAAAACCAAGTTTTTGATCTATTAAAAATTCACCTTAATTCGGACTCAAATAATTGCTTTCGTATTCAACAAAATAGAGTTAGATGCATTCGGTAAAGTGCTAATTCCCGGAGATCCAACCATCCGATTGACCTGTAATTTTACCAGTAGAAACTAGATTCCAATGTGAATCTAATAAAAAAAGAATCAGCTCAATCGAACCTACGGATAAAAAGTAATTAACCTCGCAAGCATGCTGTGACAGATTATAACGAGAACTGAGCAAACCCTAATTTCGTGATTAATCTCAATCTACAAAAGATTAACCAACAAAACTTTCAGGAACTCTAAGTTGATACCCTAAGAAGGTTTTAGATGGATCAAATTAAGATTAAACTTATTGAATCAAAAGAGACAATGAATCAATCTATAAAAACGAAAACTAGGTAAATAGAATCAAATACCGCAACACATCATGCATGAACAGTACACCACGAATATTGTGGCACCCATTTTTCTCGCCGCGGTGCTTCTGGGTGTGAGGAAAAAGGACAGCCGTATGGAAACTTTTCAGCCGTAAAAAAATCGATCCTTATTTCTTTTTGTCTAGTACTCCAAACAAAAGAGTACAAACCCTAATACCTAGCTCTCTCATCTAAACAGGAGACATCCCTCTCCTATTTATAATGAGCAACAGATTGCATGCATGTCCACCTGGCCCAATACATGCAAACTATCCAAAATACACACATGCACGCGTATAGCCCACCTGCCGCTCTTGCGTGACTAACCAGCCTCCATGTGCACCGTTCTCTAGCCCGAACGTCCCGATGACATCCTTGACCACTAGGACCTCAGTTCCTCCATGAACCTAGTCCCGAACCTCAGTTCCTTCATGAACCTAGTTGGTCCCGTCATCGACCATGTTCGCCCTCAAGCAACACCTGCACATGAATAAACACAAAATTGTGTACAAGCACAAGTTCACGACTTGACTCAAGATCAGTCAATGCAACCACTCACACGAGCGCATTGTATCAAGCAAACTATTACCATGCTATCACAAGCATATCAATTAACCATCTGAAACAACACGTGCAAAAGCACAGCACATGCCATGAATACAACCACTTCGCAATGCCAATTTCATTACTAAGCCAATTTTTCAGCACATGATTTTACAATCTCCCCCTTGATGAAAACATTGGCAACACCACTTAGAATTGAACATTGGCATTCACCTCACAAGAAAATTTTTTGAAATCAAAAAGTTTTAAAATCAAAAGCCAAAGTGAAAAAAGCAAAATCTCTCCCTTTGACAAATATGCAAAGTGAAAAACTCCCCTAGGTGAAAATGAGAAAAATCTCCCCCTAAGAAGAAAAAATGTGAGTGAATGATTGAATACCACTTGTACAGAACATGTGCATGTGTAAAGCATGTATAAAGTTCTCCAAAAAAACTCCCCCAAAATTCTCTTAAGTGGCAAAATTCTCCCCCTTTGACAATGGATTCATCAAGAATACAAAAGAGAGAAAACAAAATATTTTTGTATGTTTTTAGTTTTTCATTTTCTTTATGTAATGAGCATTATAAGTCATCCACAAATGTAGCAAATTCATCACCAAGCCATGCTATCAAAAATACCTGCACCCTCAAATCTACACAAAGACAATGTAGAGTAAGCATAACTAGAAATCAAGTACTGTTAACAATTTATTGCATGGCATGATCTCCCTTCCTCAACAATCTCAAAACCTAAAAACATTGAATTTTTGTGCATTTTATTTATGCTTGAAAAACTGATTCATTGAATGATTGCAACAATAACAATTGCAAGGAATTATATACACCATCAACCTTACTTTCCAACCATGCCAAGCCTCATTTCATAAGCTTAAGGTTTCATGGTTTTGGTCACACACAACCTCTTCCAAGTTCATATCAAAGTGCAATGATAAGCAATCTCGTAAAGAAGAAGTGTGATAGTACATAACCTTGATCTTGCATTTATCAACAATCACTATTTGAGCTTTAGCTCTTAACTTTGATAAATTTCATATTTAACATTTTTTGAGCAGGATCAAGATAGCCAAGAAAGTTCAACCATGACAAGATTTAATTCAAAATTTCATTCCAATTAAATAGTCATGACATAAACTACACCAATATGCATATATATGAAGTTGCAAAGACCTTGTAGCATAAACATGGCTTCAAATGACATATGTGTATCAAATACAATGCTCATTACTTTTTTCATTATTTTTTTCGTTTTTCATTTAAGAAACACACAAAATAAAATGTACGTTACAAAATATTACAAAGTTTTCACAAACTCCCCCTCAAAACAAACCTCTTAAAAACTTTCTTCAAAATTGTCACCCAATAGGATTAATTTTATAAACAAAAGTCTGAAAGAACAATCCTCCCAATAGGGCAATCGAAAGAAATTTTCACCAAAAGTCCATTAACTCCCCCTCAAATGAATAACCAATGAAATCGAAAGAGAGGTGATGATATACATGTGTTTGAGTTATTACGGTATGTTCAGTTAAGCATAAGTATGAATCATGATAAAAAATACTAAGCATGAAAAGGCATGATATAAGATATAACATAATTGAACATGCCAGGGGATACATATGAGCATATAAGCAAACATCTCATCTCATACCATAATTAGATATTTGTGAATGTAAAAGATATGAGTGTATAAAATATCTCACAAAGTAGGTGAAGAATTATCGCGCATGGCTCTGAAGGCCATCTCAAGGGTGAGAACCATCCAAGTCTTGATCACATCTTGCAAAAGACCAAGATCTACTAATATGTTCTCCAACCCGCATCTGAAAAGCCTACATAGCACTAGAAGATGTCGAGGCCTCGGTACTAGAGTTAGAAATAAAGCATTTAGGAATCCAGTACTGAGACACACGACACACAGCAGTAGGCAAAACACGAGTATTCTTATGCACAAAATCAGATTTGCCCTTTCCCGTGTTTCTAGCAACAAAAGGTGTTCGCATCACCCTAGGCACATAATGAGGAGTAAAGCGTGCCTGTCTGAAATTAGACCTAGCCTTAGCATTTTCTTTCTTCTGTTGTTTAGCTAGTCTAAAGTAAAAATCTACTAAGTGTCCATCTCTACCACAATGAGTGCAAGTGTACTTAACACGATGTTTAGCTTTAGAAGTAGAAGCAATATTTCCATTCATTATAGTAGAAGATAAAACTCCAGCAGACTTAAAAACAGTTTTTTAGGCTCATTGACAATTTCAAATTTTCCACTTTCAAGTGACTTAACAGCAGTGGGAGAATGTGATTTATGATGAGCATAAGAATCAAAACCTAAACCTTTGTTATGAATGCTAACACTTGATTGATCCAAAATCATGTTTAGGTTTTTCTTTCCTTTAGTGAAACGTTCTAAAGATTTTTCCAAGTAATCAACCTTTCGAGAAAGAGTTAAACAATTATTACAAAGAACGTCCACTTTTCCTTTTTGCTTGCGACAAGTTGAGCATGAAAGAACCTCATGTGTGAGCAAATCATTTGTCATTTGAGAAACTCTAGCATTAGCATCATGCAACTTCAATTCAAGAATTGAAAATTTAGAATAAGAAGTTGATTCATCCAATTCAGAAGTAGAGCAACTAGCATCTTTAATTTGTTTGCAATTCAAAGCAACAAGTTTCTTATTCTTCTCAATTTCATCTCTAAGCTTATCAAGAGTTGAAGCATGAACATTTCTTAGAGAAGTGAATTCAGAATAAATTAAATCACATGATTTGCAAGAGTCATCATCGGGAATCAAAGTTTTAAGTCTTGCAATTTCAGAATTAAGAGATTCAATCAAAACATCATGTTTCTTAATTTTCTTGTTTCTTTTCTCTAAAAGCGTACCAAGACGAACAACAACATTTGAAAGCTCATCGTAAGAAGGATTTACCTCGTTTCCCTCACTGTCAAGTTCATCTTCGGTTGAGCTGTCCATACTTGCCATGAGACACAAGCTCGTCAAGTCTTGTCTCGTCTTACCTTTGGATATTGTATCTTCATCACTGCTTTCAAAGTCTACATCACTCAAGTTGACTTGTTCAAGTGCTGAAAGAACTCGATGCACAACTTTGCTATTTAGGAAGCTCCTTTTCTTCTTGTCATTGAATGGACGCTTGTACTTTGTCTCTTTCTCCTCCTTCGATGATTTACCTACAAGTTTAGGACAATTTGAACGAATGTGGTTGAGATCACCACACTCATAGCATCTTGGAGGGCCACCACCAACTCTCTTCCTCATTCTCACATTCTGCAAAGCTTTTTTAAAACGAGAAGAGAGTGATGCCAAGTCTTCTTTCGGAAATTCCTCAATCTGTTCATCGGTTAGTGAAGACAAGAAAGACAAAGCAAAACTTGAAGAAGCATTATTATGAGACATGCTAGATTGGGAGGTCAAAGCAATTGATTTGTGATCATTCTTCCTAGCAAGAACATCCAATTCATGAGTTTTTAATTTAGAGAAAAGAACATCTAAAGTAAGTGTACTCATGACAGTTGATTCTCTAATGGATGTAACTTTCATCTCCCAAATAGACATGTCTAATGCACCAAGCAATTGTCTAGCATTAGCAGCATCGTCATAACTAACTCCAACAGCACGCAAATTACTAAGAATTTTATTAAAATGTGCAAAGAAATCATCTAGCGACTCACCAGGCTTCATCTCAAATCGCATGTATTCTTTCTTATATATATCTTGGCGAACCTCTTTGATAGTGTTTGATCCTTCATGATAGTCACAAAGAGATTTCCATACCTCATATGCAGATCGAAGATGAATCACTCGATCGAAGTCGCTGCATCCCAAGCCCTGGATGATCAAGTTGCGTGCCTTGCTGTTTGCTTCAACATGTGCGCGATTAGCGTCGTTGACGTTGTCGTTCTCAGGGACTTCATACGGCTTGTAAACCTTCTCCCAAATTGCGAAGCCCTGTGCTTGGATGTACGTCTCCATCTTGGCCTTCCAAAACTGAAAATCAACACCATCGAAAATACAAGGTTTTGTCGAATAACGATCCATTGATATGAATTCTAATCACCGGTTAAGAATAATTAGAAAAACCTTGCTCTCATACCACTTGTAGGATAGATATATACTAAACTAGCAATCAGAGGGGGGGTGAATGATTGCGTGGAAGCTAAAACCAAATTTTTTATCTACTAAAAATTCACCCCAATACGGACTCAAATAATTGCTTTCGTATTCAACAAAACAGAGTTAGATGCATTCGGTAAATAGCTAATTCCTGGAGATCCGATCGTCGGATTGATCTGTAATTTTATCTGTGGAATCTAGATTCCAATGCGAATCTAACAGAAAAAGAATCAGCTCGATCGAACCTACAGATCAAAAGTTATTAACCTCACAAACATGCTATGACAGATTATAACGAGAACTGACCAAACCCTAATTTCATGATTAATCTCAATCTACAAAAGATTAACCAACAAAACTTTCAGGAACTCTAAGTTGATACCCTAAGAAGGTTTTAGATGGATCAAATTAAGATTAAACTTATTGAATCAAAAGAGACAATGAATCAATCTATGAAAACGAAAACTGGGTAAATAGAATCAAATACCGCAGCACATCATGCATGAACAGTACACCACGAATACTGTGGCACCGATTTTTCTCGCCGCGGTGCTTCTGGGTGTGAGGAAAAAGAAAAGACGCACGGAAACTTTTCAGCCGTAAAGAAATCGATCTTTATTTCTTTTTGTCTAGTACTCCAAACAAAAGAGTACAAACCCTAATACCTAGCTCTCTCATCTAAACAGGAAACATCCCTCTCCTATTTATAATGAGCAATAGTTTGTATGCATGTCCACCTGGCCCAATACATGCAAACTATCCAAAATTCACACATGCACGTGTATGGCCCACCTGCCGCTCTCGCGTGACTAACCAGACTCCGTGTGCACCGTTCTCTAGCCCGAACGTCCCGATGACATCCTTGACCACTAGGACCTCAGTTCCTCCTTGAACCTAGTCCCGAACCTCAGTTCCTCCATGAACCTAGTTCCGGTCTCGTCATCGACCACGTTCGCCCTCAAGCAACACCTGCACATGAATAAACACAAAATTGTGTACGAGCACAAGTCCACGACTTGACTCAAGATCAGTCCATGCAACCACTCACACGAGCGCATTGCATCAAGCAAACTATTACCATGCTATCACAAGCATATCAATTAATCATCTGAAACAACACGTGCAAAAGCACATCACATGCCATGAATACAACCACTTCGCAATGCCAATTTCATTACTAAGCCAATTTTTCAGCACATGATTTTACAGAAGGTGATAACGTATTGGATGATGGAGAAGGCATTATGGCAGCTGACATCGGTTATGGATCTGATGAGGATAGGTTGGACATTGATGAGGATAAAAATCTTGCTCAGATATTGCGCGATGCAGAAGGGAACTACACTAGTCAGAGAGAGTTTAATCAATTCAAGGGTTTGTTGGACGACTCGGACACACCTTTGTTCCCGAGTTGCAAGGAGGAATACACAAAGTTGCACACCGTGCTTTCACTTCTGAAATTGAAGGCAAGCAATGGTTGGTCCGATAAGAGTTTCACGGCGCTATTACATCTCTTAGCGGACATACTTCCAGATGGAAACGTATTGCCGATAACCACTTATTTAGCTAAGAAGGTTGTATGTCCATTGGGATTGGAAGTAGAAAGAATACATGCATGTCCAAACGATTGTATACTCTATCGCAAAGAGTATACAGACATGCATGTATGTTCGGTGTGCAAATCATCGCGATACAAGCGTAAAGGCCATGACAGCGAGGGCACCGTGGTGAAGAAAGGATCTCCCGCTAAAGTGGTGTGGTATTTACCAGTAATACCTCGGTTGAAGCATTTATTTAGAAACAAAAAGGTTGCCCAATTGATGCGATGGCACTCAGAAGAGCGTAAAAAGGATGGAAAGCTGAGACACCCTGCTGATTCTGCCCAGTGGAGAACCATTGATAGGCTCTTTAGGAAGGACTTCGGGAATGAACCGAGGAATATAAGGTTTGGGTTGACTACGGATGGAATGAATCCTTTCGGTAACATGAGTAGTATTCATAGCACTTGGCCCGTGAATCTCTGTATCTACAACCTTCCTCCTTGGTTTTGTATGAAACAAAAGTACATTATGATGTCGCTGCTTATCCAAGGGTCGAGACAACCTGGCAATGATATTGATGTATACCTACAACCATTGGTGGAAGATCTTGTGGTACTGTGGAACGAAGGTGTACAGGTATGGGATGAGTACAAGCGAGAGTACTTCATCTTACGCGCATTGTTGTTTTGCACCATCAATGATTTCCCTGCCCTTGGTAACCTATCTGGTCGTACTATAAAAGGGGCCAAAGCATATGCCCCCAGCGCATGGATGAAACCGCTAGTGTGTGGCTCAATAACTCGAGGAAAACTTTGTACATGCATCACCGTAAGTTCCTTCGCAGGAATCACCCCTACCGCAATATGAAGAAACAATTCGACGGGACAAAAGAGGATGGTATAGCTCCAAGGCCTCGTCGTGGGGAAGAGGTATATGATATGGTTAAGGATATTAATGTCGTACTTGGAAAGGGAGATAGTAATAATAAATCGAGGTCTCGTACTGAGAAGGCCACGTGCAAGAAGATATCGATATTTTGGAACTTGCCCTATTGGAAGACTTAGAAGTTTGACACTGTACAGACGTCATGCACGTAGAGAAAAATGTATGTGACAGCTTGATTGGTCTTTTGCTGAACGTTCCTAGCAAAACTAAGGACAGACTGAAGGCACGAAGGGACCTGGAAGATATGAAAATCAGAGCTGAGCAACATCCTCAAGACACCGGGAAAGGGCGACTTTACCTTCCCCCAACTTGCTACACTCTATCCAAGAAAGAGAGAACAGACCTCTACAAATGCTTGCATGGTGTGAAAGTTCCGTCCGGTTACTCCGCAAGCATAAAGAAACTGGTCTCGATGAAAGATTTGAATTTAACTGGCATGAAGTCTCATGATTGTCATGTGATGATGACACAAATGCTTCCTATTGCAATTAGAGGTATTTTGCCTGAAAAGGTCCGAGAGGCAATCATGAGGTTGTGTTTCTTCTTCAACACGATTTCACAGAAGGTCATCGATCCCATCGGACTTTCTGAACTGCAGAATGATTTGGTCAAGATACTATGCCAGCTAGAGATGTATTTCCCTCCATCATTTTCCGATATAATGGTTCATCTCATTGTTCACCTTGTGAATGAGATAAATGTATGTGGCCCCGTATTCCTGCATCAGATGTACCCGTTCGAAAGGTACATGGGTATCCTGAAGAAGTATGTACGCAATCGATCTCGGCCGGAGGGCTGCATTGTGGAAGGTTATGCAACTGAGGAGGTTATCGAGTTTTGCGTGGATTACATGGAGGGGGTGGAACCGGTAGGAGTGCCTGTATCTCGCCATGAGGGTAGGCTAGCTGGAAAAGGGACGATTGGAAGGAAATCAACAAATTCTTACGATCATGGATTGTTCGAAAAAGCTCATTTCATAGTCTTGCAACAGTCAGTTGAGGTGTCCTCGTATATGGACATTCACAAGGATAAGCTACGAGAGGAAAAATGTGGACGATCAGAGGTTTGGGTAACAAAAGAGCACAACCGTTTGTTCAATCATTGGTTCAAAGATCATATTACTGGGAAAGAAACGAGTGTTGTGTTGAGGTGGTTGGCAAAAGGGCCATCAGGTACAATCTTGACATGGCAAGGATACGACATAAATGGATATACCTTTTACTCGAGATCTCAGGATAGCAAAAGCACTTACGAAAATAGTGGTGTCCGCATAGATGCCTATGACAACACAGGCAGTAAGAAGAGTAGCTTCTATAGGTCCATAGAAGAGATTTGAGAGCTCGACTATTGTATTTTTAAGATCTCGATGTTTCGGTGTCGTTGGGTACAACTCCCAAAGGGTGTTAAGGTGGACAAGTACAGCTTCACTATTGTGGACATCGAACATGTCGGATATAGAGACAAACCATTCGTACTTGCGAAGCAAGTAGCACAAGTCTTCTATGTAATCGACCCGACAGATAAGAAGCGCCATGTAGTTCTTCAAGGAGAAAGAAGGATCGTCGGAGTTGAGAATGTCGTGGATGAGGAAGAGTACAACCAGTTTGATGAGTTACCTGCTTTCGTAGATGGCAACATCAGGCTCGAGGAAGAAACCACTCAGGAAGCTACCTATCATTGCGACAATCATGAAGAAGGGCAAATTGTGAAAGAAAATAATTAACTATATACGAGTAATGGCAATGTGATGTAAACAATCTGCATTTGTATGGAGTAATGGATGTAAACAATATGCATTTGTATGGAGTAATGGATGTAAACAATATGCATTTGTATGTGATGTAAACAATATGCATTTGTATGTAAATTAGTATTATATAGGGTATATTACTATATTAGGATTATATATGGTAATTAATATATTAGGATAATTATATCAGTGGCGGTTCTTCACAAGAACCGCCACTGATACAATTATCAGTGGCGGTTCGTATAAAGAAACGCCACAAATAATATATGTATTAGTGGCGGTTTTTTATACGAACCGCCACATATAAGCGTATTAGTGGCGGTTCATGTGAAGAACCGCAACAGATAACTGAATCAGTGGCGGTTCTTGTGAAGAACCGCCACTGATAATATGCTCCGTATATAAAATGGATACAGTCACTCTTCTCACCGAGTGCCCTAAACCCTAAACTCCCGTCGCTTCTGACGTGCCCTAAACCCCTAAACTCCCGCTGCGCCCGACGCCGCCACGGTCGCCGTCCCTATCGGAACCCGCAAAAAGGATACGGGCCCCATCTGTGTTTACCTATACCAGTCCCTGGATCAATAGCTAGTACAAATAGATCATAACAGTATGGACCATAACCATGCGATAAACAAAAATTGAATTCAGAGTACTGGCTGACATGGCCCATTATTACAAAAGTTGGACCCGTGGGTCATATAGCAATGAAATATTAAGCGGCAAATAAACTTGACGAAGTCCAAAACACCACAGCAAAGACCGAGAAAACGCGATCCTAGGCGTGCTGGATAATCCTCCTCTTCAAAGCCTTCATCGCAGATGTCGAACGGTGGGATGCAAGCTCTTGGATAGCTATCTCTGATCTCCTGATCTGCTTTATGGAATAAGCAGCCCCGCAATGAAAAGCGAGGGTGAGTATGGAACATACTCAACAAGTCCGGAAAGAAATGCGAAGATGTAGTTTAATTCAAGGAGGAATTGGTTAATTTGCCAAAAGCCAATTTTTAAGATTTTATCCTAGAATTTTGAAGAGCAGTTTTCAAAGCTATTTTCTTTTAAGAAATAAGAGCTTCAAACTTTTCAGGACACGGCTCCAAACGTGGGAAAAACAAAAAATAAACCAACTCACAGCATTTGCCATGGTTTTATTTTAAGAATACTTTTCCACAGCACCAACCGTGGTTTTCTTTTCAAATGTTTTCCTCGTGGCTCCAACCACGGACTTTTGTCAAATCAAAACATTCGCGGCTCCAACCGCGCTTCATTTTATAAAAATCTGATTTTGAAACCAAATAGGGAAAATCTACCATGTGACAACGCCCTCTGTCTACCCTTGACCGTGGGTACGGCTATTCGAATAGTTTGTGTACTCTGCAGAGTTTGCACGCTTTACCCGCGAGAGATATTTCACTATATTTGGTCATACACTTCCTTTGGCATATAACCCCAAGTGAAAATCACAAGGCCATTTCTCTAGCTACATCTTCACTAAGTCACGCCCGCTGAGGTTTCACCGCCAAATGGCTACAACCATAATGGAAGCCCCCTCTTGCGCCTGTAGGACTCCTGTGGCTCCAACCACGCCTACTCCACCGTCTGGCATGCCTTAATTAAGTTTTCACTAGTTACTCGGCCAGGCCCGTCCCATACCGGAACCCGCGGCCGCACTGTTATACATTGTTTGACAATCACAAGGGATCGGTCCTTAGGGTGACTAGGGTGGTACATACTCAAACCCGAGTCTCGTGCATTCTGCACCATGCCTGCAACCTTCCACCCTATTCAATTTTTAAAATACCAAATCTTTTCTTTTATTTTACCAAACTGGCAGCACCAACTGCCCTTTTTAAATAATATTTTCACTCAATCATTTAGAATTTCAAGTAACAAGCCTTCAATTAAACATACAAATAGTATTTAGCATAACTAAGCACTACTATTATACTAAACAAGGTGTCAAGCCTTTTATAATATAATTAATCATTCTAGGGCAGCCAAAGAACATATGTATTAATATGTAGCAAACATACATATTAACAAGGTATTTAACTACAATATATCACAATATAATATTTTTTTAATCAACATAGCATGCAAGTTTGTAAATCTACAAAGCATTTCAAAACATGGACCAACATGCTTCAAGGAGACTTGCCTTCATCGACAAAGTGTGCTGCGCTGTTCTGGAGGTCTTCTCCTTCGTCGGCGACGACGACCGCTTCTTCGACTACGCGCAAAACGGTGCACGAAATGAATAAAATAAAATAAGTAAAACCTAAAAATTATAATAAAAATACTGGAAGGTAGAGGATGAATTTAGATAAATTTATTAATTTGAATCACTCTATTCAGAGTTACGACGGAGGAGAAACAATTGTTTGAATTCAAAATTTGACCTTTCGCCGGGCTTAGAGAAGAAATGATTGCTGACAGAGCTCTGGTATGCATTTTCAAAATATGATTTTACACAACATAGAGGACACCGATAGGAAGCTCCAGTAAAAATTTGAGAACAAATGGAGATCGAGAGCAGCCGGGAGAGCTCACCGAAAGTTCACTAAAGTTCGAAAAGAATGGCTTGCACAGGGAGATCTGGTGGATGGATTGGAACAACTCGAAGCTGAGGATACGAGGAATGAGAAGGGGAACTTGGGGGTCAATTTATAGGACAATCGGACCAGCGGATCGTCGAGAAACGCTCGTCGGAGTTATCGCCGGAACAGTAACCGAGATCGCCGGAATTTGAAGAGCTGAAACAGCTGAATAAATGTGGGTCAGGTTGCATCGGGTACTGTAGCAACGGGTCCACTATAGCTTGCTGGCGGGAAGAGAAACGGATCGGATGAACAGTAACCGAAATTATTAATTCCGAAAATAATTAATTTTCCACTGAAAATTCGGATTAAACTCGGAAAAATAGCAATTAAATCATAATAAATTTGGGAATTTTTATAGACAACCGTTTCAGAAAGTAAAGCACTAATAAATATTTTTTGATAATATTATATTGTCATTTTGCTTACAGCAATTAATATAGTGCTGAAAATTAGATAGTTTTGGGGAAAATAGAAAAATGGTTCTAAAAATTCTGGGAAAATCTCAAAAATACTTTAGAATATTTTTAACCTAATAAAATTAGTTTAGTAATTTTTAGAGAATTTTGGAATTGCATTTGCATTTTGGATTTCAGGATGAAATGGAATTTCCGGACACGAATGGAATAAATTCCATATTTGGATGGAAAGGAATGCTAGGTTAACTAAAATTCCAAAGAAAACCCAAATCCTTGAATTAATTAATTTAAATTAATTTTTAACAAAAGAACCAAGAATGGGATGTTACAGCCCCCGACGCTGCCCTCCCCCGACGACGCCGCCGCTGCCGCGCCCCGACGCCTCGCGCTGCGTTCGACGCCGCCCACACGATGCCGCCTCCCCTACGACACCACCCCGCCGACGTCACCACGGTCGCCGCTTCCAACGCCTCAGCGCCAGCGTCCGACGTCGCTTCACCGACGTCGCCACGGTCACCGCCCCCGACGACGCCGCCCTCCCCGACGAGGTAATTGTTATGCATGATTTCTGGGAGTTAGTCGATTCGATAGGCTCTACAAGTTTGAAACTGGGCCTCTGTAACATCCCAAAAATTTGAGTTTTGGAATGTTTGAATTCAAAAATGAACCATTTGCAATTTTCATGAATTGATTCCAGCTTAATTTATTTGATATTTATTTGAATTTATTTTTCTTTTATTTCATTTTCTGGAATTTCTCTTAATTGGAAAAAGTTTGCTGTTTATTAAAACTCTCTTGGGCCGATTTCCCGCGTAGCCCATCTCCTTCCGACCCGCCTCAACCCAGCCCGCTCTGCTCCGCTCAGCCTAGCTCCGCTCCACCCCAGCCCAGCCAGCCGCTCGTCCGCTCGGCCCAGCTCCGCGCGCCGCGCATCGCGAACCCTAGCCGCCGCTGTCGCCGAGTCCGTGTCGGTGCCGTCTTGGAGTCCGCACCGCGCACGCCTCCCTATGCTATAAAATCCCATGCTGCACGCCTCCCGAGGATCCCATCCTCGCGTCACCCCTTTTGCCCTACCTCTCATTGCCCGAGTCGCCGCCGTCGCTCCGCACGAGCTCGCCGTCGATTTACGTCGCCTTTTTCTTCGCCGCTGGTGCGTCTTCGCCGCCCCAGTTTGCCTTTCCACGTTGCCCACGACACTCTCGTCCGGATCCACCTTGTTCCGCACCTTATCCGTCGCGTCTCCGTCGTTGGCCGCGTTTTCTTCTCCATTGCAGGTGAGCCCCGCGCCGGTACATGGCCGTCCGATCGCCAGCCGACGCTCCAGATGCGTGACGCGTGGCCTGCCTCGTCAGCGTCTGTGTGGCCGCGCCGTCAGTCACCATCTCAGCCCTGATGTTGACGCAAGCGCCAACGTCAGCCGTGCACCGGGTGCACAGTGAACAGGACAAAGCAGTGGACCTTGTCCATCAAATTCCGGATGACGTCAGCGATTGCACAATAAATCGATTTTTTCCAATAGAAAAATTAATCGGGAAATCCCGATTTTCTGATTTTCAGTATTTTCTCTGAATTTAATCTTTCAGAGGCCCGTTCTCTCTCATACGAACTCCGATTGAGGCGAATCAAATTTCTAAATTTTTCTAAAATCAAGATCTAACTTCCAGAGCCATTTATTTTCAGTTTTGAGCTTGTTTGAGTCTCTTTTTTGTATTTATTTGGTTTTGTTGCTTTCTTTTCCGGTAGACGCTAATTCCGAGGGAGCAAACGGAGACTTCAAAGACCAAGACTCAGTACTAGATCAGCAAGGCAAGTCATAGCCCTTTACCATATTGATCCTATGTTTACAAAAGTACTTTAGTTTTATACAATTACATGCTATTTGTGTATCAATGCTTACTTTATGGAAGTAGTTATTTACCTAGTTGACATTATGCCACCTTGATTAATTGGGATGCCATGTATCCATTGTTAAACCTAGGTTGGGACATTACTAGTTGGACATAATCATTATACCAATATTGGGTTACGTAGCTATGCTTAGACATGCTTAGTTGTATGAAGGGATTTCATGTCACATATTGAATAATGTTAATCTTGAATTAATGAGATATTGAATTGTGGCCGTTAGCCACTGTTGTAAAATTTGTTGTACCATGGCGGGGTTTTGCCATTGGTCTTGGTTGAACGAATTGTTTTCCCTCGGGCAAGTGATCGTGCAGTAAAGGGGGTGCTTTCTAGCACATTGGTATGTTGATGTCTTGCCTGAGAGAACTTAAGGACTTAATCTTGTGCGCCATTGAACTGGGCCTAACCGTACTACCTCAAGTCAGGTATGGGATAGACCTAGCTGATTAATTTGCAATGTCTAGCTTTGTGTACTACCAATTGGTGGTGTGGGTTCCGGGATGGACGGGTAGATTCACAAGGCGCAAGAGGGGGCCCCAAGGGGCGAAACCTTAGCGGGCAGTACCGAGTTTAGACAGTGCATTGTAAAGGCTTTGTCATGATATCTCTGCGACACACCAAAGGAAGTGTGTTAAGACCGATCGCACAAAGAGATGGTCATGTCTTGTGGGTAAAGTTGTACAACCTCTGTAGAGTGTAAAACTATTCGAATAGCCGCGCCCGCGGTCATGGACAAGCCCGGGAATTTCACGCGGGGTATAGAGTATTTCATGAAATGTGGAATGTGGGATTGTTGGGATGTGAACGGGGAGTTCACTGTTGTTTTGTTGTCTACCATTAATCTACCAGTTATTTATTTATCTTTTCATAAAATATGATTTCAATCTATTTATTGTATTTCAATTCAAGTTATTGCTTTCTGCAAATGAAACATATAGCCATCCTTGTCAAGCCGTGCATGAATATATTGCATCAATTCCCTACGGCTTGCTGAGTACTTTTTGTACTCACGGCTTTATGCCCTTCTTGATCAGTTGCTGAAGGAGATAATGTGTATCATGAGGAGGAATTCTATGAAGACTACGTGGATTAGGAATGTGTTCCCCAGACGATTGCCTGTGGCATGTCGAATGGCTCAAGTTATCTTTTCCGCTGCAATAATTATTTGTTTCTTGAGCCCTCAAGGCATATTGGTGTAAACTTTGACCATAAGGTCGTTTGCTTTATTTAATAATAATTTGCTTCTTCTTAGTTAATTCGTTGTATGGAATGGTATTTCATTTATGTTTCCACTGTGTGCACTAGCGTGATCCTGGACTAGTGCAGTATACACAGAGGGTTTCGGATTTGCCAATCTGGGTCCCGACAGCCTCATAGAATCGAGATCATAAGCTATCAAACTTTAGGTCCAGCAGAACAACTGCACCAATAATGACTATCGTTTGTTGCGACTTGTAACTTTGCTGTCAGAGTTTTGACTTTTGAGTAATAGCTTATTAGTATGTGGGATTCATATGCATGAAATCTGCCAAAGTGTAGCAATTATACGTAATCAACATGTTTTATGGTTGCAACATGAGTATTGGCTCTGGCATATGTTGAACAATACACATGTTTGCATTTTTCTTAATTTCCTTTAAGAATGCCGGGCATAGATATTTTTTGAGAAATCTATCTGAAGCAAACATCTTGGTTTTTTGACTCGTTGGTATATAATACCACTGTGCTTCTAGTAGAATTTTATTTATTTGATCATTTAGAATATCAAAGAAATCTTGAACGGATATTATTGGAGACAAACTTTCATATGATTATTTATCTGTTCTTCATTGTTTCGTTACTGGTTAAGTACCTTCATAATCTTCATTCAGTCTATCCTCTCAGCTGTTATTCAGTTTACTTATTTTGTTTGGGAGTTTCAATTTAGCAAACAACCCATTTGATCTGATTCTTTTCTTATTTCTCGATCCACGTGAATTTGTACAATCTTTTATAAAGCTCTTTCAATAAAAATTCTTGGCGATCTTGAATTTTAACCATGTGCATGGGTTAACGTTCGATTACAAGTCGATTTGGTTTTGACCAATCGCTCTTCTTATTTGCTTAAAAAATACTATTTGTTTGATTCACTGCATATTCGGTAGCTGATAATTCTGCCGTTCATATGATTCAGGGTGGTACACATCTATTGTCTCATCAATAAAGTACACATCTATTGTTGTAGTTACTTATAAGCACTACCTTGGCTACTACAGCTTGAAATATTTTTATGGCAAGGATAAATCATATGGATTTATATTGCAAGAGACATTTGGGGATCATGAATAGCTTGCAAACATCATCCATCTTGTGCTTTACTACAGTTTGGTTCACTATGCATGATTCAGATGCACACTCTTAAAATGTTTGCATCATTTGTAAAGTAAAACTGCACATTCTTCTTATACAACCATTTACAGATTTTTGTAGTTTTGAACGGATAATAATGAACACAAAGCTCAAAACTGATCCTATAGTTTTGTTCTGAGCTAATTAAGTCTCTTGCTCTTGCAAAATCATTTTCATCTTAGCACCACACAATATTACACATAGGACAGTACATCTGTACTTTGAAATTCAATGAGATGATTCTGTAATAATTGACGAAAATTATGTTTCGGGTCAAACTATAGTTCTAATGGAGCCCGAAACCGAGCCTATAATGGAGGAGAGCCCGAGCAGGTACATTACCCTCCACCCAACCACCGAAGGTGCTGAGGCCTCCACCGCTGTTGCAGATGATGCTCCTGTTGCAAGACGCCGAGGATGAGGGAAAAATAAGAAACCTGAAGGCTGGTACACCATCTCAGAGGTCTTAGATACTGGGGCCCCTGTTGCACCGAGAAAATCAGCAGCAAAATACAGGTCAACATGCGGGTACATCGTAAGGGATAAAATGCCAATCACCTATTCGGATTGGCATAAAGTGCCCTGAGCCACCAAAGAGGATTTGTGGACAGAGCTCAAAGAAACCTTCGAATTCCCCGAAGGAGCCAAAGAACTTGTGCGTCACGACGCATTGATGACCACGGATGCGGCGTGGAGAAACTTCAAGGCGAGGCTAAACATAAATTATGTGAAGCAAAACTGGTCAGCCATCGGAGAGTACCCAAGATTAGAGCCATCTTGGGATGAGTTTGTGGTGATCAAGCAATCCGAAGCAGCAAGGAAGTCTAGTGAGGACCACATTAGCATCTCAAGAAGGAATACTCACCCCCACATACTTGGCACGAGTGGGTACGCGGGTAAAATTGCTCAATGGGAGAGGCAGGAATTAGAAGCGGTCCAATTGGCTGGCACAAGTCCCTTGATCGGACTACCAGACCGAGTGAAGCACTATGTGCTAGCAAGGGCAGATATCTTGTCTATTGGGGGTTTATCATTCAAGAGCAGCGAAGACGAAGCAATGACGCAAAGAGTTCATGAGTTTTACGCCCAGTCCACCCAAGGATCTTTTCACCCAGAGAGGGAGAAAGACGACCTAACAATGGCCCTAGGAAACAAAGAGCACCCCGGTCGGACACGAGGCGTCGGGGTTAAGGTTCCATGGAAGAGTGGATTCCCTGAGCACGGAGACTCTTATAGGAGTCGGAAGAGAGTTAAAGAAGAGCGGTATGAGCAGGGAATGGAAATGATGAAGGAAAGAGTTCTGCGAGAAATACAAGGCACCATTGAAGAACAAGTTGAACGACAAGTACAACAAGCTTTGAGCCAGTCGCAGGCCCACAACGTTCTCTCCAGCCGTACAGGTCGTCGCAGCAGTTGCGCGTCCACGCCATTGGCAGAAGCGGACAACAACCATTATCCTGTGGACGACATACAGGACCCCATACCCTGTCAGCTCAACGTGCCCTTGATGAACATATTTGTACAGGCTGCTACAGGGGTAGTTTATCCGTGCCAAGAAGGGGGTGTCCTGCACAATACCCCGATAGCGCCAGGTTATGCAAAGGTCTAAGTGGACACGGTACTTGCACAATTTGCTGAGATAGGGCTAGAAAAACCCACCAATGATGAGATAACAACTCGAGGAAGTGCCGTCCACTCATTCATCCAGTGGCGCAAGCGTGACATCGTCTTGGACCATGCAGTGCCAGCCTCTCCTGCAGTACAATCCTCGCATCCGTCATCAGCACCAGAGAGTGAAACGGTGAAGAAGCAAGATGAGGTAGAAAAGAAATCCATTGAGGACCCCATAAAGATAGCCACTGTTAGTACTCCAAAGCAGAAACCTATAACACCTGGTACTTCAAAGGACAAACCTAGAACCCCTGATCCCAAAAATTGGCACATTAGACAAGCCGTATCAGCCAGATCAAGCGAAGCCAGGACCGAGTATGATGTCGTGCGACAAAAAAGTAAGGGCAAGGCGAAGTCTGATGACCAAGATAATCAACAAAGATTGAAATTCGAGGTAGGGAAGCCCTTAGTCACCGCTTCGAAGTTAAAAAGTCTAACACCCATGAAGCAGCGATTACATGCATGGTACATGGATCGATCCAACCAAGACGTACTCCCGAAGGTGATCACTGCAATTTCCCGTGAGGAACATTTTCACCATGCAGGCAGTGGCTACGTCTTAATAGAATTCGATAACTTGCACAACTTGTTCTATCACGACGCCCTCGACATATCTTTTTTGAGATGCTGGTCACTGTAAGTGTCTAATATATCAATCTTGACCTACATTCACGTAATACCGATAAATGTCATGTCTAACTATTTCGTTATATAGATACGAGATGATTGAATTACAAAGAACCAAGGGCGATTGGGATTCTCGACCGAGGAGCGGTTTGCCAATCTGAAATCAAAAGAGCACCAAAGGAGGTCGAGGAGTACGTATATAAAGTTTTGATTAAACTACAAGACAAGGAGTTTATACTTTTACCATACCATTTTTAGTAAGTTCCTCACTAGCTAGTTAAATTACTCATTTATTTCGTTATTTACTCTGATGTAAGGACTAATGACTATGGCATCATGCATGTGTATGTAGCTTCCACTGGATTCTCGTAATAATTCATCCAGAAAAGAGCAAGATGCTGATCATGGATCCACTGGATAAACCTAAAAAGACTTTGAAGTGATGACACATTTAATAAATGAGGTGTTCAAAAGATATTGTCAGAAGAGCTCGAGATACCGTCCATACCACAAATCCCTTACAATCCGTACTAAGTTTTCGGTACGCACGCAAGGAATATTCTTATATCGTATTTCATAGTAAATAGCTCCTTCGACGACATCTTAGTTCATTCGATTTTTGCAGTGTCACAAGCAGCCGCAAGGAACAAATTTATGTGGGTACTTCGTGTGCTAGTACATGCGCGAAATCTTATCATGCACAATAAAAGACAATGACGTAGAGGTCAGTCATGCTGACATGACACATTGATTCACACCACTCAATTTCTATATACTCTCTTAATTTTGTTTTTTATACTTATAGCGCCTCAAGTTGTCTACATTAGGTCTGCTTCCTTCTGAAATCCAAGTCATCCAGGGCCAGCTCGCCTACTTCATCATGAAGGAAATAATCAACAAAAAAGGCGAGTTTTATGACGAAGACAACAACGATCCAGTCATCCATACTCTTATCTCACAGCACGTGTCTCCAACCTCCGAAGACCCGTAAGCTTCTAGTTTACCTCCACTAATTTAGGCTTTTGTTACTTCAATTCTGTTTCATTACAAAGTGTAAATAACTCTTTGTTCCTTTCAAATGGGTACCCCTTCTTTTGTCAATGCTACTTCTTTTGTCAGTGGTTGTGCTAGTGTAGCATGTACTTTTGTCTTCTTCAGGAACACACACACATGCGAGTGACACTTCTAAATATTTCATGTGTTTGCCTTACATGGTTATTTTTTCATATGAAGTTATTTCATGTGTTTGTAATAGTTTGATAAACTAACCAAGTGAAAAAATTACTAAAGAAATGCGTTGTTTTCTGAGTGAATCATGCTTTTCTTGCTCATCATGCTGGTTTCTTCTTAGAAACAATTGCTCATCAGGATCAAGTGCTTCACACACAGAAATAAAGCTCAAAAACCAGAATAACTCTAGCATTGAGAAACTCATGGCTCAAAGAACAGAAGGACGCACTACTGATGGGCTTAGTGTCATGGTCATCGATGAAGATAAATATCATGCGAATTTAGCAAGGTCTATGCTCTGTAAACTCAACTTTTATGGTAAGCGCCATCAATTCCTGCCAGCAATCCATGTTGTTTTTATGAAGTAGATATTTTATTACTACTACTTTTTCCATCCTTCATAATATTCCTCAGTCACTGTCGGGACCCGAATATGCAAATCCGGACCCTCTGTGTATACCGCACTAGTCCAGGATCACGCTAGTGCACACAGGCTCAACATCAGTAAATATCACAATCATACATAGCAGAAATATTATGAAAGACATCATATATTAACTATGACTAGTTATATGACCTCATGGTCAACTTACATGAACATGCCTCACAAGGCTGAATAACAAATAAAACTGCAGCGGAATGAAAATGTACACAACCCCTCAGTATACCACAGGCAACTGACAAGGCTTGCGCCCTAAACATTCGTCTCCTCCTGGAACCTCTCCTCCAGCATTGATGCAAACTCCTCAACTGGTGATGTTGTTGTTGGCAAGGGTGAGTACATAAAGCACTCAACAAGTTGTGCACAGAATGCAATTCTAACATAGCTATATGCAAGGCTTACTCCAAAGGATAGGCTATCATGCATGGCTATTTTGCAACAAAGTAGCATTTATGAACAAATACAATAAATAGATTGTAAAGATGGTAAAACAAATAATAGTAATAGATAGGTTCAACATTTCTCAAGTAAACCAAGTTTTCAATCCTAAGTCAAGTTACAACCTTCCGTATGGCAACCCCGCCATCCCAACCAAGTTTTCAATTTTAATTCAACTAACCCTTAATTGTAATTCCCGAGCGTTGCTCAATACCGCGAGCATGGCTATTCGAATAGATTTTACACTCTGCAGAGGTTATGCACTTTACCCACACGACATGATCGTCCCTTGTTGCCAAGCTATTAGCACACTTCCTTTGGTGTGTCGGCGAAGAGATCATGACAAAGCCTTTACAATGCTCTACCTTAACCACGTACTACCCGCTAAGGTTTCAATACTGGTGGGACTGGTTACTACATCCAGGGCCCCCCTCTTGCGCCATATGAATTACACCATAACTCGGGAACTCACACTACCAATGATAGTACCAAGCTAAAGCTTCACAAATTAATCAGCTAGGCTGTCCCATTCCAGACATGTGGTTGCCTGATTGACTCAGGTCAAAGGCTTGCAAGGTTATGTCCTTAGAGTGATCAGGGCAAGACATCCACATACCCTCTGCCCATCGGGCCCACTTTGGCATACTCGCCCCTTGCCACTTGCCCCAATCCAAATGATTATCACCCAAGTTGATTGCCAAGCACCATGTGCCATCAACAATTCAACATCGTTGCGTGACATGACTCATCACTACAACTCTATCTCATTGTACGACTTCACATGACGCACAAGTTCACATCATTGTTCCATATTCCATTAATCAAGATTAAATATCAATGATTCAAGTACATGTGATGACGTGGCATGGCTAAGCAACTAATACGGTCTAACCATCCCATGTTGATTATCATTACTAACCAACTATAGTAGTTCAATCTAGGGTGACAATAGATCACGGCATACAAATGACAAGGTAGGGTATATAGATCAAATTGGTATAATAGCTAAGTCCCAATTTAAATTGAAACAATTGTATACTTGAAATAATATGCAATAAAGTAAAACAATATAGCATTTGTATAAACATGGGTTCAACATGATCAAAGCACAACTTGCCTTATAAAAGCCCTTATTCTTGTTCTGGACCTTGGTCTTGAGTCGACGAATCTTCCTCGGATGCATTGCACAATTTAACGTCTACGCGAAACGAGAGAGAACAACAAATAAACACCAAAACAGAGAGAAAACAAACTATAAAAATTAAATAAAATTCAACATTAAATATATCTCAATTTTATAAATTTTTAGAAACTTGAATCACCTCAATCGGAGCTCGTATCACCGAGAACGGGCTCGCGGAAGATTCAAAAATCATAAAAACCTGAAAATTAGAAAATACCAAATTACCCAAATTATTTTTATATTGAAAAAAACAGTTTAATGCATCAACATGACGTTAGGGTGACGTCAGCCCTGGCCCAGATTGCTCTCGCTTCGACACGTTCCCTCTGGTCCACTGGACCGGATCCATGGACAAGATCTCGCTCCTTGGACCACACTCGGTGGACTTGGTCCACGCGCCAGCCTGACTGACAGTGGGTCCCACACTGCGGTAGACCAGCTACCAACGCAACGCGCACGCGACTGCCACCTTCGCAACACCACTCACGTGGCTGGCACGCGTCGGTGAACCAACAGGCCACGTCACCGCCACCAGCACGGGACCCTATGGTCGCCGCCGAAGGTCGGCGAGGGCATCCTCAGAAAGCTCTCAACGTCGCCCACCTCCTGACACGCTCATATCGTGGTTTTGCGAAATGGTTCAGCCTCGGCTTTGTCTTGAACAGCTCGGCAGTTAGAGCTCCTGCGGCGACGGCGCTCTGGTGACCTCCTTGCGACGGCGGCGTGTGCACGGGGTGCGCCTCTTGACGGCGAACTCAACCTCACCGGTCACGGGTTCTATCCTCCACTGGTGGTGACGAATTGACGGTTTCTCTCCTACGGCGGCGCAGGGTGGAACACCTTCGATTGCATTGAAACAGCGGCGATTTCCGAGGCTTAACCTTAGGGTTTTGGGTTGCTTCGATCCCTGTGCACCTGATGCTCCCATTTATATAGCACATGGCGGCCGGATTGAGCACGAATCAGAGAGGAGTCCATGGCGGCTACGGCGCAAGGAACAGAGTCCAACTAGGAGACGCCTTGGAGAAGACGACCGGATGACTTACACATGGCAAAACTCACGAGCACGCACGCTAGGGTTCCTCAGGATCATCCTCAAATCGCAGCCGTCCGTCCCTGATTCGATGGTGCTCACTTCGCCTTCTAGAAGATGGGCCGATCAGGCTGAGCGAATATGGGCCACGGACGCACAGAAATGGGCTCTGGCCCGATTACTATTAAATGATTTTCCCGCATTTTATTAATTAAAATAATTCCGATAATCTAATTAATTAATCTTAGACAATATAAATATCAGGAAAAATCCAAGAAAAATCTCAAAAATACTTTGAGACATTTTGAACTCAAATAAAATATTTTGGGCAAAACTTTATATTAAGGATATATTTTTAATTATTTTTCTCAAAAGGCGAGTATTCATACTTTGAAATAATTTAAATTAAAATCCAGAAAAATCCAGTAAATTCAGAAAGAAAACACAAATTGCACAAATAACAATTAAATATTATTAAATGCAAATTTTGGGGTGTTACAGTCAGTGATCCTGACTTTGCAATGGTCTGCATGCAGAAACTCTTTCTTTTATAGTTCTGAGAATTTTTTGTATTCAGAATAGACATTAAAAATTTCCCTTTTTTTCAGTGACAGTGTATTCAAGTCCCATAGAGGCACTCCGATGTCTTGAGAATCATGCACAAGATGTTGATTTCATTTTGGCAGCGGTGCACATGGAAGAGTTGAGTGGTTTTCAGTTCCTTGAAGTTGCCAGAGAGTTGCATAAAAACCTTCAAGTGATTAGTAAGTAGATAGAATCTTAGCTATTTTTTGTTATCTCCAATTCTTCTATGCCCAGCATCCCGTTTTTATCTCTCTTGTATCTGACAGTTTTTTTAAAATGATTATGCTAATAAATCTTACATTTGAACTAGTGATGTCAACTGAAACAACAATGTACATAATGAAAAGGCATGGCTAGCGCTGCCTGAGGCTAGCCACAAATGCCAGTTTTTTATTTTCGTATGTGGGATTATCAGCGGCGGTTTTGGCTCAAAACCGCTACTGATGTAATATCAGTGACGGTTCTATCAAAAAACCGCCACTGATACTAGGCCTATCAGTGGCGATTTTATATACAACCGCCACTGATAGTTGTATTAGTGGCAGTTCTAGCCAAAAACCGCCACTAATCATCCAAGTATCAGTGGCAGTTTTTGGGATAGAATCGCAACTGATATTTGAGTATCAATGGCGATTCTATCAAAAAACCGCCACTGATACTTGGATGATTAGTGGCGGTTTTTGGCTCGAACCGCCACTGATACCTGAATATCAGTGGCTGTTCTAGACAAAAACCGCCACAGATAGTGTTATATGTGGCGGTTCTAGAACCGCCACTGATAATCCTCGATTATCAGTGGCACTAAATCTGTGGCGGTTCAAAAACCGCCACTGATGGCCTTTTTCAAGGTAGTGTAGGCATCTTGTTTTGCTCCTTGCTGAGCTCTCCCACTTACTCATTTTGTTGAAACACCACCGAGCACCGCCCTTCTTTTTCGTGCCCGATCGCGGCGACTTCCTTGCGCCCTGCCAAACCGATGAGTCCCTGGAATTTTTGAAGGCGTCAAAACATGTCCCTAACAATCCCAAGCTTTCTCCTCTTTCAATTTGAGTCACTCTCTCACTGTCAGCCTCTACACCGCCTCAACATCAATTGCGTCGCTGCCTGTGCCTCGCCCTTACCACCAACTCCATCTTGTCGAGCCACCCCTCATGAACGCGCCCGCTTGCCCCCGGCTACCTTCCACCGCAGTCACCAACTTCACCCGTGCATGCTGTCGTTCTCCCAAGCGCTGCTACCATGCGCCCGGTCCACGGTGGACCGGTTGTTCCTGTGGATCCTGTCCATGGACTAGGCCCACATGTCAATGACCAGAGCCATTTTCCCATTAAAAAATAATTTGGCTAATAATGAAAATCTGGTCACTGATGTATTGCACAATAAATCCAGATTTCATTTAGAAAAATAATTCCAAAATTTAGAAAAATCCTTTCTCAATTTCCTTGTTATAAATCTTTCGAGAGCCCGTTCTCCTCCGTTTGAACTCCGATTGACTCCATTTTTCTTCCTAAATTTATCCAAAATACTAAATTATTTATTTATACTACTTTTTGTTTTTTTTTGTGAATTTATGTCGATTTTATTTAAATTTGGCTATTTTCAACATTTCGATTTTAGAGTGCTGGACTCGACTTACAGTACCAGTGCTTCGTGCAAGGCAAGTTAGACATTTTTTTGTTATGTTGACCCCATAATTTGAAATAATATTTCAATTTAAATTACTGCATTCATAATTTTTATCAGTGTAATTTAAATCCCATATTTAAATGTATGGTTACCTCCTAATTGTTATGACCACATTTGACATTGAAGTCCTTTTACCTTTGTGACCTTAAGTAGAATTTCACTAATTAATACATTAATATAGTATTAACTAGTACTATATAGTAAATGGCTTAGACATGCTTAGACCTGAATTTATGACTTTCGGGAATTTTTTCCAAACAAGGATTTCTATGGAAATAAAAATTGTTCCTTGGTATTGGTATGCTATAAAAAGTTATACTGTTTAAAGGAAAAGTAAAAATGTTATTTAGACCATGCCAGAATTGGTTGTTATGTGGCTTTGCCTTGGTTATGGGTTTGTGATAAGCTCACATAGTCAATTAAGTATCGGTCTGTGTTCCGCTGAATGTAAAGCATTACTGTACTACCAAAAGTCTAGTATGGGATAGACCTGGCTAACTAATTTGTCACGTTCCATTGTCAGTTGTGCCAATTGGTAGGTTTTTCTGGTGCAAGAGGGGGCTTCTAACTAGGGCGGTTCAACCCTTTCAGTGGTGGAACCTTAGCGGGCATGACTACTTTGGAATATCACATTGTAAAGGCCTTGTGATAATCACTTAGTCGCACACCCAAGTAAGTGTGTCATGTTGACACATTAAGTTGATTATCTCTTATCGGTAAAGTTGTACAACCTCTACAGAGTGTAAAACTAATCGATTAGCCACACCCACAGTTATGGGCTTGTCGAGCAAGCCATTCGCATATTAGACTTTGATTTTAAAAAATATTTACTTAAAATGATTTCAGATAGAATGAGTCCATAAGGGGAAATGTGGTCGAAGCTTTGGGATAGATCTCTTGTTGAAAGCATGATTAAAGCTCAGTTTTTCTGTACAAATTATGAGTTGGAAATTATTTATTGTACTTCAAATGTTGCTTTATGCTCAAACTAACCCTAATAAGCCTTCCTTTGTGATCCATCATTATTACTGCATTTAATATGTGACTTGTGAGTACTTTATGTACTCACTTTGCTATATCTGTTGTTTCTACAGAAGGATCATTTCTTCACCAGTGAGGACCTCAATGACTAGGCCACTGCCTTAGTTGATTGCCTGTGGTAGATTTGCTGGGCCCTACTCTTCTTTTTGCTTTCCGCTGCTATATTTTCATTTGGCCTACAAGCCAGTTACGTTGTAAACTTTGATAATTAAATGAACAAATTTTCATATGATACATTACGATATCAACTTTGTTTAATATGTGTACTAGCTTTTCCTAAAATATACGCAGAGAATTCGGGGGTGTTACACCTAGGCCCGACAATTAGTTAGGTGAGAGGCCAAACCTTGGTACAAATTGGGAAAATAAAAAAAGAGAGGGAGAATATAAGTGGCTGACAAGTAGGTCCCATGAATTTCAGAAATTTTAAAATTAAAAGAAATTCAGGAAAAAGGATGAGAGGCTAACATATGGGTCCATGGTCTATGGACCAAGTCCATGGATTAGCTTTGGTCCACGGTGGACAGGTTGCATGGATCGGGTGTCTAACAAGTGGGGCCCATAGGTTAGTGTCTCAAGACTAGGATCTAGCCACGTGGGCGGCTAACCGGGGTGATACTGTTGGAAATATGCCCTAGAGGCAATCATAGAGATGATTATATTTCCATAAATGTTCATGAACTATGAGATTGTTCTTTGAATAACATCATGCATATTGATTAACAAAGTGTATGACTTATTTGTGAAACTCTGTATTCGTCTTTATGATGTTCATTCTAAAAGGGTCCCTAGTCGATAATCATATGAGGATACATATGAGTAGACTAGCGTGTGTATTGGTCGATGACCATATTTCATAGGTCATAGATATGTAGATATCAAACCAATAATATGGACACATGTTAGAGAACATGGTGTTGGACATCAACCCACTATGAGACACTGTGAGAACATTGTTTTATTTCATGTCATCAGTTCATCTAATATACGATGTGTATGCTATATCCTTCAACTTGAGATTGTCGCATGTTCTCAAGATGAGTAATGGCTTACTTAGGGGTCATCAAACGCTACTCCGTAACTGGGTAGTTATAAACATGGCTTTCGGGTTTGTCATGAAACATACTGCGAGGCGTGGTCGATCAAGATAGGATTTGCCCCTCCATACAACGGGAGAGATATCTCTAGGATTCTCGAGTGGTCGAATTCTAGAAACGTATGGCCATGCTACTCGAGTAAAGAGTTACTGAGTCATCGAGTTAAAAGAGTTACTCGATGTATTCAAGGAATCCGAGTCATGACATCGAGATAGAGTGGTCGAGCCATCCAAATAAGGATGACAACAACTCGCCTTGGGTTTGACTGATATCGTGAGGCAAAAGGAAATGCATATAGGACATTGTTGAGGTTTGTCCGATCTTTACATGTACTCAGGAGTCGGTAAGTCCTACTATGGGCCGCTATCGACTATTGGTCGAATGCTCGATATTCTAGTAGGAGTACTCAACGATCGATAGGGGTACTCCAGCCATGTTTGAGTGCACATGAACCTATAGGGTCTCACGCTTAAGGGGCTGTAACCAATTCGAATAGGGATCCGAGTTGTAATAGGCTTAGAGTTCCTAATGGGCTTCAAGGGTTGAAACCCGTTATGAGATGTCTATATAAAGGAAGGAGGTGGTGGCTTTGTGACAAGAGATATACAGGAAGAGACATATCAGGAATTCAAAATTCCTGAAACCCTAGCAGCCACCCCTCCTCCGTTCAGAACCGCGTAGCCGACGCTAGCACTCCGGCGCGTGGTGTTCCTGCCCTGTACGTGTGGATACCTTAGAGGCGTTGTTGCGAAGCTTCAACGCGAGGACAATCCGCAACCTGCGATAGTCACAAGGAGATTTTGGGGAGGCGCGAGGCTAGTACGATTACATCTGCACCACTGTGCTACATCGACTCTACTTCCGCTACGGGTCTGCGCATCTAGTGGTAATTCTGTGATCTGTAACTTGTAGTGGTTTCTCGGTTACGCGGTAGAAAAATTTTGTTTTTCGCTGGAGTAGCCTACCTGTACCCCAGCAGATACATCAGCGATGATGTAGAGTTGGCGATGACGAGGATGGCCAAGTCACCTTAGAGGTTGTGGCCAGCTCCAGCGATCATCAGCAACACCAAGGTGAACGTGGCTATGAGGTAGGTGATTCAGTTCTGGGCAAAGAGACCATGGCAAAAACTCTGACATGATCTATTTTGGCCGATGGCAATCACAGTGGCTGGTGCTAGGGATAAAAGCGGTGGCGTGACAGGCTGCATAGTGACGACAAGCTTCGATGGGTTTCTAGGGAGGAAGAGGTGAGCATCATGTAGAACACAATGAGGTAGAGCTAGATGGCATCTGCGAAGAGTCACCAATGCTGATGGATTGGGTTGATAAAGGGCGGTGATGCACTCGACATCTCATGCTTGATTCGATGTGGAGGCAACACAATCTAGAGGAAATCCTTAGAGTTTTGGAAGAGGATGACGAGGCGATCCTTGTGACGCAAGTGCGCATCATGCACGTGTGACACATGTTGATGTGCATGTCATGGACTCAAAGCTGGCGGCGGCGCACCGATTTTTTCTGAGAAGATACATAGTGCTAGGGTTTTGGCTAGGCTAGGCCAGGGAGTGCACGGGGTGTGGCTTGGCTGCCACGATGGTTGAAGAGAAATGTGGTATGCTGCGCTAGCACAAAAAAAATCTACCACATTACCAGAAAGCTACTCGCAAGAAGGGAATCATAGATTAGATTACCACTAGACGCGCAGTTGCAGAATCCTTCGCGCGTTGATGTAGTGGATCGTCCTCGCCGCAGTCCTTGCGTCGATGGAGTGTATTGTCCTCGCATCGCCGTGCATCATCCTCCCATGCCGCAGTCGCAGCAGCGTCACCACAGTAGTCCACACGTCCAGGGATGGAATGCCGTGCGTCGGTGTGCAAGCACCTGGTCACTCGGCAGGGGCAGCGAAAAGAGGAGGCTAGGGTTTTGGGTGAAACACTTCTAAACCATGGAAAGCACACCCTGCGCCCACCCTCCTCCATTCCTTATATAGCCACGAGATGAAACTCTAAACTAGGGCCCATTAGTGTGCTAAGCCCACGAGGTCCATTAATTACGGATCCAATCCAAATTAATGCGTCCCAGCCCATTAAGTGTGTGACCCTGCAGGTTCATGTACGTTTGGAAATGGATTCGGAAAACTCCTTTTCAATCCAATAGTTGGTAGCGGCTCCTTGCAAAGCATGCCAACTCCCAAACATACTATGATCAAATCGGATAGAACCTATCAAAAGTACTCATGTAATAATCCCTTTGCCAAGTATATGAAGATTGAACTCAAGGCGAGAAGCATGTCATCCTTTGATGATTCAATCCATCTCTCGTATCCGTGATATATTAATAAGTTGTGATTGACTCCTCAATCACGACATGGCCATGCACTTCCTTAATCATATCACATGAGTGGCCTTGTCATATATCTCTGTTTCATTGGAGTGGCAAATTCCATCTTGACTGCTCACTTCCCTCTACACATTTCATAGTTAACATGAAAGCTACCTTTATAACTATCCGGTTAGGAAGTAGTGTTTGATAGCCCCAAGGAAAACTATTACACATGTAGAGAATATGACAATCTCAGGTCTAAAGATCATACATCTACTATTTATGAGATACACTGATGACACATAAGAATGTAACATTCTCGCAGTGTCTCATGGCGGGTCTATCTAACCCATGTTCTTTAACATGCGTCCACAATGCATAGATGATATCTCAATGTCCCATGATCTATGAAGCATGATCATCGATCACTACATGTGCTGATCTATTCATCGTTGTCCTATACGATGATATCCGATCAGAGATATTTATCAAATTATATCAATAAGTAAAGAGCTTCATAAGCAAGTCACATACTTGTTGATCAATACAATGATATACATTCATTGGACCAATAATCATATTATTATTCATAAACATAGTCATGTTACAATCATCTAAATGATTGCCTCAAGGGCATAACACTAACAATGGTTGGGCCGAGCGAGAGAGCGGTGGGCCACTGAAGACAAGTTGGCCATGGAGGAGGTGGAGGATAGGCAGGCCGATGGCCCGGGAAGAAAATGGGCCAGTCGAGTAATCATCCTGCGGGGATTTTAGGAAAAGAAAAGGACTTTTGAATTAAGAAAATGCTAGAAATTCAAACAAATTCAAATAAATACAAAACAAGCTCCACACATTCGAAGAAAATACTAAACAATTCCTTCTAGCACAAGTGTAACATCCGTATTTTTGGGTTTTATTAATTTACTATTATTATTTATGCATTTTATGAATTTTAAAAATTTTCTAGAATTTATTTGGATTTTATTTGATATTTGTGAATTTGGCTTTTTATGGAAATTATTTAAATATTTGAAAAGTTCGAATAAACTTTTATCAAAAATATGTTATTTGAGTTCCAAATGTTTCAAAATGTTTTTCAAAATTTTTCCTGATTTTCCTAATTTCTTGCTATTTTTATGTGGCTTTGTTTTTTGGAATTATTTTTAATCAAAAAGCTTTGGAAATTAATTTGAATAATGCCAGGTTAAAATCCTAGTGGGCCAGCAAAATAATTCACACCAGCCCTATCCGATCCAGTTGCAGCCTAATACCTGGGGAAGCCCTAGATCTCGACCATTGGATTCCTTTTGGATGATGGAGATTGGATCGAAAACCCTAGCGCATTGAGACTGTGGGATCAAGGACACGTGTGCAACTGAGATGGCACCGTGTCCGAGTTGGTGGTCGTCGTTTGATCTCTAATGCGTGTTCGGTCTAGATTGTTTCATCTCCACGCTGCTGCTACCGTATCAGACACGGATTCCGTCGTTGTCTCTGAGTAGAATATGTGTTGTGCGCATTTGTGAGGGCTTTATAAGATGATCAGGACATCTTCTGAGGATCTCTGAGCTTTTATGCATCATTTCACCTGCTTGTCATTGCCTAAGGTGATTCCGTTGGGTAGATCGTGCTCACCGAAGTTTATTTGGAGTGCTGCCACCTTGAAGTTAATTGATGTCCCTCTCCACCGCATCTTTGTCGCTGTCAAGGTCATCGTCGTGTTGCCCGTGCCAAGATCTTCTAGATCAGTTGCTTCTTGTTGTTGGAGGAGTTGAAACGCCGCGAGCTACATCATCTTCTTCGTCTCCGATGAGTGTGCTGCCGTCATCATTGCCGGATGAGAACCCTAGCGTCGAGCTAATGTGGACACCAGGTCATCTCCACCAATGGCCACATCTGCGCCATGTGGGCTATCGGTGCCAAGGTGTCGCTTCCATAGGCAGATGAGACGGCAGTGCCATGTTAACCTTTTGGGCCCACCTGTCAGTCAGTTGTGTCATCGGGCGGGTTTGCCATGAGCTGAACTGTTTTCGTGGACCTGGTCCATGGACCCAGGCCCACATGTTAGCCTCTTTAAGATTTTAGGATTATTTTTATTAGGGTAAATACAATGCTAGAATCAACGTGACGTCATTATTTGGGTTTTTTAGAAGAAAAATAATTCGGGAAAATATAATTTTCTCTTTTTCCTGATTTTTCTTTTAGTTGAATCTTTCGAAAGCCCGTTGTTCTTCATACGAGCTTCGATTTAGGCGATTCAAGTTTCTAAAAACTTGTAAAATTTGATATATTTTATTGTGAATTTTATTTGATTTTTGGAGTTTTTTTGCTCTCTGGTTTGATATGTATTTGCTATTTTCTCTTGATTCATGAAGACGTTGAAGTGCTCGGAGCGTTTGAGTGTGTAGTGCTGATTCAAGAGAAGGGTCCAGAGTAGGAAGAAGAGCTATTCCAAGGCAAGTTGTGCTTTGATCATGTTGAACCTAGTTTTGCAAATGCTATGTTGTTTTAAATTACTGCATGATATTTGATGCTTATAACTGTTTTCAAATAGTTTGCGATCTATTTATTCAACCCAATTGGATTATACCTACCTTTTCATTTGTATTCCATGATTATTTGGCACCCTAGGATGGTTCATTTTTAGTTGGTTGCTAATAGAGGCCAACGTGGGTTGGTTAGATTGTTTGTAGTTGCTTAGCCATTCCACATATAACTCATGTCTTTTGAAAGTTCAAATCAATCTTGACTAATGAAATATGGAACATGTATATGAAAATGTGAGTCATGTATTGTCACACAATGATGTTGAGTTGTTGATGGCATGTGTCGCATGATAATCAACTTGGGTGGTAAATGATTTAGACGAGGCAAGATGCTTTGTGCTGCGGTGGGCCTGTGTGGCATTAGGTTGATATGTTGACATGATATGAGTGTTGTGATGTGGTTTCTATGAGTGGTTTGTTGGAAGCTTGCCTTGGTCAATTAAGCACTTAACTTTGTAAGCCATTGAACTAGGCTAATCATGAGACCACATGTCTAGAATTAGACAGACCTAACTAATTAAGTTACTGAGTCTTAACATTTGATGCATCGGGAGGATAACCAAACTGAGTGTGTGGTTGTGGTAAATTTGTTTGTGCAATGCAATGGTCTCGCATCTATCCAACGAAATGTCCCTTATATTCTTCTGCTCTAAGTGAGGGAAGGAATATCGAGTTCAGACTCATCGGGAGGGTCAGTGTTGTGACGGAGTCTCTGAAAGGTTTTGTTATAATGTACTAGTCGCATGTCGATGGGTACGTGTCTTGGCCGACAATATAGTTTTATCATATCATATGGGTAAAGTGTATAACCACTAACTAGTGTAAATCTATTCGGATATTGTCGGGGATCAGTAACCTCTGTGCAAGTAAACACCCCTCGATCTCGAGATCGTATCCTATGAGTTCAAGCATGCATTCCCGAGCTCGAGCTCGGGGCCAGGCGAGCTCGAGCATGCGCTTCCCGAGCTCGAGCTCTTGACCAACGAGCTCGAGCTCGAGTAGGAGAATGAGGGCCCAGCTCGAGCTAGCAAGGTCGGGCTGGGACAGGTTTAAAGAAGCCGGCGGTTACCAAGTCAAGTAAAGGGCTTTAAATACGGAGTCAAGCCGAATGTGGAGGCTACATTCTCGGGGCAGTTACCACCCGACTTTACTGCGCCCCAGATCTGGTTTTGGCGCCACGCTCTCGAATTTTTCAGATGAAGCCATTTCTTGTAACAGTTTGTACTATAAAACCTTCCCCTGCGTGGGACAAAGGGAGAGAGGAAAAAAGACGACTTAGAGAACTCATAGAACTTATATAGAAACACAAAAACTCAACATACACAAAGCTCAGTCTAAAGATAGACTGATCATCTCCCAAAAACAATTTTCTAAAAGAAATTCAACTTGTTTAATAATAAGTTCTCAACTCATCTCACTCTTCTATTCTTGTCCCATTTGCTAAATTTTTCTTTCTCTATCTCCCTACTGGTTTTAGTTGAGGCCTTACCTCAAGCTATCTTTATTAGATGAGGATGGTTCAGTCCTATGGTGAGCGCGCTGGTAGTTACACTGCTGTGCTTTGGAGGATTTTGCAAGTTCTTAGAGGTTTTGAGAGGCTGCTTTACCGAGATACCAGCTGGATCGTCAGCGGCAAGGACAGAGGGATGCTTTGCAAGATCATGATCTAGCTAGGGAGGACACCAAGGCAAGTTGTCCAATCAGCATCACTATCAGGAGATCAACATTTGAAGTCAGGATCTAGGAGTTGTCGCGTCTTGCTCTGCAACGCATCTGCCACGACTATGCTGACGAGTTAGAGGAGGCAGTGTTTCGACTTCATCCCCAAGGAGGTGCTACTTAACGCCAATGAGTTGAAGGGCAAATGGATGCAACAATGATGCACTTGGCCAGTTTACAGCTGCTTAAGAAGACTTGATGCAAGAGACTACCCAAGAGTTGGAGTAAGTCTATGAAGCTCTAAGGGTTGTAGAGGAAGTTCTTCATGAGACTCACATCATGGCTACTAAAAGGAATACTAGAGCTTGAAGAAGCCTTGCATGTTGCTGATGTGGATGTGAAAGAAGAATTGGAGGATGAGGAAGAGGAAGATCCTGAGGAGGCCAAGATGGAGCTTGAGGAACCAGAGCTCGAGATGCGTGATGTGCATGTGTAGTTTGAGGTTCCCGCTCCTAGTCACCAGGATCGCTTCACTCCTATGCCAGCTCACCCACCATTTTATGCCCCATGGGAGCCTCAACCTGGATGGCTTGACGAGTGTAGGTGTTAGTCTTGGAAGTTGAGACTTTTTTTTAGTCGCGTCCATTTAAGTAAACAGTGTTGCCTTGTAGGCATTAGTGGTTCTTTCATGATTGCTGTGTACAGTATGTGTTGCATAGCATTTAGGCTCTTGTAAGCAACCATATCAAGTTATTAATAAAGTGTGCTTATTTTTTTGGGTTAAACCTATTCCCATGCATTAGGATTCTTGTTACTTGTCTATGCTATTCCCTCTCCCCTAACCTTATGAAATGATCAGCAGATGGTGCAGACCTGTGGAAACAATGGAGCTACTCGAAGTGGCAGCCGATCCAATGACAACCCTAACGAAGGAACATTGCGTCAACCATCGCTCCAAGTTGATATGCAAAACTTTGGAGCTCTTCTTGCTACTCAAACCTAGTTGATGCATACCATGATGCACTAAGTGCAGAATATTACAAGTCGCGCTACAACCAATAATGCAACTCAAGCTGCCAACAATGGACCTTCTCCTTACTCAAAGTTGTCGGAATTTATGAGGACCCGTCCGCCAACATCCTGAGGAAACGTTAATCCGCTTGAAGCTGATGATTGGCTCAAGACAATTGAGAGGAACTTGCCCATTACTCAATGTGAAGGCAATAAGAAGGTTCTCTATGCTTCTCATCATCTAGAAGGAAAAATTGCTAAATGGTGGGAAAACTACTATGCTGCCCATGAAGCCCCACAAGAGATCACCTGGGATGAGTTTACTGCTGCTTTCCATCAGTACCATTTACCGAAAGGGATTATGGATTTGAAGAAAGAGGAGTTCAGGGCTATTAAGCAAGGAAGCCAATAAGTGGCTGATTATCTGAACAAGTTCACACAGCTTGCTCTCTATGCCCTTGAAGATGTTGCAACTGATAAAGCAAGATAGTCTCATTTCATGAAGGGACAAAATTCTAGTCTGCAAGTTGGGTTGATTATCCATAACTTTCCTGATTTTCAATTGTTGGTCAACAAGGCCTTTGTTCTGGAAGATAAGCACAAGGTGTTAAAAGACAACCGTAAGCGCAGAATGGCACAACAAGGGAGTCGTCAAGGTCAACAAAGAGTGAGAGTTGCTCCTCATCAATTTGTAAGGTTCCAACCTAAAGCTATATTGGTCAGAGTTGTCAGACACTTGCTCAAGCAACTAATGCACTAGGAGAAAATCAACAGATTTCAATCAAGGACTGCTACAATTTCCATGAGCTAGGACACTTTGCCAATAACTATTCCAAGAGAGGAGGTATTACACCTGTTCATTTCAACCTTGGTTCTACACCTGCAAAGGCGCCTGCACTAGGAGCAAATTGTAAACAAGTCAAACTGGAGCTACGTCCTAGGCAACGGTGAGAAGTCAAGTCAACCACATAACACCTGATAGAGTTCAGGATGCACTAGACGTCGTACTGGGTAAGTTTCTAGTTTACTCAGTATCCGCAATAATTTTATTTGATTATAGAGCTTCGCATTCTTTTGTTTCTCGAGTTTCTGCTGTTGGGAATGGGTTGGATGTTATGAACCTTAAGTGCATGTTATTATTCCAATCGCCTGGATCAGAACTCTGATCTAACCTAGCTTGTTTGGGAGTTAAGTAGCTTATTGATGGGATAGAGTTTTTAGCAAATCTCATCATGTTGGATACCCAGACCCTAGATGTTATCCTTAGAGTGGATTATTTGACCAAGCAAAAAGCTGTTTTGTATTGTGGTCAAAGAATAGTGTCAGTTGAAATCCCGAAAGGAGAAAAAGTTGAATTTCAAGTGACTGCAATTCGCGATGTTCAATTAATGGTTAACAATATGAAAGTTGCTAGTTTATAAGATGTACCTATTGTCAGCGAATACCCCGATGTTTATCCTAAGGATATGCCTGGTATGCCGCTAGATCGAGATATCGAGTTTCTTATTGAATTGGTGCCTAGTATAGCCCCAATAGCAAAGATACCATATCGGATGCCTATTGATGAGTTGGTGGACGTCGAAGTGTCTGGAGTATTCGAGGGTGATGTGTTGTTGATTCAAGTGCACAGTGCTTGGCTTATTCCAAATGAACCAACACTTCACCCTCGAATGTTCCAAACACTTCGACGTCCACCAACTCATCAATAGGCATCCGATACGATCTCTTTGCTATTGGGGCTGTACCAGGTACCGATTCAATAAGAAACTCGATACTCGATATGGCTGCATACCAGGTAGATCCTTAGGAAAAACATCGGGGTATTCACTGACAATAGGTACATCATCTAAACTAGCAACTTTCGCATTGTTAACCATTAATTAAACATCACAAACTACAATCGCTTGAAATTCAACTTTTTCTCCTTTCGGAATTTCAACTCACACTATTCTTCGACCACAATCCAAAATAGCTTTATGCTTGGTCAACTAATCCATTCCAAGGATAACATCTAGGGTCTGGGTATGCAACATGATGAGATTTGTCAAAAACTCTATCCCATCAATAAGCTACTTAACTCCCAAACAACCTAGGTTAGATCGAAATTCTGATCCACGCGATTGGACTAGTAGCATACACTTAAGGTTCATAACATCCAATCCATTCCCCATAGCAAAAACTGGAGAAATAAGAGAATGTGAAGCTGCAAAATCAAATAAAACTATTGTGGGTATTGAGTTAACCAAAAACTTACACAGAACTACATGTAATGCATCTTGAGATGTTGGGAGTTGAATATGCAAATCCGAACCCTCTGTATATTCTACACTAGTCCAAGATCACGCTAGTGCACGCAGTCTCAACATAGATGAATATCACAATCAAACACAGCGGAAATATAATAAAATATTTCATCTATTAAATATAACTAGTTGGACGACCTTAAGGTCAACCTTACACAAATACGCCACACAGGGCTTAGACTAATGAGTAAATAAAATTGTAGTGGAAATAAATTTCGTAGTAACCCTTCAATTCTCCGCAGGAAACTGACAAGGTTCGCACCGTAGTTGATCATCTCCTCCAGATACTTATCCTCGTAAGCTGGTATAGATTCTTATCCAACTAGTGGTTTGGTTGTTGCAAGGGGGTGAGTACATAAAGCACTCAACAAGTTGTGCACAGAATGCAAGTCTATTGTACTACATGCTTGGCTTATTCCAAATGAATGGCTGAGTTAGTCATTTTGCATTTAAAGCAACATTTACAAATGAATATCATCAATAGATTGAAATGACAGTAAATCAAATAATAACAATAATAAATTTCTCAGTTATTTCTCAAATATCCTGACTCTGTTTTCATGTTGTTTAGTCGAATTTTAGTCCTAGAGCTGCTCGTGGTCAGTTTACCTGTCGTCTTCTTGATATTCCTCGTTTTTCCCATCGAGGTAGATATCAGCAGCGTGAGGTGTTTTCTGGTAGGAGATTCAGGCATCCTCACTAGGTTGGTCCGACTTTTGCACCACATTGGGCCAATCCAGCTTCGGCTCCTAGATCTTTTGCTATGGTTGCTACTGATCTTGTGAGAGTTGAGCGTCAAAGAGACACTCGAGTCCAATCTTCTTCTGTGGCTGGTACTCTGAGGAATCATGTGGTTCAGTATTGGGTCCCCAGGAATTCACTTTATCCCAGTACTAAGTCATCTCTCTCTCTTTTGGCTTGATCAGGTTCGTCGGATTGGGAAGGGAGAGGTTTGGATTGTTGACTCCGGTTGTTCTCGTCATATGACTGGAGACTCTCATTGGTTCTCTTCCCCAGTCCGAGCCCCCGGTGATGACTTGATTACTTTTGGGGACGCTTCTTCAGGTAGAGTCATTGCCAAAGATACCATCTGCATTAATGACAATTTCATTCTTAAAGATGTTGCCTTAGTGAGTAAGCTGCAATACAATTTTCTTTGTCTCTTAGCTTATTGATGACTCTTTCGAGGTAAGCTTTAAGAGTATTGCTTGTAGTATCCTTGATTCATCATGGGAGTTAGTATGCGGGATTTCTAGATTCGGGAGAGTCTTTCGTGTTAATGTTTCTGCTTTTTCTGGAGACTCTCTTCGGTGTTTGATTGCTTCAGAGTCCCGTGATATCTCCTTCTGGCATAGGAGACTTGGTCACATTGGCTTCGACTATCTGACCCGGGTTAGCAACCACGATCTCATTCATGGTCTGCCTAAACTCAAGATGGTCAAAGACTTAGTTTGCTCTCCTTGCCGACATGGCAAGATGGTTATTGCTTCTCATCCGCCAGTCACCGTTGTTATGACTGATGCACCACGACAACTTTTACATATTGACACTGTTGGTCTAGCTCGAGTGCAGTTAGTGGGTGGGAAGTGGTATGCTCTTGTCATTATTGATGATTTTTCAAGGTATTCTTGGGTATTTTTTATGGCCTCGAAGGATGAGACTTTTTCTCACTTCAGGGTTTTGGTCAGTAGGTTGTCTATTGAGCTCCCAGGTGCCTTACGTGCTATACGCAGTGATAATGGCATGGAGTTCAAGAACTCCTACTTTGAGAGTTTTGTATGGAATCTAGTTTAGAGCATCAATTCTCCTCTCACTACGTCGCTCAACAAAATGGCGTAGTGGAAAGGAAGAACAGGACCCTCGTAGAGATGGCCAGGACGATGCTAGACGAGTACAGTAGTCCTGAATCTTTAATTAAATCAAAAACCGAAATCAAGGTTTAGGGTGCAGTACAGTGTCAGAATTTTAGTAAATTATCTATGAAGTGTTTTTATCTCAAATTTTTGCAGTAGACGTGTGACTCTTATTGAGTTTTGGTCAAAAATTTTGGCAAATATTTTAGTAAGTATGGAGCTTAAACTAATGTGAAATCTGGAGAATTCTAGCCCTGTCTCGTCGCATTAAACGGGACCTTTCACTGACAAGTGGGCCCGGCCATTGTTGAGTTGTCGCGCTGGAAAAGCTGAGGCGAAGCCTTGTCTCACTGCCAGTGGGCCCCGGCCCCACATGTCAGCCTCACCTCGTAAGTTCCTTCCCCCTTTTCTTCTTCTGCTGCGAGGCGAGTCACCGACAGAGTCGACGCCGCTCGTCCTTCGTCGTCTGGCTTCAACCACCCCCGTCCGGACTCGCTCATCACCGCCCACGTAGCGCGCTGCCTCTTCCACGCCTGTGCTTGATCGCCTTTTGTCAAGCCGCTTCAGAGGTGAGGCTGCGTCGTGGTTTGCGCTCGGCACAGAAGAGTGCGACCGAAGCAGTGCTCGAGCTCAACCGTTGTGCGATCGCGTTCTACTGGCTTTAAGCCATCCCTTCGCGTCGCAGCGAGTTCCTTGTCCCTCCTTTGCCACTCTTCCGAGCTGAAGCCTCGCATGAAGCTTTTCCCCTCCATTTCGCCGCAAGAACCCGAAAGGGGGAGAATCGGTAGCAAGGTCAATCTGGCCCTAATCCTACGAATCGATTCCACCTGAAGCATCCTCAGCATCCCAGGATTACTGATCAACCGCAATTTTTGTCCCATTTTACTCGCAGAAGCGCCGCACCACCGCCCTTCTTCTTCCCGGCCGGCGCACGGTGGCAGCTCGGCTTGGGCCTCCTCCGACCCAACCATCCGGTGAGTCCGAATCCCCTAGTGTCACTGTAGCTGTACAAACCCTAGTTCACCGGAAAGTTGGCCGTTAGTGAAGGTTTCGCTGGATCGGTCATGGCACCGCCGCACCCTCACGGTGGCGGCCACCTTCCCGACCACCACCCGGCGAATGGGTACCACCCCTCTGTGCGCACGATTGTGTTGGTGCCCATGGTGATATCCATTCCGCCGCGGCAGAGCTGCTTCGCCGGCGGCGAGCAAGGAACCGTGGTGCTCTGTTTTGACTCACTGACCGGTGGGCCCCGGTTGTCAGCGGGTCAGCGCGTTTGAATGCATTTCTGCGCGCGCGGCGGAAGGCGCTTTCCTGGTAGCGAAAGCCTATTTCCGATTTTTAGTTGGATTTCCTAAACCGGCTGAAATTCAAATGCCAATAACTTTTGAATCGTCTAGCCAAATTTAGTGAAACCAGTTTCTAAATTCGTGTAAAATTTTTTATTTTCAGAATATCCAAAAATTTGTCGAAGATGAGTAATGTGTGATTTTAGGAAAATCAAAAAGATGCTTAGGTGTAAGTAAGGCCATGTGAATAAAATATTTTTAGGATGGTCCAGTTAATGTAAGTTAAATTTTTATGGAGCCTCTGGATTATAAGTATTCCAAATAAACAAAAATGTTTGCATGATACCTTATTGTATATCATGTTTGCACAAAAATGATTGCTAAGCATAAAGATGAAGTTATGTAAATAAAAGAAAGGGTTAAAGTTTAAGTGTTTAAAAGTTCATCCTGGAGGGGCATAGACCAATAGGAGCTAGCACATGTGGAAATACTTAGGGAAAAGTATAAGTAAGAATTGTTCAATAAAGGCAAACAACACTTGTAATGGCAAAAATAGATGTAACTTGCTATGAACAAATTCAAAATAGTTCAAATTCAGTTTTGAAATGTTTTTAAGATCATGCCCTGATGTCAGGAAGAAAATGAATAAAAGTTGATAAGTAGTCTAGTAGTAAATGAATGTGCAAGTGGAATTGGCTATAAGGCAGTTTTTGTGTTCATATAGCCCTTTTCATCATTTGATAAAATAGATTATATAAATTAGAAAGAATGTAAACCTAGTATAGAAAAACTCCACATAGTATATACTAATAGGTTCTTGAAAAATAATGACATTTTTCTAAGGTTTGTATACAAAACGTGTTAGTAGAATGAGCCTACTTTTTATGTTTTGCTGAATGTTTGAAACAATTAGGCTTTTTCAACCATGTGTAAAGTAGCTTATCCAAGCGATATTTCTAGAAAGAATAATGTAGAAATGATCACTGAAGTTTTTCATACTAGATTCCAGAAAAATATCTTATTAAAGAGTTGTGCTTTACTTAGTTTTCAAAAGGGTAACAACCTTAAGTGATATTGCTTAAGTCTGTTTTCCTTAGCCAATTTTGTAGCCTTAGTCCAGATTTCAACTAAGCCATTTGAGCAATGATTTTCAAGCCTTGTCTAATTCCTAAAAATTAAGAGAAATCATTAGAATTGATAACCAAAGTGTGCTTTAGCTAGTTCAAGATTAAAACTCTATTTTTGTTAGATGTTGCACTTAAATCTTAATGGATGTATAACCCTAAATGCCATTGTTTTTGAGTGCTCATTTCTTGAAGTTTGAGAAGGCAGAGAGCTCTGTTTTTGCTAGTGCTGTTCTTCTTGCTTTCTTCCAAAGAAGCTAATGAACTATCTTCTTAATCTAAATAATTTTAGCATCTATAATTCGATGTATGAATTTAAATGATTCCTATAGAGCAGCCTCCTGTTTGGTTCGAACTTGTGTTTATTTGTTGTCTGTCTGTTTTCTTTTTGCCATTTGAAGTTTACTAATGTTCTTTTGTTCTTCGTTTTCTCGACGAGTAGACACCGACGTCGTCGAAGAAGAAGACGACGGTTCCGCAGATCCAGACTATATTCCTGACAGTGAGCTGCAAGGCAAGCAACTCCTTGAACATATTGAGTGCGATAATTCACCCACCTTATGTTGCTTTTGCTTATGTACAGTGCATCCGGATAACTCTCCATAAAAGTGCTAATTTGGGTTAGAACTGTAGTTAATCCTGTAAATTATGGTTTGTCTCAATCTGTATGGACATGTGAACCTTGTAAACCCTAGTTTGAACTAGACATACTTAATGTCATGTTTGGGTATAATCGCTAGCATAATATTCCTGCTTAAGCTTATCGTTGGTATTTTCAGTCTTTTCAACCAGTATGTGGTCCTCTTGGGAAATGGTTGGTAATAATTTGCTAAAAACCATCAAACAAAACTATGGTTTGACGCGGGTGATTATTGGCACTAGCCGGTTGTGCAAAAGGATATGCACGTAGTTAGGGTGGAGTATCGCCCGTGGCGGATTAAGGACCGAGCAACTGGGATGCTGTAGATCCATGTTTTCGTGCATCCACAAGGGATTGTATTGGCGGGTCTTAGCTTAATAAGTTGTTTAGATGTGGCTTTGCATCTATGGAAGGCGAGAGGTTGCACAGACGTCCGGTCAGGTCTGTCTATAGGGGTTTCTACATACCAATGCAACGGTGTACGCCTTGCCCTGGACAGAGACATGGTGTGTGTGTGTGATAAATGTGGATCCACGACTTGGGTGAGTATCTCTGTCTTCAGGGAGAGGGTTAATGTCCTGGGCTGGTGTAAAGCCACGTCTAGATAATGTAACAGCTTTGTATGATCACCTTGCCGACACACCAAAGGAAGTGTGTTAATTGGCCTGGCGAAAGAGGTTGATCATTCCTTGTGGGTAAAGTGTACACCTTTGCAGAGTGATAAATCTGATCGATTAGCCGTGCCCGCGGTAATGGGCACTTGGGGAAAATCCTCCCAATGCTAAAGTCATTTGAGTCTTTTTTTGGAAAAATGGGTTTGGTTTTGGAAACCGTTTTGTAACCAGCTTTTGTGTCAAAGGATCGACACCGGGGAACTATGCAGTCGGGTAGACAGGGTTGAAAATCTGGAATAATTGCTTATCATATTGTCTTTAAATTGCTTTTATTAAAATGCGATATTGCAATCTAATATGCTTATACACTTTCAATGCTTTTATGCAACTGCAAAATAACCATAGCCTGTCTATTGTTCAGCCTGCATACTTACTTATTTGCATCTGTGAACCACTATAAGACTTCTTTGAGTACCAATGTACTCAATCTTGCATCTCTTTGTCTCGAGAAGAAGAAGGCGCGATCTGCGGACGCGTTCCTTTCGAGCAAGAATCGGGGGTTTCGACGATAGTCTCTTCTAGGGTGCCTAGTCAGTTGCCTGAGGGTTTAGTGGGCAACAGCAAGGCTGTTTGGAGTTGTTCAGCTTTATTTTGGTTTTCGCTGTTAAATGTTTTAAATTTGTATTGAACTCTGTATAATTAATACTGTTATGTATGTCTTTCGGTTTGTCTGCGTGTATGGTTATGATATGAATGTTGTAAACATGTGAGTGCTAGCTACTGATCTAGGGAATAGCACAGTAATCACATGGAGGTTCCTGTTCATCAGAACGGGGTCTCACAATTTTGTAGCACTTTATCTCTTTCTTATTATATTATTGATGGATTCTAAGGTAAAATCCATTTCATTTCACAGTTCGTCATGAACGCTGTCATGCTCTGATTTATCGCTTCCACTTCGTCCTTATCCCCGAACGAGAATACCATAGGCAGCCATTCTTCTTGAACTATAGAGTTGATTAAGTCATCATATGGAGTTGATTAAATTATCGTAGCTATATGATGACTTAATCAACTCTATAGTTCAAGAAGAATGGCTGCCTATGGTATTCTCATTCGGGGATGAGGACGAAGTGGAAGCGATAAATCAGAGCATGACAGCGTTCATGACGAACTTTTGAATGCAATGGATTTTACCTTAGAATCCATCAATAATATAATAAGAAAGAGATGAAAGTGGTACAAAACTTCATATTTTAAGATATCCTGATCAGACAAGCTGTTGCCTCGATGCATCTAGGAAGTTTAGATATTCAATTACTAAATCTATAACTTGGTTGTGTCCTATAAAATTCGTTGCAGAAATACCTAAGCAGAAGAAAACTTCGAACAACAGATACTAATGATGGAAGTTCTGCTAGGGGTTTAGGGGAAAAAAGAGGATCACAGACGGTTCTATTTAAAAACCGTCTGTGATATTGTATCACAGGCGGTTCTATTCGGAAACCGTCGGTGATATTTATGTATCACAGGCAGTTCTAGTTAAAAACCGTCTGTGATGAGAATTTTCACAGACGGTTCGAAAACCGTCTGTGGTGTGCACTTACATCACTGACACATTGTTAGTGACAGTTCACAAAACCGTCTAAGATGACGATTTTGAACTGTCTGAGATGATGTTTTCTGTAGTAGTGAGACCTGTTAGACTTATAACACTGTGAGGGAACTGAACTTAGAGAGAAGAGAGAACAGCTAATTGTGCAAGATAGCAACCTATATCATAAGATGAGAGGTCCACGCAATCCATGCCAGAAGTCTAAGTGAAGTGAAATCAGAACTCTAGAAATAATCCCAATATCACCCAAGATGCAAAAGAAAGAAATACTAGAAGAAAACATATATAATACATTGTATACAAAAAGGTCCCCCTCAAGAGATGCTGTAAGGGCACACAACTCCAAGCTCTCCTCTCAAGGCCACAAACCTAGAGCTATCTGTTCCTGAATAGCTTCCTTCAAAAGGATTTCCGCTTGCTCAGTGAATGTCTTGCTAGATTATATAATTTCTTTGAATTGAGGTTTCGTATCTTTTAGGTGTTTACCTAACTCATCCATAAATTTCTTTACCTGTCCAATTTCTAACGAATCAAGATATCCTCTCGTTCCGGTATAAATAGTAGCGGCTTGGTAAAGATATCGGCAATCTGGTGGTCACTCTCCACAAACTGAAGCACTATATCACCCTTCTCCACATGGTCTCTAAGGAAGTGATATCTAATGTCTATATACTTGGTTCTGGAGTGCTGCACTAGGTTTTTAGCAATGTAAATAGCAGAAGTGTTATCATAGAAAAGTGGAACACTCTCTATCTCTAACCCAAAGTCCCGCAAGATCAATCTCATCAAAATCACTTGACTACAACAACTAGCTGCAACAACTACTCAGTCTTAGCGGTGGATTGTGCAACTCTAGACTACTTCCTAGAAGACCAAGACACAAGAGAAGTGCCAATGAATTGGCAAGTGCCAAAAGTGCTCTTCCAATCTATCCTACAGTTAGCAAAGTTTTCATCAAAAAAGGCTGTAAGGGACATACAAGAAGAAGAAGAGTACCAAATATCATAATCAGTGGTAGCTCAAAGGTACCAAAAGATGCGCTTCACCACTTGGCGGTGAGAGGCGCGAGGAGAAGCTTGAAATCGAGCGCATAGACAAGTAGCAAAATGTATGTCTAGCCTCAAAGTAGTGAGGTACAAGTTGGAGCCAATCATGCTCCGGAACTCCTTTTGATTAGCTGGCTCGCCATCCTCATCAGGCTCGAGGACAGCAGTGCGTCCATAGGTGTCATTGTCGGGACCCGAACCCGCAAATCCGGACCCTCTGTGTATTCTGTGCCAGTCCAGGATCACGCTAGCACACACAGTCATACAGGGTTGCACATCACAGACATTCACGAAGATATAAGAATAAATAGTGCAAACATGTATATAAACGAGTTATGCGACCTTATGGTCTCCTTACGGATAGGTCGACCACACAGGCTTACATTATTCAAAGTAAAGAAATAGCAATGAACATAAAAAAGGTCGTGAAGCCTTCATCTTGCCACGAGGCAACCGACTGAGCTTGCCCCTAGTTCATCGTGTCCTCGATGTACTCCTCCTCCCAAACGGTGTAGTCTCCTCCAGCGATGTTGGGGTTGAAAGCAAGGTGGGGTGAGTACACAAGGCACTCAACAAGTAATGCAGAATGCGGCACTATTACTATATGCGGATCTTGTTCCAAAGGATTGGCTTAAATGGTTCTTTTGCATCAAGCGGCATTTTTAACCAATATCTTAGTTAGATTAAAGCGATAGAACAGTTATACGTAATAATAATTTCAAATGGTTTTCCATGAGGTTTCCGACACCACCCTTAATAGTTCATTTTAACACTTGGCACACACCACCCCTTCCATGTTTTGTTTATGAAAATCTACCCCTTCCATGTTTTGTTTATGAAAATCTACCCCTTGTTGTAATCCCGAGCAATGCTCAATTCCGTGAGCACGGCTATTGAATAGTTTTGACACTCTGCGGAGGTTGTACACTTTACCCACAAGATCTGACCGCTCACCACACGGTGATTATGCGCAACAAAGCTTTTCAGGAACCTCTACCTTAACCAAAGAACCTCTCGTGTATTGCCTTCACTATCACTTCCCTCACACAAAGTGAAGTATAGGACCGGCCAATCACCGTTGGATGGGCACCAAGGCGTACAGTGCGCTCCCCATACAGATACACCCACGTGTCTTGTCACCCCGAGTATCGGAGGAAAGATATCGAACCCTAGTCAACTAGGTGCATCCCATATCGGACATGTGGTTGTACGGGTGACTCGGATCAAAGGCTTGCAAGGTGGCGTCCTTAATCGGCCAAGGCAAGGCTTCCAACACTCAACAAGGCACACACGGCCCAATGTGGCACACAGACTCACATCACTCATCAACCCATCGCCACACAGGCCCACGGTGCACACAGCCTCTTGCCACTTGCCCCGTCTAAAACATTTCCCACCCCATTGATTATTGTGCAACACATGCGGCAATAACTCAACATCAATATGGAACCACACAGTCACCATACTTCCATATCATCATGTGGCATCATCACACCACTTTCAAAATACATTCAATATTCCATTAGTCAATTTTGTAGCATTTCTCGAAAGATCATTCATGACTCATTGCAAGGCTAAGCATCTACTCACGGTCTAGCCTCCGTGTTGGCACAATATTAACATCCAACTAATATAATCAAACTTAGGGTGACAATGATTTAGGGCATACAAGTAATAATTCAAGGTGGCATAAAAAATGGGTTGATTAACTACATTATCCCAAATTAATTTAAATTCATTTTTAAATAATTAGCATGCATAGTTTCAAAGCATAAATTACATTTTAAAATCTGGGATCAAAATGATCAAAGCATCACTTGCCTTCAAAGAGTTGCTGGTCGTGTTCCGAAGCTTGGTCTTGAGCGACGAATTCTTCCTCGAAACTTTCCGGCAAATTTGCGTCTACGCATACAAACAAAAAGATACAATAAATAGCTAATACAGAAGACTAGATGACCTCAAAAATTCAAATAAAATTCACCATTAAATAGCTCATAATTTTATGAATTTTTAGAAATTTGAATCACCCAAATCCGAGTTAAAATGCAAAAGTTATAGTCATTTGAAGTTTGAATAAAATCTGAAAATACATAAATTAAGAAAATACGATTTTTCTGAATTATTTGTATCTTGAAATTCGCATAAATGGCGTCGGCATCGCGTCATGATGGCGTCAGCACAGAAATGAATTTGGTCGAAATATTTTATATATAAAATATTTATGGCGTCATTCTTGACGTCGGCCACGACACGCGGCGCCTCTAGTGCGCCACGTTGCTTCGTTCATGGGTGGGTCCACGGTTGGCTCGGTCCACCGTGGATGGCAACACTTGTGCTCATGCACGGGTGGCGCAAGCCGTGGCGTCGGCGACGATCGCAGCCAATCCCGACGCGACACGCGGCAAGATCGAACATCGCTCGCTCATCCAGCGGTCGGATCTCACCCCAGCGGTTGGCGGCGCCGCACTCCACGCCTCCACGCGTCGCACATCCAACGACGCGCTCAGATCCAACGGCCAGCACCGCGCCGCCACTGCGATGTCTCGGTTCATGCGACGACACGCGGCGCAATCGCGACGGTACGCCCGAAATCGACGGCTGGATTTGGTCTCCGCCCCAGTCAAAATGCCCACGCGTCAACACGTGATTTGGCGAGGGTACGGTGCCATCTCCGCCGCACGTTCAAATCCTACGCATCCACTAACGATCCAACGGCTAAGACAAAAACATATCGCAGAAACTAGATCTAATCCAAGCCGTACACATCAAGATCCAACGGCCACGATTCAATCTAAACATCTACAGAGATGGAGGCTACGCGGACTCACGAACCGAGCGATGCAAATCGGACGGTCGTGCGATTCGGCGAGGTTGACGGCGCGAAGAAGCGAAGGTTGCCGGAGTTGGGAAGATGACCTCGGCGGCGGCTGCGAGGCTTCTCCGCGAGAAGAAGTGGTCCACTCGATCGTCTTGCTTGGTGAACTTCGGGCGGGGTCGAACACGCGCGGAAGCGGCGGACGGCGACGAGAGGAAGCAAAACAACGGCGGCACAAAGACGCAACTTCTGGCGAGCTTCGCTCGAGCGCTAGAGAGGGTCTCGGCGTGCGTGCGAGGAGTCAAAAGCCGCAGCGAAAGGAGCTCTGCCGGACGCTACTCGGTGCACTTAAAGGGGCCTCGGCGTGCGCGCTACAAAGCGGCGAAAGCAGCGAAAGCGGTCGGCGGCATTAGCTCCGGTGATCTCGCGAAGACGGCCGGCGTGGCGCAATCCCGCGCGTCAGTGCGGCGACGATCCGAAGGCTCAGCGTCGCGAGCGACGTGGCACACTCACGAGCGTTCGATCCGGATCGGACGACTTGGTCTAGCGGCGCTAGGGTTTGTAGCTGATTGGGCCGACGAAGCGCGACGATAATGGGCTCGGCCCATTCTTGTTCATGTGATTTTAAAACATTTCACATTTAAAATAATTCTAGAAATTCAATTAAATCATTTGGAGCTTTTAAAATAGCAGTAAAATTCCAGAAAAATCCAGAAATTACTTTGAGATGTTTGGAACTCCATTAAAATATTTGCAATAAAACTTTGCAAAAACTTTTCCATTATTTAATTGTTTTCAAGAAAAGTTCTATTTGAATAAATCCAAATTAACTTAAATAAATTCCGAAAAATTCACAAGAAAAAATCAAAAATACTTCAAAATTCAAATTAGAGCAAAAATTAGGGTGTTACAAACCTCCCCATATGAGAATCTAGTCCCGAGATTGGTATCTCTGAGTAAATAGGTTAGGAAACTCTTTCTTGGGTCTTCTTGGCGTTCCCACGTGGCTTCACTTTCCGAATGGTTACTCCATTGAATTCTGAAAACGTGTTGACTTGTTCCTTGTCTCTCTGTCCATTCGTCGAGAATCTTCATCGGATGTTCTTTGTAAGTCGAGATCTTCCTGCGAGATCAATTGCCTCCAAAGGTGTTTGCTCCTCCGGTACTCGAAGACACTTCTTGATTGTGATACATGAAATACATCATGCACTCCTGCCAAAGACGTAGTAACTCAAGCGATAAGCAACTTCACCTCTGCGGCTCAAGATCTTGAATGGTCACGTATCTGGTGCGAGTTTCCCTTTGCATGGAACCTCCGACTCCTTTGAGAGGTGTGACTCTAAGGTACACAAAATCTTGGGTTCAAAGCTCGGTTCCTGCGGCGGTTGTCGGCATAACTCTTACGCCTTGATTGTGCAATCTTCAATCTTTCCCTGATCAGGGCGATCTGTTCTTCCGCTTCCTGAAGAATGTCTGGTCCAAAGATGTCGGGACCCGAATATGCAAATCCAGACCCTCTGTATATCTTGCACTAGTCGAGGATCACGCTAGTACACACAGTTCAACATCGATAAATATCACAATCATACATAGCGGAAATATTATGAAAGACATCATATGATACATACTACTAGTTGAATGACCTTATGGTCCACTTACATGACTATGCCTCAAGGTGAATAATATATTAAATCGCAAATGAATGGAAGCGTAGATAACCCCTCGGTATACCACAGTAAGCGACAAGGCTTGCGCCTAAACATTCGTCTCCTCCTGGAATCTTTGCTCGGCATTGATGTAGACTCTTCAACTGGTGATGTTATTCTTTGGCAAGGGTGAGTACTTAAAGCACTCAACAAGTTGTGCATGAATGCAATTCTATGTAACTATATGCAAGGCTTATTCCAAAGGATAGGCTATCATGGCTATTTTGCAACAAAGCGGCATTCTGAACAAATACAATAAATAGATTGTAAAGGCGGTAAAACAAATAACAATAATGATAGATTCATCTTTTCTCAAGTAAACCAAGTTTCCAATCTTAAGTCAAATCCCATCTTCCATATGGCATTCTGCCATCCCAACCAAGTTGTTCATTTTAATTAAGCTAACCCTTAGCGTAATTCCGAGCATTGCTCAATACATGAGCACGGCTATTCGAATAGTTTTACACTCTGCAGAGGTTATGCACTTTACCCACGTGACATGATCGTCTCTTGGTGCCTTCCGGGTTAACACACTTCCTTTGGTGTGTCGGCGGAGAGATCATGACAAAGCCTTTACAATGCTCTGGCTTAATCCAGTACTACCCGTTAAGGTTTCAACACTGGTGGGTCTGAAAACCACAACCAGGGCCCCCCTCTTGCGCCATGTGAATTACACCCTGACCCGGGAACTCACACCACCAATGATAGTACCAAGTTAAGACATTACAAATTAATCAGCTAGGCTGTCCCATTACAACACGTGGTTGCATGATTGACTCAGGTCAAAGGCTTGTAAGGTTAAGTCCTTAGAGTGATCGGGCAAGACATCCACATACCCTCGCCCATTGGGCCCACCTTGCATACTAAGCCCCTTGTCACTTGCCCCAATCTAAATTATTATCACCCAGTTGGTTACCAAGCACCACGTGCCATCAACAATTCAACATCATTGCGTGACATGACTCGCCACAACAACTCAATCTCATCGTGTGATTCCACATGACACACAAGTTATTAACATTGTTCCATATTCCATTAATCAAGATTAATTATCAATGATTCCGACACATGTGATGACGTGGCATGGCTAAGCAACTAATACGGACTAATCCTCCAATGTTGATCATAATTATTAACCAACTATATTGAACCAATCTAGGGTGACAATGGATCATGGCATACAATGACAAGGTAGGGTATAGATCAATCTGGTATATTAGCTACGCCCAATTTAATTTAAAACAATTGTATATTTGAAATATATGCAATAGGGTAGAACAAACATAGCAATTTTATAAACATGGGTTCAACATGATCAAAGCACAACTTGCCTTAGAATAGGTCTGATCTGGTTCTGGAACTTGCTCTTGAGTTCTTGGATCTTCCTCCAAGCGTCGCACAATTCAACGTCTCACGCGTGCATCAAGAAGAAAAGCAAATAAATGCCAAAACAGAGAGCAATTGAACTCCAAAAATCAAATAAAATTCACCATTAAATATATCTCAATTTTACAAATTTTTAGAAATTTGAATCACTCAAATCCGAGTTACGATGCAAAAGATATAGCCTTTTGAAGTTTAAAATAAATCTCAAATCGTAAAATCGAAATTCGAATTTAACAGATTTGTTTTATTCGAAAAAGCGATTTATGACGTCAGCGTTACGTCGCGAGATCTCGGCCAATCACAAGGCGACACGTGTCTCGGCGTATGGACCGGGTCCACGGCGCGTGCGAGACCACGATGCACCCGGTCCATCCGCCTCGGTACCACGCCCGACACGCGTCCGCTGCGATTGGGCTGCGGCGGCGGCTCCATCCGATGCACCCGGATCCGATCGAGCGGCTACGAAACTAACGCAGCGTGGCGTTCTTTCCACCGCTCATCGCTCATCAACGGCTCACCTTTACGGCGACTTCTGCGCCGAGCGGCGGCGTGGCTTGATCTTGAGCAGATGATGCAGATCCAGCGGTGAGGCTAGCTCGGCCGAAACAATGTCACGCGGCGCGGCACTCACCGGACTTGGGGCGAAGGTCACCGAGGTGGCGGAAGAAGAATCCGGCGGCGTTTTCACCCTCCAAGCGCGAATCGTCGCGGCGATGACTCTGGCGTCCTCGGGAATAATGAAATCCGGATGGCGGCGAAAGTGAAGAGAACCACGGCGGCGGCGCTCACGAAGTCCGACGAGCTCTCAAGCGTCCACGGAGGCTTCTTTGGCGACAACCCAACAGAAAAAGCTGCGCACACTCACGATGAACCTCGGGGACTACCCGCCTTACTTATAGCCTAGGAATTCGAGCTCTACGGTGAAGGAGTTCGGCGGCGTCTTGACGGCGGACTCGAGTCCGAGCCGAAAACGACGACGTCTCGGCCGTCTGGCGCTGTCGCGATCCGAGCGGTCACTACTCGAGCTCCTCGTGGCACGATCGCTCGGAGAAAACCGATCCGGCGGTGCGAGGTTTAGGGTTTCTGAAACAAACTCATGGGCCAAGCTGGGCGCACCGACGCGGAGTTTCAGCGCGACGGTGTTGAGCTTGGCCCAACATCATTCATGATTTTCAAAATGATTTTCTATTTAAAATAATTCCAGAAATTCATTTTATTTATTTTAAGCAATAAAACTATTAGGAAAAATCAAAGAAAAATCTCAAAAATACTTTGAGACATTCGGACTCAAATAAAATATTTTTGGAAAAACTTTATTTTAACTTTGCATAAATTTAAATAGATTGAATAAAAGGCAATAAACTTGATTTGAATTTAATTCTAATAAATCCAGAAAAATCCAAATAAATCCAGAAAATCATAAATGCACATTTAAGCAATAAAAACTTAAATAAGCCAAATTTTGGGATGTTACAAACCTCCCCCTTAATGTAATCTCGACAGAGATTGGGGCTAACTAGAGAATAGGTTCGGAAATTCTGACTTCAAATCTTCTTCTCGCTCCCAGGTGGCTTCACTCTCAGAATGATTGCTCCACTGAACTCTGCAAAAGCGAATAGACTTGTTTCTGGTCTTGCGCTCCATAACATCAAAATTCTGATCGGTTGCTCTTTATAAGTCAAATCTTCTTGCAGCTCTATTGCATCCAATGGGGTTTGTTCTGTTGGCACTCTGAGACACTTCTTAAGCTGCGACACATGGAATACATCATGCACTCCTGCCAAGGACTGAGGCAACTCTAACTGATAAGCTACCTCTCCTCGGCTCGTAATCTTGAGCGGACCGACATATCTTGGCGCAAGCTTCCTTTAACATGAAATCTTTTAACGCCTTTAAGAGGGTAACCACGAGATACACATGATCTTACGGTTCAAAACTCAAATCTAAACAACGATTATCTGCGTAGCTTTTCGCCTTGGTGTGCTATCTTCAACCTCTCTCGATCATTGCAACTTGACTTTACGCCTCTTCAAGAATATCGGCCCAAACACCAAGCGCTCTCTGTTTCATTCCAATGTAGCGAGTCGACAAGCACGTCCATACAACGCCTCAAATGGTGACATCTGCAGGCTAGCTTGATAACTATTGTTGTAACTGAATTTCGCATATGGCAAACACTTATCCCACGACGTAGCATAAGCTAAAGCACAAGCTCTCAACATATCCTCTAAAATCTGATTTACTCTTTCGGTCGACCATGCATGCTGGGTGATATCTTTGTACTAAAATTCGACAAGTCCCCATTGCTTCATGCAACTTGTTCCAACACCTTGAGGTGAATTGGGTACCTCTGTCCAACACAATCTTCTTGGCCATTCCATACAAGCATACAATCCTTGACATGTACAACTCCGCTAAACGATCTCTCGAGTAAGTGGTCTTTACTGGGATAAAACGGGCGACCTTGGTTAGACGATCCACAATAACCCAAATGGAATCGTAATCTCTCTGAGTCTTAGGTAAACCGGTGATAAAGTCCATTCCGATTTCCTCCCACTTCTATTAGAATTTTCAACTACCGCAATAAACGGTGGTCTTTGATGCATGGCTTTTACTCTCTGACATACGTCGCATAAAGCAACATGCTCAGCTACTTCACGCTTCATATTAGGCCACCAAAATCCCTCTTTCAAATCCTGGTACATCTTAGCACTTCCTGGATGAATTGAATACTCGTAATCATGAGCTTCTTCCAAAATCAACTGTTTTAATCTCTTTCTTATTCAATACATAGCTTTGACCTTTAAAGCGTGTGGTTCCTTGGTTATCCTGGTAAAATCCTCATTAAGCCTTCATCCTTCCGACCCACTTCGATCGATCTTCAAGCATTGGCTTAACTTTCAAAGCAGCTATAAATCCTTGTGAAACCACTTCTAATTTCAACTTTTGAAACTCTTTGCACAATTTCTATTGATCACTTGATATTGGTGTATTGGTACTATGGCCTTTACGACTTAAGATATCGGATACCATATTAGCCTTACGGGATGGTAGCAGATCGACCTTATAATACTTAATCACTCCAACCATCCTCTTCGTTTTATATCAAGGTCCGCACTTGAACTCTTATGGTGCATACCTATCCCCAATAATATAGTGACGCAATGACTTCAAAGCATGCACTACGGTAGCAATTTCCAATTCATGTAGTATAGTTCTCTTCATGTGGCCTCAAGCGTCTGGCGCATAGGCAACAACTTTACCTTTCTGCATTAACACACATCCAAGATTTTGTCTTGAGGCATCATAGTATATATCACAAGCTGCGTTTGCACATCGACAACACTAAGGCAGTGCTATCGTCAAGCGTTTCCTCAATCACAAAAACTCTTTTCGCCTTTGCGGCGTCCATGCACACTTCTCCTACATGCCTAAGCGGTCTCATTGCTCCCACGTAACATCGCTTTTGTTGGATCCACGATAACTCCTTTAGCGGACATCTTACGGCAAGAAATTCAACTTTCTCCTTCCAAAATTCACATTTGCTAAGCAGCATACAGCCATGGGTCTAGCCATCTTTCCAACACTAATCCCAACTGCTTACGCATACTTTCCTTTTGACTTGAAGCAACAAAGACATCCCACCTATACACCATAACAGCTTGACCAATTTCCCATGGAACTCCGTTCGTCATGTCCATAAATTCTGTAATGGCATTGATCATTCTAGCGAGACACTGCTGTAACCTCATCATCCATCTGCGTAGAAAACTCGACCTAAGAACATTCTCTGCATGTGTTACGAACTAATGATAACTCGATCGAAGATCTATTCTTGAGACACTCCGGCTCCTTTTAGCGATCAAACAAATTACGATCTGGGCGTGAATACTTACCCTTTTAATCATCACTTCATTAAATGCTCGACGGTCGATACACCTCCTAAGCTCCCATTTTTAAATAGAGCAGGCGCTCCTATGGTGACAAATTGGTTCTAGCGAACCACCTTTCTAGCAACTCTTGATGCCTTCTTCATCTCAACTAGCTCATCAATAGGCATTCGATGAGGTCTCTTTACTTTGGCGTTGTACGGGGACTAACTCCATCACACACTTGATCTCTCGATCTGGTGGGATTCTTGAAACACATCTTGATACTCTCCAACAACTGATACCTCTTCAAAGCTGACAACTTCCACACTATTGACCTTCCGCTGACCAACACGAATTGTAGTCATTTGAAATTCCATTTTCCCGCTTTCAGGGCTTTTAGCGGACACAATTCTTTGACCAAACTCGGGATGACCTTATGTCCGGACGACCAATTCATTTCGGAGTAGCATCTCGGGTTTGATATCAATATCGCTCGCTAGAAACTTTTCTCCAACTTAACTCCATCACATTCTAGGTTAGATCAGGCAATAGTGTACTTTCTGACCATGATAATTCCTCAAGCTGACAATCTTTACAAACACCACTGAACTGATCATCGTTGCACACGCAACATCTTCAAGTGAACCGTCAACATAGGGAATACTCGAAACATCCTTTATCATTAATGCTTTTATTCCAACACTTCGCATATCAACCTCTCAACCATCTTTACTTTATTTATTTAGGCACGAAAATCTTTACATGGAATTCACCTCTAGTCACTTTTCTTTTACAAGCGAGGGTATGACACTTGCATAGGCTAAAATCATCGATCTAAACTTCCTCGATTGGTATTGGCGTTGAAGTTTTTGATCGAATGCAATTGAGATTGACTTGCAGGTGCGATCACTTCCTTATGAGGGCAATTGTTAGCAAAATGCCGGGCTTGTTGCAGTGTAACAAAGCTTAGGTCCACCTCTCTTCCTTGAGCATTAAATCGACTAAGGCGGTGTCTTCATTCGGATGCCTCTTCTTCAACCGATTCTCGTACAAACTTCTCTTGCGACTTTCTTGCTCACTCTTGGCGTTATGAACTTGGTGAGGTAACCACGGAAGGACGCGTCAGTAGGAGACTCTAGATTCTTTCGCGGGCATTTCTTAACAAAATGGCCTTCCTCATGACAGATTATAACACACCGTGTTATTTGTTGTGCAGCTCTGGTACATTGTTGTCTTCTTGTTGCGTCGAACTGGTTGCTTCATAGGGCATTCACTAGCCCAATGGCCTTCTTCATCGCACAGAAACATCTTTGTTGGTGATTGCCAATTACTTCTTTCTTGATGAGGTCAACGAGTTAAGGTATTGTGTCCTTAGCTCTTGAGTGGCACCACTTTTGCAATCGACGTTCGCCTCTTCTTGGCGACTCGGAGCAACTACGGCTCGAAGATTCTTTTCGCGATCTTTGAATTACAGCGGTGACTATTGGATTCAGAGGACATTGAGTGGACCATGATCTCGGCCTTCACAAAGGTAACATGTGATGTCACTCATAGGACATTCTCCCGAGAATGACTTCCTTCACAGTTGGAGCAATTAATCGCATGCTCGTCGTGGTATGTCCTATCTCTCCACAAATAATGCACGCACGATCTTGATTTGTTTGGTTGTGACACTTGAGAGCAACTCTTAGATGTTGAACAAGGTGCAAGAATAGTATTACGCTCCGTATTTATTGTGACCATCTTGTCTCTAGGTGAAGCAAAGAGATTACAAAAGCAACAACAAATTCATTCCAAGTGATACTCGCGGGCTTCATGAGCAACACAATATTTCTTCCACCATTCGTGAATGATTCCTTATGGCGATAAGAAGCATACAGACTTTCTCATCGTCTTCACACCGAGCAATGGCGACTTCCTCTCAATGGTCTTGAGCCAATCATCTACTACGAGGGTAACTCATTTCTGAAACGTCGGCGGACGAGTCCTTATGGTTCGATAACCTTAAGTAGGAGCGAAAATCATTGGTAGCGACTTGGGACACTTGGTTGACATTATTTGGGTCGGTCATATTCGCATCCGCTTCATCATTGCATGCATCAAGCGAGTCCGAGCGATCAAGAACTCTCTGAAACTCTGCATATCCATCTCATCGATGGTTGAAGAACTAATCCACTATTGAGATTCTCCTTGGATTGATTTTATTTGCCACTCGATTATGTTGTTTCCACGAATCTGAACCCTCCGCTTGATTGCTTCACTTGGAATAGGGAAGAGGAAAATAGCATAGGTAAGCGTGAATCCTAAAGCGGGGAGATAGGTTTAACCCAATAACTTAAGCAAACAATATTAATAACTTGGTATGGTTGCTTGTATAAGCCTAAAAGCTCGCAACACATATCGCACACTCGGCAATCAAGGAAGAACCAATTCAACCTATACACACAAAACTACAGCCTACAGGGTAACACTTCTATCTTAAGCGGACGCGACTCCCACACCGAGTCCCAACTAACTACTCGAAGCATAGATCTTCTAGCTCTTGGGCGCTTCATGGATCTACTCCTTCCTTGAGCACGATGATCCCTTCTTCATGATTTCGGGGTTGACAAAAAGCACTTGATACTTTCTTCTATGATGTGGCACGTCAACTACCAAGACAACTCAGATAAGGTTTTTAACTCGATCCGGCAAGGGAGAGAGAAAGAAATTCAGTAGGGGAAAAGAGAGAAATTTTGACTAGGGAAGGAATAGAAGAATAAGATAAGTTAAGAACATATTATTCTTCCAAGTTAATTCTTTTCTTTTAGAAAATAATTTTGAAGTTCCTATAGAGACGACCAGACTATCTAGGGTCAAGGCCTACGATCGAGATGGCTCGATACCACTTCGGGACCGAATATGCAAATCCGGACCCTCTGTGTATCTTGCACTAGTCGAGGATCACGCTAGTACACAGAGTTCAACATCGATAAATATCACAATCATACATAGCGGAAATATTATGAAAGACATCATATGATACATACTACTAGTTGAATGACCTTATGGTCCACTTACATGACTATGCCTCGCAAGGTGAATAATATATTAAGCTGCGCGGAATGGAAGCGTAGATAACCCCTCGGTATACCACAGTAGCGACAAGGCTTGCGCCCTAAACATTCGTCTCCTCCTGGAATCTTTGCTCCGGCATTGATGTAGACTCTTCAACTGTGATGTTATTCTTTGGCAAGGGTGAGTACTTAAAGCACTCAACAAGTTGTGCATGAGAATGCAATTCTATGTAACTATATGCAAGGCTTATTCCAAAGGATAGGCTATCATGGCTATTTTGCAACAAAGCGGATTTCTGAACAAATACAATAAATAGATTGTAAAGGCGGTAAAACAAATAACAATAATGATAGATTCATCTTTTCTCAAGTAAACCAAGTTTCCAATCTTAAGTCAAATCCATCTTCCATATGGCATTACGCCATCCCAACCAAGTTGTTCATTTTAATTAAGCTAACCCTTAAGCGTAATTCCGAGCATTGCTCAATACATGCGAGCACGGCTATTCAATAGTTTTACACTCTGCAGAGGTTATGCACTTTACCCACGTGACATGATCGTCTCTTGGTGCCTTCCGGTTAACACACTTCCTTTGGTGTGTCGGCGGAGAGATCATGACAAAGCCTTTACAATGCTCGGCTTAATCGGATACTACCGTTAAGGTTTCAACACCGTGGGTCCGAAAACCACAACCGTGGCCCCCTCTTGCGCCATGTGAATTACACCACGACAGGAACTCACACCACCAATGATAGTACCAAGTTAAGACATTACAAATTAATCACCTAGGTGTCCCATTACAACACGTGGTTGCATGATTGACTCAGTCAAAGGCTTGTAAGGTTAAGTCCTTAGAGTGATCGGGCAAGACATCCACATACCCTCTGCCCATTGGGCCCACCTTGGCATACTCGCCTTGTCACTTGCCCCAATCTAAATTATTATCACCCAGTTGGTTACCAAGCACCACGTGCCATCAACAATTCAACATCATTGCGTGACATGACTCGCCACAACAACTCAATCTCATCGTGTGATTCCACATGACACACAAGTTATTAACATTGTTCCATATTCCATTAATCAAGATTAATTATCAATGATTAGACACATGTGATGGCGTGGCATGGCTAAGCAACTAATACGGACTAATCCTCCAATGTTGATCATAATTATTAACCAACTATATTGAACCAATCTAGGGTGACAATGGATCATGGCATACAATGACAAGGTAGGGTATAGATCAATCTGGTATATTAGCTACGCCCAATTTAATTTAAAACAATTGTATATTTGAAATATATGCAATAGGGTAGAACAAACATAGCAATTTTATAAACATGGGTTCAACATGATCAAAGCACAACTTGCCTTAGAATAGGTCCTGATCTGGTTCTGGAACTTGCTCTTGAGTTCTTGGATCTTCCTCCAGCGTCGCACAATTCAACGTCTACAGCGTACCAAGAAGAAAAGCAAATAAATGCCAAAACAGAGAGCAATTGAACTCCAAAAATCAAATAAAATTCACCATTAAATAGATCTCAATTTTACAAATTTTTAGAAATTTGAATCACTCAAATCCGAGTTACGATGCAAAAGATATAGCCTTTTGAAGTTTAAAATAAATCTTGAAATCGTAAAATCGAAATTCGAATTTAACAGATTTGTTTTTATTCTGAAAAGCGATTTATGACGTCAGCGTTACGTCGCGAATCTCGGCCAATCACAAGGCGACCGTGTCTCGGCGTATGGACCGGTCCACGCGCGTGCGAGACCACGATGCACCCGGTCCATACCGCCTCGGTACCCACGCCCGACACGCGTCGCTGCGATTGGTGCGGCGGCGGCTCCATCCGATGCACCCGATCCGATCGAGCGGCTACGAAACTAACGCATACGTGGCGTTCTTTCCACCGCTCATCGCTCATCCAACGGCTCACCTTTACCCGGCGACTTCGTGTCGAGCGGCGACGCGTGGCTTGATCTTGAGCAGATGATGCAGATCCAGCGGTGAGGCTAGCTCCGACGAAACAATGTCACGCGGCGCGGCACTCACCGGACTTGGGGCGAAGGTCACCGAGGTGGCGGAAGAGAGAATCCCGCGACGTTTTCACCCTCCACCGACGCGAATCGTCGCGGCGATGACTCTGGCGTCCTCGGAATAACGAAATCCAATGGACGGCGACGAAAGTGAAGAGAACCACGACGGCGGCGCTCACGAAGTCCGACGAGCTCTCAAGCGTCCACGGAGGCTTCTTTGGCGACAACCCAACAGGAAAAAGCTGCGCACACTCACGATGAACCTCGGGGACTACCCGCCCCTACTTATAGCCTAGGAATTCGAGCTCTACGGTGAAGGAGTTCGGCGGCGGCGACGGCGGACTCGAGTCCGAGCCAAGACGACGGCGTCACTGACCGTCTGCGTGTCGCGATCCGACGGTCACTACTCGAGCTCCTACGTGCACGATGCGCTCCGAGAAAACCGATCCGACAAATTGCGAGGTTTAGGGTTTCTGAAACAAACTCATGGGCCAATGGGCGCACTGAAGCCTGAGTTTCAGCGCACGATGTTGGGCTTCGGCCCAACACTGTTCACTGATTTTCAAAATGATTTTCTATTTAAAATAATTCCAGAAATTCATTTTATTTATTTTAAGCAATAAAACTATTAGGAAAAATCAAAGAAAAATCTCAAAAATACTTTGAGACATTCTGGACTCAAATAAAATATTTTTGGAAAAACTTTATTTTAACTTTGCATAAATTTAAATAGATTCGAATAAAAGGCAATAAACTTGATTTGAATTTAATTCTAATAAATCCAGAAAAATCCAAATAAATTCCAGAAAATCATAAATGCACATTTAAGCATTAAAAACTTAAATAAGCCAAATTTTGGGATGTTACAAAAGACGTGTCGTTCGCCTGTCTCATTCCAATTCAATGGTGTTCGACAGGACCGACCATACAAAGCTTCAAATGGAGACATCCGTAAACTTGCTTGATAACTGTTGTTGTAACTAAACTCAGCGTAAGGCAAACACTTGTCCCATGAGTTGGAATATGCTAAGGCACATGCCCTCAACATATCCTCTAATATCTCGTTAACCCTCTCAGTTTGACCATCTGTCTGCGGATGGTAGGCTGTACTGAAGTTCAAACGAGTCCCCATTGCCTCATGTAGCTTACCCCAAAATCTGGAGGTAAATTGGGTACCTCTGTTCGATACTATCTTCTTCGGTACTCCGTGCAAGCAGACGATCCGTGCCATATAAAGTTACGCTGGCGGTCTCCTAATAAGTGGTCTTCACCGGTATGAAATGTGCCACTTTGGTTAGGCGATCCACTATGACCCATATGGAATCATATCCACTTTGCGTTCTGGGTAATCCGGTTATGAAATCCATACCAATTTCTTCCCATTTCCATTCAGGTATCTTTAAGGGTTGTAATAGCCCTGCTGGTCTTTGGTGCATAGCTTTGACTCTTTGGCATATGTCACATAAAGCAACATATTCGCGACTTCTCGTTTCATGCTTGGCCACCAAAATCTTTCCTTTAAATCTTGATACATTTTCGCACTTCTGGATGAATTGAGTACTTGGAGTCATGAGCCTCCTCCAGTAATCGCTTCAACTCCTTTTGTTCGGCACACAAATGCGCTCTTTAAACCACATAGTACCTTGTTCATCCAGTTTGAAATCTTTTGCTTTGCCTTCATCCATTTTGCCCTTAATTCTATTGATCTTATCATCATCTTTACGCCCTTCCCCGATCGATCTTCGAGGTAGGTCTTACTTCAAAGTTGCTAGGAATCATTCGGTACCATTTCCGGTTCTAATTTAAATCCTTACACAATCCGCCTGACTTGTTTCCATCGACATATTAACACTGTGGTTCTTTACGCTCAAATGCGTCGCCACTCGTTGGCTTTACCGGGATGGTAGTGAATTCCACATTATAATCCTTGATTAACTCTAACCATCTTCTTTGCCTCATATTTAGGTCAGCTTGCGTGAAGATATACTTAAGACTTTTATGATCTGTATACACTTCACATCTATTTCCGATGAGATGATGACGCCATATCTTTAGTGCATACACTACAGCAGCTAATTCCAAATCATGGGTCGGATAGTTCTCCTCATGTGGTCTCAATTGCCTCGATGCATAGGCAATTACCTTCCTATTTTGCATCAACACGCATCCCAATCCCTGACGCGATGCATCACAATAGATGTCAAAGTCTTGATGAACGTCAGGTAAAACTAGTACAAGTGCCGATGTTAATCTTTTCTTCAACTCCTGAAAACTCTTCCCACACTCAGGTGTCCATAGGATTTTCCTTTCCTTTTTCAACAATTGCGTAAGAGGTCTCGCAATCGTAGAGAATCCTTCGATGAATCGACGGTAATACCCGCCATTCCAAGGAAACTACGGATTTGGGTTACCGACTTGGGTTGCTCCCAATGCAGAACCGTCTCCACTTTCTTTGGATCTACCGCAACTCCTGCTGCAGTCATTATGTGACCAAGAAATTCAACCTTATTCTTCCAGAAATCACATTTGCTAAATTTTGCAAACAACTGTTGCTCTCTCAACTTTTCAAGGACTAGCCTCAAATGTTCGGCGTGCTCTTCTCTCGTCTTGGAATAGATAAGGATATCATCTATGAATACGACGACGAACTTGTCCAAGTATTCCATAAAAACCTTATTCATTAAGTTCATAAAATATGCTGGTGCATTTGTCAAACCAAAGGACATCACTGTAAACTCGTAGTGTCCATATCTTGACGAAAATGCAGTCTTCGAAATATCCTCTGATCGGATCTTCAATTGATGGTATCCTGATCGGAGATCAATTTTGGAGAAGACTCCTGCTCCTCTTAACTGGTCAAACAAATCATCGATCCTGGGTAGAGGATACTTATTCTTTATCGTCACATCATTGAGTGCACGATAGTCTATACATATCCTAAAACTCCCGTCCTTCTTCTTGACGAATAAGACAGGTGCTCCCCATGGCGATGAACTAGGTCTTATAAATCCCTTTTCCAAAGACTCTTCAATTTGTTTCTTCATTTCCACCAATTCCTCTGTGGACATCCTGTAAGGTCTCTTAGCTATGGGAGCTGTCCCTGGAACCAGCTCTATCACGAACTCGATATCTCTATCTGGCGGCATTCCAGGTAAATCTTCCGGGAAAACATCCGGATATTCATTGACTATGGGCACTTCCTCTGTCGACAGTCTTCCCGCACCGAGAGGTTCCTCGATCTGCGCCACGATTACGCCGAGTCTGAACATTCTGACCCACTGGGCGATTTGCCGGCAGTGGTACCCTATCATTTCCTCTGGGCTGGTACCGGATGAACTGTTGAGGTGCCGTCCAACTCTGCGGAGTAAGTGCGGGCAATCTGCCGCATCGCCTGTCGCGCCGTCTCCTGGATTCCAGCCTCAAAAGAAGACCTCCTGACCGAAATGAAGATAGGACGGCTCGCCCTCGTCCTTTCCCGAGCATACACTGTGATCTTGACATCCTAGGCGACGTCAAGTCCTGCCCGTACCACCGAAGTCCCTCGATACAGTGGTCTGTCAAAACCTCCGAGCAACTGCATCATACGCCATAACTCTGCGGCGTATCCTCCGGTGCGCTCTCCATAGGTATGGATCATCCTCATCTGCCAAAACAAACCTTGTTTAAATTAAATAGAGAATAATAAAAATTCAGCATAGGTATGAATAAGGGAGAAGAGATAAGTCGAGATTTCTTTGACATTCTTGCTCAAGTTGATTAGGTCTTTAGAAAATAGTTTTCACCCTCCTAGGCACAACCAAACTAGGGTCAAGGCCTACAATGTCGACTGCTCGATACCACCTCTGTCGGGACCGAACCCTCAAATCCGGACCCTCTGTATTCTGTGCGATCCGAGATCACGCTTAGCACACACAGTCATACAGGGTTGCACATCACAGACATTCACGAAGATATAAGAATAAATAGTGCAAACATGTATATAAACCGAGTTGTACGACCTTATGGTCTCCTTACAGATAGGTCAGCCACACAGGGCTTACATTATTCAAAGTAAAGAAATAGCAGCGGAACATAAAAAAAAAGGTCGTGGAAGCCTTCATCTTGCCACAGGCAACCGACTGGGCTTGCCCCCTAGTTCATCGTGTCCTCGATGTACTCCTCCTCCCAAACTGGTGTAGTCTCCTCCACTGATGTTGGGGTTGAAAGCAAGGTGGGGTGAGTACACAAGGCACTCAACAAGTAATGCACAGAATGCAGCACTATTACTATATGCAGATCTTGTTCCAAAGGATTGGCTTAAATGGTTCTTTTGCATCAAGCAGCATTTTTAACCAATATCTTAGTTAGATTAAAGCAGTAGAACAGTTATACGTAATAATAATTTCAAATGGTTTTTCCATGAGGTTTCCCGGCACACAGCCTTAACAGTTCATTTTTAACACTTGGCACACAGCCACCCCTTCCATGTTTTGTTTATAAAAATCTACCCCTTCCATGTTTTGTTTATGAAAATCTACCCCTTGACTGTAATCCCCGAGCAATGCTCAATTCCGTGAGCACGGCTATTCGAATAGTTTTGATACTCTGCAGAGGTTGTACACTTTACCCACAAGATACAGCCGCTCACCACACAGGTGATTGTTCGCAACAAAGCTTTTCAGGAACCTCTACCTTAACCAAAGAACCTCTCCGGTATTGCCTTCACTATCACTTCCCTCACACAGAGCCGAAGTATAGGACCGGCCAATCACCGTTGGATGGGCACCAAGCCGTAGCAGTACGCTCCCCATACAGATACACCCACGTGTCTTCACCCCGAGGTATCGAGAAAGATATCGAACCCTAGTCAACTAGGTCTGTCCCATATCGGACATGTGGTTGTACGGTGACTCGGATCAAAGGCTTGCAAGGTGAAGTCCTTAATCGACCAAGGCAAGGCTTCCAACACTCAACAATGGCACACGGCCCAATGTGGCACACAGACTCACATCACTCATCAACCCATCGCCACACAGGCCCACTGTCACACACCTCTTGCCACTTGCCCAGCTAAAACATTTCCCACCCCATTGATTATTGTGCAACACATGCCAAGAATAACTCAACATCAATATGGAACCACACATGTCACCATACTTCCATATCATCATGTGGCATCATCACACCACTTTCAAAATACATTCAATATTCCATTAGTCAATTTTGTAGCATTTCTCTGAAAGATCATTCATGACTCATTTGCAAGGCTAAGCATCTACTCACGGTCTAGCCTCCGTGTTGGCACAATATTAACATCCAACTAATATAATCAAACTTAGGGTGACAATGATTTAGGGCATACAAGTAATAATTCAAGGTGGCATAACAAAATGGGTTGATTAACTACATTATCCCAAATTAATTTAAATTCATTTTAAATAATTAGAATGCATAGTTTCAAAGCATAAATTACATTTTAAAATCTGGGATCAAAATGATCAAAGCATCACTTGCCTTCAAAGAGTTGCTGGTCGTGTTCAAGCTTGGTCTTGAGCGACGAATTCTTCCTCGAAACTTTCCTAAAAATTTGCGTCTATGCATACAAACAAAAGATACAATAAATAGCTAATACAGAAGACTAGATGACCTCAAAAATTCAAATAAAATTCACCATTAAATATCTCATAATTTTATGAATTTTTAGAAATTTGAATCACCCAAATCCGAGTTAAAATGCAAAAGTTATAGTCATTTGAAGTTTGAATAAAATCTGAAAATACATAAATTAAGAAAATACGATTTTTCTGAATTATTTTTATACTGGAAATTCGCATAAATGACGTCAGCATCGCGTCATGATGACGTCAGCACAGAAATGAATTTCGGTCAAAATATTTTTATATATAAAAATATTTATGACGTCATTGCTGACGTCAGCACGACACGTGGCAGCCTCTAGTGCCGCCACGTTGCTTTGTTTCATGGGCTGGGTCCACGGTTCGGCTCTGGTCCACCGTGGACTGGCAGCACTGTGCTCATGCACCGGGTGACGCAAGCCGTGGCGTCAGCGACGATGCGCAGCCAATCCCGACGCGACACGCGGCAAGATCGCATCGCCGCTCATCCAACGGTGGATCTCACCCCGCTGATTCGGCGACGCCGCACTCCACGCCCACGCGTCGCACATCCAACGGCGCTGCGATCCAACGTCCGGCCGCGCCCGCCATCGCGACGTCTCGGTTCATGCGACGACACGCGGCGCAATCGCGACGATGACGCCCGAAATCGACGGCCGATCCGGTCTCCGCCCGATCAAAATGCCCACGCGTCAACACGTGATTTGGTGAGGGTACGGTGCCATCTCCACCGCACGCTCAAATCGACGGCGCGGATCCTTAGGGCAAAACAGATCCAATCTCTACCGCTTAGATCTAATCTAACGCCTCACATTACCGGCGGTTTCTTCGCTCATGGCGCAACGTGGCTCAATCCTACGCATCCACTAACGATCCAACGGCTAAGACAAAAACATATCGCGAAACTAGATCTAATCCAAGCATACATCAAGATCCAACGCCACGATTCAATCTAAACATCTACGAGATGGAGGCTACGCGGACTCACCGTAACCGAACGATGCAAATTGGGCGGTCGCGCGGTTCGACGAGGTTTACGGCGAAGAAGCGAAGGTTGCCGGCTGGGAAGATGACCTCGGCGACGGCGTGCGAGGGGCTCCGGCGAGAAGAAGTGGTCCACTCGATCGCCTTGCTTGGTGAACTTCGAACGGGTCGAGCACGGCGAAAGCGACGGACGGCGGCGAGAGGAAGCAAAACAACGGCGGCACAAAGACGCCTTCTGGCGAGCTTCGCTCGAGCGCTAGAGAGGGTCTCGGCGTGCGTGCGAGGAGTCAAAAGACGCAGCGAAGGAGCTCACCGGACGCGCTACTCGGCACTTAAAGGCCTCGGCGTGCGCGCTACAAAGCGGCGAACGAGCGGAAACGGTCGGCGGCATTAGCTCCGTGATCTCGCCAAGACGACCGATGTGGCGCAATCCGCGTCGTCCGTCGGCGACGATCCAAGGCTCACGCGTCGCGGCGACGTGGCACACTCACAGCGCTCGATCCGGATCGGACGGCTTGGCTAGCGGCGCTAGGGTTTCGCGCGGTTGGGCGGACGACACGCACAAGAATGGGCTCGGCCATTCTCGCTCATGTGATTTTAAAACATTTCACATTTAAAATAATTCTAGAAATTCAATTAAATCATTTGAAGCTTTTAAAATAGCAGAAAAATTCTAGAAAAATTCCAAAAATTACTTTGAGATGTTTGGAACTCCATTAAAATATTTGCAATAAAACTTTGCAAAAACTTTTCCATTATTTAATTGTTTTCAAGAAAAGTTCTATTTGAATAAATCCAAATTAACTTAAATAAATTCCCAAAAATTCACCAGAAAAAATCAAAAATACTTCAAAATTCAAATTAGAGCAAAAATTAGGGTGTTACAGTCATCAATGGATTCCCATCAGACATGTCAAAGTGCCTCGGGAGGTATCGAGTGTACTTGCCTTGATGCAAGAAGGAGCCCTCCCGAGTCTGCTTGATTTGGAAGTAGAGGAAGTAGCTCAACTTGCCCATCATGCTCATCTCGAACTCTGTGCTCATCACATCTGAAAATTGAGACACAAGACAGTGCGAAGAGGCACCAAAGATAATATCGTCCACATAAATCTGGACGAGGAGAAAGTGAGAATTCTAGTGTCAGATGAATAGAGTCTTGTCTACTATACCCATCTTAAAACTACGACTAAGAAGATAGGACTTAAGCCTCTCATACCAAGCTCTAGGGGCCTGCTGAAGTCCATATAAAGCATTGGAAAGCTTGAAGACATGGTTTGGGTATTTGGAGTTCTCGAATCCTAGAGGCTACTTGACATACACCTCTTCCTCAATACCTATTGGGGAATGCACTCTTGACATCCATTTGATAAAGCTTGAAGCCCTTGGATGCCAAACATGCATGTAAGATCCTAATAGCCTCTAGTCAAGCTACGGGGGCAAAGCTCTCCTCAAAGCCAAGACCCTCAACCTAAGAAAAACACTATGCATCTAGCCTAACCTTGTTCCTAATAACAAACCTATCCTCACTCTGCTTGTTATTGAATACCCACTTGGTCCCAATGATATTATGACCAGATGGGGGTTCGACATGCTACCATACCTTATCCTCTCGAAGTTCTCAAGTTCCTCATGCATAACATTAATCAACGACTCGTCGGATAATGCATGAGAAACAGCCTTCTGCTCAAAAGGAGGCAACAAAGGCCGAGTGGAGGCAAAAAATGGACAAACCTAATTTCGAGTGTGTGACCCACTCAAACAGATCAGCAATGATCTGATTAAGTGGATGATGTCTCTGAATATGGTGGATAGGTCCAAAAGCAGAAGTGGCCTCTACCTCATGCACAGAAGAGGCAGTAACAAAGCCACTCACAGAAGGAGAGTCTGAGGGTAAAGGCTGATCTCCCTGAGGTGCAGAAATTGAAACAGCATGCATCTCAGGTGTAGAGGTGGCTGGATCAGGTCGAACACCATCATCTCCATCATCCTCATCCTCTACAAAGATGGTCTCGGAGAGGGAATAAGATCCTGAAATGTCGGTTCAAGCTCCTAGGCTAGCTTCATAGTCTAGGGATGACCCTGGATATCCCTAAGGGCACGAACACGCTCGCACCTTGTGATCTTGGCACGTCTGAAGCAGAAATCTACCAGGTGACCATCCTTCTGACAGAAGGTGCATGAGTAATTCGCCTTGCTAGAGGTAGAAGTAGTAGGAGGAGCATCCTTCTGGTCAAAGATCCCATGGATAACCTCAGCAGACCGAAACATAGTGGTGCTCACCCTGGGAGCAACCACAATATCTCCACGCTTGGATCCACGCTGAATGGTAGGATGATGAGCCCTAGCGTGCTCCAAGTAGTCAAATCCTAGATCTTGATTATATCAACTAATCTTAGACTGGTCTAGGATGAGATTGAGCTTCTTCTTGCCTCCTACAAATATCTCAAGAGTGCTCATGAGATACTCAAACTCTTGGAAGAGAGTGGCACAGGAAGAACAAGGGGAAGAGGAAAAAGGTGAACTAGATAAGGAAAAACTACCAGCACATGCATTTTTCTCCCTCAGCACGGCTACCTCAACTTTGAGGGCCTCACAAGAAATGCAAGGGGCATTAATAATCCTAAGGGTCTGGACCTCTAGTTTCTTCCTAAGTTCGACTTGGATTTCATCTTAGTCCCCCTCAATCTCAGCACATCGCAAGCAATATTCTTGTGACTTAACTAGTAAGTCCTTAGCAAGTTCAGCACACTTGACATTTAAGAATTCATTGTCAAGTTTTAGTTGCCTACAACCCTCACATGAGCTGACTGAGTCCTTAGAAGCATGCAATTCAAGTTCATTGTTTCTAGTAGATAGCTTCCTAAGGTGAGTGCTCGTTGCATCAATTTCAGCAAGCAATTTAGGGTAATTTTCACATGATGCGCTAGTGTGAGCATGAAGAAAACTAGCATATAGGAATAACATCAACGTAATTAGTGCTAGCATTCTTCAACCTAAGACTATCTAGCTCTGACAACACACTATCATGTATAGTCCTTAGGTTCTCAAGCTCCACAACCAAGGCATCACATAAAGAACAATCATCAGAGACTCGGGAGGGAAAAGCTCTAAGAGAACATAACTCCCGAGTCAAGTACCTACACAAGCTGAAGGTCGAGAGAAGGGGGATTGCAAGAAAAGGGAGTTCTTTGAAGTAGTAGTTTCGGCAAAGTACTTCCTTCTCTAGCTTCATACACCTAACTCTAGCTCTAGCATGAAATTTCCCAAATTTGCGCAAAGCTTTATTGAGCTGGTCATAGGAGGGCACCTCGTCCGAGTCGATATAGATCTTGGAATCGCTGAAACCGTTGGTGTCCACCATGAAACACATCCCAGTGAAGTCATCGCCACCTTTGTTCTTCTCTTGCGGATCATCCTTGCCCTCGTCGCTCCAGGTCTCCAAGCAGGAGAGGTTGATGTCGTCGTGTGCGGCAAGGACACGGTGGAAGAGATTCTTGTTCTTCGAGAAGTTGCGGTACTTCTTCTCATGTGCCGAGTCACGAACTAGTGGCTTCTTGTTGCGGTTCTTGTTAGTGTCGTCGTTCTTTCCCGAACCGCCGGCGTCGTTCTTACCTTTCCCCAGCTTGGGGCAGTTTGCCCGAATTTGTTTGGGGCCACCACACTCGAATCAGGTGATCATGCCACCTCTCTTCCTCTCCCTCACCCTCTTGTTGTAATGAGAATTGGGAGCTAGAAGAGCAAGCTCACTTTCTGGAAAATTTTCCAACTATTCATCGCTTAGCTCACACAGGGCAGAGAGAGAAACTAACAGAGATCTTGAAAGTTGATCCAATGGGATCGGTGACCAAGGTCATCGACTGCGACTTTGTCTTATGAGAGACAACGTTGATCTCACGAGTTTTGAGCTGGGAGACAACGTCGATCTAATGAGTCGTGTGCCCGTCAAGAGTCAAGGTCGACAAGTCTGTGGTGTCCTTAATGGTGGTCACCTTCGTCTCCCAAACCCGAAGATCAAGTGCGGTCAAGAAGTGTCGAGCGTTCTCCGAGTTAAGGTATATGCAACCGACTGCACGGAGATTGCTCAGAATCCTTATAAAGCGACCAAAGCAATCATCAAGGGTCTCACTAGTGTGCTGTTCAAATTTGTTGTAGCCACGCTTGTACTGATCCTGTCTCACCGTCTTGATCTGGGTAGTGCCCTCATAGAACTCGACGTTGACCATCCGGCTTCCAATCAGAACTAATTCGAAACCTGCAATCGCTACACCATGGCTCCTTTGGTTATCAAGCTTGCACAAACACGGTTGACCTTGCCAAGAAGGCTAATTGCTGCATGCGAATCGAGAACACAAGCAAGAACGTAGAAGATGCAATCTGAAATTGCAAATAATATTAAGCACACGAGTTGGGGTTCCACAAACCGATGAACGGAGAAAAACTGACAAGGTGTCTAGTTGTAATCTAAGCAAAACCCATCTATTTTAGAGACGGCTACTGAATATGTATGAGGGAGAGGGCAAGGGAGGCGGCCAAGGGGGTGGACATGAAACCTTAGGTCGTACAAGGCCTTTGGGCCCAACTGAAGGTGTCACAGCACCTGTCAGATTATGTTTGTCATAATGTTTTTGATTATTCCTGTTGATCTAGAAGGAGTTTGGACCTCAAACCACTTCCGTTGGAAAGCTCTCATCATGCGCTTCTCCGTAGAGTCCAAGAACACCTCAAATGGACTTCGTATGACACATATATGGTTATTTTTAGTTGGACTGCTCTGGAGGCCGAACTGGACTCGTGAACGAATTGGGCTTGATCTTGGGGTGGGCTTGGAGCATCATAAGTTGTTGGGCCCTTGTCTTGCCTTGAGATAGAAGCATAGCTTGCTGGGCCAGCATGGTCTCATCATCCTCCCCTTCTTGATTTTGAGTCGTCCTCGACTCAAGCTTATTGGCCTGCAAAAGGTTAGTAACAAGAGGTGGCAAAGAAACCAACATATTAATCTTTGGTTGTTGATAGTGTGGCACATTAAAAGAAGATTTCAAAATGGTACAAATATAAAGTCGATGCACCATATACTTTCCTTTATCATTATGTTTGCCAATAGCATGAAAACTAACACTGAATTACCATGACAAATTAGCAGGCATAGAAAATCTCTCCTCTAAACAATTGAGATCACATATAACATCAATTTCAAAATAACCCAAAGTATTCAAGGAAGACAACAGTTTCATCTCATCCTTTTCATTAGCAAGGTGAATAACATGTTTATTTTTAGCACACATGTTTAGATCAGAAATAAAACTGATATGTTCATTCACTAGTTGAGGCATGGATATAAATGAGATATTATCACACAACACTTCTTTATCACTAGGGACAGCAAGACAATCATATTGTGACAAAGGTGATTTAGTTTGATTGTCCACTAACTGCTGTTGTAGCATAGCACCAGTAGTGGCAAAATTTAGCACATCAACAGAATTCTCTCCTCGTGTGAAAATAGCACATATGTCGTTACCTTTGTTTTCTATCTCAGCCGATTTAGGCATATCATGATATGTGCATTCTTGAGGTATGCATGGGGTAGCAAGTATCTCCTGCTCCTCCTTCTCTTGCGTGTTTTCTTTCTCGTTCTTATTCTCAATGTCCTGTGACAAGATGCCATTTTTCCAAAGAAAATTCTTCACTTTGGCAATTATAAACATTAATTTCAGCAAGATGTCTTTCATGTTCAATTTGATTTTCAATCTCACAAGCAAGATTAAATAAACTAGAGAGAGAACTATATTCCTTATCCACAAGAATACCCTGAATTTTCATATCAAGTCCATTTAAGTATTTTATTTCCTTAGCTTCTTCGGATTCATCCAAACCATAACGCAACAACAAAGTTTCTAATTCCGCGTAATATGCCTTGATAGTTTTATCACATTGTTGTAAACATTGCAATTCATAAAGTAACTTTTTAGAATGATAAGTTGGAACAAATTCATCTCTCAATAGTCGTTTCATATCTTTCCATGTTTTCGATACTTTCTTATAAGCACAAAAATCGTTCCACCAAATTGATGCACATAGAGTTAAAGCACTAGCGACAACTTTAATTTTTCGATTATTACAGAGGTTACATTGTGAGAGAATTTTATCTACCTCTATTTCCCAATCAATATAAGCATCAACACCAAATCCGTTATTAGAAGGTAGAACTGGAAAATTCTTACCTTTACCAGCAGAAGGAGATGAATTAAAGTTGGGTTAGTGCTTATACTCTTTTCTGTCAAGTGCATTCTCCATGTTTTGAATTTGCTTGTTCATAGTCTCATTCATCTCTTGAATCATCTCTCGGAGCTCGTTATGAAGAACACACTGGTTACTATCCTGGTCCTCTGGTACCCCTGCAATTGCTAGTAGAAAACAGAAGATAGCACAAAGTATTATCCCTATCAACTACTAGGTACTGGACAGTGGGATCACAAACTCTCACGCGTCTTAGAACACCCTTACAAATGTTCTTACCAAAGCAGCAGGTGGTACAACCGGTGGCTGGTTCGTGATACCGTGACTGGAGCGTGAGTGAGGTGATTGCAAAGGAGAACCTGAACTGATAAGAAGGATGCAGAGCTCGGAAAGCAATATATAGTAGCAAGGAATAAGCAATATCGAAATCATATTAGCAAGCTGAATAAATGTCCAACGTACTTGTCACAGTTGCTGGCCTAAACGTGTCCCTATAACTAGTTCAACCTAGAAAGGGATATATCAAAGCACATTGGACTCAAAGGATGCAAGCAATTTTGATTATCAGCTTCTCTTTCCCTCTTTTTGCTTTTTTTTTTCTCTTCTTCTTTCTGATTTTTTTTCAGTGCAGCTCTTCTTTTTCTGCACCTGCCTTTTGTTTTCCTTTCTTTCAACTCAAAGGCAAAACAAAAATCTCATGTTTTGGAATGAGAGAAAACGTTAAACAGACAACTGAAAAATGGGCAAAAACAGCACAGGAAAATTCCGGGGCTCGGAATTCCGTCTAAGAAGCCGATTTTGAGGGTCAAAAATAGCATAGCCTTAATCAATTTATTTTCACACTGGCACACAGCCACCCTTTCCACATTTTATTTTTAAAGATCTAACCCTTGACTGTAATCCCCGAGCAATGTCCAATACCGCGGACACGGCTATTCGAATGGATTTGACACTCTGTAGAGGTTGTACACTTTACCCACAAGATACAGCCGCTCACCACACAGGTGATTGCCCGCAACAAAGCCTTTCAGGAACCTCTACCTTAACCAATGAACTTCTCCAGTATTGCCTTCACTATCACTCCCCTCACACAGAGCCGAAGTATAGGATAGGACAACACCGTTGGATGGGCACCAAGCCGCAGCACAGGTACGCTCCCCTACACAGATACACCCCCGTGTACTGTCACCCCGAGGTATCAGAGGAAAGATATCAGAACCCTAATCAACTAGGTCTGTCCCATACCAGACATGTGGTTGTACGGGTGACTCAGTTCAAAGACTTGCAAGGTGAAGTCCTTAGCTGACCAAGGCAAGGCTTCCATCAGTCAATAGTGGCACACAGCCCAATGTGGCGCATAGACTTACATCGCTCATTAGCCCATTGCCACACAGGACCACCTGGCACGAAGCCTCTTGCCACTTGCCTCAGTCTTAATCATTTCTCACCCGGTTGATTATTGTGCAACACATGCCAACAATAACTTACCATCGGTACGGAACCACACAAGTCTCCGTACTTCAATTTCATCACGTAGGATCATCACACTACTTTTCAAAATATTTTCAATATTTCATTAGTCAATGTTGTTGCATGTTCCAAAAGATCATCCATGGCTCGATGCAGGGCTAAGCGTCTAATCACGGTCTAGCCTACCGTGTTGGCACAATATTAACATCCAACTAGTACAAGCAACCTAGGGTGACAACATATTCAGGGCATACAAATAGTAATTTCAAGGTGGTATTTAACAATATGGGTTGGATTAGCTACATTACCCAAATTAATTTAAATTCATTTTTAATTAATTTAGCATGCATAATTTCAAGAAAAATATATTTTAAAAACTGGGATCAAAATGATCTAGAGCGACGAACTCATCCTTGAAACTTCCCAGCAAATTTGTGTCTACGCGTAAAATTATATATGAAATAAATAACCAAAACAGTAGACTATATAACATCAAAAATTCAAATAAAATTCACCATTAAAAAGAGAACAATTTTACAAATTTTTAGAAACTGGAATCACCTCAATCGGAGTTAAAATGCAAAAGTTATAGCTTTTCAAAATTTTAAATAAAATATAAATCAGAAAATAGAAAATCCCGAATTAATTTATTTATTTTTCTATTGAAAACTCGATTTATTGCGTCAACATGACGTCAGCCAACACGTGGCGCTTCCTGGCGCTGCCATGTCATCTCGGTCCGTGGACTGGGTCCATGGGCTGGCTCTGGTCTACGGTGGCTCTGTCCACGGAACAGTGCACCCGGCCCCACCAGATGACGTCAGCCATCTCGGGATTCGTGCACAGACACATGTCAGCATCTCGGCCATCCTACCATCGACGGCTAGATCACAGCACACGCATCACCATCCAGACCGCTCAAACCAGCAACAGCCAGATCTAACACCACACGCTGCGATGCTTCAAAATCCGCGTGACACGCGTCACGCATCCAACAGCGCCAACGAAATCTAACGGCCGACCACGCACCGACTCACCGACGCTTCGAGCTCCACGCCTCCACACGTCACGCATCTGATGGCCCGACTAAAATCAACGGCCGAGATCCGGTCGGGGCCTCCGTCAAAACGCACACGCGTCCGCACGCTATTCGGTGAGGGCGCGGCGACACCACCGCCGCATGTTCAAATCTGAAATACGCGGATCCTTAGGGCAAACCAGATCTAATCTCCACCGTTTAGATCCAATCCAACGACGCAGGTTACCGGAGCTGTTTACTGTGCATCGCGCAACGCGGCACCATCCGAGATGTTCATCTGAGATCGAACGGTCCAAATCTAACTAGAGCACAAACCCTAGAACTAATCTAAGTTGTTCATCTACACATCTACGGCCACGATCAACTCTAGGCAAAAGAGAAGGGCAGTGATGTGGATGAACCGTAACGGTGCAATGAAGATCGGACGGGCGTGAATGATCACGAAGGTCGGCGGCGGCGAGAAGGAAGAAGCTGTCGGCGCGGAAGAAGACGAGGTCGTCAGCGGTGCTACATTGGTCCTCCGGTGTGAAGAAGTGGCCCGTTCGACGCAGCAAATCCGGAGGAGTTCAGAACCAACTTGGCGACAGCGGAAGACAACCGACGGTGGTGAGAAGGAGCAAAAACAGCGGCGGAGCGGAAGGGCAACTACGGCGAGCTCACACGGTGATTCTGGAATGTCTCGGCATGCGCGAAAGGAGTCAAATAGCGTGGCGAGAGGAGCTCTGCACGACAACTCAACGGAGACTTAAAAGCTGCCTCGACGTGCGCGTAAACACTGGCGAAACGAGCGAAAATGCTCGGCGGGGTTAGCTCCAGTGATCTCGCGAAGACGATCGATGTGGCGCAATCCTGGACGTCCACGTGGACTCGATCGGGTGGCGCACATGAGTGGGTCACACGGCACAACGGCGACCGTTGGATCTCGATCCGACGGGCCGAACGCGCGGTGGCTAGGGTTTCGACGAGATGAGCTGCGCCGACCGACTGCACGGGCTGACTTGGGCCAAACCGAAGGGTTTCAGCCCAAACACTATTCTTGCGATTTTAAATCATTTTCGAATTAAAATAAATGAGGTAAATGGATAAAGCCAAAATAAATAGCAAAAATACCCGAAAAAATTCTGTAAAATATTTTGAGACATTTGGAACTCAAATAAATTATTTCCAAAAAAACTTTGCTTAAACTTTTGTATTATTTCAATTGATTTCAAGAAGCCCTCATTTGAATAAATGAAAATAAATTCCAATAATTACCCAAAAATTCCAAAAATCAAAATAACTCCAAAATTTAAAATATGGCAAATTTTTAGGGTGTTACAAACCTCCCCCCTTAATAGAATCTTGACCCCGAGATTCAAGGCTGACTACAGAATAGGTCTGGAAACTCCTTCTTCAGATCTTCTTCTTGTTCCCACGTCGCCTCACTTTCCGAATGATTGCTCCATTGAACTCTGCAAAAGCGCATTGACTTGTTCCTGGTTTCTCTGTCCATTGTGTCTAGAATCTTCACCGGATGCTCTTTATAGGTCAGATCTTCTTGTAGCTCGATTGCTTCCAAAGGTGTTTGTTCTTCTGTCACACGAAGGCATTTCTTCAATTGCGACACATAGAATACATCATGTACTCCTGCCAGTGACTGTGGCAACTCTAATTGGTACGCGACTTCACCCTTGCTACTCAGGATCTTGAATGGTACGACATATCTGGGTGCGAGCTTCCCTTTTGCATGGAATCTTCTGACTCCTTTGAGTGGTGTAACTTTGAGATACACAAATTCTTCAGGTTCAAAGCTCAATTCCCTGCGATGATTGTCGGCATAACTCTTCTGCCTTGATTGAGCAATCTTCAGTCTTTCCTTGATTATGGTGATCTGTTCTTCCGCTTTCTGAAGTATATCCGGACCAAAAACATGTCGTTCACCGGTCTCATTCCAATTCAACGGTGTTCGACGTGTTCAAATGCATCTGAGCTTCAAATGGAGACATCTGTAAACTTGCCTCATAACTGTTATTATAGCTGAACTCAGCATAGGGCAAACACTTGTCCCAAGAAGTAGAATATGCTAAGGCACAAGCTCTCAGCATATCTTCCAATATCTGGTTAACTCTCTCAGTTTGACCATCTGTCTGTGTATGGTATGTTGTGCTGAAATTTAGACGAGTGCCCATTGCCTCATGCAGTTTACCCCAAAACCTTGAGGTAAATTGAGTACCTCTGTTAGATACTATTTTCTTTGGTACTCCGTGCAGACAAATGATCCTTGCCATGTAAAGTTCTGCTAACCGATCTCCTCAGTAAGTGGTCTTTACTGGAATGAAGTGCGCAACTTTAGTTAAACGATCCACTATAACCCATATGGAGTCATACCCTCCTTGAGTTCTGGGTAAACCGGTTATGAAATCCATACCAATTTCTTCCCATTTCCATTCAGGTATCTTTAGGCGTTGCAATAATCCTGCTGGCCTTTGATGCATAGCTTTAACTCTTTGACATATGTCACATAACGCGACATACTCAGCAATTTCCCGCTTCATGCTTGGCCACCAAAATCTTTCCTTCAGGTCTTGGTACATTTTGTCACTTCCTGGATGGATTGAATACTTGGAGTCATGAGCTTCCTGCAAGATTAACTGCTTCAATTCCTTGTTGTTCGGCACGCATATGCGTCCTTTAAACCACATAGTACCTTCAGCATCCAGTTTGAAATCCTTTACCTTGCCTTCATCCATCTTAGACTTGACTCTTTTGATCTTATCGTCATCTTTTTGTTCTTTTTTGATCTGGTCCTCCAAGGTAGGTTTTACTTCCAAGGTAGCGAAAAATCCTTTTGGCACTACTTCCAACCTCATTTTCTGAAATTTCTTACTCAACTCACTCTGACTTGATTCCAACTGTGGCTCTTCCGACTCAGGGCATCAGCCACAATGTTGGCTTTACCAGGATGGTAATGGATTCCAGCATTGTAGTCTTTAATCAACTCTAGCCATCTTCTTTGCCTCGCGTGAAGATATACATAAGGCTCTTATGATCTGTATACACTTCACATCTATGTCTGATGAGATAGTGACGCCATAACTTCAGTGCATGCACTACTGCGGCCAATTCCAGATAATGGGTTGGATAGTTCTCCTCATGTGGCCTCAATTGCCTCGATGCATATGCAACTACCTTTCTGTTTTGCATCAATATGCACCCCAATCCTTGCCACGATGCATCACAATAAATGTCAAAGCTTTGATGTACATTAGGTAAAACCAATAGTGGTGCTGACGTCAACCGCTTCTTCAACTCCTGGAAACTCTTTTCACATTCTGATGTCCACAAGAATTTCTTTTCTTTCTTTAACAATTGGGTAAGGGGCCTTGCAATTGTAGAGAATCCTTCAATGAAACGACGATAATATCCCGCCATTCCAAGGAAACTACGGATTTGGGTTACCAACTTCGGTGGCTCCCAATGCAATACTGCTTCTACTTTGCTTGGATCTACTGCAACTCCTTCAGCAGTCATTATATGCCCAAGAAATTCAACCTTATCCTTCCAGAAGTCGCATTTGCTAAATTTAGCGAACAATTGTTGTTCCCTTAACTTTTCAAGGACTAGCCTTAAATGTTTAGCGTGCTCTTCCCTCGTCTTGGAGTAGACAAGGATATCATCTATAAACACGACCATGAACTTATCCAGGTATTCCATAAAAACCTTATTCATTAAGTTCATGAAATATGCTGGTGCATTCGTCAATCCAAAGGACTTAACTATGAACTCATAGTGCCCATATCTTGACGAAAATGCAGTCTTCGGTATATCCTCTGATCGGATCTTCAATTGATGGTATCCCGATCGGAGATCGATCTTGGAAAAGACTCCTGCTCCTTTCAACTGATCAAAAAGGTCATCAATCCTGGGTAGCGGATACTTATTCTTTATCGTCACATCATTGAGAGCACGATAGTCTATACACATCCTAAAACTTCCGTCCTTCTTCTTGACAAACAGGACTGGTGCTCCCTAAGGCGATGAACTAGGTCTTATAAACCCTTTTTCCAACAGCTCTTCAATCTGCTTCTTCATCTCTACCAACTCATCTGTGGACATCCGATAGGGTCTCTTAGCTATGGGAGCTGTCCCTGGTATAAGTTCTATAACGAACTCGATATCCCTATTCGGTGGCATTCCTGGTAAATCCTCTGGAAAAACATCTGGATATTCGTTGACTACCAATATATCCTCTAAGTTGACGGTCTTCAAGCTGTTGACCATCAACTATCCATCCCGCACTGCTTTTGCTTCAAATTTAATCCTCTTCCCACTCGAGCTCTCAACTGATATGACTCTTCGTCCGCAGTACAACACTGCCTTGTGCTTAGTTAACTAATCCATTCCCAGGATAACATCCATGGTTTTGGTATTTAGGATAATTAAGTTCGCTAGGAACTCTATTCCATTAATTACTAGTCTTACCCCAGAACATCCTACTTTGGATCGGAGTTCTGATCCAGGGGATTGGACTATAAGCACACATTTAAGATTCACAATATCCAATTCATTTCGACTAGCAAAATCTCGGGAAACGAATGAATGTGAAGCTCCAAAATCAAATAAAACAGTAGCTGGTACTGAGTTTACTAGGAATTTACCTAGTACAACGTCTGTAGCATTCTAGACCTCATCTGTGGTGATGTGGTTGACTCGGCCTCGTGTAGTTGCTTGAGACGGAGTTGCCGATGATGTTGCTCCACGATTCACATTCGGCGCTGGAGTCCTTGCAGGTGTGTTCCCCAGGTTAAAGAGAATGGGGGTGACACCTCCCTTCTTAGGGCAATTGTTGGCGAAATGTCCCAGTTCGTTGCAGTGATAGCAACGCCTTCCCGTTGCCTGAGAATTTCCTCCAGCTTGTACCATCATTCTGGCTGGAGTTTGAACATTCTGGCCCACTGGACGATTTGCCGGCAGTGGTGCCCTGTCACTGCCTCTGGGCTGGAATCGGACGAATTGTTGAGGTGCTGTCCTCTGCCTCTGCTAACCCTGTCGACCTCCTTGTTGCGCCATTCTGCGCTTCCGGTTGTCGTCCAACTCCCGACGTTTATCTTCCAGGATGAGCGCCTTGTTGACTAACTCCTGGAAATCCGGGAATGTGTGGGTTATCAGTCCCACTTGTAGCCCAGCGTTCAATCCCTTCATGATGCGGGATTGTCTGGCCTTGTCCATCGCTACATCTTCTGGTGCGTAGCGTGCCAATTGGGTGAATTTGTTCAGGTAGTTGGCCACTGGTTGGCCACCTTGCTTAAGATTCCGGAATTCTTCCTTCTTAAGATCCATAATACCTTCTGGTACGTGGTACTGATGGAAGGATGTGGTGAATTCCTCTCAAGTGATTCCTTGTGGGTCTTCGTGTGCTGCACATAAGTTTTCCCACCATTCCGCAGAAATTCCTTCCAACTGATGAGAGGCATAGAGTACCCTCTCTTGTGCTACACACTGGGTTATGTGTAGTTTCCTTTCGATCGTCCTCAACCAGTCATCTGCCTCCAATGGATTGGCATTGCCTGAGAAAGTGGGTGGACTAGTCCTCATGAATTCTGACAATCGGGAATAGGGGTGTGGTCCCTGGTTACCCCCTGGTTGAGCATTCGCAATAGCTTCGTTGGATATCTGCTGCATGGTCTGCATCATAGTATTCATGAGCAGGGTTTGGGCAGCGAGGAAAGCTCCCAAATTCTGCAAATCAACCTGCGGCGGTTGGGGAATTGGTTCCTCATTCTGGTTTTCTGCCTGGTTGACACCACTTCCGCTAGCTCCAACATTTCCGCGAGTTCTCACCATCTGTTGAAAGGTTCCAAGGTTAAGAAAAGAAGAAGAAAGCATAGACAAGTAAAAGAACTTATTCGGGGAAGCAGGTTTAACTTAAATTATTTAGAAACTTTATTAATTTGGTAAAATAGTATGGTTGCTCACAAGTGCCTAAGGGAAATGCAACGCATACCAGACAATCACACAAAAGCAAGTAAACAAACAATAAGACTCACAACAACTCACACCTAATGGTGACTCTGAAACAAAAGACGCGACTCAAACACTCAAGTCTCGACACTACACCCGACTAGACTCGATCACTCATCGAGCCATCCCGGCTGCGGCTCCCCAGGAGCATACACCGGCGGGTGCTCTGGCATCGGGGTGAACTGGTCCTAGTGACCACTCCCCTCGCTCACTGCTGGTCGAGGAGTCCTACCTCAAGCTCACCTCCGGTCCGTAACCGCTCCTCCGCTCAGTGCACCAGCTCCTCAGGGTCCTCCTCGTCAAGCTCCATCTCAGCCGGTGGCGGTCCAGCGTAGAGCGCGTCCTCCAACTCTGCGATCCGCGGGAAAGCGAAAGCCCGGGTCTCTGTGAGAGTCCGCCAATCGCCTTCAAAGCCACGAGATGGTCAAGCTCACGGACACCGTTCATCACCCGCTTGAGCGGCTGCGAATCGCGCTAGGTGCACGACCGACGCTTCTCCCTCCAGATGAAGTTGTCCTCCTGGAGCTCCTCCTTCCTGCGGTTGCAGACGGAACATGGTTTACCGAAGCTCACCAGCATAAGCCTGACCAATCCTCCTCATGGCCAAACGCGCATATTCCTGAATCCCGGCCTGAAAGGTAACCGTTCGAACCGTGATGATGAACGGCCGGCTTGCTCCCGCGTGCTCTCTCGCGAAGAAAGTGATCGTCATTGCCATGCCTCTGACTCTACCGTTGACCGCCCAGGTGCGACCACAGTAAAGGGGCCTGTCGAAACCTCCAAGAACTTGAAGCATCCTCCACAACTCCGCGGCATAACCACCAGTGCGCTCACCAAAGGTATGGATCCTCCTGACCATCTGCCAACACAACTCTGGTCAGGCCTTAATTTTAAAATAGACAGAAAATAAAAAAAAATTCAGCATAGGTATGGAGCAAGAGAGCAAAGATAAGTCGAGATTTCATTGATATTCTTGCTCAAGTTGTTAAATTTTTAGAAAATAGTTTTACCCACCTAGACAAAGCTAACCTAGTTAGGGTCAAGACTCATATCACCGCTCGATACCACTCTGCGGACCCGATTCGAGAATCGACCCTCAGGTATTCTGCTAGTCCAGATCACGCTAGCACACACATCTTTTTACAGGTTGAACATCACGTATATTCACAACGATACCGTATTAAATAGTGCAAACATTTATACAAACTGAATTGTACGACCTTATAGTCTCCTTACATAAGATCAGCCATGTAGGGCTTACATTATCAGAGTAATGAAAGGTAACAGCGGAAAGCAAATAAACTTCGTGGAGTCATATCAACTTGCTACAGGCAACCGACTGGGCTTGCCCCCTAATTGTTCGGCTCTTCGATGTACTCCTCCTCCCATGCTGGCTTAGACTACTCCACTGATGTTGGGTTGATAGGCAAGGAGGGGTGAGTACTCAAGGCACTCAACAAGTAATGTACAGAATGCATTGCTATTACTATATGCAAGACTTATTCCAAAGAATTGGCTTATTTAGCTCATTTGGATCAAACAACATTTTTAAACTAACAATTTATTTAGATTTAAAAGCGGCGAAACAATTAATCATAGAACTAAGTTCTTTAAACAGTTTTTCTCCGTAAACTTGGCACACAGCCTTAATGTCGGGACCCGAATATGCAAATCCGGACCCTCTGTGTATACCGCACTAGTCCAGGATCATGCTAGTGCACACAGGCTCAACATCAGTAAATATCACAATCATACATAGCGGAAGTATTATGAAAGACATCATATATTAAATATTACTAGTTGTATGACCTCATGGTCAACTTACATGAACATGACTCATAAGGCTAAATAACAAATTAAACTACAACGGAATAAAAACATAGACAACCCTTCAGTATACCACAGGCAACTGACAAGGCTTGCGCCCTAAACATTCATCTCTTCCTGGTACTTCTCCTCTAGCATTGATGCAAACTTCTCAACTGGTGATGTCATTGGCAAGGGTGAGTACATAAAGCACTCAACAAGTTGTGCACAGAATGCAATTCTAACATTGTTATATGTAAGGCTTATTCCAAAGGATAGACTATCAGGGCTATTTTGCAACAAAGCAGCATTTATGAGCAAATACAATAAATAGATTGTAAAGACTATAAAACAAATAACAGTAATAGATAGATTCAGCATTTCTCAAGTAAACTAAGTTTTTCAATCCTTAATCAAGTTCCACCTCCCATGGCAACCTGCCATTCATCCCAGGTTTTATTTTACAAAAGTATAACCCATAACTGTAATTCCTGAGCATTGCTCAATACCGCGAGCACGGCTATTCGAATAGTTTTACACTCTACAGAGGTTATGCACTTTACACACACGACATGATCGACTCTTGGTGCCATGCAATTAGCACACTTCCTTTGGTGTGTCGACAGAGAGATCATGACAAAGCCTTTACAAAGCTCTGTCTTAACCCAGTACTACCCGCTAAGGTTTCAACACTAAAGGGTTAAACCACCATGACAGGGCCCCCCTCTTGCGCCATGTGAGTTAATCCGTACACCCGGGACTCACACCGCCAATGGTAGTACCAAGCTAAAACATTACTAATTAATCAGCTAGGCTGTCCCATTCCAGACATGTGGTTGCAAGAGAGACTCAGGTCAAAGGCTTACAAGGTTAAGTCCTTAAAATGACCAAGGCAAGACTTCCACATACCCCTGCCAATCCTGGCCCACCTTGGCGCGGCCCCTTGCCACTTGCCCCAATTTAAATCATTACCACCCCAGTTGATTACCATGCACCACATGCCACCAACATTTCAATCTAGTTGTGTGACCTCCTCGCCACGACAACTTAATATCACTGTGTGACAACACATGAGACACCAATTCATAAACATTATTCCATATTCCATTAGTCAAGATTAAGTATCAACATTCGGACACATGTGATGACGTGGCATGGCTAAGCAATCTACGACGGTCTAACTAGCCCATGTTGATTATCAATATTAACCAACTATTAATTAACCATCCTAGGGTGACAATAAGATCATGGCATACAATTGGAAAGGCGGTTTCAATTCAAATAGGCATGTTATCTATTTCCCAGATTAATTGAAATCATTTATACACATAAAATATCATGCATAAATTTATGGGACAAAATAGCAATTTTGTGAAATCAGGTGCAACATGGTCAAAGCACAACATGCCTCAGAGAAGCCCTTATTCTTGCTCTGGACCCCGGTCTTGAGTCGACGGATCTTCCTCGGATAATTCACACAATTCGACGTCTACGCGAAATGAAAGAGAAAACAATAAATAGCCAAAACAGAGAGTAATATCAACTTCAAAAATCTAATAAAATTAACCATTAAATAGAGCATGATTTTAAAAAAATTTAGAATCTGGAATCACCTCAATCGGAGCTCGAATGCAAAAGTTATAGCTATTCAAAGTTTCCCGAACCCAGTGTGTTTACCGCACTAGTCCCAGGATCAACGCTAGTGCACACAGCTCAACATTGGTACATATCACATCATACTCAACGATAATAGCAATAGTAGTTCGTTTATTGTTATAGCTAAATGTATGATCTTATGACCAACTTACATTATTAAGCCACGCAGGGTAAGACTGGAAATATAAGCTAAGAATTAAATAGCGGAAAGTAGAAAACGTAGATAGCTCATCGGTTCACCACAGGCAACCAACAAGGCTTGAACCCTAATGACTCGCATCCTCTTGGAACTCCTCCTCCAACATAGGTGTAGATTCTTCGACTGTTGATTATTGGTGTTGGCAAGGGTGAGTACTTAAAGCACTCAACAAGTTGTGCACAGAATGCAGTTATATGTAACTATATGCAAGGCTTATTACAATGGATACGCTATCATGGCTATTTTTCAATAAGCAGCATTTATGAACAAATACAATAAATAGATTGTAAAGACTGTAAAACAAATAACAATAAATAGATTCAGATTACAAGTAAACCAGCTTCCAATCCTAAATCAAATTCCATTTTCCACATGGCGTTCCGCCATCCCAACCAAGTTGTCCATTTAATTAAGCTAACCCTTAATCAGTAATTCCGAGCATTGCTCAATACCGCGAGCACGGCTATCCGAATAGTTTCACACTCGCAGAGGTTATGCACTTTACCCACGCGATACAACCAAACACCACCAAGGCGAGTGATTATAACAAAGCCTTTACAATGCGCCGCTTAACCCAGATCATCCGCTAAGGTTTCAACGCTGGTGGACTGGTGACCACATCCAGGCCCCCTCTTGCGCCATGTGAATTATCGATAAGTCGGGAAGTCACACCGACCAAGATAGTACCAAAGCTAAGACATTGCAAATTAATCAGCTAGGCTGGTCCATACCAGACATGTGGTTGCATGATTGACTCAGGTCAAAGGCTTGCAAGGTTAAGTCCTTAGAGTGATCAAGGCAAGACATCCACATACCCTCTGCCCATCGAGCCCACCTTGGCATACTCGCCCCTTGTCACTTGTCCCAATCTAAGTGAATATCACCCAAGTTGATTACCAAGCACCACGTGCCATCAACAATTCAACATCGCTATGCGACATGACTCGCCACAAACAACTCAATCTCATCGTGTGATCCCACATGACACACAAGTTAATAACATTGTTCCATATTCCATTAATCAAGATTAATTATGAATGATTCCAACACATGTGATGACGTGGCATGGCTAAGCAACTAATACGGTCTAACCATCCCATGTTGATTATCATTACTAACCAACTATATTGAACTAAACTAGGGTGACAATAGATCATGGCATATGATGACAAGGTAGGGTATAGATCAATTTGGTATAATAGCTAAGCCCAATTTAATTTGAAACAACTATATATTTGAAATAATATGCAATAGGGTAAAACAATTAAAGCAATTTTACAAACATGGGTTCAACATGATCAAAGCACAACTTGCCTTGGAATAGGTCCTAATCTTGATATGGAGCTTGCTCTTGAGTTGCTGGATCTTCCTCCGAAGCGTCACACAATTCAACGTCTACGCGTACCGAAGGAGAAAAGCAAATAAATATCAAAACAGAGAGAAATTTAACTCCAAAAATAAATTAAAATTGACCATTAAATAGATCTCAATTTTACAAATTTTGAGAAATTTGAATCACTCAAATCCGAGTTAAGATGCAAAAGTTATAGCCTTTTGAAGTTTGAATAAATACTGAAATTACATAAATTAGAAAATCAGAATTAACCGAATTATTTTTAAACTGAAAAAAACCGATTTATGACGTCAGCGTGACCTCATGATGACGTCAGCATTGCAGAATTTCCGATCGAATTATTTTCCAATTGAAAACGCAATTATGACGCAAGCATGACGTCAGCGAAGATCTGGAACCAACCAGAACGTGACGCGTGTCTCGGCGCATAGACTCGGTCCACAGCGTGGCGCTGGACCACGGTGGACTTGGTCCGTGACGCTTCGGCGCCCGATTGGTTCACACACGCGGCTCGATCTGTCCCGATGAAGATGGATCGGATGGCCACCGGTTGCTTGCGACGTGGCAGCGCGTTGACCGAAGGATCTAGATCTGACGGCCCGGAACTTCTGGACCTGACGATGGAGGCGCGATGGCGGTGTTCTCACCGGACTTGAAGACGACGACTCCAACGACGGCGCAACGGTGCTCCCCGACGACCAAAAGCAGCAGCGCGAACGTGTCTCGGAGCGGGGTCTTCGGCTCTGGCTCTTGGAACGGTGGAGACGGCGAAACAGCGGTGTTCTTGGGCAAAAACTGCAGCGGCCACCTCCTTCAACTCCGGCGAGCTCCCACGCATAGACGACGACGGCACAGGGCTCGGGAGTTACGGAAAACACGCGGCACGAGGTCGGGATTTCCGCTCGCGCGTCGGTGCTTTAAATAGGTGCACGGGAGGCGGCGCGCAATGAAAATCGGAGTCGCTTGTCGGGCGACGCGGACTCGGCGCGATACGAGAGGTGACGCGGCTTCATCCGGGCGCCCACGCAGCCTTCATCCGACGGCCGCAGCGACAAAGCGGCGTGGCGAAAGTGGGGCCATGGATCTCAATCCAACGGTCGGTAGATTAGATTAGGTTTCGACATCTAACGGGCGCGTGGGTCGACTTGGGCGCAAGATAACATGGGTCGCCCGACATCGTTCACGAGACTTTTAAAGGATTTTTCATTTAAAATAATTATAGAAAATCATTTGATTTGTTTCAGGCAATAATAATCAGGAAAATTCAAAGAAAATTCTCAAAAATACTTTGAGATATTCTAGACTCAAATAAAATATTTTTGGCAAAACTTTATTTTAACTTTTCATAAATTTAAATAATTTTGGACAAAGGACCAATATAATTAATTTAAAATTAATTCAAATAAATCTAGAAAAATTCGAATAAATTCCAGAAAAACATAAAATGCACAAATGATAATAAAATAATATTTAGATGAATTTTTGGGATGTTATAGTGGACTCGGCGCACGGCGCTTCGGTGTCAGCGCCCACCACGCGGCACGTCCTGATTGGTCGTGACACCGGCCAGACCAGAACACCTGATGGCCAACACGCGGCGCAATCACGAATGCCGATCCAGATCCGATGGCTGGCGAAGGGGTGAGACGCGGCACGATCTACACCGAAGGATCTAATCTAACGGTTGAAACCATACCAGAGCCGTTCACTGCAGATCGTGTCCACGCGGCTCAATCTCGTGCGTTCACGGAGGATCGGACGTCTGACGGCACTTGACCCCGACGATGGCGTCGCAGCGGCGCAGCTTCACCGGAGCGGAGGAAGATGACCACCCGCACGGTGTTCGGAGCAGTTCCGACGAGAAGAAGTGGCGTCCCCGACGTGGCGCGACACGAAGTTCCCGGATCTGGAACCCAAGAGGCGAACGGCGGCTTGACGGCGGTGGAAGAGGACGAAAACGACAGCGGATGCGTCGGCAAACTTCGGCGAGCTCGCGGGGTGACCGGCGGCGGCACGGGCGACAAAAGCTAGAGTTGCAGGTGCGGCTTGCCTCGGGCTACCCGACACGCGAGGCGACGCTTTAAATAGCGGCCTCAACGAGCGCGCACGGGACGGAAAACGATCCTGAGGATCGCAGGATGACGGCGACGCGGCGGATTCGAAGAGATCCGACGAAGTCAACGTGGCGCAATCGCACGTGCACACGTGGCTGCGGATCAATGGCTTGCAGCATGCGGCCGACGCGGCGAAGGCACAGCCGTTGGATCTCAATCCCACGGCTGACCGGATTAGGGTTAGGGTTTCAGCGCTGGGCTGGGCCGCGCACGCTAGGCCTGGCGCGCATAGTGCTGGGTTTTAGCCCAGTACTGTTCACGGGTTTTCCAAACTTTTTGATTTAAATTAATTCCCGAAATTAGATTAATTCATTTAAGGCAATGAAATTATCAGTAAAATTCCCATAAAATTCTCATAAATACTTTGAGGCATTTGGAACTCAAATAAAATATTTTTGGTAAAACTTTATATTGACTTTGCATATATTTAATTAGTTTTCTCGAAAAGGCCAATATACTTAAGTTCAAATAAATTTAGATAAATCCAGAAAAAATCCAAATAAATTCCAGAAAATCGTAAAATGCAAAAAAACAATAAAATAATAATTATGGCAAATTTTGGGATGTTACACTTAATCAATTTATTTTCACACTGGCACAAAGCCACCCTTTCCACATTTTATTTTTAAAGATCTAACCCTTGACTGTAATCCCCGAGCAATGTCCAATACCGTGGACACGGCTATTCGAATAGATTTGACACTCTGCAGAGGTTGTACACTTTACCCACAAGATACAGCCGCTCACCACACAAGTGATTGCCCGCAACAGAGCCTTTCCGGAACCTCTACCTTAACCAATGAACCTCTCCGGTATTGCCTTCACTATCACTCCCCTCAAATAGAGCCGAAGTATAGGACAGGACAACACCGTTGGATGGGCACCAAGCCGCAAAGATGTACACGCTCCCACACGTGATACACCCCCGTGTACTGTCACCCCGAGGTATCAGAGGAAAGATATCAGAACCCTAATCAACTTGGTCTGTCCCATACCAGACATGTGGTTGTACGGGTGACTCAGTGAAAGACTTGGAAGCTGAAGTGTTTAGCTGACTAAGGCAAGACTTCCATCACTCAATAGTGGCACACAGCCCAATGTGGCGCACAGACTTACATCACTCATTAGCCCATTGCCACATAGGCCTACCTAGCACGAAGCCTCTTGCCACTTGCCTCAGTCTAAATCATTTCCCACCCGGTGGATTATTGTGCAACACATGCCAGCAATAACTTAGCATCGGTACGGTACCACACAAGTCTTCGTACTTCAATTTCATCACGTAGTATCATCACACTACTTTTCAAAATATATTCAATATTTCATTAGTCAATGTTGTTGCATGTTCCAAAAGATCATCCATGGCTCGATGCAGGGCTAAGCGTCTAATCACGGTCTAGCCTCCCGTGTTGGCATAATATTAACATCCAACAAGTACAAACAACCTAGGGTGACAATGACGTCAGGGCATACAAATAGTGATTTCAAGGTGGTATTTAACAATATGGGTTGATTAGCTACATTACCCAAATTAATTTAAATTCATTTTTAATTAATTTAGCATGCATAATTTCAAGCAAAATATATTTTAAAAATTGGGATCTAAATGGTCAAAGCATCACTTGCCTTTGAAGAGTTGCTGGTCATGTTCCGAAGCTTAATCTTGAGCGACGAACTCTTCCTCGAAACTTCCCGGCAAATTTGTGTCTACGCGTAAAATTGTATATGCAATAAATAACCACAATAGTAGACTATATAACATCACAAATTAAAATAAAACTCACAATTAAAAAGAGAACAATTTTACAAATTTTTAGAAACTGGAATCACCTCAATCGGAGTTAAAATGCAAAAGTTATAGCTTTTCAAAATTTTAAATAAAATATAAATCAGAAAATAGAAAATCCCGAATTAATTAATTTATTTTTCTGTTGGAAACTCGATTTATTGCGTCAGCATGACGTCAGCCGCACGTGGCGCTTCCTAGCACTGCCATGTCGCCTCGGTCCATGGACTGGGTCCATGGGCCGGCTTTGGTCTACGGTGGACTCGGTCCGCGGAATAGTGCACCCGGCCCCACCAGATGACGTCAGCCATCTCGGGATTCGTGCACGGACACGTGTTAGCATCTCGGCCATCCTACCACCGATGGATAGAACACAAGACACGCGCGTCACTATCCGCATCGCCAAACCAAAGAACGGCCGATCTAACACCACACGCTGCGATGCTTCGAAATCCGCGTGACATGCGTCACGCATACAACCGCGCCAACGAAATCTAACGGCCGACCGCGCACCGACTCGGTGACGCTTCGAGCTCCACGCCTCCACGCGTCAAGCATCCGACGGCCCGACTAAAATCAACGACCGAGATCTGGTTGGGGCCTCGATCAAAAAGCACACGCGTCCACACGCGATTCGGTAAGGGCGCGGCGACATCACCGCCGTACGTTCAAATCTGCACGGCGCGGATCCTTAGGGCAAACCCAATCTAATCTCCACCGTTTATATCCAATCCAACGGCGCAGGCTACCGGAGCTTTTTACTGTGCATCGCGCAACGCGGCACCATCCGAGACGTTCATCTGAGATCTAACGGTCCAAATCTAACTAGAGCACAAACCCTAGAACTAATCTAAGTCATTCATCTACACATCTATGGCCACGATCAACTCTAGGCAAAAGAGAAGGGCAGTGACGTGGACGAACCGTAATGGTGCGATAAAGATCGGACGGGCGTGAAAGATCGCGAAGGTCGGCGGCGGCGAGAAGGAAGAAGCTGCCGGCGCTGAAGAAGACGAGTTCGTCGGCGGTGCTACGGTGGTCCTCCGGTGTGAAGAAGTGGCCCGTTCGACGCAGCGAACCCAGAGGAGTTCGGAACCAACTCGGCAACGGCGGAAGACAACCGACGGTGGTGAGTAGGAGCAAAAACAGCGGTGGAGCGGAATGGCAACCACGGCGAGCTCACACAGTGATTCTGGAATGTCTCGGTGTGCGCGAAAGGAGTCAAATAGTACGGTGAGAGGAGCTCTGCACGATGCACTCAACATAGACTTAAAAGCTGCCTCAACGTGCGCGCAAACACCGGCGGAACCAGCGGAAACGCTCGGCGGGGTTAGCTCCAGTGATCTCGCGAAGACGATCGACGTGGCGCAATCCTGGACGTCCACGTGGACTCGATCGGGTGGCGCATGTGCGCGGGTGACGCGGCGCAACGGCGACCGTTGGATCTCGATCCGATGGGTCGAAAGCGCGGCGGCTAGGGATTCGGCGAGATGGGCTGCGCGGGCCGAATACACGGGCTGACTTGGGCCGGACCGATGGGTTTCGACCCAAACACACTGTTCTTGCGATTTTAAATCATTTTCGAATTAAAATAAATCTGGTAAATGGATAAAGCCAAAATAAATAGAAAAAATACCCGAACAAATCCAAAAAAATTCTGGAAAATATTTTGCGACATTTGGAACTCAAATAAATTATTTCTAGAAAAACTTTGCTTAAATTATTTCTAGAAAATATTTTGCGACATCCCTAGGCCTTCCACCCGGCCCTGTATCTCCCTCAGGCACTTCTAGGCTGGTTATGAAGACATTTGGGTTCTTATATTCAATAGTAGCCCCGAGTGATTCATTATCCGATTGCTATATCTTTATCTAGGTCTCAACTTTAGATCAACGTTCTTAGCTTCCAGCATAAACCTCTGACTGGTTTCTTCTTTGATTTGAATGCTTCTCCTTACGGCAAGGGGATTATGAAGGACTCGGATATAACCCCGGACAGTCTTCAAAGTTGTTTTGACTTCTTGTGTCAATTAATTTTCCAAAAACCTCTTTGGCTTCTGAACTATCTTAACTCCATGTCTCTTCGGCTTCTGATGTCTTTACATCTTTGCATTTACTTCAACCTTACCGTATCATCTAGGAAAGGCGAACCAGTGCTTTTAGAACTTATTCTCTTCACGCTGAGTCCTCCATTTTCCTGCACCAAGCTCCACCTTGTTCCTGAAGAATTTCTTGGACCGCCAGGATCCAGAACTTGCCGAGGAGTGGGCGCTATTCGACCTCGCCATGGCCGAGTGGGCTGAAGAAGATGCTGTTCCCCTTGACCGCGCCGCCGTTGACGCCTTCCTCGAAATTTTCCCCGTCCTTTATAGGGCTAGAGAAGCTCTCGTGGAGGCACTTGGACGTGTGCGCCGCGGAGAAGTATAATATGCATGTAAATGCAATAGAATCTTTTCCCAGGCATAGTGCCTGAGGAATTTTATATAATAAAGAAAATACCTTCCGAGCGATATCCATGATTGTCGTTAGACATTGCTTAGACCCAGCTTGAGGTATATCAAAGCTTGCAAGGCTCTTTGGTTGGGTGATATCCATATCCAATTGTCGGAGGATATATCTTAGGTCCAACTTGGGACATATTAAATTTTGCGTGGCTCTTGGCCGAGTGATACCTATATCCGACTGCTGTAGGATATAGCTCTGGTCCGACTTGTGACATATCATATTCACGTGGCTCTTGGTCGAGTGATACCCATATCCAACTGCTGTAGGATATGGCTTAGGCTCGACTTGGAGCGTATCATATTTACGTGGCTCTTGGCCGAGTGATACCCATATCCGACTTTTGTAGGATATAGCTTAGGCTCGACTTGGAGCGTATCAGGATTTTCTTGGCTCATGGCCGAGTGATACCCATATCCGATTGGTGTAGGATATAGCTTAGGCTCGACTTGGAGCGTATCAAAATTTTCTTGGCTCATGGCCGAGTGATACCCATATCCGACTGGTGTAGGATATGGCTCTGGTCCGTCTTGGGACATATCAAGGTTTATTCAAACGGTATCTGTACTCGTTTATTATGATGCACAGCTTATCGACCCATCATGGGGCATACCATTGGAACCGTGCCTTATCAGTCTCAACCCGTGATATATGATTCCGCCATGCGGTAACCAACTAGCGACACAACATGGGGTATATCACAAGAAGATATTTTTAATCCAAACTGGAGGATACCCACGTCCCACTTAGTTCAATAAGTGGTTAATCATCCCATCGTGGGGAGCGACGTGTCCCAAATATGACTTGGTCAAACCATGACTGCCTCCGTATGTCAGGACGCCGTGCTAGCGAATCATTACGAATCATAGGGCAGGGTTTGAAGGGAAACGCGGTATGCTACGCTAGCACAAAAAAAAAATCTACCGCGCAACCAGAAAGCTACTCGCAAGAAGGGGATCATAGATAAGATTACCACTAGACGCCGCAGCTGCGAATCCTTCGCGCCGATGTAGTGGTTCGTCCTCGCCGCGATCGTTGGCGTCGATGTAGTGGATTGTCCTCGCCTCACCGTGGATCGCCCTCCCACGCCGCTGCCGCAGCAGCGCCACCGCAGAGTCCACACGCCCAGAGATGGAACGCCGCGCGCGTGTGCAAGCACCTAGTCGCTCGGCAGGCAGCGAGAGGAGGAGGCTAGGGTTTCAAGTGAATCAAACCTAAACCGTGGAAAGCACACTCGCGCCTCCTCCTCCCTCCTTATATAGCCACGAGATGAAACCCTAAACCAGGGCCCACCAAAGATGCTAAGCCCACGAGGTTCATTAATTACGGATCCAATCCAAATTAATGCGTCCCACCCATTAAGTGTGTGACCTGCAGTTCACATACGCTTGGACATGGATTCGAAAACTCCTTTTCAATCCAATAGTTGGTAGCGCTTCTTGCAAAGTATGCCAACTCCCAAACATACTGTGATCAAATCGAATGTAACCTATCAAAAGAACTCATGTAATAATCCCTTTGCCAAGTATATGAAGATTGATCTCAAGGCGAGAAGCATGTCATCCTTTGATGATTCAATCCATCTCTCGTATCCGTGATATATTAATAAGTTGTGATTGACTCAATCACGGCATGGCCATGCACTTTCTTAATCATATCACACGAGTGGCCTTGTCATATATCTCCGTTTCATTGGAGTGGCAAATTCCATCTTGACTGCTCACTTCCTCCGCACGCTTCATAGTAAACATGAAAGCTACCTTTATAACTATCCGTTAGGAAGTAGTGTTTGATAGCCCCAAGGAAAACTATTACACATGTAGGGAATATGACAATCTCGTGTCTAAGGATCATACATCTTCTAGGTATGAGATACATCGATGACACATAAGAATGAAACATTCTCGCAGTTGTCCCATAGCGGGTCTATCTAACCCATGTTCTTCAACATGGTCCACAATGTAGAGATGATATCTCCATATCCCATGATCTATGAAGCATGATCATCGATCACTACATGTGCCGATCTATTCATCGTAGTCCTATAATGATGATATCCGATCGTAGATATTTATCGAATTACATCATTAAGTAAAGAGCTTCATAATCAAGTCACATACTTGTTGATCAATACAATGATATACATTCATTGGACCAATAATCATATTATTATTCATAAACATAGTCATGTTACAATCATCTAAATGATTGCCTCAAGGGCATAACACTAACAATCTCCCACTTGCACTTGAGTCAATCAATTAAGTATCTAATACCAATAGACCTTGTGTGCGCTCATGCTTAGGTCAGGCAAAGGCTTTGTCAACGGATCGCCACATTGGCTTCCGTATGTACTTTGCATATTCTCGACGCCACCTCTATCCACAATCTCGCGAATAAGGTGAAAGCGACGGAGTATGTGTTTAGACTTTGATGTGATCTAGGCTCTTTTGCTTGTGCAATGGCACCACTATTATCACAATAGATGTCCATTGGACTAGAGACACTAGCGACCACACCAAGCTCGTGATAAACTTCTTAATCCACACACCTCCTTTGCGCCTCCGGCCGCAATGTACTCCGTCATCGAGAGTCGCCACCGTGTTTTGCTTGGAACTCTTCCACCATCGCTCCTCCATTAAGTGTAAACACAAACCCGGATTGCGATCGAAAATCATCTTTGTCGGTTTGGAAGCTTGCATCGTGTAACCCTTTGCAACCAGATCTTCCTCACCTCCAAAAACAAGGAACATACCCTTAGTTCTTCTCAAGTACTTCAGATATTTTTACGGCTATCCAATGACCATCACCAGATCCGCTTGTATCCGCCGTGACACTTAGAGCATATGAGACATCCGGCGTGTACAGATCATGGCATACATAATAGACCCAATAGTCAAGCATATGGAATCTTGCTCATCTGTCTCGCCATCGATGTCGAAGGACACCGATTCTTGCAGAGATCGATGCCATGTGACATTGGCATGAAACCTCTCTTGGATTCATGCATATTGAACCTTTTCAATATCTTGTCAATGTACGCTTCGACTTAATCCAATTAACCTTTTTGATCTATCTCTATAGATTTTTATGCCCAAGATATAGCATGCTTCTCCCAAGTCCTTCATTGAGAAACTCCTTTTCAATGAAGTCTTAACATCTTCAAGCATAGGAATGTCATTCCCGATTAATAATATGTCATCCACATACAAAATCGTAAATACAAGTGCGCTCCCACTAGCCTTCTTGTAAACACAAGGCTCTTCTTCATTTTTGATAAAGTCAAAACCTTTGACTACTTCATCAAAACGAATGTTCCAACTCCTAGATGCTTGCTTTAACCCATAAATGGATCTTTGAAGCTTGCATACCCTTTTAGCATATTTAGGATCAACAAAGCCTTCAGGTTGTATCATGTATACATCCTCAGAAAGATTCCCATTAAGGAAGGCTGTTTTGACATCCATCTGCCATATTTCATAATCAAAATATGCAAGAATAGCTAAAATGATCCTGACAGACTTGAGCATGGCTACCGTGAGAAAGTTTCATCATAGTCAACTCCTTGAACTTGTTTGAAACCCTTTGCCACCAACCGTGCCTTATAGATCCTAACATTTCCATCTACGTCTATCTTTTTCTTGAAAATCCATTTGCACTCAATGGTTTTTACACCATCAGGTGAATCGACCAAGTTCCAAACTTGATTGTCATGCATGGATTGAATTTCGGATCTCATGGCTTCAAGCCATTTTTCGGAGTTTGGGTCCATCATTGCTTCTTCATAAGTCGTGGGCTCATCATTGTCCAACAATAATATGTCATTCCCATATCTAATAGGTACATGACGTGGCCTCCCGACCTACGTAATGGAGTCTCTTCCACAGGTTGTACAACACTTTGTACATCTTGTGAAGGTTCAGAGGTAGCTTGAACATATTCATGTGATTCTCGAACTTCATCAAGATACACATCACTCCTACTGATTTCTTTTGAAAGAAACTCTTTCTCCAAAAAGACACCATTTCGAGCAACAAAACTTTGTTCTCGCTTTCTTTTGTAAAAGTAATATCCTTTTGTTTCTTTAGGATACCCCACAAAAAGCATTTTTCTCATTTAGGTGCGAGTTTATCTGATTGTAAACGTTTTACATAAGCCTCACATCCCCATATCTTGAGAAATGACAACATGGGTCTTCTCCCACCATATCTCATATGGCGCCTTCTCAACGGATTTTGATGGGACCCTATTCAAAGTGAACGCAATTGCCTCTAGAGCGAAACCCCAAAGGATAATGGCAGATCTGTTTATCGATCATTGACCGAACCATATCTAATAAAGTCCTGCACGCTGCTCGGACACACCATTCCATTGAGGCGTTCTCGGCGGAGTAAGTTGCGAACGATTCCACATTGCTTTAAATGATCACCAAACTCTTGGCTCAAGTATTCGCCACCACGATCGGATCGTAAGTGTTTTATTGTTTTGCCAAGTTGATTTTGTACTTCGCTCAAACTCTTTGAACCTTTCAAAAGTTTCAGATTTATGCCTCATTAAATAGATATATCCATATCTACAAGTCATCGGTAAAAGTTACAAAGCATCAAACCCACCCCTAGCAATGAGCTCATTGGTCCACATACATCCGTATGTACTAGGGCCAATAATTCACTTGCTCTCTCACTAAAACTCGTGAAAGGGGCTTTTGTCATCTTGCCAAGTAAACAAGATTCACATGTTTCAAATGATTCAAAATCAAATGAGGTTAGAAGTCCATCACCATGGAGCTTCTTCATGCGCTTCTCATTTATATGACCTAAGCGACAATGCCACAAAAAGGTAGGGTTCAAATCATTAGGCGGTGCCTTTTACATTAATATTATAGACAGTGTTTTTCTTCGAGTTCAAGGACGCACAACCCATCCACCATGGGGCAACGACCATAATACATATCATTCAAAAATATTGAACAAACAAAGTTCTTTATTCTCAAATCATAACCTTCATGTTCCAAACAAGAAGATGAAATAATGTTTCTACTCAAAGATGGAACAAAATAACAATTATTGAGTTCTAAAACTAATCTCAAGGCAAATGCAATGGGTATGTGCCAACAGCAAGACCAAAGAACTCTTGCTTTATTCCCCACGCCAAGATCCACTTCTCCTTTTGCCAAGTCTCTACTCTTTATCACCCCGCAACGAATTGCAAATGTGAGCAACCGAACCAGTATCATATACCCATGAGCTGAGTGAAGAAGTAGCAAGATTAATTTCTATAACATTAATACCAAGTGGAAACCACATTTCCATTCTTCTTATCTGCTGTACTTTTCGCAGCCCGCTTCCAATGCCCCGATTTCTTGCAATAGAAGCATTGGGTATCGGTTGAGGGCCAACTTTAAGCTTCAAGCTTAGTTTTGAGGCTCGCGATCTCATCTTGAGCCTTGCCCTTGCCCTTGCCCTTGCTCTTCCCCTGCCCCACCTTAGCCTTTCTCTTTTTGAAAGCGGTTGTTTTCGAACCATCATCACATGATTGGGTTTTTCTTAATGCTTTCTCCAGCCTTGAGCATCCCATGTAGCTCGGTTAGGCTCTTCTCCATGCTATTCATATGAAAATTCATAATGAATGGCTCAAAGCTCGAGGCGTAGACCTGAGAATAACATCCGTGGCCAAACCGAGGCTAAGGGGAAACTCAAGTTTTTCCAATCTCCCAATGTAACCAATCATCTTGATCACATGAGGATCGACCGATCGCCTTCACCCGACTTACAAGCAAATAAAAGCTTTGAGATACCATACCTCTCAGCTCTTGCTTGATTCCCAAACATGCCCTTCAAGCCCACAATCATATTGTAAGCATCCTGGTCCTCATATTGCTTTTGGAGCTCAGAGTCCATTGTGACTAGCATGAGACACCGACTTCTGTAAGCATTAACATGCTTTTCATATTCAACCCTCAAATTGCGAGCAAGATTTTCTACCGGTTCATCAGAATTGGATTCTCTAGAACATAGTCCTTCTTTTCATGCTTGAGAACAATTCTCAAAGTTGCGATACCAATCAACAAAATTAGTTCCATTCAGTTTTTCCTTTCCAAAACCGATCTCAAAGCAAAACCAGTGTAGCAGAGTAGGAGAAGGTGCCATTGAACTACAACAAAAATATGCAAAGATTCTAAGCACTATGTTTATGTAAAACTTTTATTAAACTTTTTAATTAAAGACACTCCTATTTTATGTCCTTTTATAGACACATAGTGAGTATTCAAGATCCATATTCATTAAACACTAGTGAGCTTTGGCATCACTGCTAGAAATTTAATGACATAGGTAAGCAACACCTTTGCTAATTACATCATATGTAACTCTTGTTTGTTGAGTATGAAAACAAGTAATGAATGCCTCCATCAACTTGACTCATGGCCAGTCAACTCGCCCCAAGGGCTCACATGAGGGAGGAGCACTTCCGTATTCGGTGCCAATTAAGAAACCTCGCCTCATGTGTGTTTTCCTAGACACCAATTGTCTTGTATAGGTTCCTTCATTATCAAATCAAATCCCAACCACTTATGTCCTCAAGCCCAAAACCGCTTTGATAGCTCGTTTAAATCTGCCATTGTTATGCGTGATGTGTCCAACACATCCCTATCATCTATTGAGATAGCCATTGATATACTACTTTGGCACTATATCAATAACGATCTAAATTCTTGATAGGTGCAACAATTGGATGGACAATTTGATTTAAGATTTTTAACTATAAGGATGAACAAAGATTACTATGAACATAGCATCACATGCAATGAGCATAAAGAAAATAGCAAGGATAAAACACACATCCACGTAAAATCAAAATAAGTTGTGAAATAGCATGGCCCTTAGCATTAAGATCTCCATCATCATGCTTGGTTGTTCACCTAGCCACCTTGCTTGATTTGTTCACCTAGCCATCGTCTTCATCATTATGGATGCAACTCCTTACAACTTTTGATAATGAATTTTACATGAGGGTTTGAAGCATCACAAGTCGACACGCAGGTCGTTATACAATTTAAATAGCCTTATGGCTTAACACGGCACGCAGGCCATGTGGAAATTACATGCATCACATACACATAGGCCATACTATTTCACATAATTCCCTGCAAAAACGAGTTAAACAAAAGCAACCCTACGACTCCGGGGTCCGAGGGGCCCTCAAAATTTCCACGGATCAACCAGATTGACCCAATCCGATCTAATATAATTGGCTTGGTCCCATATGGATACGTTTCAGAAACCCTGATGGCGGTAACCCGACCGGTAAGGGCAACGTCGTACCATGAACGGACTCACCCAAATCAATATTGAATCTGTTTGCGCTTACCATGGATCAACCAGATTGACCCAATCCAACTCGATCCGATTGGCTTGGTCCCATATGGATACGCTTTAAACCCCGATGGCGGTAACCCGACCGTAAGGGTAACGCCGCATCATGAACGGACTCACCCAAATCAAGATTGAGTCGGTTTGCACTTTCTCAAACCCTAAATCGATCGATCTCATCGATGGTCGCCACACCAATTCATCACATGAACTGGCCAACATGTAATAGATCCAATCTACTAACCTCACACATCATATGTGCAACATCCAGATCACAAAACTATACAGATGGCTCGATACCACCAAGGGAAACGCGGTATGCTACGCTAGCACAAAAAAACTACCGCGCAAACCGTAAAGCTACTCGCAAGAAGGGGATCATAGATAAGATTACCACTAGACGCGCAGCTGCGGAATCCTTCGCGTCGATGTAGTGGTTCGCCTCGCCGCAGCGTTGCGCCGATGTAGTGGATCGCCCTCGCCGCCGTGGATCGCCCTCCCACGCCGTAGTCGCAGCAGGCGTCACCGCAGAGTCCACACGCCCGAGATGGAACGCCGTGCGCCGTGTGCAAGCACCTAGTCGCTCGGCAGGGCAGCGAGAGGAGGAGGCTAGGGTTTCAAGTGAATCAAACCTAAACCGTGGAAAGCACACTCGCGCCTCCCTCCTCCCTCCTTATATAGCCACGAGATGAAACCCTAAACCAGGCCCACCAAAGATGCTAAGCCCACGAGGTTCATTAATTACGGATCCAATCCAAATTAATGCGTCCCAACCCATTAAGTGTGTGACCTGCAGGTTCACATACGCTTGGACATGGATTCGAAAACTCCTTTTCAATCCAATAGTTGGTAGCGGCTTCTTGCAAAGTATGCCAACTCCCAAACATACTTGTGATCAAATCGAATGTAACCTATCAAAAGAACTCATGTAATAATCCCTTTGCCAAGTATATGAAGATTGATCTCAAGGCGAGAAGCATGTCATCCTTTGATGATTCAATCCATCTCTCGTATCCGTGATATATTAATAAGTTGTGATTGACTCCTCAATCACGGCATGGCCATGCACTTCCTTAATCATATCACACGAGTGGCCTTGTCATATATCTCCATTTCATTGGAGTGGCAAATTCCATCTTGACTGCTCACTTCCCTCTGCACGTTTCATAGTAAACATGAAAGCTACCTTTATAACTATCCGGTTAGGAAGTAGTGTTTGATAGCCCCAAGGAAAACTATTACACATGTAGGGAATATGACAATCTCAGTGTCTAAGGATCATACATCTTCTAGGTATGAGATACATCGATGACACATAAGAATGAAACATTCTCGCAGTTGTCCCATAGCGGGTCTATCTAACCCATGTTCTTCAACATGGTCCACAATGTAGAGATGATATCTCCATATCCCATGATCTATGAAGCATGATCATCGATCACTACATGTGCTGATCTATTCATCGTAGTCCTATACGATGATATCCGATCAGAGATATTTATCGAATTACATCATTAAGTAAAGAGCTTCATAATCAAGTCACATACTTGTTGATCAATATAATGATATACATTCATTGGACCAATAATCGTATTATTATTCATAAACATAGTCATGTTACAATCATCTAAATGATTGCCTCAAGGGCATAACACTAACAGGGTTAGGTGTTTTGCAATCCTTTTCCCACCGATTCGATGAAAACCTAATTTTTCCCCCTTTAAAACTAAGCCGCGCATTGACCGATGGTTCATTTCTTCATCGCGCACTCCTGCCCCTTCTGCTTCCTTGTCTGTCCGACTTCTCCGCCGCTAGGGTTAACTGCTGCTGCGCTCGCATTTTTGCACCGCCGTTGATCTTTCCTCCGAAAATGTCTTCTCATTCTTCCAAAGACATCTCCTCGCTACCTTTGCCCCAATATTGGACCACCTCGATAACGACGGAAGAGCGATTGAAGTCTATGGTGGATGACGGGGTTCTTCCAACCCTGACTTTGATTTCCGCCCGACCAGCCACAGGTGAATCCATCCCTACCCCTCGTTCTGAAGAAAATGTGGTCTTCGAATCTTTCTTCCAGCGCGGGCTGGGGCTTCCTGCCTACGCTTTTCTTCGCAGTCTTCTCTTTTTCTATAGTATTGAATTAGTGAACTTGAATCCCAATTCTATCTTGCAAATCTCCATCTTCGTTCACCTCTACGTGGACTTCTTGGGCATCCGCCCTCATTTCAATCTCTTTCACCACTTTTACCTTTTAAAACCTTACCCCTCAAAAAGCGACCCTAAGATAATTGGGGGAGCCGGATTCCAATTACGGGAAGGATTAAAGAAAAGTTACTTTGCCATTCCCTTCAAATCTTCAAATAAAGGCTGGCACTAGGAATGGTTCTATTGTGCCAATCCTGATCCTGCTCTCCCCTCTTTTGTCTGGCATCGGCCTAAGGTGTCCCATTCTTGGGTATCTGTTACCAATGCTGGTGACATGTACCAGCTGCAGGATCTTTTGGCGCTGATTGAGAAATTAAAAGAAGACGGTCTCACGGGAGTTGGTCTAGCCCTCCATTTTGTCGCTCACCGGGTACAACCGCCAAAAGAGCGAGTCCATCTGGGATATGAATTTGAAGGGAGGGCGATCTGACCCGGGAACTGCCCGAATCAGCGTCAAAGGAGCAAGTATATGCTCGGGTAGGCGACTTTTTCTTCCCGAGTGTAGAGATGTCCACCGCCAGATGCCCGAAGTCCTTCACTGCATCAAATCCTCCTCCTGAGGTAAGAAAGTTTAGCTGATAGACTCCCACATTCGTCTCTGAATGACTTTTAACAGTTATAATACTTCTTTCCAGGATCGATTGGCTTTCTTCAGTGATGCGCCTCTCCCAGAAATGCCTGTTCATAAGAGCGCTCACTGGAAACGACCTACGAGCTCCCAAGCCGGAGACCCGGCCGCTAAGAAGGGGAAGAAAACAATTGTCAAGGACTCCCCGAAGCCTCGTCGCCCGACTGGTGGTCCCAAAATCTGAGAACCACTAGCACAAGCCACGGTGCCTTCAGTTCCCCTTCCGCATAAGCCAGTGGTCCAGCCGAGTCCAACTCCGAGTGACTCAAGCGCCGAAGAGCCTAGGTTCCGCATCATTGCACTCGATCGTCCCTCCTAAGTGGTTCTCGCCGCCACAAGAAACCCCAATGAGAATAAAGAAGTCCGACAGGTTGGATGTCCTATCGACTCTTATTCGACGTATTTTTCCGGCTTATTCACCGATCATTCTTCTTATAGGAATCCTTCATATGATGTTCCTGTCGAGACACCGTCTGGGGCCCCTGAAGAAACTGAGTCCCAGGCGTACATTTCTTGGTTGAGGAGACCTCACAATCTGCCTCGCCTGGGGACACAGGGGTGTCCTCCGAGCCACAGCCGCTTACATCGACACCCGTGCTTGACGCATCGGGTCCTGCCGCCAGAGCCCGCCTCCGCCCATCCCCGAGGTTGAAGAGATCCCCTGAGACCCGCCGACTCTTGCTCGCCCTCAACTCATAATGCAAACCACGTGGGTTGATGAGGAAGACGGCTTGAAGTCTCTTGGCGACTCGGAGGAGGAGAAAGGACGAAATAACTTTTACAGTCATGCCGCCGCTTGTGCTCGCCTGGCCCGAGTAATACTTTCGCTACTCTTATCACCATCTTGCTTGTGCCGGTTAGCATGTTGTCACCTTTCCCTGCGATGGTTACAGAAATTGGGAGAACGATCTGCAAAGAAATCCGAATACCTTCAAAAGATGCTCCCGGAGGTCAGGACGCGGCAGGAATATCTGGCCGACTTGGAGCAGATCAAGGCTAGGCATGCAGCTGAGCTGCAGGGTCTTCGGTCAGAAGTCCAGGCCTTGTGGGAAGAGAAGGAAATCCTGCGGCAAGAGAAGCTAGATGTTGTTGGCTCCCTTCGAGGTAGATACTTTCTGGACCGTCCCGTGCTCTTGTTTAACCGTCTGTTCTTTTGATCTCCTCATCTTCGTGTCAGTTCAAGATTATACTATTGTAAAGCTCCAAGAGCAACTTAAGGCCTCAGAGGTCTCCAAATTGAAATCGGAGAAAGAGCTAGAAGGTAAGCTCGACAGCTTGGCCCTCCCTTGCCTTCATTGTCTTCTTGGTACTTCTTAATAATCTGTTTCGCTTACAGACTATAAGTTCAAGACGCGGGCGCAATACGCCGCTTATACCGAGAAGGTCGAGGCCCTTGAAAAGTCTTGTGCTAAGGTTCGCGAGGCCTCTGACCCGTTGCTGAAGTTGCTTCATCCCAGAGGCGAGAGGCCGCTCAGTAGGGACCAAGTTATCCCCCAACTGGAGGAAGCCTCCAAGGAGCTTAAGATACTCTTGAAGGAAACGGCGACCAATGGCGCTAGCCAGGCTCTGGTGATCACTAAGTCGCTTTATCCTCGAATGGATCTTGAGGCCATTAAAGATGGCTATGCCTGTAACGTGGATGAAGACCGGGCCGCCGAACTCTGGGAGGAAGTTAAGGATGCTTCTTTGGCTGTCGCAGAAACTTTGGACCTTTGAACCAATATTTGAAAGTGTTTCTTTGGCCCTGCATTTTCTCTTTAAATATGCTGCTTTGCCCATGTAGTTTTGACATCTTAAATATCATGTCCGACTAGTCCAGCCCCAGGCTCTGGGGCATGGTTCATGACGCATGTCTCAGAGTCCTAAAAATTCATAGGAGCGAAGCACTCAGACTCATAATTTTCGAGAAGATTATACGAGAACAACTTTAAGAGTAAACATTCATTCATAAAGAAGAAATCAAATTACAGAGTTCAATGAAAAAAATGACGTAGCTGTTCTATGTTCCAGGTGTTGTTGACAATCGTGTCGTCTTCACGCTTGAGCTTATAAGCCCCAGGACGTATCACCTCATCGATGATGTAAGGGCCTTCCCAGCATGGGGAGAGCTTATGCTCGCATTTTTGATTCTTTCTAAGGACCAGATCTCCTTTGGAGAATGCGCGGCTCCTTACATTGCGACTGTGATAGCGACGTAAGCCCTGAAGGTACTTTGCCGACTGAATTGTTGCGACGTCCCTGGCTTCTTTCAGTCGGTCGAGGTCTTCTAGCCGGCTTTCTTCCGAAGCGACCTCCTCATAGCTCCGAACCCACGGGGATCCAAATTCTAACTCGGTGGTGAGGACCGCCTATGAGCCAAACACCAAAGAAGAAAGGTGATCGCCGGTTGCTCACTGGGTGGTTCGCAGCCCCCAGAGTACCGAAGGCAATTCTTTGAGCCACCGAGTGGCGTATGGTTTGAGACGATAAAAAATCCTTGCCTTTAGGCCTTGTAGCACCATGTCGTTGGCTCGTTCGACCAGCCCATTGCTTCGGGGGTGTGCTACTGATGCGAAGCAAATCTTTATGCCGAGTTCACCGCACCAGTCTTGAAATATGCCACCTCTGAATTGGGTGCCGTTATCCGTGATGATTCGGTTCGGTACGCCGAATCTAACCACGATTTCATGGAAGAATTCTTCGGCCTTTGTGGCTGTGATTGTGGCGACTGGCTAGGCCTCATTCCATTTGGTGAATTTATCGACGGCCACGAAGAGATGAGTATAACCATCTTGAGCCTTCTTCAAAGGTCCCACCATGTCAAGCCCCCAGACCGCAAATGGCCAGCTGATTGGGATGGTCTGTAGTTCCTGTGCCAGTTTGTTCACCTGTTGCGCAAAGAATTGACATCCTTCGCATGTCCGGACGATGTCCTCTGCATCAGTGATAGCAGTCAGCCAGAAAAATCCCTGACGATAAGCCTTGCGGACTAGGGTTGTTGACGCCACGTGATTCCCAAAAATTCCCGAGTGGATTTCTTTGAGAAGGTCTCTTCCTTCTTGTTCTGATATGCGCCATCATAGTACAATAGAGGAACTCTTGCGATAGAGTTCTTCCCTAATTACCACATAGCTCTTATTTCGGCACATTATTCATTCGGCCTACACGCGGTCTATGGGTAGCTCGTCCTTCGTCAAATAGTCCAGATATAGAGCTGCCCAATCGGGGGTAATGATCAGGACTTCTGCCTCCAAGCTTTTCTCCACTGGGATGTCTGACTTTGGCCAAGTGCTTATTGTGGGTTTATGAATTTCTTCGACGAATACTCCCACGGGCACTGTGGTTCGGCCGGATCCCATTTTTGCTAGCTCGTCGGCTGCTTCATTGTCCCAACGGAGCACATGAACAAGTTCCAAGCCATCAAAGTTGCCTACTAGCATGCATACCTCCTGGCGATAGGAGGCCATGTTGTCTTCGATGCAGGAACATTCTTTTTGCACCTGATTGACCACGAGCATTGAATCTCCGTGAACCGTTAAGCGTCGGATACCGAGCGATATGGCGATACGGAGCCCATGGATGAGTGCCTCGTACTCAGCAGTGTTGTTCGACGCAGGAAAAAGTATTTGAAGAACGTACCTCAACCGTTCTCCGCTTGGTGATATGAGCACTATACTGCACTCCCACCGCCGAGCATGAGGGAACCATCAAGTACATCGCCCAATACTCAAGTTCCTTGACGATCACCGGTTTTGTAGTTCGTCCACTCTGACAAAGAAGTCGGGCGAGCGCTTGAGATTTGATGGTCATAAGGAGGCTTGAATAGGATATCAAAATCTCCAAGCTCGACTGCCCACTTTGCAATTCTCCCAGTGGCCTCTTGGTTGTGAAGTATATCTCCTATTGGGAAGGAAGTGACCACCGAAATAGTATGCTCTTGGAAGTAGTGCTTGAGTTTGCGAGATGTAAGAAGTACGGCATATAATAATTTCGGCACTTGCGGATACCGCACCTTAGATTCACTCAGGACCTCGCTGATGAAATAGACCGGGTGTTGGATATTCTGCATGTGACCCGGCTCCTCCCTTTCTACGATGATCGCAGCGCTGACTACGTGAGTCGTTGCCGCGATGTAAACTAACAGAGGTTCCCCAGGTATCAGTGAAACCAAGACCTGGGGTGTCGTTAAGAAGGTCTTCAAATCTTCAAAGCTTGCTGTGCCTCAGGTGTCCATTGGAATTTGTCCTGCTTCTTGAGGAGTTTAAAGAAAGGCATACCTCGCATACCCAGTCGGGAAATAACCTGCTGAGTGCGGCCATACACCCTGTAAGCTTCTTGACGTCCTTTTGGCAAGACGGCGGTTCCATATTTGATATGGCCTTGATCTTTTTTCTGGGTTGGCCTCAATACCTCGTTGGGATACGATAAACCCGAGCAGTTTTCCCGAAGATACTCCGAAAACACACTTCTTGGGATTAAGCTTCATGCTGAAAGTCCTTAGACTTTCGAACATCTTGGTTAGGTCGGCAATAAGGTCCTTCCTCTCCCGAGTCTTTACCACGACATCGTCCACATATGCCTCCACGTTGCATCCGATTTGGGCGTGAAAACACCGCTGTATAGCAAAAGGCCCCAAAGGGCATGATGAATGACGTTTTGATATGATCTTCCACCTTTAGGCGAATCTGGTGGTACCCTGAGTAGGCATCGAGGAAACTCAGGATCTTGCACCCAGCGGTTGAATCAACCACTTGATCTGAAGGACCATGTGGAGGTCCATCCATGTTTGTGATGAGTATTTGACTTTATTTGAGCAAGGTGTGCTCAAGTTTGAGTTTGATTTGGATTGATTTTCAAAATGAAGCAATTTGAGTAGTACCCAGGTCGATGGACGCTGTAGTGATGAGTTGGATGGTTTATTACACATCATTGTGGGCATTGCTATGTGAGGAGTTTCCTTGTTTTTGATGGTTGCAGGACGACGGTGCTAGGTCATGGTGAGGCGAAGGATGACCGGACTAGGCGAGGAGCGCTGAGGTCCGTGACGGTTGGGAGATCGCCGAAGATGATCGGAGACGGAGTCCGGCAAGTCAAGAAGACAAGGAAAGGAGTTGATGCTAGCTAGATGCCGCGTGGATCAATGAGGGCCGCCGGATTGAGGTCTAGTTGATAGGTTAGCGGGTCTAGGTAGTATGCTTTGAAACTGCAAGAAAACCCGATGTGTGTGGGTTTTGGGTTAGCCTTGCATGGCTGTGTGTGTGGGTTAATCCTAGCCCTTAGATGAGTGCTCTAGGTTGAGGGACTCATCCAAGGGTGGTAGGTGGCCCAAGAGTAGTATAAATAGGGGTGGAGGGTAGCCTCCTTCCCTTGAAGGTGTTGAGGTTTTGATGCTCATTTGAGCTTTGCCCACATGAATGTGAGGCTTTGTAACCTCCCTTCCAGAAATGAAAGTTTTATTCATCCACCTCTGAATTTATTTTATGATTTACATTATGTCTTTACTTTACGCAATTTAAATTCAGATTTACTTTCTCGCAATTACATTCCCGCAATTTACTTTCAAGTAATTTGGATTTGCCTCCCTCCTTCTAAATGCTGCTGTTCTTGGATGTTTTGAGTGTGTTCATATGGTTTTACATCTCTTTGCACTCTTGGATTGAGTAGAGAACATCTTTTCTTTCAAGTTCCAACTTTGTTCTGAACTTGTTCTTCGCAGCAGTCAGTGTTTGATTTTTGTAAAAATATAGAAAATCCTTTTGAGTGATTCTTATTGGAGGAGGTGCGGACTCTGATATCCGCTTGCAGAAAAGTTTTGAGTTCACTTGTTGCACCGTTTGGGCGCCATGAGGTGAAAACTGAGCCCCAAACTTTCTGCTCGAAGTTCTTGACCAGACTGTGTTCTTCGATTTTTCCTGTTTTTTCTGTAAGGCTTTTTGAGGAGAAATTTGGTGGAGTTCTTCATGACTCTAATGCTCACAGGAGAAAAAGTCTCAAAATTTTGTGAGCTACAGAAACCCACCAACCTCCTGTGCAAATTGAGGACAAGTTCTGGAAATCCCGCTTTTGCTTTTCTGAAAGTGACTTTTGTGATTTGAATTGATGTCCTTTCTAAAAGCAAGAGTTTGAATTGATTCCTCTTTCTTTGGACACTAGACAACCAGGATTGTGACTCAAAATCCCCACATATTTTATGGTACTTATCCATGCAAGCTTGGGGTACACATAGTTGTCTAGTTTTTCGGTTTTTCACAATTCCTTTTAAGCGATCTTGTCGAGTTTTTGTTGAGTATTTTGGGGAATTTTTATTTGCGACCATTCACCCCCTCTGCTCGCCATCTCGGTCCTTCAATTGGTATCGAGCCGGTTCTGCTCTTTCTAGATCTTGACCGTCTCAAGAGCCATGGCGACGGACAAATATTCCACCAAGCCTCCCATCTTTAATGGAGTTGATTTTCCTTTTGAAGTCCTGATGGAGTCATACATCACGCCTGTATACCTGATATGGCGTAAGGTGAAACTCCCGTATGAGGTTCCTCACGATGAAAATGTCACGCCATCAATATGGTTGACGTTGAGGCGAATGCTAAGGCAAGGAACATTCTCATACAGTGGTCTTAGCCATGTGAGTATGATAGATTTTCACCTTCGCCTCCGCCACGAGATTTGGGTAACCTCGATGCTTACCATGAGGGCTCTACTCCAATCAAGACTGTGAGGCAGATCTCAGCCAAGCGCGAGTACAACAAGTTTGATCAACGCTACCGTGAGAGTCTCGACGAGTGTTTTGGTCGGTTTACAAAGATTTTGAGCGACCTCCGAGCAGCTTGGTTGCATATACCCCGACTTTGACAATGCTCGCATTTCTTGACCGCACTCGACCTTCGGGTTTGGGAGATGAAGGTGACCACCATCAAGGACACCACCGACTTATCGACTGACTTTGACGGGCTTTATTCCCGCCTCAAGACTCATGAGATCGATGTCGCTCTCTCGGAAGACGAAATCTCACGATGGCTTTGGTCACCGATCCCATTGATCTTCTTCTTCGATCCTTCTATTAGTTTCTCTTTTCCGCCTTTGCGAGCTAAGCGATGACCAACTGAAAAATTTCAAGAAAATGAGCTTGCTCTTCTTGCTCGTAAGTTTTCTCATGCATACAAGAGGGTGAGAGAGAGAAGAGAGGTGGCATGATCACCGCTTCGAGTGTGGTGGCCGCAACCACATTCGCGAATCGTCCCAAGCCGAGAAGGGCAAGAATGACGTTGGCGATTCGGCAAGAACGACTACACCGACAAGAACCGCAACAAGAAGCCTCCAGCTCGTGAACCGACGCACGAGAAAAGTACCGCAACTTCTCCAAGAACAAGAAGCTCTTCCACCGCGTCCTTGCCGCGCTTGACGACATCAACCTCTCCGACACGGAGACATGGAGCGACGAGGGCGAGGATGATCCGCAAGAGAAGAAAGGCGGCGACGACTTCTCCGGCATGTGCTTCATGGCCGACACAAACGACATCAGTGACTCCGAGCTCTACAAAATGACTTCTGACGAGGTTCGCTTGATGGGGAAGGGCGATGTTTGGATTGTTGACTCGGTTGTTCTCGCCATATGACCGAGATTCTCGCTGGTTCTCTTCCTAGTCCGAGCCCCGTGATGAGTTAATCACTTTGGGGATGCATCTTTAGGTAGAGTCATTGCTAAAGGTACCATCCGTGATTAACCAAAATTTCATTCTTAAAGATGTTGCCTTAGTAAGTAAGTCGCAATACAATCGCTTCTCTGCTTTCTCACCTTATCGATGACTCTTTGAGGTAAGCTTCAAGAGTAATGCCCAGAGAATCCTTGATTCATCGAGAGGTTAGTTTATGGATTTCTAGATTTGGGAGAGTCTTTCGTGCTGATTTTTCTGCTTCTTCTGGAGACTCTCTTCGATGTTTGATTGCTTCTGAGTCCCGTGATCTCTCCTTCTGGCATAGGAGACTTGGTCACATTGGTTTTGATCATTTGACCCGAGTTAGCAGCCACGATCTCATTCGGGGTTTGCCCAAACTCAAGATGGTCAAAGACTTAGTTTGCTCTCCTTGCCGACATGGCAAGATGGTTACTGCTTCTCATCCTCCAGTCAACCGTAGTGATGACTGATGCACCAGACAGCTTTTACATATGGACACTGTTGGTCCAGCTAGAGTGCAGTCAGCAGGAGGGAAGTGGTATGTTCTTGTCATCGTTGATGATTTTTCTAGATTCTCTTGGGTATTCTTCATGGCCTCGAAGGATGAGACTTTTTCTCACTTCAGGGTTTGATCAGTAGGTTGTCTATTGAGCTCCTGTGTGCATTACGAGCTATATGCAAGTGATAATGGCACGGAGTTCAAGAATTCCTACTTTGAGAGTTTTGTGTGGAGTCCGGTTTAGAGCATCGCTTTTTCTCCCTACGCCTCACAGAATGGCGAGTGGAAAGGAAGAACAGACCTCGTTGAGATGGCCAGGACGATACTAGACGAGTACAAGACTTAGGAAGTTTTGGGCTGAGGCTATAGCTACCGCTAGCCATGTTTCTAATCGCTGTTTTTGAGAGCACATTTGCATCGCACTTCTTATGAGTTGAGGTATGGGCGAAAGCCCAGCAGTCTCATTTTCGCTGCTGTGGTTGCAAGTGTTTTATCTTGAAGTCCGTAACCTAGATAAGTTTGAGTCTCGCTCTTCCGATGGTATCTTTCTAGGTTACTCGACTTCTTCTCGTAGCTATAGGGTCTGGAGTGTTGATGCGCATAGGATCATAGAGACCTGTGATGTGACCTTCGATGAGGCTAGCCTATGAGCTAGACCTGATGTTTCAGGCTCTTCTTATCCCTCCGAGACCATCTTTGTAGAAGATGAGGATGATGGAGATGATGGTGTTCCACCGATCCAGCCTCTCTATACCGAGGTGCCTCCTGCTTCCATTTCTCGCACCTCGAGTGACCACTTTGCCTTCCGACTCTCCTTCAATGAGTGGCTCGCTTCCTACCTCTTCTCGTGCATGAGGTAGAGGCCACTTCGCTTCTCGTCCTCCCGCCATATCCAGAAGCTCATCCACCGATCGATCATTGGTGATCTGCTTGAGCGCGCACTCGCTCAAAATCGTTTGTCCAGCCGCCTTCCACTGCCTTCTTGCCTCCTTTGAGCCGAAGATGTTTCTCATGCATTATCCGATGAATCGTGGATTAATGCTATGCATGAGGAACTTGAGAACTTTGAGAGGAACAGGTATGGCATTTTGTCGAGCCCCATCCGGTCATAATGTCATTGGGACCAAGTGGGTGTTCAAAAACAAGCAGAGTGAGGATGGGGTTGTCATTCGCAACAAGGCTAGGCTAGTTGCACAGTGGTTTTTCTCAAAGTTGAGGGTCTTGACTTTGAGGAGACCTTGCCCCCATAGCTAGACTAGAGGCTATTAGGATCCCGCTTGCATTCTCTCTGCATCCTGTGGCTTCAAGCTCTATCAAATGGATGTCAAGAGTGCATTCTCAATGGCTATATTGAGGAAGAGGTTTATGTCAAACAACCTCCGTGATTCGAGAACCCCAAGTTTCCGAGTCATGTATACAAGCTCTCCAAAGCTTTGTATGGACTCAAGCAGGCCCCCAGAGCATGGTATGAGAGGCTCAAGTCTTATCTTCTCAGCCATGACTTCAAAATGGGCATAGTAGACAAAACTCGCTCATCGACACCATGAGTCTCATTTTCTTCTTGTCCGCATTTATGTGGACGATATATTTTGGTGGCTCATCTCATTCGCTTGTGTCTCAGTTTTCTCGAGGTGATGAGCACAGAGTTTGAGATGAGTATGATGGGCGAGTTGAGCTACTTTCTTGGCTTCCAAATCAAGCTGCACTGGAGGGTACTTTCTGCATCAAGGCAAATATACCCGTGACCTCCTGAGGCGCTTCGACATGTCTGATGGGAAGCCGGTGATGACTCCTATGGCCACCACGTCTGTCCTCGAGCCCGATGAGGATGGTGAGCCTGCTGATCAAAAGGAGTTTCGGAGCATAATCGGCTCCTCTTGTACCTCACCGCTTCGAGGCCGACATACATTTTGCTGTGTGTCCAGGCGCCGATTTCAAGCTTCTCTCGCGCTCTCACCGCCAAAGCGTCAAGCGCATCTTCGTGTACCTTCGTATACCACCGATTATGGTATTTGGTACTCTTCGCCTTCTTGTCTATCTCTTAGAGCCTTTTCCGATGCCGACTTTGTCGGGTCAGAGGATAGATAGGAAGAGCACTTCGCACTTGCCAATTCATTGGCACTTCTCTTGTTTCTGGTCATCTAGGAAGCAACCGAGTTGCACACCAATCACGAGGCCGAGTATGTTGTCAGCAAAGTTGTCAGAGCTGTGCTCTGATGAGATCGACCTTACGGACTATGGGTTAGAGATAGAGAGTGTGCCACTTTTCTCGTGACAACACTTCAGCTATTTGCATTGCTAAAACCCAAAGGCAACATTCCCTGACCAAGCACATTGATATTAGATATCACTTCCTTAGAGACCATGTGGAGAAGGGAGATATCGCGCTCTCACTCAGAGAGTGACCTTCAGCTAGCCGATATTTTCACCAAGCCTTGGATAGCTCCAGATTTGTTGCCTTGAGGAGTGAGCTTGAGTCGTGAGCCCTACGGCCTTCGTGAGGGGGAGCCGGTTTGTATATTATGTATTATATGTTTTCTTCCAGCTTTTCTTTTCTTTGTGTTTCTTCCGGGTGACTTTGGGCTTGTTTTTTTGAGTTGAGTTCACTCACTTAGACTTCTGCATGCCTTGCATTGACCTCTTATCTTGTGCTTTAGGTTGCTATCATGCGTGATTAGTCGTTCTCTCTTCTCTCTAGGTTGAGTTCCTCACGCCTTATAAGTCTAGCGGTATTGGGCCTCCTGCAGAGACAGTCTCTGTGCACTCCTTAGTTGGGATCTAGAGTCGCTTCCCTATGTCACCACTGGGAAGATAAGAGCGAGTCCGAGCCGTAGTGAGTCTCTTCTATCTTTCTATGCTCTATAGCCATCCAGCTTTGCGCTTTCTCGACTTCTTCTCCTCATTCTGCTTTTTCTGTTATTATTGAGTTCATTCGGTTTTCTTTATGCCTAATCTTGATAATAACTCAACTTTAACCAGATTTGAGCTTAAAATTGATTCATTTGTTGAGGGGGAGTTTGGGAATCTGTTCATGCATTGCATTTAGACTGCATTTTCTATTTTATGAGCTTTGTCTATTATGCAATTGATTTCTTCTTCATGCTATACACCATGCTACATCATTTGAAGAAAATCACTAGCTTAGGTATGTCCAAGTTCATTTAACTTGCTGCTTAAAAATGAAATAAGCCTTAAATGAAAAACTTGATGAAACTTGTTGCTTTTACTTGCTAGGTTTCTTCTCTAGAGGTTTGTGCCATAATTTGAGAAATTTAGGAGTTCTCTAGAGTCCCTATAGCAACTTGGGTGAAACTAGTTTGATCCATGCAGAGTCCTTCAATTGCTCATGAATCATTGTGCTAAAAATGAAAATTAAACAAAATTGACTCTTCTTGTGCACATACGACTCAACACCTTGTATTCACAAGACCGCTTCCCATTGCACTTGGGATGAACTTGAATACATCGTGTTTGACCTAGACCATCCTCTTAAGAGCTCATCTTGAGATGGTCGATACGGCTTGAGTCAATTGGTTGTCAAAAGAAAATGCAAATAAATTAAAAACAAAGACATATGTGGGTAAAGAATGCAAATAATGTCAAACATTTGCACCCAGCTATGTCTTGTATGATGATAAATCAAAATTTGCATTAAGTGATAAATGAGCCCAAGGACCTTGTATGCTCTTCTAGATTCCCAACGTGTTGAGTAGGTTGAACTCTAGGTTTTCCTTTGATCCTTAGAGTGGCTATTCTTCTATTTTTGAAACTAAAGCTAAGTGTTGCACTTGTCAAATCTTGCTAAAATGAAATATTCAAAACTAAGCTCAGATTTGCACTTGGACATGTCTTAGTTTAGTCATCTTCTAAATTGACAAGCTTGGTGTAATATCCTTCCATTTTGATCAAATGGATAATCTTCAAAGTTCTTTCGATTGCATTTCATGCATAAATAAAAAATTGATGCCTATATTGCCAAAAGGGGAGAAAACGTAGAAAAGGCATCACTAAAAAGATAAAATGTGAATGCTTATTTGGTTATTATGATCTTTAAAACTATGCTACTACTTCATTGGATCATAATCTCATAATCACATTTGACATGTTTAGTTGGATTTTAGAGTTTTTGTTGAAAACTTGCTCTTTCTTAAATTTAACTCTAAAATCTGAATTCCTCTTCGTCAACTTGGTCATGGTTTAATTTAATTTCTATCTTTGGACCAAGTTTGACTTTGCAACTAAAAATTGCTCTCTTCTTCATTTTCTTCAAACTCAAATTTATGCCTTTTGTGTGGTTTGTCAATATACTCATCAAGGGGGAGATTGAAGGACCATGTGGAGGTCCATCCATGTTTGTGATGAGTATTTGACTTTATTTGAGCAAGGTGTGCTCAAGTTTGAGTTTGATTTGGATTGATTTTCAAAATGAAGCAATTTGAGTTGTACCGGGTCGTATGGACGCGGTAGTGATGAGTTGATGGTTTATTGCACATCATTGTGGGCATTGCTATGTGAGGAGTTTCCTTGTTTTTGATGGTTGCAGGACGACGGTGCTAGGTCATGGTGAGGCGAAGGATGACCGGACTAGGCGAGGAGCGCCTGAGGTCCAGACGGCTGGGAGATCGCCGAAGATGATCGGAGACGGAGTCCGGCAAGTCAAGAAGACAAGGAAAGGAGTTGATGCTAGCTAGATGCCGCGTGGATCAATGAGGGCCGCTTGATTGAGGTCTAGTTGATAGGTTAGCGGGTCTAGGTAGTATGCTTTGAAAACTGCAAGAAAACCCGGTATGTGTGTGGGTTTTGGGTTAGCCTTGCATGGCTGTGTGTGTGGGTTAATCCTAGCCCTTAGATGAGTGCTCTAGGTTGAGGGACTCATCCAAGGGTGGTAGGTGGCCCAAGAGTAGTATAAATAGGGGTGGAGGGTAGCCTCCTTCCCTTGAAGGTGTTGAGGTTTTGATGCTCATTTGAGCTTTGCCCACATGAATGTGAGGCTTTGTAACCTCCCTTCCAGAAATGAAAGTTTTATTCATCCACCTCTGAATTTATTTTATGATTTACATTATGTCTTTACTTTACGCAATTTAAATTCAGCATTTACTTTCCCGCAATTACATTCCCGCAATTTACTTTCAAGTAATTTGGATTTGCCTCCTCCTTCTAAATGCTGCTGTTCTTGGATGTTTTGAGTGTGTTCATATGGTTTTACATCTCTTTGCACTCTTGGATTGAGTAGAGAACATCTTTTCTTTCAAGTTCCAACTTTGTTCTGAACTTGTTCTTCGCGCAGCAGTCAGTGTTTGATTTTGTAAAAATATAGAAAATCCTTTTGAGTGATTCTTGTTGGAGGAGGTGCGGGACTCTGATATCCGCTTGCAGAAAAATTTTTGAGTTCACTTGTTGCACCGTTTTGGCGCCATGAGGTGAAAACCGAGCCCCAAACTTTCTGCTCGAAGTTCTTGACCAGACTGTGTTCTTCGATTTTTCCTGTTTTTTCTGTAAGGATTTTTGAGGAGAAATTTGGTAGAGTTCTTCACGACTCTAATGCTCAAAGGGAGAAAAAGTCTCAAAATTTTGTGAGCTACAGAAACCCACCAACCTCCTGTGCAAATTGAGGACAAGTTCTGCAAATCCTGCTTTTGCTTTTCTGAAAGTGACTTTTGTGATTTGAATTGATGTCCTTTCTAAAAGCAAGAGTTTGAATTGATTCCTCTTTCTTTTGGACACTAGACAACCAGGATTGTGACTCAAAAATCCCCACATATTTTATGGTACTTATCCATGCAAGCTTGGGGTACACATAGTTGTCTAGTTTTTCGGGTTTTTCACAATTCCTTTTAAACGATCTTGTCGAGTTTTTTGTTGGAGTATTTTGGGGGAATTTTTATTTGCGACCATTCACCCCCCCTCTGTTCGCCATCTCGGTCCTTCATGATCGATTTGAGGTAGCACGAATGGATCCTTCGGACATGCCTTGTTGAGATGGTTCTCTCGGTCGCATTGCAAGGATTGCTTGATGTCGCTGCGGACCGTGATGACGCCTTTGGGTCCCGGCATCTTCATCACCAGATAGGTGTAGTGTGGGACGGCCATCAATCTAGCCAGACCGGGCCTTCCCAAGATAGCGTGGTACGCCGTCTCGAAATCGGCCACCTCGATACTTACGTGCTCGGTCCGGTAGTTGTCCTTGGTACCGAAAGTGACGGGCAAAGAAATCTGCCCGAGTGGAAACGAAGATGCCCCAGGGATGACTCTGTGGAACGGCTGAGTGCTCGGCCTTAGCTCGGAGCGGGGAATATTCATATCGTCGAGGGTTTTGGCGAACAGGATATTGAGCCCACTCCCGCCATCGATCAAGACCTTCCTTAACTTTACGCTGCGGATAACAAGGTCAAGCACTAGAGGGAACTTACCCAGATGTAGAACCCGATCGGGGTGATCCGAGCGGTCAAACGTGATCGATACCTCGGACCACTTTAAATACTTAAGGGCTACTGGTTCCACCGCATTGATCTCCCGAACGGTAAGCTTTTGCTTCCGCTTGACTCAGATTCCGTGGAGCCCCATAAATGTAATTCACCGAGCTCTGCTCCTAAAATCGCCTCACCGGAGGGTCCTTCTTCTTGGTAGCCTCATCCTTCGCTGGAGCTGGTTGCCTGTGACTTTCACGCGCAAAACGCTTCAGAGTGAAGCAGTCCTTGGCCGCGTGCTTTCCCTTTGGGTGGAAAGGGCAGATCGCCTCCATGACAGAATCATAATCAGGTGCCTCCCTCCTCGGGGCTCGGGGCTGGTCACGGTCGATTACTGCGACTAGCTCCTCGTCTTTCCGCTTCTTATCTCTGTGCTTGGAGGACTCAGGCTTGTCGCCTTTGTTCTTCTGCTGCGGGCGATCCTCTTAGCGCTCGGCCAAGGCGTCTGAGGCTGTGGCATAGCGATCGGCCAGTGCAAACATCTCCTTCACAGAGGTTGGGGGTTTCCTGGACATTTTCTTGATTAGATCAAGATCACTTACCCCTTTTTGGAAGGCTTCCACTACCACCGCTTCAGACACGTCCCTGACGGTGTTCTTCTTCTGCATGAAGCGCCGAATGAAATCTCTCAGCGTCTCGTCCTTCTTCTGGTGAAGTTGATACAGGTTCCACAGGGTGCCATGCCTCTCGTAGTTTCCCTGGAAGTTCGCGATAAACTGATCGCAGAGGTCACTCCAGGAATCCACCGAGTTCGTCGGAAGTCCTGTGAGCCATGCTTGAGTCGAGGGGGTGAGATTGACTGGCAGATAATTCGCCATCACGTTCTGGTTTCCTTCGGCTGCTTTGACCGCTAGGGCGTAGACCTGTAGCCATGCTTCCGGATCTCGCTCCCCATAAAACTTTACGATGCCCTTGGGGTTGAAACCTTCGAGCCAAACCACTCGGCGCAACCGGGAAGTGAACGCTCGGATCCCGTCAATAGATCTCACATCATGATGAGAGGGGGACCGGCGTGGCAAGCCTCTGGCTCGGCGATTGTCTTCAACGCGCCGGGGCGGAGTTCGGCGCTGCGAGCTCATGGCTCGACGATCGTCGTTGTTCTGACCCCTGCGATGATAGTCTCTATGGTCGTCGAGGTCATCGTACCTCTGATCACTTCGTCGATCACGGCCGGTGCCGAAACGCTCGTAATCGTCGTGGCGCCTGCGTCGCTCATCTTCGTCCCGCTCTTGCCGTCTGGCGGTGATGTCTTGGCGGAGATGGAGAAGGTCGGCATGGTGGGGAGATGGAGGCGCGGTGGGAGTTGGCGGCGGAGATCGAAAGGGAGAGGAAGAAGCAGGCGTGGCGGCTGGGAAGGGATGAAGTGAGAGAGAAAAAGTGAGGGTAGGGTTAGGGGAGTGCCGACCGGGCCGTGTGGGCCGAAAAGAAATTGGGCCGGCCTGGTCTTATATTAAAAGTAATAACTAGGTAGATGATAAAAAAAATGAATGGTGGTAAAAAATATATATATATATAAATAAATAACCAGATAAACAAGTGGATATATAATAAATAAACAAATAAACGAATGAGTAAATAAATGTGAAATAAAATAACATATGCTATATCCGAACCAATGCATACACCAGAATAAGAAAATAGATCAAGAAAAAATAATGGGAAACAAATCCAACATTTATTTCTTGTCTTTCTCTTTTCTTTTCTCTAAATTAATTGATGATCCAACTCCCAATAAACATATATGGATGAACATATATAACATTACAAATTTCAATTGTAGGCGTTAGTAAAATTGTTTCACAAATCGCTAAATAAAAAAAACTATAAATTAAACCCAAATGGAGTATTGCAAATATTAAAAATCTTGATGCTCTTATTAGGGAATCTCCCAAATAACAACAAGGGGCGGCTAGAGCCACTTCCTGCTGTGAACAACTCTGTGATCACCCATCCAGGCAAGTCGCCCTTCGACCATGTCTTGTGAACTGATTTTTGTGGCTTGGGTTGTTTGAAACTCTTGCATTCATCTCAAAAGCTAATTTCTAAAAGAAATTAAATCACACTTATTGGATCAGGTAGATCCAATGTTAGAACCATAACCTTGGTGAGGTTATGGAGTAAATGGTGGGTGGAGGAGTTCATGGTATGAACAACCCCGGTTGGGTTGCTATGAAAGTTAGGGCTCGTCCACATAGGATATCATTTAAGGACAAACCAAAATGGTGCTTACCTCAAAATCGGCGCAAACCGTGCTGACCATAGACCCGGTATGGGACGGGCTGAACTAAGTAACCGACAAGTAGCTGACTCTGCCAAGTTGAGAAAGGTGACTGTGCCAAGTGAGGGCAGTCACCCTAGGGCGAGACGTCGGGGGAGGAGTCTCGGCCCGTGTGCCTTTGGTGAGGCGAGGCGGTATGGCTGAGGTCAGTGTACGGTTGGCCAAACGTTCTGTTTCCTTGGTTTATTAGTGTGCCTAAGGAAGCGCACTGTGACAATAAGCCAAAGTGATGCTATGGGCAAAGCAAAGACACCTCCGATCGTAGTCAAATGTGATATCACCCTAGCTTCCGGTTCGAAGTGCGTCGGGTGGGTTTTCCTCTAACACAGATGTAAGACCCCACGTTGTTTTGTCACAAGATTTGAAAGTTAAACGTGACACTTTCTAACAAATGGGTAAAGGGGTACTTTGGAAAAAGTACTACTTTGGAGTAGCGGCTTGGTGGCCGAAAAGTATATTTGTATACCCATGTATAAAGGTTTTGTGGCTTGGTCGAGCATCGAGTACTCACCTTTGTCAGTTTTTGTTGTTTTTCGTAATATGTCTAGTCTACCCAACCAGATGAGATAGAAGGCGATTTTCTTGATGATATGAATTTTTATGATTATACTGATGTTGCTGTGGAGGGATATGAATATGAGGGGCCTGACGACCAAGACCTGGCGGAATAAATCTACCCTCAGGAGGGAGGCATCTAGAATAATATTGTAATATTAGGCGGGCGGTGTAGAAATCACTGTAGCCAGACCTAAGATAGTACTATATGTACTTTAAGAATAATTCTCCGATTACTATTCGGTGGAAATTTCTATCCGTGTATGTGTTGTTTTCCTTAGCTTCGATCCCGCGCACTCGCCTGTGGTGCTTCCATCGGTTTTGGCCTCGTCGCGGCGGGGCGCCACATCCGCCGATTGTGGCCACCTGGCGCGCCAACTGTCGACTTTTGTAGTCGGCAATAAAATTATGGGGCAAGCGCTAGATCTCAAAGTCGAAGGTCACACAAGACAAGGGATTAGACAGGTTCAAGCCCTCTGTGATGGAGGTAATACCCTAATCCTGTGTGCTGGAATTATGCGGATCTCTTGGATCTAAGGATGCTCAAAGCGCAATGTGCTCTGGGCGATATGAGGTGTGCTATGCTCTAAGGCTTGATGATTCTCCCCCTATGTTGTTGCCCGCCCTCTCCCTTATATAGCGAGGGTCGTGGCGGCTTACAGAGTCCTGACCAGTTAGGAGATTCCGATCGGTTACTAGATTCTAGTAGGTTACAGGATAGAGTTTACATCTTATCTACCCTATTAACGACTCGGATTACAATCGTATCTTTTATATCTAAATACATATAACCGTCCATAAGATGTGCCCCTTCCGCGGTAGCAAAGCTTTGGCGGGGCTCATCCTTTGGGTCTTCGCTGGGCCTGCCTCTCCTTAGGCGAGCATCGGGCTGGTCTCAAGATACCTGTTTCATATATTCCACAGTAGCCCTCGAGTGATTCATCATCCGATTGCGCTATTTTCGTATCTGGTCCTTGATTCTGGATCAACATTTCTGATTTCCACCGTAAATTTCCAAATAGTGTCTCCATTTGATTTGAAAGCTTCCTCTTGCAGCAAGGGGATTATGAAGGACTCGAATATAACCCTCAACTTCCTGCTCCGACCGATTATAATCTTCTATCTGACAGGGTTGTAGTGAACGACTTCGTGGACCTGTCCCATATTCCAGATGTGGATTGGATACTTCTTCGTGCTCAAAAATGAAACTTTAATATCTTTCCCTTCCGTGGATCAATACTGGACGGTCTTCAAGGCTGCTTTGGTTCTCTGAGTCAACCCAACTTCCGAAAACCTCTTTGGCTTCTGAAACATTATTAACTTCAAGTCTCTTCGGCTTATGATGCATTTACTTCACCCTCACTGTTTTCACTATAAAGGGCGAACCATAGCTTCGAAAACTTATCCTTCCTCGTTCAGTTCTCACCTTATTGCTTCAAGCTTCTTTCTTCTTCATAGGAACTTCAAAGACGATCGAGATGACCCCGAGCTTGCCGAGCTATGGGAGGATTCCGACCATGCCATGGCGGAGTGGGCAGAGGATAAAGCCGACGCTCTTGACTGCAAGCTACATCGACACCTTCCCCGAGATCTTCCCAGCCCTCTTTAGGACTGTGGAGGCCTCGTGGAGGCATTGGGTCGCGGCGCTGGGGGTGAAGTGTAGGTCCCCTATAAATGTAATACTTTCCTGGGCATAATGCCGGATGAACTTTTTATACATAAATAAAGATGTAACTTTTCTCAGCATTTTTCCATGATCGTCGTTTTGACGTAGCTTGAACCCAGCTTGGGGCACGTCGAAGCTTGCATGGTTCCTTGGTCGAGCGGTATTCGCAGCCAACCGTCGTAGGATATTCCTTAGGTCCGACTTGGGACATGTTAGGATTTGCGCGGCTCATGGCCGAATGATACCCATATCCGTATGACATAGCTTAGGCTCGACTTGAAGCATATCATGATTTCTTTGGCTCATGGCCGAGTGATACCCATATCCGACTGATGTAGGATACGGCTTGGGCACAACTTGGAGCGTACCATACATACGTGGCTCTTGGCCTAGTGATACCCGTACCCGACTGGTATAGGATACGACTCTGGTCCGACTTGGGACATATCATATTTACGTGGCTCTTGGCCAAGTGATACCTATATCCAACTGATGTCAGATATAGCTCTGGTCCGACTTGGAACATATCAAAGTTTATCCAAACGGTATCCGTACCTACTTATTACGACGCACAACTTTTCGACCCTCGTGGGGCATACCATTGGATTTGTGCCTTGCCAGGCTCAACTTGTGATATATGATCCATCATGCGGTAACCAACAGAGACCCAGCGTGGGGCATATCACAAGAAGATATTTTTAATCCATACTGGAGGATATTCACACCCGCTTGGTGTATTGAGTGTTTAAGCATCTCATCGTGGGTTGCGACGTGTCCCGTACTCGACTTGGTCAAGCCACGGTTGCCTCCGTCTGTCAGGCCACCGCGCCAGTGAGTCATTTCGGGACACAGGGTAGAGACAGGTGTCTTGCAATTTTTCCTGCCTAATCGGCGTAACCTTAACTTTTCCCGCTTTTAAAGGCTTGTCCATGCGTCGCCTGAGAGTTCACTCTTTCTTGCACGCTCTTGCCCCTTCTGCTTCCTTGCCTCTCTTACTTCTCCGCCGCTAGGTAAATCATCAAGGCGCAGATCCTCAAGGCCACGATCCTTTCTTCGAAGATGTCTTCTCCACCCTCCAAGGATGATTCCTCGTCGCCTTCACCCCAGGATTGGACCACATCGACTACCACGGAGGTTCGGTTACAATCCATGGTGGACGACGGGGTTCTCCCGGCCATGATCCTGATCTCCGCTTGGCCGGCAGCAGGTGAATCCACCCCCACTCCTCGCCCTGAAAAGGTCGTGGTCTTTGAGTCTTTCTTCCAGCGCGGGCTAGGCCTTCCCGCCTGCGCTTTCCTTCACGGCCTTCTCTACTTTTATGAAATCGAACCGGTGAATTTGAATCCCAATTCGATACTGCAAATCTCCCTTTTTGTCCATCTTTGTGAGCCCTTCCTGGGAATCCGCCCCCATTTCAACCTCTTTCGCCATTTTTACCTCTTGAAACCTTATCCTCGGCGACCCTAAGGTAGTCTGGGAGCCGGATTTCACCACGGAGGGGTCAAGAAAACTACTGCACTTCCTTCAAAACCTCCAACAAAGGCCGCATCAAGAGTGGTTCTATTGTGCCAACTCAGCTCGCTCTTCTCCCTTTGTCGGGCACGGGCCCAAGGCGTCCCTTTCCTGGGTGTCCACCCCCAACGCCGCCGACATGGATCAGGTGCATGACCTTCTGGCACTGATTGAGAAATTGAAAGAGGATGGCCTCATGGGGGTTGGTCTGGCTCTTCATTTTTTCGCTCGCCGGATTCAGCCTCTGAAGGAGCGAGTCCACATGGGATTCGCATTCGAAGGGAAGGATGATCCGACCTGGGAACTACCCAGAGCGCTGTCTAGGGAACAAGGATGTGCTCGGGTAGGTGAATTCTTCATTCTGAGCGTCGACGTGTCCTCCGTCAAATGCCCGAAATCTTTCGCCGCATCACACCCTCCTCCTGAGGTAAACGAGTTTGGCCGACAGATTTTTGCCTTTTGTCTCTGAATGTCTTTTGACGGTGTAGTGCTCCTTTCGTGATCGGGCGGCCTTCTTTAGCGACGTGCCTCTCCCGAAGATGCCCGTTCACAAGGGCGTTCTTCCTAAATGACCGACGAGCTCTTCGGCCTGGGGCCCCGTCGCCAAGACGGGCAAGAAAGCAATGGTCAAAGACTCGCGGCTCCTCGGCGCCCGATCGGGCGGTCCTAAGATACAGAACCGCCTGCACGGCCCCGATGCCTTCACCACCTCTCCTCCCGAGCCTGCGGCGCAATGAGCCCTAATATGAGGGACTCGGCAGTGAGGAATCCAGGTTCCACCGGTGGCGCCGAGGATCCTTCTCCGGAGTAGTTCGCCATTCTAAGAAGCCACCGATATGGATGAAGAAGTCCGACTAGTTTGTGACCATATCGACTTTAATTGGCGCTAAGCGCCACCTTTATTTGTCCGACGCTTCTTCTTGTAGGAATCCTTCATTCGATGTTCCTGTCGAGACGTCGTCCGGGGTTCCGGTAGGGGCTGAGCCCGACCATGTTTTTGTTTCGGTTGAGAAGGCCTCACCCGTGGACGCCGGAGCTCCTCCCGAGCCCCAGCCGCCTTCACCAATACCTCACGCTTCGGCATCGGGACCTGCTGCTTAGGAGACCGTCTCCCGTCCGTCCCCCGAAGTCGAGGAGATCTCCCGGATTCCGCCATCCCCCACCCGCCCCCGGCTTGTAATGCAAGCCACGTGGATCGATGAGGAGGACGGCTTGAAGCTCCTGGACGACTCAGAGGAGGAGGAGAAAGAGAGAAATGACTTCTACAGTCATGCCACGAACTGCGCACGCCTGGCCCGGGTAACCACTTTGCTGCGCTCACCATTTTTCTTGCTTATGCAAGTCGGCATGTAGTCACCTGTTCCCGTGTTGATCGCAGAAAATAGGGGAGCACTCTGAAAAGAAGGTTTCGAGTACCTCCTAAGATGCTCCTGAGAACAACGCCAGAATACTCGCTAAATTGGAGCAGATCAAGGTGGGCTTGCACCGAGCCATGGGCTCTCCTGGCCGAGTTGCGGTGCATCGCGGAGGTGAAGCCGATGTTATCGCTCCTACGAGGTGAATATCTCTTAACCTTCCTGCATTTCTCGCTCACTGATCGGGTTTTTTGATTTCTTATATCCGCGGTCACCGAGATTCCGGCGTCGCCAAGCTTCGGGTGGCTCAAGTCACGGAAAGGAATTGAAGGTATTCTCACCGCCAACCTTCTCTTATCTTCGCTGCCCTCCGCGATGGTCCTTGAAATCATGCTCGCTTGCATATTATAAGATCAAGACGCGCGCAGACGCTGCTTTCAATGACAAGGTTAACGCCTTGAGACGCCTTGCTCAAAGCTCTACGGCCTCGGGCCTTGCCGAGCTCGCTTCATCCCGGCGAGAGGCCGCCAAAGACGACCAAGTTATCAATCGCTGGAGGAAGCCCCGAGGAGCTCAAGAGACTTTGAAGGAAGCGGCGATCAATGGTGCTAGCTGTGCTCGCGATCACAAGGTCGCTTACCTCGAGTGGATCCGAAGCTATCAAGGAGGGCTATGCCTGCAATGTAGATGAGGACCGAGTGGCCGAACTTTGGGAGGAAGTCATGGACACCTCTTTGTCTGTTGTAGAAACTTTGGACCTGTAAATTGAATGTATATAAAGGCGTTTCCTTGTTCTTGCTTTTTTGCCTTTAAATATGCATCTTTTTTCAAGTGGTTTTGACAGATCGTGTCCGACTAGTCTAGCCCCCGGGCTCTGAGGCATGGTCCGTGACACATGTCTCAGAGTCTTAAAACCGTAGGAGCGAAGCGCTCGGACGAATAAATCACGAGAAGATTATGTAAAAAATAACTTTTATATCGATCTTCTCATTCATAAAGAAACAATTGAATTACAAAGTTCAAGTAAAAAAACGACGTAGCTATTCTATGTTCAAGTGTTGTCGATCGTCGCGGCCGCCTTCTCTCGCTCGAGCTTGTAAGCCCCAGTCAGACCACCTCGTCGATGACATAAGGGCCTTCCCAAAGATGGGGAGAGCTTATGCTCGATTTCGATTCTTTCTAAGGACCAGATCTCCTTGAGAATGCGCTCCTCACAATACGATCGTGATAGCGACGTAAGCTTTGGAGATACTTTGCCGACCGAATTGTTGCGACGCCCCGGCTTCTTCTAGTCGGCCGAGGTCCTCTAGCCGGCTTTCTTTTCTAGGCGACTTCTTCATAGCCCGACCCGGGATCCGAATTTAATTCTGCTGGAGGATCGCCCAGCCGCATACACTAGGATGAAAGGTGATCGCCTGGCCACGGGTGGTTCGCAGCTCTCGTGAGTACCAAGGCAATTTTTCTCCCACCGAGTGGCGATGGCTTTAGCCGATAAAAATCCTTGCCTTCGTGCTCGTAGAACACCATGACGTTGGCTCGCTCGACCGCCCATTCCTTCTGGGTGGGCTATCGATCCGCGCATTTTTATTCGAGTTCGCCGCACTACCTTGAAATACGCCGCTTCTGAATTGGGTGCCGTTGTCCGTGATGATTCGATTTGGAACTCTGAACCTAACCACGATTTCATTGAAGAATTCTTTGGCTTTTGCTGCTGTTGTTGCAGCGACTAGTTTGGCCTCCACCCATTTGGTGAATTTATCAACAGCCACGAAGAGATGGGTATAGCCACCTTGAGCCTTCTTTAAAGGTCCCACCAAGTCGAGCCCCCAGACTACAAATGGCCAGGTTATGGGGATGGTCTGTAGTTCCTGTGCCGGTTTGTTCATCTTACGCGCAAAAAACTGACATCCTTCGCTTGTCTAGACGATGTCCTCTTCGTCAGTGACCGCAGTCGGCCAGAAAAATCCTTGACGATAGGCTTTGCCGACTAAGGTTGATGACGCCGCATGATTCCCAGAAACTCCCGAGTGGATTTCCTTGAGAAGATATCTCCCTTCTTGTTCAGATATGCACCGCCAGAGTACACCGTGAGGAGCTCTTGCGATAGAGTTCTTCCCCGTCACCGTGATAGCTTTTGCTTCAAGGATTATTCGCTCGGCTTGCACGCTGTCTTCGGGTAGTTCGCCCTTCACAAATAGTCCAGACACGAGATGTTCAATCGGGTAATGACTAGGACTTCGCTTCTACGCCTTTCTCTACCGTGTCCGCCTCGACCGAAAGTGCTAATCGTGGTTGTGAATTTCTTCAACGAATACTCCCATGGTCACTGTAGATCTGCAGGATCCCATTTTTGCTACCTCGTCGGCCGCTTCATTGTCACGGCGGAGCACTTGAATAAGTTCCAGGCCATCAAAGTTACCTTCTAGCTTATGCACTTCCCGCAATAGGTCGCCATTTTGTCTTCGATGCAGGACCATTATTTTTGCACTTGGTTGACCACGAGCATTGAGTCTCCGCGAACCGCCAAACGTCGAATACCGAGTGATATGGCGATACGGAGCCCATGGATGAGTGCCTCGTTCTCGGCGGCATTGTTTAAAGCGGGAAAAAATATTTGAAGAACGTACCTCAACCTTTCTCAGCTTGGTGATATGAGCACGATACCAGCCTCCGGGCCGCTGAGCATGAGGGAACCATCAAAGTACATTGTGTAGTACTCGAGCTCCTTGGTAACCGTCGAGCTTTGAAGCTCTGTCCACTCGGCCGTGAAGTCGACGAGCGCTTGAGACGTAGTACGAGGCTTGAATAAGATACCGAAAGTTCCAAGCTCGACTGCCCACTTTGCAATTCTCCCAGTGGCCTCCTGGTTGTGAAGTATATCTCCTATTGGGAAGGAGGTGATCACCGAAATAGTATGCTCTTGGAAGTAGTGCTTGAGTTTACGAGACGTCAGGTGGACAGCATATAATAATTTTTGCACTTGCGGATACTGCACCTTGGATTCGCTCAGGACTTTGCTAACGAAGTAGACCGGGTGTTGGATCTTCTGCACGTGGCCTGGCTCCTCCCTCTCTACGACGATCGCAGCGCTGACTACTTGAGTTGTTGTCGTGATGTAAAGTAGCAGGGGCTCCACCAGCATCGGTGAAACCAAGTTCGGGAGTGTCGTCAGGAAGGTCTTCAAGTCTTCAAATGCCTGCTGTGCCTCTGGAGTCCATTGCAACTTGCCCTGCTTCTTGAGGAGTTTAAAGAAAGGCATACTCGTGATACCAAGTTTGAATCAACTCGCGAAAAGCGCCATGCATCCTGTAAGCTTTTGGACGTCCTTTTGCAAGTCGGCGGTTCCATTTTTGATATGGCCCAGATCTTCTCTGGGTTGGCCACGATGCCTCGGCCAGGATACGATAAACTCGAGCGCTTTCCAAGATATTCAAAACACACTTTCTGATTAAGCTTCATGCTAAAACCCTTAGACTCTCGAATGTCTTTGGCCAGTCGGCAATAAGGTCCTTCCTTTCTCTAAACTTCACCACGACATCATCCATATATGCTTCCACATTGCGCCCGAGCTGGGCATGAAAACATCGCTGTATTACGCGCTGGTACGTTGCACCAGAATTTTTCAATCCTAACGCCATCGTGGTATAACAAAAGGCTCCGAAATGCGTGATGAATGAAGTTTTGATGTGATCTTCCGCTTTTAGGTGAATCTGGTGGTATCCTGAGTAGGCATCGAGAAAACTCGGAATTTCGCACCGTGTGGTCGAGTGAACCACCTGATCAATTCGAGGTAACCCAAAGGGGTCCTTCGGGCATGCCTAATTGAGATCAGTATAATCAACGCACATGCGCCAAGTTTTATTCTTCTTTTCGACTAATACAGGGTTAGCCAACCAATCAGGATGATACACCTCTTTGATAAAACCTGCAGCTAAAAGCTTGGTGATCTCCTGCTTGATGGTGTTTCGGCGGTCCAGAGCGAATCGCCGAAGCCTTTGCTTGATTGGCTTTGCCTTTTCGTCGACGTGCAGTGAATGCTCGATCACCTCCCTTGGAACACCCGGCATGTCGGATGGTTTCCAGGCAAAGATGTCCTTGTTAGCTCGTTGAAAGGTGACGAGCACGCTTCCTATTTGTCCTCGAGCCCT